>CM070715.1:73845943-75045943 GCA_036346275.1 Otatea glauca | reverse complement strand
AGAGCTCAAATATCATCAATGAGGTCCAAAAGTTGCTCTAGAATGCAGGTGGGGTTGTATTTATAGCCCCCACCAACAAAACTAGTCGTTGGAGCTCGAATTATTGAAGAAGTCAGGATTTTCGATGCTACCGCCCATGTAGGGCCGGTAGCACCGGGCTCCAACTCAACGGTCGGAACAATGTAATAAATGCACTGTCAGAGGCTGTTGTGTAGAGGTTCCGGTGCTACCGCCCAACTGGGACCGGTAGCACTGGGATCCTTTTATTTTTGCTCGTCCAGAAAGGTGCTTCTCTGGAATTATTACACTGGGCATTTAGACCGGTGCTACAGCTAGCCCGGTAGCACCGGGTTACCATTGGCGGTAGCACTGGACTACCAAAATGTCCAAAATTCACCCTTTGTGGAATTTCCACACCGCTCCAAAGGGACGGTGTGATAACCCGGGGGGTTATCAGTTTAATAATTAATTAATTAAAGCAATAAAAGTGATTAGGCAAAGATAAATAAAATGTAAGGATTAGAGAGTGTCGTCAGTCCCGCAGTGAATGTGTCGCTCATCGAGGCACCTGACCTGTCCGGGACCCAGACAAGTACCTCTCGCTAGTTCGGGGTTCATCATTCGGCGCTCTAGAACTTACCTGGTGCGGTATGCGGGTACCGCTAGCGAAATGAGCGACTTATGACCGTAATGCCCTTTAGACCAATAGCCAATAGTGAAAACCTAAGGGCAAAAGGGTCATATGCCGAAATGCCCAGCTCCATAAAGCCAGCATTGCTCTAGCCAACCAGAGGCCAGCTCAATTGCTGTTGTCCCCCATTTCGCACACAAGCCGAGAGACACAAGCAGCACAGCCAAGAGCAAGCCAGTGCTTCCCCATTCCCATCCAAGAACACCAGCTAAGCCCCAGTGTCTAGCTGAAGCCAGAAGAGGTAGCAGCACCAGGAGGGGGAGGCGATAAGCATCCAGAAGGGAAGGAGGCATTCCAGAAGAGAAGGGGAGAAGATCATCCAGAAGTCATCAAGAAGGACACTGTCCAGAAGCAACCCGAAGAAGGCATCCTGAAGCAGGAAGCCAGCTTCAACCTCTCCTTCACCCCCATAAACAGCTAGCTTCATCCCCATCCCAACCCTCAGGTGCATTTCAGTAGCTTTAGTAGTAGCTACAGTGCGGGTTTGTATAGGCAGAGGGTAGATCGGTGCTTTAGCTAGGCAATGGGGTAGTGTAGTGAGTAGATCGAGTATTTCCCCCATGGTCTCGGTAGGTTGGGTCACCATAAGTGTAGTATCTGTTCTTGCTCTTCTTTCATAGATTAGCTCAAGCCACCCAACCATCATCATAGACCCCCACATTGTAGTATAAGCAGTAAGCAAGCAAAGCAAAATCATCAAGAAAATTGAAATGGGTAGAAACCCTAGAACCGGTGGAGCCGTGCGTAGCTGAGAGGGAAGAGGAGGTTCGGCGAGGCTGGGCCGGCGTCGTGCGCGAGGAGGAACCGCGGCCGGCCGACGTCGGGCCGCCTCCAGTGCGGAGGCGCAACCTGACGGGCGGGTGCCATGCGGGCCGAGCCGAACGGGAGGCAGCGCCGAGGTGAGGTCGGGCCGGCGTCGTGCGCAGGAGGAGTAGTTGTGGAAATTTTGGTATGGAAATGTGGAGATAAAAATTGGATGGAGTTGTGAATGAATGGCAGAAATGGTATGTTATGAGAATGGTAATATGGTGAACGGAAAGAAATGGTATGTGGTCTTGGTATTGGAATGGAATGGGTTATGTGGTTTTGGTAAATGCTAAATGAGATATGGTTGTGGTGAAGGAAGTGGTGTGTGTTGTTTAGACATCCACGAATGGAGTCTTGGATAATATATTAGAGTTAATTATGGTGGGTAGAGGGTGCAGGGGAAAGATGGCGTGGTAATGCCTGGGTGTGGTGATACCCGCTGCCGGTGGACCCTCCACATAGGCTATAATACAGAAGGTCAAACACCTACACTCGGGCAATGAGCCGTATTTTCAGTACCAACCATAGCGAGATAAATCGCTGTTAAAAAAGGTTGTCCTAAGAAAGTGTTATGATCTCCACATAGGGTAAGAGTAGCTACTAGAGCCAAAGTCTGGGTATGCCGGAATGCCCAGATGAGAAAGTTGTTAATGTGGATATATATATTAAGCCACGGTGGAGTTACTCCGGTTGGATATCGGAGTACAACTGTATGGTGAGTGGTGAATCGCCTGGGATAGGGATTCCCCTCGACTACAGGGTTGGAGATCTAATACTAGATTAGTGATAAGCGTTCTGGAGCCTCACTTGTTGGGGCCGTTATGGGTAAAGTGGTACGAACCTACGCAGGGTCAAAATCTTGAATTCAAGCCTATCTCCTGGATCGGAGGCTACGGAAGCTAAGTTTGTCTCATATACGGGTGCTAGTAGTTGAATTTCAATAATTAAAATTTGCCAACTTTTAAAGAAAACCAAAAACTTATTTCTGTAAAAGATGAGTTGGAGGGAAGGAAATGGTGCTGTTGGAGGGAGAAATTAATGTTGCATCTTGTGATATAATGCTTGCTGAGTACTTTGTACTCACTCTTGTATGTCACCCTTTTCTAGAAGGAGAGCATGATGGATCCGCGTTTGAGGCCGGCGAGGAGGCCTATTTTCAGGCTCAGTTCCAAGGTTATCAGGATGATTCGCATGAGGGCTACTACTACTCCAACTACTACCAGGAGAGTTAGGAGATTCTATAGGCCATATTATGCTCGTAGGAGGTATTTAGTATGTGAAGGCAATGGCTTTATCTTTTGTTGTATCCAGGGATCGCTGTAATATTATATTGTAATGAACATATAGCCCTGCGTGGCTTGGAATGAATATATTATCATTCAGTCTCTAATTATTGTTCTGCTGCAACTCTCTGAACACAGCATAGTAGCCGATAAAGCATCGAACTTTCTGATGTTTTGCCGATGACTGTGCCGAGATTCGTGTAATTAATCTAGGGAGGTGGCAGTGTTACTGTCGCAACCCTAGGCTAATTATACGGGTCGCCACAGCCGGTGCTACCGCTCGTCCGGTAGCACTGGGCTACCATGGGCGGTAGCACCACCCTGCCAGATCCCCCAAAAATACCATCTCGGGTTTTACACACCGCTCTGGGTTTCGGTGCTACCGCTCGCCTGGTAGCACCGGGCTCCTAGATGCTTCTCTTAAAAAATCATAGGATTTTTCAATGGAATCTTAATTTGACAGGATGCATGATCTTAAGCATAGAATTGAGCCTTTAAACCCTAAACAACATCAAGATAATCGTCAAGACCCCTCTTAATAGTACGACCTTATTTCTATCAATTCGATCTTTTCTCCAAACTCCGAGATCAGCAAAAAGGCTAGGAAAAGGTCCTTAACTTTATACATTTGTCACTTGCTTGACACATTGATCTTCTTTTGCGCTGCTTTCATGCTTCCATGATCACCAAACCTAGGACCAACCTATTTTCAACTTTCTCAAAGAAAATATTAGTCCTTTAACTGCTATTTTCATTAATTACCAAAACCACAAGGGAATTAGGGGTCTAGATGCTTTCAATCTCCCCCTTTTTGGTAATTGATGACAACCTCATCATGGGAAATGAATTGTAATTGATTTTGAATATGCAACAAGCGGAATATGTTGTATACTCAAGAGTTGAGTTTTAATAAAATTTTGCTTCTTGACATGTTGAAAAATGGATTGAAGCAAAATGCTATTAAAACATAATGTTTAATTTAGAACTCCCCCAAAGATGTGCATATGGATAGGAAAGAAAATTTGCACATGTGAGAAAATTGAAAATTTTGACTGAGTTTCATTTAAAACATTAGGGACCGTGGATCAATCGATGTATATATATGCAAAGACTACAATTTAAACATAATAACCATAAGCATAACCAACACAATCGTACAAATCTCCAACACATCCAAAAGACAACCATACGACATACAAGGTTCATTAGCTCATTACAAAAAGATAAATAAAGGAAACCATAAGCTAATCCTTGACAAATTTGTCTTCAACTCCGTCGTCTTCGTCATATTTCTCCCCCTTTGTAATCAAGTACCAAAAACAGAGGAAACCGTAGATGAGCTTAAGAAGAGGAAGGAGGAGGAGATGGAGTAGCGTGAGACCCGAATCGATGAAATGCGACAGGTGCTTGCTGAGAACGATACGTCTCAAAGGATGAGCAAAGATCAGAAATAGTCACATCGATGGAGTTCACTCGTCCTCTGACCTCCTCAACGATCTGACGAGTCTGATACTGATACTCATCCACTCGAGTGAAGCTACTCATCATGTCAGATCGAATGCTCGCAGGGTTGCTCATCATGTCATTTCTCAAATCTTCGAAGAATTGGTCCTGGGAAGCCTGCTGAGCTACCTGAGGGTGCTCCTCCGCCTCTACAGTATCCTGCTGTTGTGGCTGCTGACAGGATGACTGACCTCTCTGACTGATAGCCTGCGGTGCCGCCTCACGTGGCCGGTATGGCTTGTGAGCACAGCCACACCCTCCTCGATATCCAGTCACTCTCTTAATGATTATCATAATGAAGGGAGCAAAGTAGATTCTTTTACCTCTGTCATAAGCGGATGAAGCCATCTCGCGGATCACGAAGTCGACCACATCGAACTTATGTTTATACATAAACTTGTTCATAATATTCCAAGCGTAGCCTCTGATTTCGTCAAAATTGCCGCTCTTTGGATGAACGGTAACCCTGACGATCCTGTTGATGAGGCTCGACGTAGGAAGAAGATGGGCCATTTTACCTGGCCGCCTGACAGGAGCAGAAGGGTCATAGAACTCAAGCTGGTTGGCTAGGGGGAGAACTCTGTCGTTGTGTACCCTCGAATAACCACTGTGGTATATCCCCCAAGCCTCCTCTATCTGTTCCTTGGTGACGGTGTGCATTGCGGCATCTGTCATCCAAGTAATGGCATCAAACGTTTCTGGAATGTGCAAAGTAGCGTAAAACTATCTAACCATATCCTCATTATAATCACACTTTTTGCTGACGAAATCTACCAAGCCAGCACCCTGAAAAAGCTCCGGAACGCCAACAAATAGAGGAATTTTTCTTATGTACTCCCGATTGACCTACTTATGATCCGCAAACTCCTTGTGCATGTAAACCTCATAATACAACTTTTGTTGAAAGAGGGTTCTAAATCTTATCTTCAGTGGCACTTTTAGGCAACAAGTATTGATTTGCTTGTCTTAGGGAGTAGTAGGAGTTATCTTTGATAGTACTTAGATCAGAGGTAGGATCAAAATCATCAAAATTTTCTGATCCCTCATCTTCATTTCCACCTTCATCAACCTCCATAGTGTCACTTGCTTTTGCCTCTTCACTGCTAGATTGTGAAACAATTTGTTTTCTTTTCTCTTACCTGGAGCTGCCACCAATATTTTCCTGATTCTTCTTCCTGACTCCACGACGTCTTGCCGCAATTAGCACCTCATCCTCACTGTCACTCGCATGAGGAGGATGTCCTCTATTTGCCATCACCTTTTTGCGAGTGCCACCACAGTGAGGATTTGTTGCACCTCTGGTTTTTGGCATGATCGCTGGATAAACACGGATTGCATAGGGTGAGATCAAAGGATATATGCCCTAGAGATAGGTTATTTTGTGAAAAATGACATTCTGTGCTGAGTTTGACGCAATCCCGGTGCTGCCGCCCATACTGGTTCGGTAGCACCGGGCTTGGGGCGGTGCTACCGCACAGAGGCTGGTAGCACCGACCGCACGGGGACAAACCCTAAGTTTTGATGAATCTTGAGTTTTTGAGCGATTTGATCCATGGAATAGAATTCAAAGACTTTATACATCATCATATCACTCAATTTAACCACAATTTTCATCAAAAATGCACAGATTTCACCGCATTTCACAAGAATCCTAGAAAACTATGAAATGGGACCTAGGGCATGAGAAATCCAGAGATTTGAGAGGAGAAATAAGTAGATAATGTACCTTGAGACAGAGAAACAAAGGAGGATCAAGATCCTTCGAGAGAAAACTCGAAAATCCAAGGTATTCTTGAGGTATTTGAGAGGAAAAATGAGGGGAGAGAGAAAAAAGAGTTTGGTCTGAGAAGGAAGAAGAGGTGCGGTTGCATCGCGTGTAACTTAACCCCCACACCCGACTAATCCGGTGCTACCGCTCTCAGGAAAGTAGTACCGGTCCGGTGCTACCACCCATGTAGGGGCGGTGCTACCAGACCTGACAGCCTGACAGGCTGAAGTTCTGTCCAAAAGAGCCAGTGAGTTGAAATAACTCATATGTTTACAAATTTTGTTGAAAAACATATATGAGCACTCCAACTTGATAAAGGGATCAAGAAATCAACTTTACAAATAGTTTTTATTTGAAGATATACCCTTTGGACTTAAATAGGAAACCCCTTTTTACAACAACCACTTGACAAGCAAAAATGAAATTCATTTGCATGTATGAGTTAAAAAGTACCTTTTGGTAGACTAGATATGACAAGATTCTTGCTCCAAAGGTGAGAACTCACAAAGTGCATTAAATAGATCAATATAGACCAAGGTTTTGATTGAATGAAAATTTGTGAAAAACAGGATTTTGACCAAAACATTTTTGGTTAATTTTCAAGATAAAGAGAATGAATTTAGATAAGTATATTCAAAATATGAGATTTATATATTCATAATTTGAAAAATAAGGGATTTGAGGAAATTTTCACTTTAAAGCTTCCCGAATAGAATAGTTTCAAATATTTTGACCTAATATAGTCTAGAATCTCTCTTTTGAAGAATAATACGACTTATTTGGTATTTTTCACATTTTAGGGATGTAGTATACATATGAGAGGTATAATACTCCCCCTAAATGTGTTATTCATCAAGAAAACAAGAAAATCAAATAAGAGCCAATTAACATCCAATAAGAATCAACCATGGTGCAAATGTTCAAGCAACATCTGAGATATCTATGACATTTAATTCTTCCTCAATTTGCAAAAACGAGCTTCATCTAGGGGCTTGGTTAGGATATCCGCTAATTGATCTTCGGTTCTAATGTGACTAATCACATATCACCTTTCCTTACATGATCTCTTAAGAAATGATGGCGGATATCTATATGTTTGGTTCTTGAATGTTGGAACGGGTTTTTGGCTATTTTAACAACACTTTCATTATCACACAAGAGAGGCACATTTTTGAAGTTAATTCCATAATCCATTAAAGTTTGCCTCATCCACAATAATTGAGCATAACAATTACTGGTGGATATATATTCGGCTTCGGCGGTGGATAGGGCTACGGAATTTTGTTTCTTGGAGAACCATGAAACAAGGGATCTACCTAGAAATTGGCAACTTCCCGAGGTGCTCTTTTTATCCATTTTACATCCCGCATAATCTAAATCCGAATATCCAATTAAATCAAATTTAGCACCCTTAGGATACCATAAGCCTATATTTGAGGAATGCTATAAATATCTTAGAATTCTCTTAACGGCCACTAAATGGCACTCTTTAGGAGAAGCTTGAAAACGTGCACACATACAAACACTAAACATGATATCGGGTATAGATGCGGTAAGATAAAGCAAGCTACCAATTATAGAACGATAAAGCTTTAAATCTACCGGTTTACCTCTCTCATTGAGGTCTAGATGCCCGTTGGATTCCATTTGAGTTTTGATGGGTTTTGCATCCTCCATGCCAAACCTTTTGAGTAGATCCTTTACGTACTTTGGTTTGACTCACGAATGTCCCAATCTTGAGTTGTTTGATTTGAAGTCCAAGGAAGAAACTCAACTCCCCGATCATGGACATCTCAAATTCTCTAGACATCATATCACCAAATTCTTTGCAAAAATCTTCATTAGTAGAGCCAAATATAATGTCATCAATATAGATTTGGCAAAGAACGAATTCTCCATCTATTATTTTAGTGAAGAGAGTTGTATCAACCTTCCCAATTATGAAACCCTTTGAAAGTAGAAAATCTCTAAGTCGCTCATACCATGCTCTAGGAGCTTGTTTGAGACCATATAACGATTTAGAGAGTTTGCATACATGATTTGGGTATTTAGGACTTTCAAAACCGAGAGGTTGTTCAACAAATACTAACACGGATATTTTTCCATTTAGAAATGTACTCTTCACATCCATTTGAAATAACTTAATAGCAAAACAAGATGCAAATGCAAGTAGGATGGCGGTTTTACCCATGGGTTTGGGTACCCGTGGGTACCCGACCCGATAAGGGTGGGCACGGGTATTACTTCAGACCCATGGGTTTTTGGGTTTGGGTACCTGATAAGATCACGGGATGGGTGTGGGTATTAATTTGTACCCATGGGTACCCGATGGTTATCTTATGACATACGAGCCTCACGTATTTTAAGATATATATTAGAAAATTGAAACCCTAACTCACTAACTCAGTCTACTCGGGTCCTCCACCGCCTCAATCTCCTCGCCTCCTCCAGAATCCCCCGAGCCCCCGCCGCAATGCCTTGCGCGCCCCTCCCTCTCGGTTCTCCCTCCCGCCGCCCTCCGTCGCTCGCCACTGCCTCCACCTCCCCCTCCGGCCCCATCTGCCTCCACGCCGGGCTGCCCGACACGCTCAAGCGGTGCGTTGATCCAGCCAGGTTCGTGATGGACACCGTCTCCAAGGTGTTCCCTATGGACAAGCGAGCGGTGAGGTCGCCCACCGACCTGGCGTAGGCGTAAGTTCTGATACTAGAGGCGGTGGTGTCGGCGGTTGCCGATCCGGACCCAGAGATCGGTGCGGCGCACCCGATGGTGCCGCAGGAGACAAGTGAAAGGGTGCGCTGGATGGCAACAGAGTGGAAGGAGGCGGCCGAACGGAAGGGTGGGGTAGAGGGCGCCAAGCCGCCGGATGCGCACACGTTCCTACAGCATGTCGCGACCTCCACGGTGGTAGAAAAGGAGGACAGGGAGCTGTACAGGAGCATTATTGTGAGCTTCTCTTGGTGCATGCAGATGCCACGCCTCGCTCTAACACTTGGCCTCGAGAATGAGATGGATGGTAATGTCTTAATTTGTGCTCACTTCTCTCTGGTTGTTTTCACATATTATCTAGATCAAGAAAGTGCTGAAATGATGAACCGAACTAGCTGTTGGTAGATGCAAAATATACAATCGCTGGAGTTAGCTCAGCATAGCCTACTACCCATGGGTACCCATTAGGTATCTGGTACCCAACAGGTTTGGGTATGGGCACAGATCTGTGCTCGAAAAGTCTAGTGGGTTTGGGTGGGTGGCACGGTTTTGGGTTTTGGGTTTGGGTAGGCGACAGTCGTACCCGAAAGTACCCACCCGATTGCCATCCCTAAATGCAAGTAAGATTCGAATAGCTTCTAATCTAGCCACGGGTGCAAAGGTTTCACCAAAATCTAGTCCTTCGATTTGTGTGAAACCTTGTGCCACTAATCTTACTTTATTTCTTACCACAATATCGTTCTCATCTTGCTTATTTCAAAATAGCCATTTTGTGTCAATGACGTTGTGATCATTGGGTCTTTTGACTAGCGTCCACACATCATTCTGGGCGAAGTTGTTTTACTCTTCATGCATTGAGTCACCCAATCTGGATCATCTAATGCCTCATCTACATGAGCGGGTTCAAAAAAAGACACAAGAGTTTTGTTAGTAAAGGCGTTCAAACTCAACATCACATGTCTCTTCAATAAAACATTTGTTTGATTGAAGACACGATAAGCTTTACTATTAGAAGAATAACCAAGCAAGAAACCGCTATCACAACGACTTTGAAATTTTGAGAGCCTAACACCCTTTTTCAAAATATAACACTTACAACCAAAAACGCGAAAATAGGAGATGTTCAGTCTTCTTCCAATGAGAAGCTCATAGGAAGTCTTTTTCAAAAGCGATGCAAATAAAGACGATTTGTTGCATAGTAAGCAGTATTGATAGCTTCCGCCCAAAAATTATTGGAAGTTCTATACTCATCAAGCATAGTTCTTGCCATTTCAATTAATGTTCGATTTTTTCGTTCTACAACTCCATTTTGCTACGGAGTGTAGGTAGCGGAAAGCTCGTGCTTTATTCCAAGTTCATCACAATAATCTTCAATTCTTTTGTTCTTGACCTCAAAACCATTATCACTACGAATTTTCTTTATTTTAAAATCAAATTCATTTTGTGCCATTTTTGCAAAACTTTTGAAAATTCCAAAGGCTTCAAATTTATCATCTAGAAAGAAAACCCAAGTATATCTCGAATAATCATCTATAATGACCAAACAATAAGAATTGTCTCCGATGCTCTTATAGGTTATTGCGCCAAACAAATCTATATGTAAGAGCTCTAATGGTTTAGAAGTGGACATGATACTCTTTGAAGGATGACAATTAGTGTCGGGACCCGGATTTGCAAATCCGAAACCCTCTGTGTATACTGCACTAGTCCAGGATCATATTAGTGCACACAGTGGAAACATAGATGAAATATCATTCCATACAACAAATTAACTAAGAAAGAGGCAAATTATTATTAAGTAAAGCAACGACCTTATGGTCAAAGTTTACACCACTAAGCCTTAAGGGCTAAAGAAACAAATAAACTATTACAGCATAAATTAAATAACTTAGGCCATTCGATATACCACAGGCAATCGTCTGGGGAACGCCTTCTTAATCTACGTAGTCTTCATAATATTCCTCATGATATTCAATATTTCCTCGTCTTTCCTCAGCAACTGTCAGCAGCGTATAGCTGTGAGTACAAAAAGTACTCAGCAAGCCGCAGGGAAATGATGCAATATATTCATGTAGGCTTGATAAAGGATAAGACATATGGTTCTTTTGCAGAAAGCAATAACTTGAATTGAAGTACAGTAAATAGATTGAAAGCATATTTATGAAAAGATAGTAAATAACTGGTAAATTAATGGTAGACAACATGAACAGAATGGAGAGGCATCACCCTACACCATCCAAAACAATTATCAAGCCACTAAATTCAACAGTATAACTTTAGACAACAAAACAACAGTGAACTCCGTGTTCACATCCCAACAATTCTACCATCCAACATTTCATTAAATACTCTATACCTCATGTGAAATTCTCGGGCATGTCCATGACCGCGGACACGGCTATTCGAATAGTTTTACATTCTGCAGAGATTGTACAGCTTTACTCACAAGACATGATCATCTCCTGTTGCCTCTAGATTAACACACTTCTTTTTGTGTGTCACCAAAGAGATCATGATAAAGCCTTTACAATGCACTGTCTAAACTCGGTACTGTCCGCTAAGGTTTCTCCCCTTAGGGACCCCTCTTGCACCTTGTGAATCTACCCGTCCATCTCGGAACCCACACCACCAATTGGCAGTACTCAAGGCTAGACATTGCAAATTAATCAGCTAGGTCTATCCTATACCAGACTTGTGGTAGTACGGTTAGGCCCAGTTCAATGGCGCTCAAGATTAAGTCCTTAAGTTGTCTTAGGCAAGACATCCGCATCCCAATGTGCTAAAAGCACCCCTTTACTGCACGATTACTTGCCCGAGGGAAAACAATTTCGTTCAACCAAAGACCAATGGCAACTCTGCCATGGTACTATAAATTTTACAACAGTGGCTATCGGCCACAATTCAATATCTTATTAAGTCAAGATTAACATTATTCAACATGCGATACGAATCCTATTGTATAACTAAGCAGGTATAAGCATAGCTACGATAACCCAATGTTGGTAATATGATCATGTCCAACTAATAATGTCCCAACCTAGGTTTAAAAATGGATACATGGCATTCTAATAATCAAGGTGGCATAATGTCAATCAGGTATATAGCTATTCCCATAAAATAATCATTGATACAAATAGCATGCAATTGTATAAAACAAATTACTTCGCAAACCTAGGTTCAATATGATCAAAGGTTACGACTTGCCTTGTTGATCTAGTGTTGAGTCTTGGTCTTCGAAGTCTCCGTTTGCTCTCTCGAAATTAACGTCTACTGGAAAAGAAAACAACGAAAAAAAAACCAAACAGAGACTCAAACAAGCTCAAAATAGAAAATAAATGGCTCTGGAAGGTAGAGCTTGATTTTAGAAAAAATTAGAAACTTGAATTGCCTCAATCGGAGTTCATATGAAAGAGAACGAGCCTCCGAAAGATTAAATTCAGAGAAAAAGAAAAACAAATATTTTCTAGAATTATTTTTCTAAAGGAAATTCTTTTATTGCGCAACACTGATATCACCAAGGATTTTTGGAAAATAAAATAAAGCATGAAAATATTTTAGAGGTTGACAGGTGGGACCTTTGGTCCATGGATCGAGTCCACGGTCTCGCCTGGTCCACAGTGGACCGGGTTCACGGGATCTAGGGCTAACGTCACTGATGATGTTTGCGCTGACGTAGTAGCTCGGCTGACGAGGCTGAGCATGTGTCGTGCATCGGTAGCACGGCCGGATCGGACAGCGGAGGGTTGCGGCTGCGATCGGCGGTGACATGGCACGATAGGGAGTGCATGTTGCCGGTCGGACGGCTCAGACTTTGGCGAAGAGGTTCGACGGCGAGCGGCGGTGCGACTCACCGGCAGCGGAGAAGACAATGCGGCACACGGTGGAAAGGCGACGGATCAGGCACGAGACAAGATTGATCCGGACGAGGACGACACGAAGAACTCGGACGTGCAAGTGGCAGTGGCGGAGATGGACCGAAGCGGCCAAACGATGGCGGGGAAGGCTTCGGAGGCAGAGGAACTTAGGCGAGGGCGTACGAAGCAATGGAGAGGTCCCAGGCGACGCGAAACAGGGCGACGGGTGCGGCGCAACAAGGAGAACCTCGGAGGGGGTGTGGCGGCGGCTTAAATAGCCTCGGGAGGCTCGCAAAACTCCGAAACCGAGACTACGGCAACAGACGCGGCTAGGGTTAGGGTTTGCGCAGCAGCCAGCGTCTTGGTGGGCTGGCCGCGCTGCTGGCGATGCGGTCGAGTCATGCTGAGCCATGTTGGTGGCGAGGCAGCCGATCCGCCAAGCGGAGGTGAAGAGGACCGCAAGAAATGGGCCGGCGGGAAGGATCCGGACCGAGGCGAATTTAGAAAAATAAAAAGATTCTCCCAATTAAGAAAATTCCAGAATTTCAAATAAAAGCAAATAAATTCAAATAAATAACAAATAAATTCAGAAAAATCTCCAAAAATACAGAAAAAAATCCTTGAAGCACAATGAACCCAACTACGATTGGAAATCTTTTGTTTGATGCATAGATTAATCAAATTAAATCTTTTCATTAATAGAAAATTCAAATTAAGGAAAATGCAATTGGTTCGTTTTCAAATTCAAACATTCCAAAACTCAAAACATTCCAAAACTAGCCTCTTGCTTATTGGCTTGGCAAGCACTACAAAGTTTATTTTTCTCAAACTTCACATCTTTCAAGCCCACAACTAGATCTTTTTTGAAAAGCTTTTTGAGTTGTATCATCCCAACATGAGCTAGTCTTCTATGCCATAACCACCCCAAAGAGGTTTTTGCAATTAAACAAGTTTGAAGACAAGACTCATTTGAGGTGAAATCAACTAAATACAAATTTTCAAATCTAAAGCCTTTAAATACTAATGAGTTATCATTTTCTTTAGAAATCACAACTCTCCATCTCTAGAAAAGATACAATTAAGACCAAGATCACAAATTTGTGCAACGGATAGCAAATTAATTTAATGTTTCTACTAAAGAGACATTTGAGATAGAAAGGTCATTTGAGATAGCGATTTTACCCAATCCCAATACCTTTCCTTTGCTATTGTCTCCAAAGGTGATCTTGTCGTGTTGGCCGCTCCCAACTTCAAATGTGGTGAACATCTCCGGTCGTCGGTCATGTGTTGAGTACATCTACCATCCAACACCCAATGCCATTCACCGGTATTGTAGTTCGCCTACAAAAGAAAATCAAGCCTTTTTAGTTGCCCAAATTTGTTTGGATCATTGGAGGTTAGTAACTAAGGCTTTGGGCACTCAAATTGCATCCTTTCTACGGCCAAGTATAGAAGTGCCAACAAACTTAGCAATAATTTTACCAAAGCTATTTTTCTTAAGCACATAGCAAGAATCATAAATGTTATTTTTAGGAGCTTTACCTAATGGATATTCACTTGCTATATGCCCTATATCATGACATTTATAACAAAGCTTCCCATTTGATTTAACAAACCGATGAGCTTTGTTACTTAATTTCTTACTCTTCTTGGGCACGAACCCAAGGCCTTCTTTATTGTAGGAGTATCGTTGGTTGTTCAAGATTTTATCAAGATTCTCTTTACCCTTGAAACACCAATCCAAGCTCTTACTTAGCTTGTTCACTTGCTCCTTAAGCTTATTGTTCTCAACAATTAAATTTTCATGGATAATAATGGAACTAGAGCATGAACTAGAAGGCATATCAATTAAATCGTCACAAGAGGTAGATATGCTAGCTTTTGATATACAACATGAATCAATTTCTAAACTAGGTTTATCATCAATAATATTGCAACAAATGCCAACATCAATTTGAGACTTTGAATGTCCATTGGAAAGAAGAGTCTCATGGGGCTCCTTTAGCTCATCATAAGAGTCCTTGAGAGAGAGATACTCTTTTCTCAAGACCTTATGCTTGGACTTCTCCTTGTCAAGATATTCATTCAAATCCTCAAGCATGTCCATAAGCTCATCATAAGTTGGCTCATCATCATCAATTGATTTTACCTTATGCTCTCCTTTTGCCATGAGACAAAAAGGAGTGACGAAGGGCGAAGAAGCCTCTTTGATGGCTACACCAATGAGGCCCTTCTTCTTTGAAGGAGTATCATATTCGGAGGAGTCGGAGTCCGAATACTCTTTTTCGGAATCCCACTCTCCAATGTGAGCCTCGCCTTTGCCGTCCTTGTGAAGCTTCTTGAAAAGCTTATTCTTTCCTTGAAAGAACTTCTTGGGCGATTTGTTCTTGTCGTCTTTCTTCTTGGGACAATTAGAGGCGATGTGCCCCTTCTCATCATACTCATAGCACTGAATATTTGCATATCGGTTGGTGCTAGAGTATTATCCCTTCTTAAATTTACGAGGGGCGCTTGAGCTTGAGCACCTCTTCATAAATCTCCTTATTCTTCTCACGAGGAGCGTCATTTTCTCCTCGGTGTCATCTTCTTTGGAGTCCTCAAGCGGCTCATCGCTTGACTCCACTTTTGCTTTGAAGACGATGTTTTTTTTCTTCGAAGAGCTTTGCTCCAAAAGGTCTTCCTTGTCCTTTTGTAAAGCTCATTCATGATGAGGTTTCCAAGAAGTCCTGGTAGCGTCATCCTCGGCAACTCCGGTGAATTGAGAAACATCACCAAAGTCTCATACTTATCCGGAAGAGCCCTAAGCATTTTACAAACAAAATCCAAATCGGTTAGCAACGCCCCAAGGCCCTTGAGCTCATTTACTATGTTATTGAGCCGAGAGTACATCTCATTGATGTTCTCATGGGGTAACATAATAAAACTCTCATATTTTATCCGAAGCATATGCAATTTGGCCTCCTTCACCGAGGATGTTCCCTCATAAATTTTCGAGAGGGTAGTCCAAATCTCATGAGTGGTGTCAAGGTTGCTCACTCGATTGAATTCATTCGTGTTCAAGGCTCCAAATAGAGCATTCATTGCTTGAGCATTGAGATGAGAATTTCGCTCTTCTTGATCAACCGTGATGTGGGGTTTAATCCGGTAGTAAAACCCTCATCTACAATTCACCATATGCTTGGGCTCATGGTCTTAAGATAAACGGACATACGAATTTTCCAATAAGCATAATTTGTACCATCAAAGAAAGGTGCCTTTCCTATAGATACCCCATCGCTAGCCATCCTTTAAAAACCCTCATCTACAATTCACCATATGCTTGGGCTCATGGCCTTAAGATAAACGGACATACGAATTTTCCAATAAGCATAATTTGTACCATCAAAGAAAGGTGCCTTTCCTATAGATACCCCGTCGCTAGCCATCCTTTACTCTCTAAGCGGTAAAGCCCTAAAACAGAGTCCAATCTCTGATACCACTTGTAAGATCAAGGATAACCGATTATAGGGGGGTGAATCGGAGGTTTCTAAATTTTTTGACTTTAATTGCGATTAATAAAATCACAAAGCAAGAATTGCAATTTTGACAAATTAAAACCGATTTTCTAGTGATCACTAAATGCTCCAACAATTCAAGTATAAGCAAGAAATGACTCTAAGCACAAATGATATACTCAAATTGCTAGAAATGTAAATTATGCACAAGAATGAGAAATGCAAACCACAAGAGAGTGGAACACAAGAATTGTATCCCATGGTCTCGGAGACTTGCCGATTTCCCCTAATCCAAGTTGAGGTGACTTGAACAACTTCAAGCCGGCTCCAACCCCTTGAGCCTTCCTCGATCACTATGGTAGTTCTTCCCCGCTCCGGGTAGGCGAACTCCGGCCTTCACAACTTGCCGGGGCTTCTCACAATCTCCGTCGAGAAGCTCACCGCGCACGAACGCCTCCAAGCCGTCTAGGAGGCGGCAACCTCCAAGAGTAATAAGTCTTGACGCTTGCTTGAGAACGAATCAAGTGTCTAAAGGCTCAACTCTAAATGCAACACTCGATTTCACTTCTAACTCTCAAAATGAGAATTGAATGCACTTGAGAGTTTTATAGACTATCTAGAGCTCAAATATTATCAATGAGGTCCAAGAGTTGCCCTAGAATGCAGGTGAGGGTGTATTTATAGCCCCCACCAACAAAACTAGCCGTTGGAGCTCGAATCATTGAACAAGTCAAGATTCCCGATGCTACCGCCCATGTAGGGCCGGTAGCACCGAGCTCCAACTCAACGGTCGGAACAGTGTAATAAACGCACTGTCGGAGGCCGTTGTGCAGAGGTTCCGGTGCTACCACCAACTGGGACTAGTAGCACCGGGATCCTTTTATTTTTGCTCGTCCAAGCATTTAGACCTATGCTACCGCTGGCCCAGTAGCACCGGGCTACCATGGGCGGTAGCACTGGACTGCCAAATGCCCAAAATTCACCCTTTCTGGAATTTTCACACCTCTCCAAATGGCCGGTGCTACCGGCACTGGGCTACCATGAGCGGTAGCACCGGACTCCTAGATGCTTCTCTTAAAAAATCATAGGATTTTTCAACGGAGTCTTAATTTGACACGATGTATGATCTTAAGCATGAAATTGAGCCTTTAAACCCTAAACGACATCAAGATAATCGTCAACACCCCTCTTAATAGTACGGCCCTATTTCTAGCAATCTAATCTTTTCTCCAAACTCCGAGATTGGTAAAACGGCTAGAAAAAGGTCCTTCAATTTATACCTTTGTCACTTGACGCATTGATCTTCTTTTGCGTTGCTTTCATGCTTCCATAATCACCAAACATAGGACCAACCGATTTTTAACATTCTCAAAGAAAATATTAGTCCTTTAACCGCGATTGTCATTAATTTCCAAAACCACAAGGGAATTAGGGGCCTAGATGCTTTCAACGGAGACGATGTCCTCGGCGGCTACGGAGCTCTACTCCGAGGTGCAATCGGAGACGATGACACCGGATCGCGACACGTGGCAGGACGAACGGCTAGGATGCGCAGAGGCGTGACTAAATTCAAGGCGCACATGGAAACCAACGGTCACAGTTAGCTAATGACCCAAACCGACACGCTTCAATCTCAACCACACGATCGCGATCCAACGGCGGGCGGGCGTTAGGGTTTTCCGCGCCGAAAATGACCATCCTATTGAAATCTAACGGCGACGACCTACGCTTCTAGAAACAGGCCAAGCAGACGCCGTACAAGCAAGATCTTGGGTGAGCCCAGATCGTTGCGTGTTTTAGCAAATACTTTTTTGATATAAAATAATTCCAAAAAATAGTTTGAGCCAAAATAAATAGTAAAAATCTTAGAAAAAATCTGTAAAATATTTTGAGACTTTAGGAACTCAAATAAAATATTTTTGGCAAAACTTTATTTAAAGTTTCTCATTATCTAAATAGTTTTCACAAAAGGCCATAATTAAGAATATTAAATAAATTCAAATAAAATCCAGAAAAATCCATAAATTCACAAAATGCAAATTAAATCCAAATTAGCAAAAATTGGGATGTTACAAACCTCCCCCCTTAACAGAATCTCGACCCCGAGATTTAGGGCTGACTACAGAATAGGTTAGGAAATTCTGACTTTAAAGTTTCTTCACGCTCCCAGGTAGCTTCACTATATGAGTGGTTACTCCATTGAACTCTGCAATAATGAATTGACTTGTTTCTGGTCTTACGTTCCATCTCATCCAAAATCTTAATCGGCTGTTCTTTATAAGTCAAATTTTCTTGCAGCTCAATTGCTTCTAACGGTGTCTGCTCTGTTGGCACTCTGAGATATTTCTTAAGCTGCGACACATGAAACACATCATGCACTCCTGCCAATGACTGCGGCAACTCTAATTGATAAGTAACTCCTCCTTGACGGCTTAAAATTTTGAACGGACCAACATATCTTGGCACAAGCTTCTCTTTAGCATGAAACCTTTTTAACTCCTTTAAGATGGGTAACTCTGAGATACAAGAAATCATCTGGCTCAAAACTCAACTCTCGACAACGGTTATCAGCATAACTCTTCTGTCTTGACTGTGTTACTTTCAATCTCTCTCTGATCATAGCAATCTGTTCTTCGTCTTCTTTTAGAATATCAAGCCCAAACACCAAACGCTCTCCTGTCTCATTCCAATTCAACGGAGTACGACAGGGATGACCATACAAAGCTTCTAATGGTGTCATTTGCAAACTTGCCTGATAACTGTTGTTATAAGTGAATTCTGCATACGGCAAACTTTTATGTTATTGTCTCATGTAATCATTGTTTGCTAATTGCATGTCGTTAGTGCAATCATTTGGTGCACCATGATTGAGTTTCCCCTGTGCCCGTTAAACTCTTTTGTAATATTCTCCATTCAAATTCCAGGAGTGGCCCAGAGAAGCGTACCCAACCTACGCCAATGGTCCTGGCTACATTGTTTCTTCTGACATTGCAAACTTCGTCGTGTTTGAAATGGAGAAGGGCAGACTGAATGTAAACTCTCTCCACTTACCATCTTCCTATTCTTTGTGTTCATTTCATATCAAGTGGCAGAAGATACTATACAGTGGTTGCATGTCACATTCCACAAAAGTACTCAAGAACTACCTGGTTTCACTTTGGTGCCCTTAGACGATTCCACTTTAGATAGAAACAGAACTGGCATGAACCCAATCATGCTCAGGCTGAAAAGATGGCCATATCAAAAGTCAAAATTTGTATCCATCACCATGGCAGCGCTGTGTGCACGGGTGGTTAACAAATGATTGCGTTGCAATATTTTGCTTTGCTGCAGCTGTTCAAGATCGAGGATGTGAGCATGGGCATGTGGGTGGGGCAGTTCAACGGCTCGGTGAAGGCCGTGGAGTACAAACACAGCTTCAGGTTCTGCCAGTTCGGCTGCGTCGACGACTACCTCACCGCGCACTACCAGTCGCTGGGGCAGATGGTGTGCCTCTGGGAGAAGCTGGGGCAAGGGAAGCCGCAGTTCTGCAACGCAACATGACACAAAGCTCTGAAAGCTCGCTTCAAGTTCAGCTCTACCCTTGGATTAATTCAGCAGAGTTTTTTTTCTTCGAAAGATTAGCAGGAGCTCTACCATTCATTAAAGGGAGGCGAAAAAAAAGTTTACGAGGAGGAAAAAAATCAACGGAGAGAAGTGGAATAAGTACAAGACAGTGAAAACCTATCATAAGAAGCGACCTGATAAGTTCCTTCAGCACAGTTTTCAGGAGAGATTGGGTAAATTAAGCTTTAGGAGAACCTGATAAGTTCCTTCTACCACATCACATGTACAGAGGAGGGTATATAACTTGTTATTTTACTCACTGGAAGCAGTGGTAAACACGTATCCATCAGATCAAAAGGTAACTTATACTACGTCATATCTGTAACATAAATTACTCAGCTTTATATATCATAATCACTTCTCTCGGGCACATGCTCCCTTCAGTCCACAAATAACACTGGTCCTTTTTGGCATCATGCTGGTATTAAACTCCAGATTAGAAGGTCTGCAAATTTAGGCCAGTACTGCAGCAGCTGCTAATAATGGAATGCAATCAGCTAGAGAGTGGGGCGGCAACATGTGGTGACAAAAGGAGAGCACGCCTACTGTATGTCCTGGCCAGCCATGTTGACCCTACTAACATGCGTTCCTGTCTCGTTGGCGAGGCGTCTTGTCCGTGTATAGTTTTCTGCTGCTACTCGTTCCCAGGTAACCTAAGTTAAATCTTTGAGTTTACTTCAGTTAGACGCGTAACCTTCTCGTTTCCTACTCCCTAGTAACTGGGCACTTTGCTGAGCCTTGCTGTTGCTGCTAGCTCCTGGGTGTGCTTTATTGAGATGAGCGCATCCACAATAGCCACATGTGTCTAGATTGTTGACCAAAATATTCTAGCTTCTATCCTACAACAATCCAAGAAATCAGAAGAAAAAAAGGAAAGAAAAGAAATTCTATGTGTATATGGACAACCATATACTTTCTTAGCTCTCTAAAGTGCCTCAAATTTGTGCAAAGGATAAGAAGATGACATTGTGGTTTGAATTTTGAAAGTTCTTATCAATCTTGAGGCACATTTGATAGTTACAGTACATGGGCGTCTATAATCCATATACAAGTGGAAATGCTATATTTAAAAAAAAATACACTTCTTGGTTTGAGAGTTAAAGGAATAAAAAATATTGACACACATTTTGATAGTTATAGTACATGGACGTTCATGTACACATGAAAAAGTTATATTAAAAAGAATACGCTTCTTGGTTTTTGAGTCGTGGGAATCAGAAATATGGCCGAGAACATTGCTTGCTCTTGTGCATAATACTAGTGTACTAGCGACTGAAATCATTTGCTCCTTTCCTTCACATATTGACGCTTTCTTCCAACACATGAAAGCAACTTTAAAGATAGGAATAATGTTTGCCTTCACGTCCCTGGTTGCTTTACTTGATGTAATTACACTTGCCTTTTCTCTGGTTAAGCAATGTAGTACTAGTAGTCCTTAACCCGGCATTCTTTGCTGGCTTTTCTTTTCCCAATTTTCTGACTTTAGTATGTATGGCCAAAGAAGTTCACGTTCTGATCAGCTCATCATGTTTATCTGGAGCTGGAGCAGGTCTATTGATCGCCCGTATGTGTGTACACAGTATAGACGAGAGACATACTAGAAACCTACACATAAATGTAGTCATGTTTGAATGTAAAGCTTCCGTAGGAATTTTGCAGGGAGCGGGATAATTCCAGCAGGAATCCTAAGAAATTCCTACGATCTAAACAGGTATGGTACTTTACCGATATATCTGTGTCGAATATCTAAATGTGGGGTATGAGCATGTGCAGGATACATGAAGGGTATTTTCTAACGACGTACAGAGACTCCGGATATCACGTGCTAGATCCTACGGGATAAGATATACGCGGAGGGGATATTTTCACACTAGTAAAGACTTGATCACTTTCCCGTTACGAGGAAACTGACTCGAGTACGTCTAATATCTAGGAAAGTTTGGATATGTTGTGAAGATCACACGACGATGGACTCCTCATCGGCTACGATCCGGTACTCCAAACTAACTACGACTCGACTTGAGGCAAGGCTACCTCGATTATATAAGTCCGGGGGCAGATATCCTCAAGGGGGAACGAAGGACTTCCAGACGAGAAGATGAGAAGATTTTTCAAAGCCTTTGCGCGGAGCAATCAGGAGTCGACGACCCTCGCTTCATCAATCTCTAACCTTAGCTTAGCCTTAGTCAAAGTTCAATCTTCCTTGTAACTAGATCTAGACACATTGCTCTGTATTTCATACACCATATACACATATCATCCATACAGGACGTAGAGTGTTACTCCGCTAGGAGGCTAAACCTATCTACATTGTGCGTCTCTGATTTTGCGCTTGACTTTGTTAACCTAAAGGTACCCGAAGTTATAAGTTTATTGTCGATTCCAAACCTTCGACAATTTGGTACCTAGAGCAAAGTGTAAACAATTTTTAAAATAAGTAGGCTTCATTTGGAATGTTCGAAATTTTTCTGGATACTGTGGGAACTGAATTGTTTATTGTGAAAACCCATGGCCCGAATGAAATGAGAAGTACAACGAATAAAATTGAACTTTTGAAAATAGTACTAGCACTAGGGACAGTATTCCGTATGTCCAATTCACATAAAGATTTCTTGAAGCTTTAAGACAGAGCCGTCCTACCACTCTAGCTAGTTGAGTCGAGTGCCCTTTTCTGTGGCCGCACCCCGCACGACCAAGGTCTTTCAATTTAAAGTCCCAGGATTGGGGAAGATCAATTCGGCAAAATTGGGCTAATGGCGCCAATAGCCATTAATCAGAAGTTCAAACCCCAATCAAACCAAGCAAATTCTCAACAGGATCAGCTAAACTGAACAAAATGGACATATATTAGGCTTAGCAGGCTAACATGACACCATGAACTACATTAGTACAAAGATCTGGTGCTAGTAAATTGCCTTCCCAAATGCAATGAGTTTGTAGTTGTGGCTTTGACTTTTGTCGAGGGAAAATCCGGAGGGCAACAGTCTTTTTTCATTTATTGTGCTGGTTAGTCCACTGCTGCATGGTTGGTCAGAAGCTTTGGTTTTTTGAAATGCTAGCATATTTGGCCCTCCTCTTTTTTTTTCAAAAATAACTCTTTTAAAAAGTTTGCAAAAATAGTCCCCTCTGCACTACAGTACGAAATCTTATGTGCTATAGTATCTACTATACTGTAGCGCGGGATTGCTATAGTACCATGCGCTGGAAAAATCAGATCCCACGCTCCTACAGCGCAGAAGGGGCTATTTTTGCAATTTTTTTGGAATAGAACTATTTTTGCAAAAAAAAAGAGGGGGCGAAATAAGTGAATAGTTCTGGTTTTTTAGCCTATTGTTTAACATATATTTTTTTGCAAATTTATTATACGTTCGAACAAAATTGCAAATATGGCTTCTTTTTTACCGTGAAAGCAACGGTAGACACCTCTCATGCTCTTCTACCGCGGTAGGTGGATTTGTCGTGCTCTCGTACCACGATATGTGACACATATCGCCTCCTGCTCCTTCCATGATCGAGGAAGTGATTAGATTTACAATTTTGTTCAAATCAAGACTAAATATATATATATATATATTTGCAATGGGTACAATTTGGCCTAGGCTTCGGTGTTGCGCGCACACTCTTTCTCAGGTCCCACCTTCCTCAATTCAAGTTTACTCCTGTTCTGTCTCCAGCTGATCTAATGAGAGAGTAGAATCATATGGTCAGAGAAAAAAAAAGGAGGAAAGAATAACTACTGACAAATAAAAAATTATCTGCGAAGCTTAGGTCGTTTTCTGCCAACCAACCAGGACCAGGCTGCCACTCTCTGCCTTGTGCTCCATGTTATACATAATTGTTTAATAACTCCGTACGAAATGGGAATGTAGAAACAGAGCCCACAGCTCAGTGAGCTCACTGGAGTTCTCTGTTTTTTTTGTTTACTTGTTCTTCTGGTATGCAACATGCAAGGTCTCCGCATTTTTGGTACCGCTTCGGGGAGCTGCTCACTCACACTGCCCAAACCAGCGCAGACGCTCCTCTTTCCAAGACGATTGGATTCTCTGTGTTGGGCACCATGAGGGAGACCGTGTAAAGATCGACGACATGGAATTGCAGCATGCACGGTGCATCCACAAATACCCCCTCTCGAATGTATGTAGTGCATTCTCTCCGAAACTGATACAAAATCATCCCACAAATAAAAAGATGGTCTCGGTTTAAAAGAAATTCCTATTTGCCACATCACATTCATTTGACTAGTTCAATTTAAACCTCCTATGTTTAATTCAAGCCTATATTTAGAAACAAATACATCCTAATTCCCAATCCAAATAGTTTTAAACCAATTTATGGTCAAAATTTAGAAATTTAATAGCACTGATTCTAGAACATCAAGTTAAAAAAGAACGGAGAAAGTATATGCTATAAATTATTTCTACTAGGCACTAAAGTCTAAACACCCCCTTAAGATGTGAAAGATTGAGCATGCGGTAAACTTGACACAGACAATCACATCTTGTCTACTAAAGAGTTACATGTAAAATAAAAACGGAATGACTTTGATTTGGACTTTTGTTTTTTTCAAACGCATGCAATATTTTTTCTCTACATCTGCAACATTTTCTTCTTATGCATGCAACATTTTTCTTCGATAACAGTAGAAATGTCCGCGCGAAAACAAATATTGCAGATATTGAAAAAAAATGTTGCAGACATTAAAAAAAATGTTGCACCGACGCGTCCGAGAAATGAACAGTGATCGGACGTCTGATTGCTAGTTATTCCCAAATAAAAAAGGTGATGGTTGTTCACTGCCATTTCATTGTAATGACAAAGGATAACACTGCAACGCTTATGTACACACAAAACCAATTAGTACTTAAAAATATTACAGTGCCGTATAGCCATCAACGCATCCACCACCGAATTTTTATCCAATAGATGAGATTTACAATGGCACAGTGCATCACTACTGCACGGCGAAGATTATGATTCCCGCTCACACTTCACCTGATATGCAATGTGGCAGGGTCTCAGAACGTTCAGGGTTCACAGAACCGAAATCGTGAAAAACCGTGAGAACCGTAAAAATAGTTCGAAAACCATTAGAAACCAAGAGTTAACAAATCAAAAAAATTCAAAAAAAAATAAAAAACTTTTTGGTTTTTAACAAAAAAAACCAGCCAACCAATTGAATGTTTCTAAAAAACCGGTTTTCGAGTGGTTTTTTTTGCGAAGACCACGGTTTTTCAATAGTTTTCAGCGCATAAAATTTTTCAATTTTTTTCAATTTTTTTAAATTAGACCGGTTTACCGAGCGGTTTTGGATCTCGAACCGGAACGGTATAATCGAAAATCGAGCGATTTATCGCGACTGAGAAGGATGGCCTGGTTAGAAGAAGCATATATATATATATATATATATATATATATATATATAGGAAAATGATTCCATACTCCTGGTGTACGTACTCTCACCTCTAGTATACCGTTTAAATGATGTTGTTATACCTCTTTATCCTTTTGAGTATACTCTAATACTGATTATAAGATACTCCAAAGTGAGTTCCATGAAAATTTTTATCAAAATCCACCATTTATAGCATAATTTGTTTATATATTCGTTTTACAAATGGAAAAGTGTATGTAGCAAAAAAAAATAAAGTGCTCTGATGAAATTTTTCAATCATGTCGCATTGGAGCATATTAGAATTATTATTAGAGTATACCGAAAGTGATAAAGGTGTATAAAACGTTCATTTAAGTGGTATATTAGAGGTGGGAGTATGTACTCTGAGTATCTGAAAAATCTTCCTATATATATATATATATATATATATATATATATATATATATATACACTCTCCATGCTACGAAGTGGGTGTAATAAATCTTGTCCACGAACAACCCTTAACGTATGATCCTAACACCAACAGGCACGACTATTTAATGAAACCTTCGAAGTACATTCGAGGCTAGCATACCATACTCTATGCCTCTGCTATCGTAAAGATCAAACTTTTCGTACAAGGTCCTCTTATGTCACAATGATAGCACCGAAACCTTTTCTCTCGCGGGTCTCTCGGCATTAGACTAGCTAGAAAATTCGGTGAGCTGGGTCTACCACTCTACGTAGTACGAAGATTGCCTCTTTGTGGTTACAATGTGTTATGAACTTGTGATGCAATATCTTCCGTTTATAACGTGGTTCAAAAACAAGAAATCTCTTAAAACAGAGCTCCCAGCCAAGGCCAAAACATATGACAGTGGTTTCATCGAACAAGATTACCATTATCCATCGGAATTCTGAATAGATTATTGCATCCTAAAACATATGGGATGAGATACGAGAGGGTAATAATTAGATGGCAGACTTTTCCTAACTTTAATTTGATTTACAAAACTGAGTAATAGACTTTTCATAAATTACTTTTTCACATCAGCTTAGAAAATAAGCACGGCACAACAACCATATACTGGGCCTGAGTCGATCTTAGTTAAAAGCGTTCGTATTTAGATTTTAGTGTTCACCGAGGTGCTTTACGCATCGTTGTACACAATCCTGATTTTACCATAAAATAGAGAGAAATAGATGTATTTTAAGAAGATTTTCTACAACACTTGAAAGTCACATGATCCATTTGTCAACTCTCCACAATTAAATGTACACGAGAGAAGCGTTAGGTCGGACGGACGCCGGCTTAAAATCAACCTGTCCTCAATTAATAGTGGATCTATTATTTTGTTTAAAACATCTATAAAACACAAAAATCTTGCAGAAAGTAATATGATTTCCATAGCAAAACACGGTAAAATTATGGAAAGTTTACGTTACAGAGGGCAACGCCGATTTCAGCGGGGCCTGGACAATGGCCGAACTGCCGTGGTCCACATACACAGGGTCTAGCCAGCGGAGTGTTATATAAGATGAAAACATCTAAATGTTGCAAACCGTGAAAACAGCCTTTCAAGTTTTCAAAAATTCTAAAAGAAATACCACATGTAGAAGAGGGGTTATCCCCAAACTCGGAGTGCTCAATCTCATTTACAATACATGAAAAAGTCAAATTATGCATGAATAGTGATTTGTTATTATTCACTAAGAATTTTTTTTATATCATGCAAATGAGGTCGAGTTTGATCATAAATTTTTTCATGGTTTAAGAATATCCCCTCCCCTATATGTGGTCTTTTTTAGAAAATTTAAAACTTCGAATACAAAATTTTCATGAGTTTACAATATTTAGGGTTTTCACTGCATACGTCCCTAAGTCCCTAGCCTAGCCAGCCTCCTCGATCCCGATAATCACCGGGCCACCTCTCCGGTCCGCTCCGTTTTGCTTTGCCTCCCCGGCGCGACGCAATAAATGCCAACTACTCCGCCCAAAGCGTGCCTCACTGGCTCACTGCCTCGTACCCAGTCCTCATCCCTCCCTCACCCGCCACAGCTCCGTGGCGTCCGTGCCGTTACCACCCGACTGTACTGTACATTCCTCACTCCCCACTCCACTTCTCTGCTTTATTCCACTCCTCTCCTGCTTCCCTTTCCCCCTTTGCCCGTGTCGTTTGACCTCGCGCGAGCTCAGCTCGTCTCGTGCTTTCCCTTTCCTTTCCTCGCCTTGCCTGACACGCACTGCACTGTACCCAGCTGCAGCCGAGCAGGGGGAGGAGCCGGCTCCATCTCCAGCTCGCCTCACAGTAACTCATTTGTCCCACGAAAAGCTCCAGTCCTGGCTGCCTACCTAGCTACTCCACTTGCCATTCCCTGCTCGATAAAAAGTTCCTTCCGTGTCTTGTAGGTCCCTGCTCTCGCCATTACGCTTCTTTATGCTCCAATTTGATGCCTGCCTTCCTTCCTCCTCACAAGGTTTCATTAGTTTGGTCGCCTGCCAGAGGGAGATGATTGATTACGAGCGGCTGCTGTTTTGGTCGGTTGGGTGAGAGATTCCGCCTAGGATTGGAGGTGCGACATTGCCGTTCTCGTGCTCCATCGTCGCATCTTGATTCCCCTCCTCCCCTGCTCCCGTCTCGCTGAAACTTTTTCGAGGGCTTGGAGGGACCTGCTTGTCCGTTCTTGCGTTCCTGCCCTCCTGCCCTGTCCGCCCACGACCATCCCCTCACTGCCTGTCGAAAAGTTTCAATCTTGGAGGTACCCTGTTTTGCTCTCGCTCTCTCTCTCTCTCTCTAGCTAGCTATCATCCGTCCACCCTCTCACGCAATGCTTGGATTTTGTTTGTAGGTATCCGTTTGGCCCGTCTTGTCCTCGCTAGTGTGGGTGGTAAAAGCTTTTGCAGTTCCTGCAGCTACCACACTTCTTGTCAGCCATCTATCTCTCTTCAGTTCAGTCCTCTCATGTGCTTGGATCAGTGAGTAAAAGGGGTTGAATTTCTTGGGCTAACAATCCTCTCTGTGTCCTCATCTGATTGCTGAAACGACCACAAAAATGCAGGTTTTGGAGGCACACGTCCAGTAATTTTCTCGAAAGCTTCAGCCTTTCAGGTAACCCCACTCCGCTTGCTGTAGCGTGCGGCCGTCTCTGTTTTTTACTCCCTAGGAAGTTACCAGATTTTGGAGGCACCCGTTTAGCCATTCTGGCCTTCATCTTGTATTTTGTGCCATCGGATGTAATGTAACAGCAGAAAAAGTCTCGGTTTTTTTTACGCTTTCCTTCCCCACTTCTTCTACCGCTGGTAAACACTGCTGCTTTCCAGGTGCGCGCGCTGAGTCGACGAAAGTTTGGGAATCTTGATTGAGGATATAGAGAGTTCGGTTGGAATGGAGAGCCGGGGGAGGCGGCCGCGGAGCCCGGAGCGGCAGAGGCCGGCGGCACGGAAGGTGCCGGTGGTGTACTACCTCACGCGGAGCCGCCACCTCGAGCACCCGCACTTCTTCGAGGTGCCGGTGCCCTCGCAGGAGGGGCTCTATCTCAGAGGTCAGTGGATGCAGTTTTGTTGCTGCAAATTCTCCGTGTATAATCTTCTCGGAAAATTTTGTTTAATGGTCATTGCTTGGGTCAGATGTGATTAATCACCTTAACATGGTGCGCGGCAAGGGCATGGCCGCTATGTACTCGTGGTCTTGTAAGAGGTAATGCAAGAAATTCTCTTTTCTTGAACAGTTTTGAGTCGTCCGCATTCTTATTTGCTTGACAGTACATGGTTTCAGGAGCTACAAGAACGGATTCGTGTGGCACGACCTTGCAGAGGATGATCTTGTCCTCCCGGCCACCGACGGCGAGTACGTGCTCAAGGGCTCCGAGCTCCTGGACCAACCTTCTTCAGGTAAACATTTCCCTTTGAATTGCCATTTGCCTTTGTGAACTTGAACCAGAAACTTTAGTGCTGATTAGTATTGTGATATTATCTTTTGTCATTTTAGTTCAATTTTACCGTGGTAGTGATGGAAACCAAAAGCAACAGAGCAGGCTGAAAGAGGGTGCAAGGTTGCCTTTGCCTAGAGAGGCATCTTATTCTTCCTCCCCTCCTAGTGTGATTGTTAGACAAGCCAAGCCACAGCGTTCGCCTTCGGTACCTCTGCTAGATGAGGATGACTCCCCCTTGCCATGCAGGGTTAACTCCTTGGAGAACATGTCACCGGACTCAAAGCCTCAAAGGACTCCCTTATCAAGGGCTGGTTCTGCGAGTCCAGCAGAGTTCAGAGTTTATAAGCCCACCGGTTCTATGGATGCTGCAACTCAAACTGATGACCTTGGCAGAAGATCGGTTCGGAAACCACCTGAGATGCATAAGAAGAGTTTGAGTACAGATCATGATTCTGTAGTTCGTGAAATCACTGAGTACCGGCAAAGCCATCCTCGCCGGTCAGCAGAACTCCAAGGAATTTCGAAAGAAGTCATGTCCCAATGTGCTACTCCATTGAGCATACCTTCAACCCATGGCAAGTCCGAGAGTTTGGAGTCCTTGATACGAGCGGACAACAATGCAATGAGTAGCTTTAGGATTCTTGAAGAGGATGACATTGTTGTGCCCACCTGCCCAAAGCTGAGGCGGATGAATGTACTGATGCAACTCATCACTTGTGGTTCACTTTCAGTGAAAGATCATGACAATATTGGATTAGTTGAGGCATACAAGCCAAGGTTCCCAAACCTGAAGTTCCCCTCGCCGTTAATTTCTCGTACCATGATGATGGGTGAGTTTGATTACCTTTCACAGAATCCGAGATTAATGGGGATGCGGTTGGAAGATAAGGAATACTTCAGTGGGAGCCTTATTGAGACTAAGATGCAAAGAGACGTTCCCACTGAGAGGTATTCAGTTCTTAAACGGTCTTCTTCCTACAATGCGGAAAGGTAAGCTTCAGTGCTTCAGTGTGATATTTACATTGTGATTAAATTACTTAGAATTTGGATACTTCACTTTTATTAATTTTGCAGAAGTTTTTCTTCTAGTAGATCTTTCATTTAAGACACTGTTTTAAGAAGAGATACTCAACCGTCAAGCATCAACAGTCCATGAGTTCATACTTTGCCATGTTGTAGAATGCACTTTTCCCTTGTGCTTTTAGCATGACAGCTTAGATTTTATTGATCAGATGTTGTATTTTCCAAAATCATTTCTACTTAGTAGTCGTAAGATGTAAGTGTATGAAATATGACATTCAAGCTAAAATGTTGCACTAAATGTTCATTTAAGCCCATTGCTGTCGCACATAATATTCATAGAAAGGGGTTTAGGTTGGGATCAGAGAATTAAAAGATGCAAAAGAGCCATGTACCAGAGAATTTATGAAGCAAGGACCATTGCTTTTCCATCATTCCGCCGTTTGCAGTTAGCTTGATGCCAACAACACAGCATGTCCTATGTCATATGTTGCCAGCATACAGCTGGCATCCATGTAGCAAACAAAATAACGAAGTACAGGGAATCTACCTACTGATGAGAACTGAAGTCCAAACATTGCAAAATTGGTAAATATGCCTACTTAGAATGAGTGGAAACTAAGCCAAAAACAAAATGATAAATTACTATATTTTATGTTGCCCATTTCATATTATTGGTTTTGCTTTGAGCAATGCTGTCTATACATAGTATGCCTTACTACAAAAATTTATCCAAGAATATGGTTAGAAGACAAAGAACATGGATAGATAGTTGCAATCAGGAGTTACTGTGGGGGTGTACAATTTTCTGAATATCTTGCATAAAGAAAATCAAAGCACAGATAGCCCTTCTATTACATTTTTTTTTGTCATTACTTCATTTCTACAGTTTAATTCCATGCCACTAGCTTGATCTCTACATTGCCACAACACGAGCCAGTTGCCTGATGTAGAGGACCACACTGTATAGTTGGCAGGCAAGATTCTTCAGTTGCTCAACTGAAAATATAGAAGAGAGCCTGTTGCTTCATGCTCATGAACAGTTTGTTGCTATCCTAACAAGCTGTCATTCTAATAGAGGGACCAATTCGTTAACTGCTACAGAAAAAGCCAGTGAAGTTCATGCCCTGATCCCCATCCTGACTGGACCATGGTTTCTTTCACTCTGTTAAAATCCAAAGTTCTATCTGGCAGAAGTCAGAACTTAGCAGAAAAATTGGTTATTGACAGTGTTACTCGGACACTCGTGTCTAAATTTTTTTGCCAAATTAGACACCTCGAATCCGAGTCAGATTCTGACACCCGTATCCAATTCGAGTAGCATATCCTGTGACCAAATATTTTTGCCGAATCGGACATCCCGAATCCGAGTCCGACTCCCGTGTCTGTATCCAAGTAACACTGGTTATTGATACAACAATTATGTGGTATGCTGTAGCTTTTCTTTATGTTTTGCCTTAGGATCTTGCTTAGCATATGAATTTTCCTTTTCATGAAACATGTTCTTACCCATGAACAAACCCACAGGAGCGGTGAGACCCTAGATTGTGCAAGACATGATGAAGATACAGTTGACACATCTCGTTCAAGGTGCCTACCCCGGACGCCGATACTGTCATCGTTCCTTCACCCGAAGAGCGAGATGCTGAAGTCCCCAGTCGCTGACTGCCGGAGGAGCTCCTCGGCCGGGCCAGACTGCAGCTTGGCGTCAGGACAAGGGAGTAAAAGGTTCACCGACTCCTCAGGAGCATCGGCGAGGTTAGACTCTTTCAGAAAGGAGGAGAAGCTCGTCAAGATTGAAGAAAGTTAAGTGCTACTAGTGGTTCTTTTACCTCAACTTTTTGTCAGTACTGGGTATGCACTCGATGCTTTCCCCTTGGAACAATAAAGTTTATGCGATGATCCGATTTTGGTATTGAGGTCTATATTCTGAATCTTGCAGGCTATCGTCGGGAGCTCGCGTTGTGATTCAGTACACAATACCTTGCAATGACAGTGATGAAGGTTGATTCTGAAACGCTGACCTTGCAACGAACCTGGTATTGTGTTATAAAGTTGTGTTTACCATGTTACTGACGAAAGGAAGTGCCCTTCTTTTCTTTCTTAACAGTTGTAAGTTAGATTTCTTCAAGCTTAGTTCGGTGTAACTTTTTTTTTCTTTCTTTCCTTTCTTTAATTTTTTTCTGCTTTATAATTTGTAAGTGCCTGTCAAAATGTATCTCTTATTCGCTTATGCTATTCTCTGTGCGTTTGAAAATTGTTTGTGCTGATGTGTATGGCAAAATGATATGGAGTCCACATCCAAATTAACGATGAGCGTGGCACGAATTAGTTAAGGACGAGTAACCTTTTGAAAATCATTTGTACTGGTGAAAATAGCACGAACTTCCTCGCCTACCAAATTCATATGAAATTCTCACATTTCCAAACGAGACCGTTAAGGAAAGGTGGTACAGTCCGCTTTGTACTTGAACATATATATGGCATCATGCCTAAAAGTTGAACAAATCAAATGGCAACACGAATCTCGAAGTATTGCCTCGTCCTCCTTCCAAAAGGCCACATCTGCCACCTACGGCCATGTGACCATGTCATCCCACTGCCACCACGAAGAACACCGGCGGCCTGCTCTTCCTCCCCACAGAGCTTTGATCGTTGAGTTTCTCAATTATCCCAACGGTACCGTTGAGCCACGCCGCTGTTGCTGCGGACCTTAGTGCTGAGCTATGCACCCTGAGGTGGCAGCATGGAGTTGTGGTGTGGGCTGGCACAGCCTGTGGCCACGATGTTGCCACAGAGGGTTCGTGGCTGCGGCGCCTGCTTCTCGGGGTCCCGCCGAGGGTGGCAGCACGACGGTGGACACGACGACGCAATGGGCTGAGAATATGGCGCGAGTAGTCGCGACGAGGTTGGAGCAGGTGGTGGCGCGGCGAGGTGATGATGGCGCATGTGGCGGAGCAGTTGGTGGCTTGTAGCGGCGCGGCCATGCTGTTCAGTCGTGGAACGGAAATGCAAATCGTATGTACATGCACCATCCATGCCACACATTTTTCATTAAGACGGTGCACATGGAAAGGCCAAATATAGTTCAAACAAATTCGTGAGGGGAAATAAAGGTTTTTTAAATAATACATTTTTTAACAATTTTACAAAAATAATACCTGAAAAAATTACAAAAACATACCTTAATCGCCAATTGAATTGGCGACATAAACTCTATCGTCAAATAAAATGGTAACAGAAGATCTGTCTCTAATTCATTTAATGATAGAAGCTCTTTCACCATTTCATTTTATGACAGAAGCTCCATCGCCATTTCCAATTCAATTGGCGATATATGTCTGTTTTTGTTGCTGATTGAATTGACCGACAGATTGTTTTGTTGCGGATTCATTTAGTCGACAGACTTGAGGCTTTTGTCACCCTGTCGCTAATTCATTTGACGACGTATCTTTTATCTTCAATTAATTTGGTGATATAGATGTATTTTGTAAAAATATTCAGGGTATTTTTTAAAATTATTTTAAAATGTATTATTTAAAAAAATCCAGAAAACAAACGTATATATATCCTGCCTTCTCTCTCACCCTCTCCTCCGACGGATTAGGGGTGGAGAAACTGACGAGGCGAGGGTGGTAATCCGAGGTGGAAAGGATCTAGATCTAGCTGGCTTTGGGGTAGTCGGAGCTCGACAAGACCACCGCTGTTGGCTTCCTTGGATTTGGTCATCGCCGCCACAGAGTCCGGGAACCCCGGCGACGAAAGCGCTAGGGTTGGGGTCGCGGCCGTCGGATATGTGCTCAAGGGAGGCATATCCTGTGGCGATGGCGTCGAGGGAGGCCGGATTCAGTGCCGTTGTGCAGTAGGGTTCACGATCGCCACCCACCGGGTCATCACCGCCGGTTGTCACCACTGCTCCGATGGATGCCGGTGCCTGCGCTCGCCGGCTGCAAAATATGTATTGAATACAGTATTTCTCTCCCTCCCATAGATCTTGGAGCATGTCAAAAGCCCAAAATGTGCATGTACGCTTGTAGCTTCTAAATTACTTTAATGAAATTTGTGGCTGCTTTGAGATACGTTTTGCGCTGTTGGATGTTGCTAGGTGTCTAATTTTTGGGGATGGTGCTATGTAGTCCATATGGCACCGGCGCGAGATAATTTCTTTCCATGGGTAATCCGCCTGCACTTCCGACATGTGGTACGTACTGATTTCGTAAATGAATTCCCAAGCTTTGGTCTACTCGGTCTTCTTTCACATTTTCATTTCATCTTTGGTTAGCTTTCTAATAAAATTGTAAATTTAGCTCTCTTTCTAACAAACGACATGTGTCACCTGTAGAGGTGCAATCGGCTCAGATTCGGTCGGATATCGTTTTTTTCATATCCTAAACCATATTTTTTATCGGATTCGGATAGTATCAGATACAAATACGGCGCGGATAATATCGATCACGGATTCGAATCGAATACGGAGCGAAATCGATACGGTATCAAATAATTTTTGTCAGATAACACGCGAAAACAGATACCGTATAAAGCAAACATATAGTACTGATTAACCAACCGTATAAGTTCAACATGCAACAAGATTATCGCAGTCTAACAAGCTAATTTATCAGGTAGTCCAACAAAGTTGCAAAAATACACTAAATTTGAACGGTACACATATGTCAAGTTTCGAAACATAGAATGATACGTAAATAATGTTACGATAAGTCGATAACATGACTATGAGGTCCATAACTCCATGTTTTCATGAAAGAGACAATACGACAAGTCAATAATATTTGAATTACATTATAAAGACATATAGATAGAAGACTCAACAATGACACAATCTTATATAAGAGTTCGAAGACCGAAGTGGCTAAGTCAGGCTGACAACATCTCAAGAGACATCAAGTGCATGGCGACGGTTACTTGTCCTCGACAAGTACTCAATTATTACCAGCCGTTACCATGGTTTCATCCTACAAAACAAAAGGTAACCAGAGTGCATCACATATTTAATATTAATAAAAAAAATGTTAAGGGTTATATAAAGGTATCCACCTAATCCAATAAACATTTCTTACGTTGGTTGGTTCAAGCATTTTACAAAGGAAGTTTCTTTATATAATTCCCTGATTATATGTATATCAGCAAACATACCCTGAAAGTGCTAATGTCAAACCCAAAATACAAACAACTTCATTGTTAGCATCTACAAATTGTAAAATCTTACATGTTCAAGTATGCATGCACATATGTGATGGATTGTTGTGCTGTACTAAGAACTCAGGTGTCTGATCTTTTCACAAAATTCATAGTCATACAAGTAGGTTCACCATCCAATCTCTATATTCAAATAGCACCTGGTCACTTACAAGTTAAGAATAGACAGGTTCCATTCATTGATCTGTAATTTCACGTACAACATGTAGTTTTAAAATGTCCTGTTGCACTGCCTTGTATATGTATTTTTCTCTTTTCTTGAATTGATTATTTCATTTTTCATATTATTACCTATACAAAGAAGCAATATCTGTTCTCTTCATGACATTTGGAATAACAATTCAATATGTAGATCTTGGAAGCACCGAAAAGTTCGAGCAATGCGAAAGGCCCAAAGTTGTCATTGAAATCTTAGGAGGATCAGAAAGTTCAGATATATTGTCATTTCGTGACCTATGGTTCATGGGAGAATTAGGCAGTATCACAGTAGCATGTGCTACAATGATCTTTTACAGGAAAAAGTCAAGTTACCTTGAAAGTTTGTTTACTGGAGGGAAGATATGAATATGGACAAACCTCTGAAGTCATATCTACAGGTGAATCACATGCTTTGGTGTAACATTCCAAAATTTGATTTATTATTATTTTATTGGTTATTTGTGCATTTTATGATTTTCTTAAATTTATTGGATTTTCTGGATTTATTTGAATTAACTTTAAATTAAGTATATTGGTCTTTTGTTGAAAACTATTTAAATTTATGCAAAGTTAAAATAAAGTTTTGCCGAAAATATTCTATTTGAGTTCAAAATGCCACAAAGTATTTTTGAGAATTTTCTTGGATTTTTCTTGATATTTTTATTGCCTAAAACAAATCAAATGAATTTTTGTAATTATTTTAAATCAAAACCCGTTTTAAATCGAGTGAACAGTACTGGGCCGGAGCCCAATACTATGCACGTGGAGCCCAACTTTGTGTGGCCCAGTGCATTGCGCCGTCGGCCCGTAGCCGAAATGGCTGCTGACCGTTGGATCTAAATCGTGCGATCGGGATTTGAGAATGAGGTTTCTTATTTTGGTGCAACGCTGTGGACGGTTGGATTTAGATCAAGCGGGTGAGATTGAGGCGTACCAGTTTGGGACTCCCCGGATCTGGGCCGTTGCGAAAAGCGCGTGGGTGGTTAGGATCGTGCCGCGTCGGGAGATCTTTGTGGCCGTAGGATCGTCATCGAACGGCGATGCGTCATCGTCTTCGCGCAGGACTCGGAGCCGTGGCCGTCGTGGACTCCGTGTCCGAATCGCCGCCGGAGAGGGGTAGCGAGGCTATAAAAGGGGGCATCCGGTTCGCCTCCCTGCCGCAAACCGAAGCCCTAAGCTAGCCTCTTGAGAGCGCTGCCGTTCGTCGTGAAATCGTGAAGATTCATCGAGCGCCACCGCAGCAAAGAAGCCATCGATTCACCGCCGTTAAGCCGACGCAAGGCCCGAGACCGATCGCATCAGCTTCGCCTTCATCCGGGGCATCTTGTGCGCACATCTGTTCTGCCAAAGCAACGCCAGAGAGGGAGATCACCGAGGAGCCGTCGCCGCCGAGGAAGAAAACGCCGCCGCCGTTGAACCAGTACCCAAATTCCAGATCTTTGCGCATCAAAAGGTAGGCGACGTCGAGAGCTTCATGTAGGCGCCCTCGCCGGTCACCAGTGGTGACCATAGGGTCCCGTGCCGGTGGTGGTGACGTGGCTAGACGCTTCGCCGACACGTGGCGGCCACGTGGGCGAAATCGCTGAGGTGGCGCGTTGCGTGGTGCCGCGTGGGCGTTGTGCTGGCACTGAGTCAGCCGAGGCGTGGGACCCGCACGTCAGTGGTCCAGACCCGCGTGGACCGGGTGCACTGTGAACCCGAGGAGATTCGTGGACGCAGTCCATGGACCGAGGGCTACGTGGCAGCGTCTGGTTGGTTCGAGTCAGGGCTGATGTCATGCTGACGCAATAAATCGGTTTTTCAATCTAAAAATAATTCAGTTAATTCTGATTTTCCAATTTCTCTATTTTCAGTATTTATTCAAACTTCAAAAGGCTATAACTTTTGCATTTTAACTCGGATTTGAGTGATTCAAATTTCTAAAAATTTGTAAAATTGAGATCTATTTAATGGTTAATTTTATTTGATTTTTGGAGTTAATTTGATCTCTGTTTTGGTATTTATTTGCTTTTCTTCTTCGGTACGCGTAGACGTTGAATTGTGCGACGCTTCGGAGGAAGATCCGTCAACTCAAGATCAATTTTCAGAACAAGACCAGGACCTATTCCAAGGCAAGTTGTGCTTTGATCATGTTGAACCCATGTTTATACAAATGCTATATTGTTTTACTTTATTGCATAGTATTTTAAGTATACAATTGTTTCAATTTAAATCGGGATCTAGTTAATCTACCCATTAGATCTATATACCCTACCTTGTCATTTGTATGCCATGATCTAAATGTCACCCTAGGATGGTTAACTAATAGTTGGTTAATACTGATAATCAACATGGGCTGGTTAGACCGTTGTAGTTTGCTTAGCCGTGCCACTCATCATATGTACATGAATTATCAATGAATAATATTGACTAATGGAATATGGAACAATGATGTGAACTTGTGTGTCATGTGAGGTCACACAATGAGATTGAGTTGTAGTGGCGAGTCATGTCACGCAACGATATTGATTTGTTGATGGCACGTGGTGCTTGGTAATCAACGTGGGTGATAATCACTTAGATTGGGGCAAGTGGCAAGGGCGAGTATGCCAAGGTGGGCCCGATGGGCAGAGGGTATGTGGATGTCTTGCCCTGATTACTCTAAGGACTTAACCTTGCAAGCCTTTGACCTGAGTCAATCATGCAACCACATGTCTGGAATGGGACAGCCTGGCTGATTAATTTGTAAAGTCTAGATTTCGGTACTGTCATGGTGATTAGTGAGTTCCTATATTTGGGGTAGACTCACATGACGCAAGAGGGGGGCCCTGGATATGGTAACCAGTCCCATCAGTGTTGAATCCTTAGCGAGCAGTACTGGGTCTAGATGGAGCATTGTAAAGGCTTTGTTATGGTCACTCGCCTTGGTGGTGTTTGGTCGTATCGTGTGGATAAAGTGCATAACCTCTGCAGAGTTTAAAACTGTTCGAATAGCCGTGCTCGCGGAATTGAGCAATGCTCGGGGATTACAGTTAAGGGTTAGTTTAATTAAATGAAAAACTTGGTTGGGATGGCAGGATGCCATATGAAAGGTTGGAACTTGACTTAGGATGGAAAACTTGGTTTACTTAAGAAATGCTGAATTTATTTATTAATGTTATTTGTTTTACAAGTCTTTACAATCTACTTATTGTATTTAATCTTAAACGCTGCTTATTGCAAAATAGCCATAATAGCCTTTTCCTTTGGAATAAGCCTTGCATATAGATACATAGAATTGCATTCTGTGTACAACTTGTTGAGTGCTTTATGTACTCACCCCACAACAACAATAGTCAACAATTGAAGAGTCTACACCTTTGTTGGAGGAGGAGTTCCAGAAGGACACGAGTCATTAGGGTCCGAGCCTTGTCAGTTGCCTGTGGTGAACTGATGAGCTATCTACGTCTTCTACTTTTCGCTGCTTATTTCTTAGTTTATATTTCAAGTCTTGCCCTGCGTGGCTTAATAATGTAAGTTGGTCATAAGATCATATACTTAGCTATATCAATAAATGGAGTATTATTTTATTATCGTTGAGTATGATGTGATATGTACCAATGTTGAGCTGTGTGCACTAGCATTGATCCTAGGACTAGTGCGGTAAACACAGTGGGTTCGAATAAGTGGATTCGGGTCCTTACATTTGGCCTTACACTCTATGTCCAACTCATCAATCAGCGTTCCAATCTTCTCCTTAGAACCTGAAATTTGTAGTGACAATTGCTATTAGTAAAGGAAAAAATGGAAATTGTATGACATATGAAATGGATGACATATTTTTACCTCTTCTAGATGACATTGTCCAGTCCTTGGTACAAAATAGGGCTTCCACCACCTCGGGATCTAACCGACTACGACAAGGATCAACAACACGGCCACCCGCACTGAATGCCGACTCCGAAGCAATGGTTGACACTTGAATGGCTAACACATCACGAGCTAGTCATGAAAGAGTGGGAAAAATACATTGTTTAGCCCTCCACCAAGTCAATATGTCAAATGGCCCATCTTCACTTTCAATCCATCAAAAATTTGGTTCTTTTATGTATATATCCAATTCAGATTTCTCATTATGTCTTGTCACGCTAATAGTAGTTTCATACAAGAACTCTTCAATTTCAAGAACACCCAAGTCATCGCCAAGTGGGTGAGAAGCCATACTAGAACCCGCAGTTGTAGGCTTTGCAACTTAAGGTGTGCTAGACATATATGCTTGGAACAATTGGTTCACAACAATCATGAATGCATGAAGTTCAAGAACATCTCTCTCCTCACCATATATCTTTTTCATAAAATACTCTAGTAACCTTTTCTTGTACCTTGGATCAAGAAAGCACGCCACGGCAAGTGCTATGTTGGACTTCTGCCAATACTTGTCATATTTAGCTTGCATTGCCATTGCTAAGGCATAAATAGTTATATCAGAACTGTGACACCACTCTTCAATAGCTAACTTAATCTCATAGAATTTCCACCAAAACAGATTTGTTGTGGGATATGTAGTACCAGAGAAAATCAATGTAGCCTCATAAAGCCTCCTCAGACACCTATATAGTGCTATTGCATTATCCTATTCCTCATCTGATGGAGCAAACTTCTTGTACTTACTCTCATTCAACTCAAATAGCCTTTCAAAAGCCTTTCTATAGTAAACAGCTTGCTTCAACATCAAAAAAGTAGAGTTCCACCAAGTTGAAACATCCAACGGAAGACCCTCATTGATATCCAAGTCACACTCCGATGCACACTTCTGAAAATGTTCCCATTGCAATGGTGAATTCTTTACAATTACAATATAAGCTCTAATATTCTGCACTGAAGATGTAACTGCTTTCAAGCCATCTTGAGCAACAAGGTGTAAAATGTGACAACCATCTCACATGAAAAAAACACCATCACAGACTAAGGGAGCTTTCTTGTTTAGTTTTGCAACAAGTTCTGCAGCACACTTATCATTAGATGAGGTATTGTCCATAGTAAGAGCAAAAAGCTTCTTTTCAAGGTTCCAATGCATCACACTCTTGATGAACTCTGTGGCTAGATTAGTTCATGTGTGGCTGCCTTTAACATGCATGAATTTAGCAATTCTTTTCTGAATCCGGCAATTATCATCTATCCAATGCACGATGACACACATATAACCTTTATTTTGATTTGAGGTCCACATATCCATGGTTGCAGAAAAGCGGCATGAAAGAGATTTGAAATGATCATACAACTTCTTTGTTTCCTCATTGAACATTTCCATTATAGCATTTCTTGTAGTTGTGCGACACTTAAATGAAAAACTAGGGTGCAAAGACTTGATGAAGTCAACAAAGTACTCATGTTCAACCATATTAAAGGGATATTCATGTATAACAAGTGCTAAATGCCACTTTCTAAAGCTAGTTTTAGCATCAAACCTATATGTCTGAACATTGGCAGTGCTATCTTCACCCTTTTCTAGTTTGATCATTTGATGTCCTGGAGTTATGGAATGTTTTTTTTAAATGATTTATAAAGCATGATGTGCCCCTTGTTGTCTCACATCGGGCTTTGGAAGGACATTTCTTGCATCTCGCTCAAAATTCTTTTGTAACTACACCATTTGAATATGTTTTTGTCACAGTATCCTTAGTGTAGTGCTTTCATACCTTGGAGATGGACTTCTTTTGCCTCTTGCTAGGAGGCTCATTTTCTCCAATGATATCATATTCAGGTTCTACTTGAGGTCCTTCGGCTTCAGATGCAAGAGGCTCTCGCACTACTAATGCATGACCACTCGGTGCAGACAGACTTGTACCAGATGTGGCAGTAGGTGAAGCTCTACTACTTGTGCACACATTTGTGCTAGCACTGCCAGACTCTCATCACAAAGCAAAAATTGGGTTGAAAAGACACAATCATTAGGATTTATTGAGCACATTCAAGGGAAAAAAGTCAATAATACTAGTGCAACTTATACAAGCATGGGATTGCAAAGTGAGCAAACAAATTTTAAATACTCTTCAACTCCTGTTTTCAGCTATATTAATTGAGCTAATTTGGCACTGTAACCACAGATCATGCTATGGGCCTGAATACCAAGTTTATTGAGACAAAATATGCAACCACGGAACTTCCAAGCTCCAACTATAAGCTTAGAAAAGCAAAGTATCACTCATTCCAGAGAAAAAGAAACAGCCGACGGTATCCACATTATGTGGCAAACCAGAACAAAATGCTTGTATTCTGCTTACCAGTCCACCTTATCTTTTGTTGTTAAGCTAAGTTCCAGCTCAAACAATCAGAAAGTTACATTTAAGTCAACTACATAGCAGACATTAAAAAGAAGAGTCCAAAGTTCTAATATCTAATAAAATGGACAATAAGTTGTCACAGTTAATAACACAATTCCATCTATGTGTGTAGGTACGTAAACATATATATATATATAACAACATAATATATATATATATATATATATATATATAGGAAGCCGAAATGGGGCACCATGGTGCCCGGGCACCATGATTTCAAATGCGCGAATTCAAGCCATATTCGAGTATATTTTTCAAAAATTTCAGTTTTAGAGCATATACTCATCTATAACAATTCAAATGAAACACATACCTTTGAAAAAGCATACTTGAATTCAAAGATTTTGAACAAGTTTGGATCACATGCTTTGCTGACTTATATATAAAATCAACACATACCTACAACCAAACTATCATCAAAAAGGGAAACTCTAGTTTGAATTTCAGTTCAAACTTGTTTGAACTAGTTAGTAAACTGGTTAAACTCAGCATCATAAAAATTTCAAAAAGTATCGCATGAAAATACATAGAAAATATACCCGTTTTGGATCATGGAGCCCGGACACCATAGTGTCCCAGGTAATTATACTATATATATATATATATATATATATATGACAATTTACATGCACGTAATATATTACACACTTCTGTGCTCACCCTTTATTATCATACAACGGTTCAGTACTAGATACTTAGCCTCATTCTACTCAGGTCAGAACAGCATCTGGAACCAAAGTGAAGGTTTTGGTTCTGTAGCCTATCCTTACCCGAAAATTTGGGACAAAACTGTTCAAATTGGCATTTTGGCAAACTAAGACATCAATTTGCACACTCAACACAAATTAAACCTGAGATCTGTACTACATCCCAGCAAGTAATTCAAAGATACTAAAACGGGTGAAGAAATCTAAATGTAGTTACGCTTCTTCAATAGCACGGCAGCTGCTAGAACAATTAAGCAATAATCACCCAAGCTTAGAACCAACTTAACTTCAATTCCACACCAGTATCATTCAAAACCCAACATGTAATGTAAATAGCCGATCGGAAGCAAATTATGAAGCTCAAAGCCAACCCTAACATGTAATGTAAATAACCGTCCGGATAGCTCAAATTATGAAGGTGGCAGTGGGGATGACGGCGACTGGAGGAGAAATGGCGATGGTGGCGGGAGGGGCGGGCAACCTAGCAGGATTGGTGGAGGGCAGCGCCGCGGCGGAACTCGGGCGGAGGGTGCCGAGAGGGGGGCGGCCTGGGCGACAGCGCTTGGAGGTTGGCTACAGGAGTCGCGAGATTAGTGGAGGGCGGCGCCGCGGACTCGGCGGGGCGCCACCACCGGAGGCGAGGCGGGCGGAGGGCGTCGGGAGGTGGGCGGCCTGGGCGCTGGCGCCGGGAGGTTGGCTGCGGGAGTCACGAGATCGGATTGGGGAGTTGTGAGATCGGAAGAAGAGGACGGGTCACAGGTGGCCGGGTGGGCAGTGGGCACAGTCGCACTCGCACCTTGCACGGATGGACTTTTGGAAGGAATTAGATATTCGAATAGGTTTGTACCGGATATATCCAAAAATATTCTCGAAATATATGGATCCGACGGATAGTAATCTCCTAAATCCGAAACAAAATATCCGAAACCGAATCCGAATCCGAAGCTATCCGGTCAGTTGGTCGGACGGAAACTATCCGATCCGATTGCACCCCTAGTCATCTATCGCGGCAGGTCGCCAACACTATACCCATCGCAGTACCCAAATTTGGCAGGATAGGATACCGCGGTGCCTAAGCTCGACAGGTATTGTTACAAAATTAACATGGCCTAACGTTACTTTAATTCCATAGTTACGCAATAAAAACATGACGTTAAAAATTACGTCTACAACAAGATTACTAGCAGCTAGCAAAGATTCGATGAATACAAAACATGCTAATAAGGAAGGCATTCCTACATATACTAGATAAGTAGCATGCATTTTTATTAAATCTAATCACAATAGAAAGGTTGCTTGCACCAACAACTACTCGGTCTAAGACACTTACAGTGGGTTTGGTGAAGAACTAGAAATTGCGTAGGAGTGACGCATCGATCGAAGGTGAGCAATCGCGGGGTGCGGCGCTTCCTAGAAACCTGATCGTCAGTCTACCATGCAAGTCATCAAAGGCCAGTGTCGGATTGGAGATATTGCTCTCCCTCATGCCCGTTGCACGATAGGCAAAGGGACGGAATGGTCGGGTGGCAGCAAGCACCGGAGGAAGTAGAGAGCGTTGGAGGAAGACTGGACAAGATCGGCTTTTCATCCCTATCTTTCACGTACAGGGAAATCTCCCATATGAAGACGTGTCAACCCAAAACCGCCTCAGGAGAACTCGGATCAAACTGCCACTATTATAGGAACCTCCCTTGGAATCTCACAATGGACGAACGGACTAACCGCATGAGAATATGTGTCTCAATGAGTCTACGGAGCCACATCGATAGTCGAAGTGTAAGGTGGTTGAAGCAGCTAAGCCCCTAATTTAGTTTGGTTTTAGTAATTAATGATAATCGTGATTAAAGGACTAACAAAATCTCTTCAGGGTAAGAAAATAGGTTGGTCCTAGACATTGCACATAAAAAGGTGAAAGCATTAAGCACAAAGAAAATCAAGGTGTTAAGCTAAATGCCAAGGTATAAAAATTTAAGAACCTTTTTTTAGCTTTTTGCCGATCTTGGAGTTTTGAAGAAAAGATCGGGTTGCTAGAATATGTGTCATACTATTAAGAGAGATATTTGGCTAGTAGCTTGAAATTGATCGAAAATTATGGCTCAAATCATGCTCATACTTAGTCATGTGCATTCCTTGAAAAATCCTTTGAAAAAGTCTAAAAGTCCGTAAAACCTGCACTACCGCCTATGTAGGAGCAGGTACTACCGGATGTCCGGTAGTACCGGCCATAAGGGCGGTAGTTATTTTACAGAATAGTGCATTTCTGACAAAATCAGTGAGGCTGACACTACCACTCTACTAGGAGCAGTACTACCGGATTTCCAGTAGTATTGGCCCCTAAGGCCGGTAGTTATTTTACAGAATGGTGTGATTTTGGGGCTATTGCCCCTGCCGACACTACCACCCATGTAGGAGCGGTACTATCGTAAGTTATTTTCCAGAAAGAGGTTCAAAATACACTGCTTTGAGAAAATAGGTCGGTACTACCGGTTCTACATGGGCGGTAGCACCGGGGTACCGTAGCAACGGCTAGAAACTTTGCATTTAATGCACTGTTTCGACCGTTGAGTTGGGGGTCGGTACTACCGGTCTTATATAGGCGGTAGTACCGGGTTTGCAGAATTTTTCAGGGTTTAAACCCCAATGGCTAGATTAGTGTTTGGGGCTATAAATACCCCCTCACCTGTAGCAAAGGGCTTTCTCTTGGTCATTCATTGCATACTTGTGAGTCCTAGTAAGCCTCTCATCATCCATAGAGCATTAATTCATCAAATTTGATTTGGTGAGAGCATTCAAGTGTGAGCATCCATTCTTGAGTTATTAGACACTTGATCAACCTCAAGCAAGCATTGGAGCTCTATTCTCTTGGAGGTTGCCGCCTCCTAGATGACTTTCCCGCCTTGTTAGACTTTTCAGCCTTACCAAGTTTTCCTACATCATTACCATCGTTTAACGGTAACAGATCGACAATTTCAAGTAATTTGCGATTGCAATTAAGTGCAGTAACTTGGTTACCTTGCACATTAATTACACCTTTAGGACCAGGTATCTTAATGCTCTAGTAGGCATGATGAGTAACAACCATAATTTTTCCAGTGAAGGTCTACCCAAAATAGCATTATCTGCTGATTCAAAATCAACAATCTAAAATGAAATCAACTCCATGTTGAAATTATTGGCATCCCTAAAGGTGACAAGTAACACGATCTGTCCCACTGGAGTTACCGATGGACCACATACAATCCCATAAAATGGATTTGTAACAGGTTTAATCTTAGAACGAGGAATTTGTATTTCGTCCAAAGTATGAATAAAAAGCAGATATAAAGAACTTCTCATATCAACCAAAACTCTTCCTACTTTGCAGTTACTAATGGTAGGAGAAACTACTAATAAGAGTTTTCGGGGAGTTGACATACCTTTTGGACAGTCATGCTGTTAAATGTAATAGCGACATCCGACCACTTCGGGTACTCAGGTTTCCCTATACGAGTGTCAATATTGTTGACCTCCCTCCAAACAGTTTTGAATTGCTTCTTCGAAGCGTATGCAAATGACCCTCCAAAGATAATATTGACATGGTTGTCGGGCTTATGATAACCCATATCTTCATCGCCATCAGCATCTTTGTTGCCCCGACTTTCTGGTAAGGTCGACATAGGACCCTTGCTAGAGTAAAAATCTTCCATATACCTCTGCCAGGTATAGCAGTTACGCAAAATGTGTTCTGGTGCATTATGGAGAGGACACCAACGACTGTTACCAGTGGTCATGCGAGTTTTTAGAAGTTGTCTGGTCATCTTGCCGACCAGCTTTCTTCTTTCAAGGGTCTTTTCCCTTAGAGTATGCAGGTTGTTCTGAAACGCCTGCAACCTCCCTTTAAACATTCTTTTTGTTCTTTTTCTTATTCTTTCCCTTACAATCTTCGAATTTGGATGCCTTCTTGAGCTTTTTGTCCACTGACTTCTGCAGACCAGGTTGTGGCAATGTGTGGCTCTTGTCAACCATACGATTCCACTCAATGGCTTCATGTGAGTCCGAATATTGATCTGCTATATCGAATAACTCTGATATGGTAGAAGGAGGATGAATATTGAGGTTTTCTATAAAACATTTATAACATACGACCTGCTTAAATGCACAAATTACATAATTGTTAGAAATATCTGGTCTTACTTCTACAAACCTCTTAATAAAGTGACATAAATTTTCGCTAGAAGTCTGATTTATTGAACTTTTAAAGTTATTTAAGATTTATTGAACAGCTAAGTTCTTGCAAATCCTTTTAAAACAGTAGGGAGGTAATTGGTCATTACCTTCTCATCGCCTCCTGTGGCTTGGATAGCGGTGGTACAGACTTGCAGGAATTCTGATGGATTCTGAGTTCCATCAAAACTTTCCAAGTGACCTGGCTTGAATTTCTCAGGCCAAGTAAATCTCAGAGCCCAGGGAATAAGCTTTGCATCTTGTATAGAGTCCCAAACGTGTATGTATAATATTAGAAACATTTTTGGTATATTCTGGGGAACGAGGTCGTCGTCGACCATGACTCGGAACTTCACCTGGGGTAAGAAGTTCGAAAATGCTTCTCTAACATGGTTCATTTCTTAGCTGGTAATTGGTGCTTTGCTAGCGCCGACCAGATGAAGAATGTTCTATACGGGAATTAGTTTGAGATCTTGCGAAAAAAGATGTTGCATTGAGCATATTATCCCCTTCTGTTGGTTGGTTAAGAACTGCACTAGTAAAAATGCGGATTCTTCTCATAGGAGTAGTTCCCTGTGAGTTACTAGGAACCAAGTTCAAATCTCTTACCGTCGTCTTTGGTGGTGGTGTAACTGGAAGAACATATCGGGGACGTTCTCCCAAAAGATTTGGCCTTCGGGATGACCTTAGCTGGCTGCTGAAGTAATGGCGCTTCACCTCATCCACAGCTTTTTGTTTTGCTATCATGAGTTGTTCATGGTGCTCTTGAGCAGCTTTTTCTACCATTTCACAGGCTTCATGTTCTTCGCGTTCTGCTTGTTGTTCATCCGTCTCACTTGTGACCGCACAGGTACTGAGCCTAGAGTGGACAGAAGGTGAAATTGCCCCATCTTCATCGGAAGAAGGGGTGTAATCGAGGACTCAGAGACAATTTTACGAGGTTGGGCTCTCCAGAGTATCATTATTATCTTGAAGAGCATGTTCATCATCGATCTCCATGGGATTTACTCCATAGACATCTACCCCGTAACTAGCGGCAGGAACAGGTTGTGTTTCCTTTTCGACCTCAGCCAAAATCTTTACGAATTCTGCTTCGAAAACATATTTAGAATATAAATCACACTTACATTCTTCTTCTGTAGGATAGTCGGTTTTCACCAAGATCAGCATAGTCGACGAGGTTGAACCAATTTTCTTCATCCATTGCAAAAAATTTTGCCACTTCGATCACCGAAGGTCCTCCTTCTAGCGCCAACTGTCGATGTTCATGACCTAGGGTCTCTAGATCGAGCTTATGAAAATATAATCGTGGGTTTCTAGTGTAACAAGATGGTAAGGAAAAATAGAGATTGCTTCTTTATTAGCCAAGCGATCTAACATAGTACAACAGTCTTAGTTTAAGAACAGAAAGCTTGATTACAATTGCAATTATCATTGCCCTCCCCTGGTAGTGCGAATGGGCACCCTATTTTATGTTGGATGAAGAGGAGGCAGTTGTTTCCAAAGAAGGTGTCTTGTAACCGAGAGGTGACTTCCTGCCAAACGGTGTCTTCTCGCTAAAAGGTGCTTTTTCCATGCATAACTTCTGGATAGTTGTGTGTTTCTGTCAGATATCTCCCCGCACAGAGACATGTGCGGGGATAACCGCTTGCCCCGACTAGTTACACTAGTCGGAGCAAGCATTTCACGGTCAGGGATGATCAGTGTGAAGCAATGTTATAGACCATCTTAACTGAATTGGTCGGAGACGTAACCATCCAATTAAGTGTAGGCTTCATTCTATGTTATGAGATTTATGCATTATAGGCCTATTAATAGAGTATGGTTTCTAACTGTTGAGGACCTAGAAGACAAATAGGGTTTTAATCCTCGTCAAGAGGTACTCCCTTCGGTCACAAATAGTTGTCGTTTTAGACATTGGTGCAATCAAACTTTCAATATCTTTTTAAATATTTAAATTGGATACATGAAAATCAAACGTGTAGATTTGTCTTGAAAAATACTTTCATAATATTATATTTTTATTATACTTTATAAATATATTATAATAGAAATTAATGGTCAAAGCTATGTTTTGGAGACCGTATTGATGTCTAAAATAACAACTATTTATGACCAGAGGGAGTAATTATTATACAGATCTAATATAATTAGTCCATAGATGCCGTAGAGACTTATACCTTCCAACTCATCAGCATAGATTGAGTCTAGGAAGAACATGAGTTCACTCTCTACTATAGTTGACAACCCACCTAAAGATGAATCATAGTAGAGATTTAAAACAATCTATATATATAAAAACAATCGGTGATATTCAAGACACCTCATTCGTTTTAAGGGCAAAAAATTCCAAAACAATCCTAAATTCTATAAATTCTCACATTAATCGGAAGAAAAAGAGAAGGATCTCCACCACTTATTTTGGTGGGGGCCAGATTATAACGGTGCAGATTAATCATATATAACAAATACAATTATATTTCAATAATTGAAAGTAGAATTGTATATCAAAGAAAGGATCTCCACCACTTATTTTGACGAGGCCAGATTATAACGATGCAGATTAATCATATATAAATAGAGTTATATAACAAATACAATTGTATTTCAATCATTAAAAGTAGAGTTGTATATCAAAGATAATTGTATCATAATATCTAGACGTGTAGTTACGCGGATAAGTCTGCTAGTTTATATACCAGGATGTTATGAAAGCAAAGGTATATTCTTCTTACCAGCGGTCCTGTTGTCCTTCAAGAGTGTAGCGGCCAGAAAATGGAAATAGGCCTCCGCAGGACGCCTACACGTGATGTGACGCACGACATGAACATCTCAAATCCGTATGAATATCAACTCTCGGCTGATCGTTTATCAAGTAGTGAGAATCAAGAAATGCTAATCGTATTTAATCAATGGTTGAAGTTCTTACCGAGCATTTATCAGGGCTATCTCCCTGTTCGACGTCCTTCTAAGTGTTGGGAAATCACGTGGCCCAATAGAAAGCCCACGGTGGTCCTTTGGTCGAAATCCTAGGTGAGCGCTATAAAAGGAGGAGGGGGTCTCCTTTATGTACAAGTAGTCTGAAAGCAATAAAGAATTCAGTCGTCGCTCCCATATATTTGTGTCTCTCTCTTTCTGTTCTCCAACTTTAGATCTGTTCGGGAACCCCGGACTATTCGATAGCGAGGTTCCTTAACACGTTATCAGCACGAAGCTCAACCAGATATCAGAATTGAAAGGTGAGAAAGGAGGGGATTTCGGCAATTGAATCTAAACGCTTGTCGTTTCTATGCATGCATCTACCCTACGCATCTGTTTTCTGTTTTTTTTCGTCATGTGGCACAAAGCTACACGGCGATCGCATGAAGCTACTTGGCATGAAGCCACAGCACACAGAAAATAAAAAGAAAGGGAATACATCGTCTCGGTTTGCGCGCCGCGCTGCGCCGCCACGCCGATGTTCCCGCACCGATGCGCCTCGGCTCGCACGCTTGCAGCGCACCGACATCGCCGCCGCCAGCATGAAGCCGCCTCGATTCCCGCACTTGCCGGCTTGAAACCCGGCTAGCCGCCGTCGCGCCGTCGCTCGCAAGCACGCTCGGCCGCGGCCGTCCCGCCAACTCGGCCGTGCGCGCCGTCTCGCCATCCAAGACGCACCGCCCCGCCGCCCGATGGCCTCGGCCGCGTGTGCTCCGCCCGGCCGCCGTCGCCTCATTGCTCGACTTGCGGCGCGCGCCGCGCCTCGCCCGTCGACGCCGCTTGAAGCTTCGGCGTCGGGCCAGCGGCCGCCAACGCCGCCTCGGTCGCGCCCGCGCCGCGCGCCGCCGCGATCGCCGGCTCGGCCTTTTGAAGCTCGGCGGCGCCGAGCCGCCGCAGCCCACACCGAGGCGGCCGCGACGAAGCCGCCCGGCGCCGGCGATGCCGACAAGCGGCGCGCGCCTCCGCCACGCCACGCCGCCAAGACGAAGAAACCGGCCGCCGGCCCGTTCAAGCGCCGCGCGCCGAAGCCGCCGCCCCGCCCGCCGCCGCGCGCGCGCCCGGTAAAGCGGCGGCCGCGCCCGTGGCGCCCGAAGCCCGAAGCGGTGGCGTCCTCCCTTTGCCGCCGCCTCGCCGAGTCGCGCCGTCGCTGTGCACGAAGCATCCGAGCGCCTTGCACGAAGCACCCGAGCGCCGAGTCGCGCCGTCACCGTCGCCGTGCACGAAGCACATCCCCTCGCCGGCGCCGCCTCCCCACTGGTCCGCCCCATGTGCACAAAGAATTGAATGGCGGCTAGGGTTGGAAACCCTAGCCGCCGTGCCTTAAGGAGGTACTGTTGTCTAAGGCCCAAAGGCCAGACGAAAAAAAAAGAAAACGGCCCAGTGGCCGGCTTGGCAGCCGAAGAAAAGGAAAAAGTAAAAGGAAAAGAAAGAAAAGAAAAGAAAAGAAGAAAAGAAAAATTCGTAGAAAAAATTTGAAAAATTTCCAGAAAAATCAAGAAGATTTATTTGGCTCTGTTTTTAATTTTTCTGGCTTTATTTCTCTGTTTTATGAATATTATTTATGAATTTTGAATCTGTTGCTTTATTTAAGATATTGCAATGCATAGCAATTTAATTTTTCTGCACTTTGTGCTTTTGCAACCATTTTCTATCAGATTACACGCAGTAATCTAAATCGGAATCTTGAAATCATGCAGATGTCTGGCATTGTGAATCGTGAGTTTGAAGAACTGGCCCCGCACGGTCAGAACTACCTCACTTGGGCATCGGACGTGAAGATCGTTCTTGGGGGCAAGAAGCTCCGCGCCGCGATTGGTCTAGGGTCCTCGCGGGACGCAAAACCTCTTCTTGAAAGCGAGCGATCAAGCCCTGCATTTTCTCGGGCACCACCTCTCGACCACTTTGAAGAACGAATACATGGTGAGGAGAGTACACATGAGCTTTTGACCGCACCGCGAGGCGGTTCGAAAAACTCAAGTACACCATCTTGCCCCAAGCACAAGAAGATTGGGTGCGCTGAGATTTGCGAGACTATAAAGCGATGGCGAGTACAATTACGCTTTGCACGAATTTGTACCAATCTCTCTATGTGGCAAGAAGATCACCGATGAAGAGAAGATTGAAAACTCTCTCTACCTTCCACCCAAATGCTATCCAGTGCACGCAGCTATTGTCGGGGCGCATACAAGGAGTATAGCGAATGATTGATGTAATGCAAGTTGCGGAATCGCAAGACGATGTTCTACGCAAGAACTATGTCTCGCAGCCACCTGGACGAGGCACTGGCACAGAAGTCAATGCCAATAGCTACAAGGTGAGAAAGCCCATTAATAAAAAGAAGGGCAAGCGGGGTGGAAAAGAGAGGACTCGGCCAAAGGAAAGTCAAAGCCCCAGTGAAGAGGATGACAAAGAAAAGACGCGCCAAGCCGTATGGACAGCAGAACCAAACGTGCTTCAAGTGTGGCACTAGGGGACATTGGTCGAAGATATGTCGGGAATCTAAGGAAGTGATCAACGCATATCAGGCTAAGATGAAGGCAAAAGAAAACGCCCCCGCAGAGGCGCACTTCGTCAACATCGGTGATGATGACATCATGGATGTAGATACCCCACTTATCTCATCCTCACAGAATAGCCTGGACATCGATGCTGCAGCCAAGCTTATGGCAAATGAAGAGAAAACTTCTGTCGATGACATAGAAGCAGAAGTTAATGCATATTTTACAGATTCTGTTTAATACATTTTTTTAGATTATGGTTGTTAGCATTTTCTTTGAATAATGAATTGTAAGCTCTAGAAGAGCATACTTCTTTCATGAATAAATATGCAATTTATTCTTTATTCCAGTATTCTTCAAATTTGCAAGCAATATTTGGATTAATTTTGCCTCTATCTGATTAGAATTATATTTCTTTTATCTAGAAATCGTGTAGCGCCCATATGGAAGAGATATGCATTGTTGATAGTGGCACAACAAATACCATCTTAAGAGAGTCTAAATACTTCTAGTCAATCATGAAGAACGCTGGAAAGATTACTACGATCGCAGGAAGCGACTCATATGTAATCGGCTCAGGAAGAGCCACTATTATATTGCCTATGGGTACAACTTTGGTAATCGAAGAAGCCCTTTTGTACCCTGAATCAACGCGCACTCTCTTAAGCTTTAAAGACATCCGTGCCAATGGTTTTCACGTAGAAACCAATGAAGAAAATGGCAAAGAATATTTGTGCATTGTGAAGCACGCGGTATGTGGAAAAATGGTATTAGAAAAATATCCCTCATATGAATCTGGGTTGTACTACACAAATATTCATGCACCTGAAGTGTATACTTCCTTGAAGACTGTTTTAAGAAGCTCTGAGTTATTTTCTTTATGGCATGGTAGATTAGGTCATCCTGGTCTTAGAATGATGAGAAATATAGTGAACAACTCACAAGGTCATGGCATTAACGTTAAAAATTTCCCGAATCATGAAGATTTTGTGTGCCCTGCATGTGCCACCGGGAAATTAATAACTAGACCCTCTGTTATGAAAGTGCAAAGTGAAATTCCTGCATTCCTGGAACGCATCCAGGGGATATTTGCGGCCCGATTCAGCCCCTGTCAGGGCCGTTTCGATACTTTATGGTGCTCATTGATGCTTCCTCGAAATGTTCGCATCTATGCTTATTGTCAACAAGAAACCATGCTTTTGCAAAGCTGATCTCACAGATCATAAGAATTAAGAATGCTTTCTCTGATCATCGTGTGAAGTCCATTAGAATGGACAATGCCGGAGAATTTACTTCAAAGGCATTTGACGATTATTGCACGGCAACAGGGATAGCAGTTGAGCACTCCGTACCGCACGTCCATACGCAGAATGGACTGGCAGAAGCACTAATAAAGAGCATTAAGTTCATTGCCAGACCGCTTTTGCAGAGTTGTAACTTGCCCAACACTTGTTGGGGACACGCGATCTGCATGCGGCAGCTCTTATCAATTTCGCACCGTCGGCCTACAACATCCATTCTCCTATGCGGCTTGTGCACGGATCATCCCAAGATCTCCCATCTTAGAAAATTTGGGTGTATGGTATATGTACCTATACCACCCCTCACGGATCGCAATGGGCCCTCTCCGCAAGTCTGGGATATACGTTGGTTATGAGAGTGCATCCATAATCAGGTATTTGGAACCCATGACTGGAGATTTGCATACAGCCCGATTCGCTGATTGCATCTTTGACGAGGATCGTTTCCCGTCATTAGGGGGAGGAACTCAACCTTTGGATGAAAAATATCGGGAAATCATATGGCATTCCACTGGGATCCCCGCACATGACCCCCGCACTAATGAAATCAAGAAGTCCAGAAGATAATTGATTTGCAGAACTTAGCAAATGAACTGCCTGATCATTTTTGTGATCTGAAGGGCGTGGTTAAGTCGCATGTACCCGCAAGGAATGCACCAGAGAGGGTGGAAATACCAAAGAAAATAGAAGGTATCCCTCAACCTGTTCAGAGGCCTCAAAGAAAAAGAGCAGGAAATCTGGCTCCTCAAACCCAAAGTACCCGGAGACGTCTGGAGAAAACTGGGCGAGAGGACTTACCACAACCAATCACGAAAATACCCTAAGGAAAGAAGGGGAGCCAGTTGAGACCTGGCACTGGAAAGAAGCCAACGAAAAAGGCAATTCCAGACTTGAACCTTCCACTGCAGGAAGCCGCCGGGAATAATGTGTGCGCACACATAGGCAATAAAAAGCTAAAGGAACTTGCTCCTGCGATAGAGAATAGCAGTGAAGAGCAAGTAGAAGTGCAAGAAGCACCCCATGAAGAAATGGCCATAAACTTTGTAATAACAGGAGAATCCTTGAATAGAGTAACAGCCAACATTGATGCATACTTTGCAAAGAAGATTGCCTCGTCATTGATCATGATCCCGAGCTTGCATCTCTCGCAGAGTGCAAGAAAAGGCTAGATTGGGAAGAATAGAAAAAGGCAATCACTGCAGAGTTAGTCTCTCTGAACAAGAGAAAGGTGTTTGGGCTCGTATGCGCACACCTCCCATATAAACCCCGTAGGTCACAAATGGGTCTTTGTTCGGAAGAGAAATGAAAACAACGAAGTTGTAAGGTACAAGGCAAGGCTTGTAGCTCGAGGTTTCACTCAACGTCCTGGAGTTGATTATGAAGAAATCTATTCTCCGGTCATGGGAGGAATTACCTTTAGATATTTGATCTCAATGGCAGTCAACTTGAAGTTGAGAATGAAGCTAATGGATGTTGTCACAGCATATTTGCATGGAAACTTGGATTCGGAGATATACATGAAAGTACTGGAAGGAATTCCTATCCTGAACCAAGACGGAGCAAATAGAAACCTGTACAGTGTGAAATTGGAGAAATCACTCTATGGGCTAAAGCAGTCAGGAAGAATGTAGTACAATCGCTTGAGTGACTTTCTCTGCAAGAAAGGCTACACAAACAGCGAAGATTGTCCATGTGTATTTATACAGCGATCCCCGAATGGATTCTGTATAATCTCCGTCTATGTAGATGACTTGAACATCATTAGGACGGATGAAGAAATTAAAGAAGCATGCTCATACTTGAAGTCTGAGTTTGAAATGATGGATTTGGGTAAAACCAAGTTTTGTTTAGGCTTGCAGCTTGAACATGTCCAAGGAGGAATCTTGGTACATCAATCAACCTATACGCAGAAAGTGTTGGAAAGGTTTGGTTTTGAAAAGGCATATCCTGCGAAGACTCCAATGGTCGAAAGGTCACTCCAAGCAGACCTAGACCCATACAGACCTAGAGAAGAGGGGGAGGAAGTCCTGGGTGCAGAATTCCCATATCTGAGTGCAGTTGGAGCACTCATATACCTTGCGAATAGCACTAGGTTGGACATTGCGTTCGCTGTGAATTTGCTAGCCCGGTACATTGCAGAACCCACCAAAAGGCATTGGAAAGGGATCAAGGACATCTTCCGTTACCTCCAAGGAAGCAAAGACTTCGGTCTGTTTTTTAGAAGAAACAATGAATTGAATTTGGTTGGCTATGCTGATGCTGGGTATTTATCAGACCCGCATACTGGTAAGTCCCAAACCGGCTATGTTTTCCTATGTGGAGGAACAGCAGTTTCTTGGAAGTCGTCTAAGCAGACTCTCGTCTCGACGTCGACAAACCACTCAGAAATCATTGCTTTGTATGAAGCATCTCGTGAATATGCATGGCTCAGAAGAATGATTCACCACATCCAGAAGTCATGTGGCTTGAACATTGAGCAAACTCCCACAATCATTTATGAAGATAATGCAGCTTGTGTTGCCCAAGCACAAATGGGCTATGTGAAGAGTAATCTCACGAAGCATATCAACCCCAAGTTCTTCTATGCTCACGAATTGCATAAGATGAACGAGATCAAGATATTGCATACTAAGTCATGTGAAAATCTTGCAGATTTGTTCACTAAATCACTCCCAAAGATCTACCTTTGAAAGGTGCGTAAAAGGAATTGGGATGATGAGACTTAGAGAAGTGCAGATTTCGAGAGGAGATATTTCACATACTCCCACATAAATCTCAAGATGAATTATGAATACCCAACATGAATCTCAAGATTAGCAATTGAAGTTGGGAGAATTGTACTCTTTTTCCTTAGCAAGTTTTTCATGAAGTTTTCTTGCATAAGGTTTTAATGAGGCAATTCGTGCAACATAATGTTTAATGCTATATACTCTTTCTCCAAGTATTTTTCCCACTGGGTTTTTCTGGAGTTTTAATGAGGCATATGCATCTCGCGGCAAAAGGCCCAAGGGGGAGTGTTGGGAAACCACGTGGCCCAATAGAAAACCCACGGTGGTCCCTTGGCCGAAACCCTAGATGAGCGCTATAAAAGGAGGAGGGGGTCCCCCTTATGTACAAGTAGTTTGAAAGCAATAAAGAATTCAGTCGTCGCTCCCATATATTTGTGTCTCTCTCTTTCTGTTCTCCAACTTTAGATCTGTTCGGGAACCCCGGACTATTCGAGAGCGAGGTTCCTTAACACTAGGTACTTAACATCGCTCAGGTACACGATCAGTCCGATAATATCTGCAGAAAGCCGCAAGCATATACCAACGAATATTTCGAAACACTACAAAAAGAAATGAATAAATAATTATGAAGAACACTTCTACCATCCACCCTTTTATCCAGCCGTGCATCATGTCCTGGTAATCCATAATCTCCTAGGCACTTTTAATGCCTGATTTCTATAGTCATATCTAACATTATCTATATCATCACTAAATAATACTAGATACTACCCCTCCAACCTTTTGTATTTTAGCACAAATACATAGAGAACATCAAATAAATACCATGCAAGACATAAATACAACTCTTCTCCTCTCAATACATGCTTTTGTTGCATCTTCTTTTGGTTTGTGTGCTCAAGCTGTTTCTCATGTAAGAAATAGCTTCTATCTCTCTCTTCTTTAATCTTCTCTCCATATAAGCGCTAATCCTACATAATATGTTGAAGAGACTATTGACATAGGAGCGTTGAGAGTGCTTTTAGGACATATAGGAAAGTCGATGCGCCTGCCAGGAGTCTTTAACAACGTCGAGAGTTTTAAGCTAATGTAGAATTTAGACTGGATGGAAAAGAACGCTTGGAGAGGCATCTCTGTCCGTTTAAATCCGACATTTGCAAAATCATACACTTTACTAGTCCGCAGTAGTGTTATTTTAAGCTTTGTCTTCATTTTCAGATTTTTATGTAGCCAGGTGCCCTAATACAAGCACTGCGTCGTTAATGTTTTGATTTTAATATTTAATGCACCATGTCATTGTTGTAAGACCTTTATTTGGATCTTTCTTTTTAATGAATGACACGCATATTATGAAAAACACTTGTTGTATTCATCATAAAGCCAATGACTAGTATATATAGTTGTACAAACGGAAATAAAAGAAAAGCCTATATAAAACAATCATATACATGAAAAGCCTATATAAGACAATCATCTATATAAGGCAGAATAATCCTTAACACCTCCATAAATGCAAGGCATATACAGTAACATTGTATTTGAAAAGATTAACACTAAAATAGAGAAAAACCAAAGCTTTTGCATGTTAAAAAAAACTAGTCCACAGCATCAATGGTCGGCATGTTGTTCATATGCCAGTGCTTCTATCTTTGTTCTCTGCATATAGGATTAAGATAGTAATTTAGTGAGAATGAGCAGAAAATATATTAGAAATCACAAGCGCTTACCAATTGATCTGTGAATATCACATGTAAGTAACGGTTTCCATAGTATTTCTCTTGAATTTGCGACTCACCGTCGACCATGCCCTCCTTGGCCACCGCCGTCGTGAGGCCATGCCCATGGTCCATTGCCCCGCGTCGCCATGGCTATCTCGGTCGCCGTCATCATGTTGTTGTCCTCATAACCATGGCTCTGCCGCCCTTGTCTCCACGGCCCGCCGCCCCATGCTGACTCCTTTCTCTAGCTGGATTCGGGAGCCAGGGGCTTAGATCCGACCGGATCTGGTCGCTAGTGGCTCAACTCCAATCGGATCTGGCCAACGGCAAAATAGAGAAAAGATGCTGGTGGAGAGGGGGGGGGGGGTGGTGGTGGTGGTGGTGGTGGGAGGACGACGGCGAGTAGAGAGGTGATCATCAAAGGTGCGGCAGCGGCAAATAGAAGAGGCAACGGCACAATTTTAGCAAGGAGCACAATGGTCACCACCAGATGGGTGGGGTGGTGTTTGGGGGTGTCGACTTTTGTAATCGGCAATGAATTTATGGGGTAGGCGTCCGATCTCAAACTCGAAGGTCACACAAGACAAGAGATTTAGACAGGTGCAGGCTCTCGCGGAGGAGATAATACTCTAATCCTGTTTGCTGGGATTATGCAGGTTTCTTGGACCTAAGATTGCTCAAAGCGCTATGTGCTTTGGGCGATACGAGATGTTTTATGCTCTGTGGCTTGATACCCATGTTGTTGCCCGCCCTCTCCCTTATATAGTGGTGGTGAGCTGGCTTACAGAGTCCCAATCGGTTAAGAGATTTCGATCGGTTACAAGATTCTAGTCGGTTATAGGACAGAGTTTACATCTTTATTCTATCCTTCTAACGACTCGGATTACAACTGTATCTATCATATCTAAACATAAATTCAACTTTCCTTTAGGATATATTCTTTTCCGTACAGTTATGAAGCCTGACGTGGAGAGTATCCTCTGGGCCTTCATCTTGGGCCTGTCCTGAGAACCCCTTGGAACCTATATTCCACAGCAGCCCCCGAGTGCTTCATGATCCGACTGCTTCACTCAGGGCTCCCTGCCTGAAATCCCGACTGGTTTCCTTATCCAATCGAAAAATCTTCCTTTTACAACAAGCGAATTATGAAGAACTCGATCCTAAATTCCATCCTTTGCTTTTCTCAAGTGCAAATCTTTTACCGGGCAGATTTTATTGCGAGCAGCCTCAAGGACTTCTCATCCCATCACCAACGAGGATTTGATACTTTCCCCGCCCGAAGTCTTTAATTTTCACCGTTTTGACAGTCATTTGGCTGTCTTCGAGGTCACCTCGTTTTCCTGAGCCAACTTGTTCAGTCGAAAAAAAACTCTTCGTCTTCTGAAGTCACATCAACACCAAATCTCTTCAGCTTCCGACGCTTAATATCCCGGCACTTGCTTCAATTTCGTCTGAATCGGCTATAAAAAGGCGCTCCAATGCTTGGAAATGTGTCTCTTGCTTTCTATCTTCCATCTTTTTGCTTTTAGCTTAAACCTTCATCATGCCACGGTGGTATCATCAAGCAAAGGCGGACCCCAGGCTAGTCAAGCGTTGGGAGGAGTTTGATCGAGCCTTCGAAGCGCTGCTGGAGGAAGAGGCGAAGCTGCGTGACCGCGAGGCAATTAACACTCTCCTCGAGGTTGTGCCCGTCCTTAGCTGGGCTAGGGAACCCCTCGTCGAGATGCTGGGCCGGGTGCGCCGCAGGGAAGCATAATCCTCCTGTGGCATACGATTTCTATATATAGCACTTAGGTTATTGTATATAAAGTAATAAAATACCTTTTGTCAAAGAATCTCCGTTTGACCTTTCGGTTGTGGATTGGACCCGTTATACGGCGTCCTGGGTTTTGTCCGCTGCGAGACGTAGTTTAGGGTCAACACGAAGTTTGTCTGACTCTGCGTAGTCCCAAGTCGTGCCGCTTTCATCGCCGTCTCAAGGTTAGACGACGTTCAACTCAGACTTTCGACGGACGTAGCTTAGCGTCAATTCGGAGTGTATCGTGGGCCTGGCCAAGTGGTCCCGCGTCCGGCTGCTGCAAAGCATAGTCCGTAATTCAGTTTGTGTCATGTGGAGGTTCTTGTTGGCTCATGGCCAAAGGATACCCATGTCCTAAGAATACGGCCAGGCTCTCTTTAGAGCGTATCATGATTTTATATGGCTCTTGGCCGAGTGATATCTTTTCCCAACTGATATCGGAAGCGGCTTAGGCTCTCTTGGAGCGTATCACGTTTAGATGACTCATGGCCGAGTGATACCCTTTCCCGACTGATGTCAGGTTCAGCTTAGGCTCTCTTGGAGCATATTACTTTTGACGGCTCTTGGTCGAGTGATACCCTTTCCCGACTGATGTCGGACCCGGCTTAAGCTCTCTTGGAGCGTATCACATTTAGATCCGAAAGGCGTCTGTACTTGTTTAAAACGATGCACAACATTCTCGGCCCTCGTGGAGCACGCCCATGGATCTGTGCCCGCTTGGGCTCAATCCTGCGGTACATGATTCCGTCATACGGTAACCACCCGAAGGCCCAACGTGGGGCGTACCGCAAGAAGATAAGTTTTTATTAAAGTTGGAAACTTTCCACATCCCGTTCAATACGGTAAGTGGGATCAAGTCGGTCAAATCATGTCAAAACCCGTAAGTCGAGCGACAGGCCCGCAAATCATTTATGAGGAATCGAAAGGGTGAGACGTTTTGCACCTTTTCCGCTGATTCGGCGAGACCTTATTGTTCTCTCTTTAAAAACTAGGTCGTCTGACGCCTTGACAGTTCATCTTTCAGTAGAGCTTTTTCTCCTTTCACCTTCTTGCCTCCCTGAACTCTCCGCCACCAAGGTTAACCTTCGCTGTTCTTGCCTTCCCGAGTCGCTGTCAATCTTTCTGCAAGAATGTCTTCCTCTACTCCTTTTTCGCCTTCACCACAAGATTGGACGACCTCGACAACAACCGAAGAGAAGCTGAAATCCATGGTAGATGACGGGATCTTGCCAGATTTGGCCCTGATCTCCGCACGCCCGGCCGTCGGTGAATCCGTCCCAACTCCTTGCTCCGAGGAGGTGGTGGTCTTAGAATCCTTTTTCCACCGTGGCCTTGGTCTTCCGATCAATTCTTTCCTTCGCGGCCTTCTTTTCTTTTATGAAATCGAATTGGTGAATCTAAACCCCAATTCTATCCTTCAAATTTTCCTCTTTGTCCACCTTTATGAAGCTTTTCTGGGCATTAGCCCCCATTTCGACCTCTTTCGTTACCTTTATCTCCTGAAGCTCTATCCCTCCAAAAATGACCCCAAGGTTATCGGGGTCTTGGATTCAGTGCGGGAAGAAGTGAAGAAGGATTACTTTGCCATTCTGTCAAGACCTCCAACAAAAATTTGGCATAGGGAATGGTTTTACTTTGCCAACCTCGAGTCATCTTTGCCTTCACATCGGGCGCCGTCAAAAATGTCTATTTCGGGTTCTACCCTAATTCTTCCGACATGGATCAAGTGTCCAACTCTTGGCATTGATCGGAAAGTCAAGGATAGCGGGCTTACGAGGAGTGGGTTTGGCCCTCCACTTCATCGCCATTGGTCCGATACAAGGAGCGAGTTCATCAGGATTAGCTTATAGGGAAAAGATGATCCGACCCGGAGCGGCCCGACGACTTGCCAAGGAGAAGTTATGCACCGTGGTGGAGAACTCTTTATCCCGAAAGGCGTCGACATATTATCATCAAGTGCCCAAATCCTTCAACATCTCACGCCCCCTTCCTGCGGTAGGCGAATTTTATTGGGAATTTTACGTTTCCTTGTTCTCTGAAGTTTTGCTAACTCTTGACTTTCATCTTCAGGATCGCATCGCGTTCTTCAGTGTTCCTCCCCTTCCGAAAATGCCTCCTCGCCCAGGCTGTTCTCCGAAGCGCCGGGCGCGGTCTCCAGCAGGGAGCCCTACTGCAAAAAGGGGAAGAAAATATTGTCCGATGACCTCGTGGCCCCCCGATGCCCGGTCGGCGGTCCTAGAATCCAAGATCCATCCGCGCGAGCTCCGGCGCCTTCTGCTCCTCTCGCTGGTGAGCTAGTGGCTCCGACGCGCCCCGAACCGAAGGACTCGGGTTTTCAAGAGAAGCCCGGGGCACCAGTCGACGGTGGTCCGAGTGGTTCTTCCGGGGGTGGGCCAGCTATTCGTAAGAAGCCCCCGATGAAAATGAGGAAGTCCGACAGGTCCGTTACTCTGTTGACTCCTTCTTTATTCTTCGGTCTTGCTGACGATTCTTCTTCACAGGAACCCTTCGTTCGATACGCTCGTCGGGTCTGCCGGGGCCTGCTTGAGGTTGGGCCATTGGAATTCATACTTGGCGGGAAAACTACTTACGAGGGTGCAAGTGACTCCTAGTTCTCGGTGCCGTCTCACGCTTGCCATGCCCTCGCAATGATCCGTTGCTCCTAAAGCGCCTCTGCTCGTCCCTCGGGTTGAAGAGATTCACCGAGTCCTGCCAGCCCTGCCGCCCTGACTAATATGAGATACCGTCTTTGCCGATGACGAGGGTTTGAAACTTTTGGATGACCCGGAGGAGGAGCAAAAAGAGAGGGACGCTTTTTTCATCCATGCCAAGGCTTGTGCGCATGCCGCCCAGGTGAGCATTCCTCCAAGACCGCTGTGTCCTTGCTTCCGCCCATTCGCCACGCGCGTTTACCTTTTGCTATGATGATTATAGAAAATAGGGGAGCGCTTCGAGCGAAAGTCCGAGTACATTCAAAGGATGCTCCCTGAAATCCGGACGCGCCAGGAGTATCTGGCCGACCTAGAACGCATCAAAGCCGAGTATGCGGCCGAGCTGCGATCCCTCTGGTCGAGCTCGGACATCGCGAGACGGAACAAAGCGCTCGCACTGGGAGAATCGGATATCACCGGCTCCCTCCGAGGTAGCTATCTCTTGGGTTGTTTCATGTTTTTTGCTTAGTCGACTATCTTGCCGATCTCTTGTGTTTGCTCCAGCTCGGGACTCGTCCTTCGCGAAGCTCGAAGGAAAACTTAAAGCCGCGGAGGATTCGGCGTTAAGTGGAGAAGTATTTTGAAGGTGTAGTCACAACTAGTCTTTGCTTGATCCTTTACTATCCTCTCTAATGCTTTGCCTCGCAGATTATAAGGTAAAACTCAGTAGCGATGACACCGTCTTGGCGAGAGAGTTAAAGCTCTCGAAGCTTCTGCCGAGCTCGGGGCGCTTCTAGCCCCTGCCGAGTTCGCTTCATCCAGGATGGCGAGAGCCACTCAGCGGGGTGAAGTCGCCCGTCCGGCTAAAGGAAGCCCTGGGGCCCTCAAGAACTCTTTGAAGGAAGCAATGGCCAACGGTGCCAGCCAGACCCTGGCGATCACCAAGTCCCTCTATCCCCGAGTGGATCTTGAGGCCCTTAGGGAAGGCTATGCTCGCGATGTTGACGAAGATCGGGCTGCCGAGCTCTGGGAGGAAGTCAGGGATACTTCTTTGTCAATTGTGGAGACTCTTGACCTTTAAAAAAGTATTCCCTGTTTCTCCTTTATGAAAGTATACATCTTCGAGTGGTTTGACCGGTGACCTTTGTTCATCGACTCCACTTCCCGGGCTGCAGGATATGATTCATGGATCTTGTCCACGAGTCTTAACATAAATGAAGCACTCAAATTTATGATTATAAAAGAGGTTATATGAAAGCGACTTCTTCAATCGAACTTTTATTCACAAAGGAAAAAAGAAGTACAAAAACTTAAGTGAAAAAGCGACGTAGCTGTTCTATATTCCAAGTATTGTTGATTGTCGATCCATCTTCTCGCTTAAGTTTATAAGCTCCAGGACGAATTATTTCGCCGATGATGTAAGAGCCCTCCCAACTTGGGGAGAGTTTATGTTCGCTTTTTGATTCCTCCTTAGGACTAGATCTCCTTTGGAGAGCGCGGCTCTTTACATTGCGCCCATGATAACGTCGTAAGCCTTGGAGGTATTTCGCGAGCAATTGTTGCGATATCCTGGCTTCTTCCATCTGTCGAGGTCTTCTAGCCGGCTGTCTTCTGAAGCGATCTCTTCATAACTCCGAACCCGCGGGGATCCGAATTCTAACTCGGTTAGTAAGACCGCTTCTGTGCCATATACCAGAAAGAAAGGTGACTGCCCGGTTGCTCTACTGGGGGTGGTTCATAGCCCCCAGAGTACTGAAGGCAGTTCTTTGACCCACCGAGTAGCATATGGTTGGAGTCGATCGAAAATTCTTGCTTTTATGCCTTGGAGCACCATGCCATTAGCTCGCTCAACCTGTCCGTTACTTCGGGGGTGCGTGACTGACGCGAAGTAAATTTTTATGCCCAGTTCCTCACACCAATCTTGAAATACTTCGCCTCTGAACTGAGTGCCATTATCCGTGATGATTCGGTTGGGCACGCCAAATCTAACCACAATCTCGTGGAAGAATTCTCTGGCCTTTGCCGCCGTAATGGTGGCGACTGGTTTGGCCTCAATCTATTTGGTAAATTTATCAATGGCAACGAAGAGATAAGTATAGCCTCCTTGAGCCTTTTTCAAAGGTCCCACCATGTCGAGCCCCCAGACCGCAAATGGCCATGTGATCGGGATAGTTTGTAATTCCTGCGCTGGCTTGTTCATTTGACGTGCGAAAAACTGACATCCTTCGCATGTCCGGACGATGTCCTCCGCATCTGTGACGGCAGTCGGCCAAAAGAACCCTTGGCGATAGGCTTTTCCGACCAGGGTCGATGACGCCGCATGGTTCCCACAAATTCCCGAGTGGATTTCTTTGAGCAGGTCTTTCCCTTTTTGTTCCGATATGCATCGTCGCAGTATGCCAGAGGAGCTTTTACGATAAAGCTCCTTTCCAACGACTACATAGCTCTTGCTTCGGCGCATGATTCGCTCGGCTGGGACACGATCCTCGGGTAGCTTGTCTTTTGTCAGGTAGTCCAGGTATGGAGATGTCCAATCTGGGGTAATAATCAAGACCTCTGCCTCTTCCCCTTTTTCTACTGGACTGTCTGCTTTTGGCCGAGCGCTAATCGTGGGTTTATGAATTTCTTCTACAAATATTCCCACGGGTACCTTGGGTGGCGAGATCCCATCTTCGCCAATTAAATCGTTTGCCGTTGTCCGTCGAAGCACGTGAATGAGCTCGAGTCCATCGAAGTTTCTTTCTAGCTTGCGCACTTCTTGGCAATATCTTTGCCATGTTGTCCTCGATGCAAGACCATTCATACGCACTTGATTGACCACGAGCATTGAATCTCCGCGAACCGCCCGATCGCGAATGCCGAGAGATATGGCGTCTGGTCAGTGAATGAGTGCCTCATACTCGGCGGCGTTGTTGGATCTGAGGAAAAAATATTTTGAGGACATACCTCAATCTTTCTTCACTTGGTGATATGAGCACTATACTAGCCCCTGCTGCTGAGCATGAGGAACCATCAAAGTACATCGTCCAATACTCGAGATCTTTAGTAATCGCGGGTCTTTGCAAATCTGTCCACTCGGTAGTAAAGTCGTGAGTGCTTGGGATTTGATGGCCGTCTGGGCTTGAATTGAATATCAAAAGCCCCGAGTTCAATCGCCCATTTGGCAATTCTCGATGGCCTCCACGGTTGTGAAGTATGTCTCCGATCGGGAAGGAGGTGACTACCGAAATGACATGCTCTTGGAAGTAGTGTTTAAGCTTGCGAGATGTAAGGAGTACGGCATATAGTAGCTTCTGCACTTGTGGATACCGTACCTTGGATTCACTTAGGACTTCACTGACGAAATATACCAGTCTTTGGACTCTGTGCACTGAGCCGTTTCCTCCTCTCTCGATGATCACAAATACCGGCTACATGTGCCGTTGCGCGATATAAAGTAACAGGGGTTCTTCTGGCATTGGCGAGACTAACACAGGAGGTGTCGTCAGGAAGGTCTTTAGATCTTCAAGTGCTTGTTGTGCTTCCGACGTCCACTGGAACTTATCTTGTTTCTTGAGTAGTTTGAAGAAAGACATACCTCGCATACCCAGTCGGGAGATGAATCTGCTTAGAGCGGCCATACACCCTGTAAGCTTCTGGACGTCTTTTTGGCTAGTTGGTGGTTCCATATTTGATATGGCCTTGACTTTCTTCGGGTTGGCTTCAATGCCTCGTTGTGACACAATGAATCCGTGCAGTTTTCCCGAAGATACTCCGAAGACACACTTATCAGGATTCAGCATCATGTTGAAAGCTCTTAAACTTTCGAAAGTCTCGGCTAAGTCGATGATAAGATCTTTCCTTTCCCGAGTTTTTACGACAACGTCATCCACATACGCCTCCACGTTGCGCCCGAGCTGGGCGTGAAAACACCGCTGTATCGCACGCTGATAAGTCGCGCCAGCGTTTTTTAGCCCGAATGCCATTGTGGTGTAACAGTAAGCTCCGAAAGACGTGATGAACGAGGTCTTGATATGATCTTCCTCCTTTAGGCGAATCTGGTGATAGCCCGAATATGCGTCAAGAAAACTCAAAATTTCACAACTCGCAGTCGAGTCAACCACCTGATCGATTCGGGGCAGCCCAAAGGGGTCCTTCGGGCACACCTTGTTGAGATTAGTATAATCAACGCACATGCGCCAAGTTTTATTCTTCTTTTGAACTAATATAGGATTCGCTAACCAATCAGGATGATACACTTCTTTGATAAAACCTGCGGCTAGGAGTTTCGTGATTTCCTGTTTTATGGCGTCCCTACGATCCGGAGCGAACCGCCGAAGCCTTTGTTTGACGGGTTTTGACTTCTCATCAACATGGAGAGAGTGCTCGATCACCTCCCTTGGTACACCTAGCATATCTGATGGTTTCCAGGCAAAAATGTCCTTGTTAGTTTGGAGGAAGGTGACGAGCGCGCTTTCCTATTTATCCTCGAGCCCTGTCCCGATCACGGTTGTTTTAGACGTGTCAGACGGGTCAAGAATGATCCTTTTGGTTCCCTCGCCAGGCTTAATTCTCGAGGTGGCCTGCTTTTTTGACGGTACTTCTCCTTCGTCTTGGGCGTGGCGACCTCGGCTGGATGTTTTTGCTGGTATCGCTTCTGCAATTCGGCAAGTTCATGATTCTCCCGGTCGCATTGCGATGATTGCTTGATGTCGCCACGAAATGCGATGACTCCTTTGGGTCCCGGCATCTTCAACACCGAGTAGGTGTAATGAGGTATGGCCATGAATCTGGCTAGACCAGGCCTTCCCAAGATGGCATGATACGCCGTCTCGAAATTGGCTACCTCAAAATTGATGAATTCGGCCTGGGAATTATCCTTGGTTCCGAACGTAACGGGTAATGAAATCTGTCAGGGGAGCGAGGGCGCCCGGATTACTCCGTGGAAAGGCCGGGTGCTTGGCCTCGGCTCGAGCGGGAGATGCTCATGTCATCGAAAGTCTGGCGAGCAGGACATTGAGCCCACTTCGCCGTCGATCGTAACCCTCTTGAGCTTTACGTTGCGCTGGCCGGTCAAGTCGAGAGAAACTTACCGGATGTGGGACTCGTGGGGTGATCTCTAGGTCAAAGGTGATCGGGACCTCGGACCATTTTAGATATTGAGGAGTCGCCGGTTCTCTGCGTTGATCTCTGAAGGTAAGTTTTTGCTTCCGCTTGGACTTGTATCCAGTTGAGCCCCCGTAGATGTAGTTCAGTTCCTGCTCGGGCTCCTGGAAATCTTCTTCATCCGGGAGTTCTTTCTTCTTTGCTGGAGCAACTTCGCCCTTGGCTGGGGCTGGAGCAAAACGCTTCAGAGTGAAGCAGTCCTTGGCCGCATGTTTTCCCTAGGGGTGGAAAGGACAGATCGCTTCCATGACGGTCTTTGTAGTGGTGCCTCTCTCCGCGGCTCGGGGCCGGTTATGCTCGGCTACCGCGACCAGCTCCTCGCCCTTGCGCTTCCTATCCTTGTGTTTAGAGGACTCGGGCTTATCGCCCTTGCTCTTTTGTGGGGGATGATCTTCTTGTCGCTCGGCCAGAGCATCTGAAGCCGTGGCGTAGCGGTCGGCTAACGCAAACATTTCTTTTACGGAAGTCGGGGGCTTCCTGGACATTTTTTTAATAAGATCAGGATCGCTTACCCCTTTCTGGAAGGCCGCCACAACCACCGCCTCTGACACGTCTCTGACGGTGTTCTTCTTCTGCATGAAGTGCTGGATGAAGTCTCTCAGCGTTTCATCCTTCTTACAGTGCGGTTGATCTGAGTCCCACGAGTCTACGGGCCTCTCATAGGTTCCCTAAAAGTTGGCGATGAATTGCTCGCACAGGTCACTCCAGGAGTCTACCGAGTTGGCAGGGAGGCCCGTGAGCCATGCTTGTGTCGAGGGGCCGAGATTGACCGGAAAATAGTTCGCCATGAAGGTCCGATTTCCCCTGCGACCTTGTTGCGCCAGTATAGACACGCAACCAAGCTTCGGGTCTCGTTCCCGTCGAACTTTACAATGCCTTTGGGGTTGAACCCTCGGGCCAAACCACTCGGTAGCGGCCAGGAGTGAACGCTCGGATCCCATCGATGGATCTTTCATCTTGTAGGGGGCTCGTGGCGATCTTCTAGCTTAGTGATGACCGTTAAAATGTCGGGTGAGGTTCGTGCGGCGAGTCATTGACTCGGCGTTCGTCGTCACTCCCACCCCGGCGATGATGAACTCTGCGATCGTCGCGGTCACCGTACATTCGGTCGTTCCGCCGATCGTAGCTGATGCCGAAACGCTCATAGTCGTCGCGGCGTCCGTGTCTTTCTTCCTCGTTCCGTTCTCGTCGCCTGGCCGTGATGTCCTGGCGAAGGTCGCGGTCAAGGATCATCGGCGTCTCGATGGCGGTGCATGGCGCCGACTGTCAACGTTCCGACTGGTTGCAGTCCGACTGCTGGCAACACGAGTGGCCGCGTGGGAGCGCGAGTGCGCCTCTCCAACCGGCTTCTCCTCATTTTGCTGGATAGCTGCCGCCGTCACCATGGCCTTGATGTGAGCCACAATCGGGGCCGCCGGACTGTCTGATGCAATCATTGGGTCCAGTAGCGTCGAGGCGTCTTGAGCGGCGGCGTTTTGCATCGGTGTCGCGGAAGGCGGACCGATCTCCCAACTTAGATTGCGGGATGTCCTCCGGACATTGCGACCCAAAGATCGAGAGTCCATGTTTGGACCTCCTTACCCTTACGTCAGCGATCTTCTTCCGTGACATCACGTTCTTCTTGATGGAGATCGGTCTTCTGTCTTTCAATTGAGAAAATGCCGCGAGAATCGCAGCCGCTCTTAATGGAGCCGACTGGTTTTCGAGGTAAGTCAGAGTAATGTACCTGAGATGGTTCGCCCTTGATTACGCGATTGGTTTTTGTTTTTATCCAGGTTGACAAGCTCTCCATGCATATTGGCGATTTAAATCCGAAGCTTCCGGGCGAAAAGCTTGGCGGAGATGAAGGTGGCGATAAATCCGCGGTTGATGCCATCAGTGCGTAGGAGCAGATTGAGCGCTTCCCCTACTTGGCGCCAACCGCCGACTTTGTAGTCGGCAATGAATTTATGGGGTAGGCGCCCGATCTCAAACTCGAAGGTCACACAAGACAAGGGATTTAGACAGGTTCAGGCTCTTGCGGAGGAGATAATACCCTAATCCTGTGTGCTGGGATTATGCAGTTTCTTGGACCTAAGATTGCTCAAAGCGCTATGTGTTTTGGGCGTCTGAGATGTTTTATGCTCTGTGGCTTGATGCCCATGTTGTTGCCGCCCTCTCCCTTATATAGTGGGGTGAGTAGCTTCTGAGTCCCAATCGATTAAGAGATTCCGATCGGTTACAAGATTCTAGTCGGTTATAGGACAGAGTTTACACTTTATTCTATCCTTCTAACGACTCGGATTACAAACTGTATCTATCATATCTAAACATAAATTCAACTTTCCTTTAGGATATATTCTTTTCCGTACAGTTATGAAGCCTGACGTGGAGAGTATCCTCTGGGCCTTCATCTTGGGCTTGTCCTGAGGACCCCTGGAACCTATATTCCACAGGGGGTGGTACGGGATTAGACTATATATTTACTGTTGGGGTCATTGATAGAAACTATACATTGTGAAAGTTACATGTAGTGTTAATACTAGATAATGTAGAAAGTATTAGAAATGGTTTTAGAGTATATACACTGGGAGTGTCCTCAGAGCAGGGTTCGCATTCTCGTTTCGCCAGCGATTTTCGAGGTCTCGGCGGTACGGTTTTGCAGAAAACAGCGAAAACCGCGAAAACCGCCAAATTCAAATTTGAAAATTTTGAACGCTGCTCAAAGCGTCTGAAGAAAACCGCTCGGTAATTCGCGTAAACCGCTCGGTAAGAGCGGTTTACTGCTTCGATAAGCGGTTTACGTGTGCGCAGGAAAATCGGTGGAAAATGAGGAAAAAATGGGAAAAATGCAAAAAAGTGTTGTAAAAATTGTAAAAAAATAGGAAAGGCTAAAATTGAGTGAACACATCAAAAAAATACAAAATGATCTCTTCTAAATTTGGGAAAAATTCGACATGACCTTTGCTATATTTTAGACAATTGGAAGTTGTAAATTAGACATTTAGCACTAATATATCAATTAATAATCTTTCATTACAAGATTACTACAATCACACAAGTGCGAAATAGGCATTTAAATAACCACATAGTAAAAGCATTCGCAATTTCAATTACCATTCATTTGTCACCACCGTTTACATTGTAAATTGTAATACCTTTCAATTGAAAGCGTGGAGTAGGCATTACCATAGCTTTGTCATTCTTCCATTATCGCATAAATACCATGTTCGACCTACATGAGCGGAATGTCAAGAAATATTTCGACTTGCAATGTACACTTGGTATAATATCAAGTTGCCTTTGAAATAAACATGCAAATGAAATGAATCATGCAAATGAAATATTACCTTCGGGCTACGGGTAGTATTGTTGCGTGTACACTTGGTTGGCCATATTGTATTCCTCGATAGACATCAAGGCCAATCCTCGTGTAGCTAGCAACTCCGCCTTATAATCGTGCGCCTTTGCCCGTCCATGTGCTTGTTGTTTGCCATTGTTGATACAACATGGTATAAAACTCGAGTCCCGCCACTCGTAGACCCATTGCGTGGGAGTTTGTGCATGGCGTCGGGGATGGCGTAGTCATAGCTGCCATATGAGCTATGCCTCCGTGGCATCTCGGGGCGCCATAGGAGCTAGAGTGAAGGCGTCTGTGGTGCGCAGCTATCACGTGGTGCGCGTCGCCTTTACCTTCCCCTTCCCTTAATAGTTGTCCTCTGTGATTGAGGAGCGCCGTGATCTCTATCTGTGTTGCATGAGTGTCTTTGCGACTCTCCTGTAAATTCGATGGGTTGAGTATCTTACGATTGGTGCGTGGCGAGGTTTAGAGGTATTGTCGCCGCCATCGCCATCGGTGTCCGTCTTGAACTGCTATCATTGGACTCTTGATATGTTGGGCTCTTAGGATCCGCACTCTCGGTGGAGTCATCACTCCCTACATCTGTTGTGTGTTTACCCTTTCCTTTGGAGGGCGCTCTTCTTTTGTTGCATCCTTTCTCGGGCCGATTGGTGCTTCCTTTTCCTGTATGGGTGTCCCCGATCGCTTTTACGCCCATTCGAGATAGTATTAGCCCCGTGTCCTTTCTTAACTCAAGAGGGTGAACCGGATCTGTGATAAGTCGAGATGGAAGAGGGTGTCACTCTCGTGTCTTCCTCGTCAAGTAATGGTTCACCGTTGGATCTTCCTTTATCCATCCACGATCGGATCTGGTTTGAATCATCACATAGCGTTAGCTCCATAAGCCACTGGAATGGATCGTCTTCATCTGAACGCTTTTGATTTTACGCAGCTTGAATTGAAGCGAAGGTTGTAGTTGGCGTACACCAGCTTATGTAGCTTCTTGTATGACAAAGATTTGCGGATTTTTGTGTGGATGAATGCAAATGTACTCCAATTGCGCTCACAACCACTAGAAGATGCACCTTTGTGACACGAGACGTCTGACAAACATTGTAGCGTGGGTGTGTCCGATCCAAACACATCCCACCAATGTGCTGCAATTTAACGAATAAAATAGTTAGTACTGACGAGAGTACCGTTACATTCGAGACGGTGCAAGGAAAATACCAGGGGATGTTTTGCCATCTTGTGCCATCCTCGCAGCTAGAGTCGATGAGAACGATCCAAGCTTCCTCCTGAAAATGTCTGCGTCTTGAAGAGCTTGCGCGGCGCTATCAGTGTCCTCAGCAAGCGCTTCAAAGGCATCCCGAAGATTTGGCAAGAAGGAGTTGGTCGTACCGTAAGCGTAGGTAGTCCGCGGGTTTAAGGCGGCAGCTGTACGATGGGAAACAAAGCATGTCAATACAATATACAACATATGTACAACTGCAATATACTGTGTTAGAAGGAAGAATATATTACCGACATTCATATAAGTGTTGCGCGTTAAGTCATCCATTCGTTTGTCCACCACGTCCATGTACATGTCTTTCGTGGCTGGAGACTCATAGAACAAACTGTCGTACTCCGATCGCACTATGGTGTACCGTAGAATTGTCTCGCTCAAAGTAGGTACCCTGTCCTGATCGTGAATCGCAAGAAGGCGTACAACGGTTCCACGGACTTCACAACTGATCGAAGATTTTCCCACCAGTCCAAGCTTGAGAGGCAGCCATACACGTACCTCCCCTCGGTGTTATCAACAAAGCGAGAGTTTACAAATTCTTCGGCAGTCATCCATTGCATGAACTTGTCTTTGCGCCGAAGGAAACTGTCCAAGAACATATAGTTAGTGCCGAAACGAGTTGCATTCCACTTGACCAACTCGCCTCCAATATTTTTCTTCATCATAGCATGTATCTTCGAATGATTATATATCCATCGAGAGATTTTCTTGCACTCTCAATCACCGAGGTGTGATCAGGGAACTCTCAATCTCCTTGACATCAAATTAATGGTATGGGCCACGCAAGGTCGCCACACTATGTTGCGATGGTGCGGGCGATGAGCTTGCACGCTTTCTTATAGTTCGCACCATTATCTGTGACAATCTGCACCACATTTGACGGACCCACCTCGTTGACTACTGAAGATATTTCCTACATGACCAAACAAAATAAGGTACGACAATTACATTATGTGTACGTTAATTCAACTTCAGAAGAGTAAAAACAAAACCAATTACCTTGGTCAAGTACGAAGCATCCTGAGAGACGCCGGTGGCATTGACGGATTTGTGGAAGAACATGGTACCATTACAATAAATCATGAAGTTTATTATACTCATGCGTGTCGGCCCTGTCCAAGAATCACACATGATTGTTACTCCGTATGTAGACCAGTGCTGCATGAACTTTGCATAGCTCTCCTTAATTTCTGCTTCATTAGCATCTAAATATTTCCCATCAATATCTCGGCGATCGGGGCGGGATACCCTACTTCTAAACGAAACATAAATGTTAGCTATGAATAGGAGTACAACTGAGCGACTATTTTAAATCTCACTTACCGTATTTTTGTGTTTCCCGAATGGCGCTGACGAAGTATGGACTATCTGCTTTCCGCCCTGCGATACCAGCAGCATGGTACCATTTGGCCCACGCAGAATGGACATCTTTGCTTCCCACCTTCCTTACTGTGTCCACGGATGGTTGTCAATCCTTGGTTGTCTTGGGGCATGGGCCACACCAATATTGTAATCCCCCATCGCCGGTGGTCTTTCTCGCTGCGACGAACTCCGAAACATCCTCGACAACAGACTGGGGCGATCTCCTCCAGCTTTCTTGGAGGAGCCACCGCCACTGCCACCACCACGCTCATACCTCCCACCTGCCCGGCTTCTAAATTCTGCCTCCGTCCTAGAGGCAGCCATGGCATGCTGGAGTTGGGCCTCCTCATCAAGATCACCGTGTACTCAGAGTACACACTTTGCCTCGGTGGAGAGTCTCCAACAAGGTTGCTTCTTTCCTCATCATCTCATCTCTCCTGCCCATCCTCTTCTCCTTCATTCGTCTAGCTCACGAAAAGTACTCACGAGCGTCCGCAGGAATTTTAGTGCAATGGGCGACACCCGTACCGCCCGCCAAGTGATGCTTGAATCGGTCGCACCACCTCCTTTCTTCTCTTTGAGGCAAGATGTGCATCGAAATCCGGCACCCATCTTATCGCCATGCTCCCACACCACGTCGGTATCGCCATCCGATAAAATAACATAATAAAAGTAAGCATACATAGAATTATCGCTACTTGAAAGCATACGTAAAAGTAAGCATCGTAGAATTATCCATTAGTGTTAAAATTGTTTCACGTGATCATCTCTCTTGTTTTGCTTCTTGCCTTGATGATTCACATCACCAAGTATATATATTGGTATTTGGCACCAAGCCACTAACTAGTGCGGATCGATTAGCTCATTACCATAGGTCCATAGCTAACAATACACAATTGGGAATTGTATAGCTAATAATACATACATAGCAGTATAGCACATTAATTGAAACTAAGTCATACAAAATTCATATATTCTAAACCGCTAAACTGGTTCTTTTGTTTCTAGCCTCTAATAGCAAAAACAGCAAGACCTCTAATCTAATGTTTCTAGCTTTTTACATTTACAAATGAAGTACATGAGTAACTCTACTAATGTACATTCAGCGAATAACACATATCATCGGTATTGCGCAAAAACCGAACGAAATCTCTACAAAACCGAGCGAAAAACTCACCTCAAATCTCGATTTTCGCTGGATCCCTCGAAAACCGCGGCTCTCGCGGTAAACCGAAGAAACCGCTCGGCTTTACACCTGAACCGCTCGGTTTTTAGATATTCTCCGGCGGTTTTATGGCTTGCGGTGGCGGAGCTCGCGGAACGACCTCGATCGGCAAGGAGAGCGAGTGGGGAAAGTAAATCGGCAATTATTGCTGGCGAACCCGGTCGGAATGTGCGTCGGCAGGAGGGGCAAGTTTTGTGTGCCTCGGTGGGCGGCCGACTTGGGCGAGGAATGGGTGGCACCGAAGAACTTCGGCTGTGGGCTAAAGCCCACAGCCGCCTTTTTTTTTTTTGATTTTCTCAATTTCAAATAATTCAAATGGCTCAAAAAGATATCTAAAATTTGTTTTTTCATTAAATTTTCATACCAGACATCATAGATCAATTAATAATAATTTTAGGATTTTTTGGATAATTTTTTCTAAATTTTTTGAAATTTTCAAATTTGAATTTCAAACCGAACGAAAAACCAACCGGCTCCACTTATCGTCTCGGCTCGAGATGGACGAAAATCGCGGTTTTCGCGCGAGAAACCGCGAAAACGTGAACCCTGCCTCAGAGCTTTAATAAGTTGAAACAACCACAAAGAATTTAGTGATTGATTTATCGTAACGAGAGAGGATCCACAGGAGACAGGAGGACTTCTTAAGCTGAGTTGATTGCCCTAATAATTAATGGAAAGAAGACACTGCTAAGGGTGTGTTTGGTTGCTGCATGGGTACCTGAATCGCATGAGTGGATGCAACTGTATCTGTTAGACAAGTATTTGGTTTCCTGTTCATTCAGGCCAGGTGGATGCAATTGCATCCACTCATGCAGGATGAAGGAAACACAAAAATTGGGCTTCTCTCTAATGCAGGCCTATGAGATGCATAAACAAGCAACCAAACAACTCAACCTACATCTACTCATACAGGACAAGGCTAGCCTGGATAGCTCATACGAGACAGACTAGGGTGGTGCGGACAACCAAACACACCGTAAGCAACTGAAAACTCAGGAATCCCATACTGCCATGCACTCGGAAACAGAGCAGCACAACCAGTTAACCAACCAGCATCCACTCACGTATGAAGCCTGCGCGAAAGCTGCTGCCGTGTCCATACAACCGACGTCACCACCCACTGACCGGGGCGGCAACCTCGGCACAACCGACTCGTCCGCTCTGTAGCAATCACCACCACCGATTCATCACCGCGCGCCTCCGTGAGACCACTCATTGCAGTACACATGCCACACCACGGCACCACTCCAATCCAATGGTAGCAGCCAGGATTCACAATTTCGTTTCGTTCGTAAAAATCGTTAGTCCCGCGGTAGCGGTTTTCGCGAAAAACCGCTCGAAAATCACGAAAAACCGAACGGTTTGCAAATTTAAAATTTTTAAAATTTGGCCAAACAAGATCGCGAAAACCGCGGTTTTTGACGAAAAACCACTCGGTTTTCGCGAAAAACCGAGCGGTTTTTGTGGTCCAAAAACCGCCCGAGGTTAGAAAATTAGGAGAAAAATCGAAACAAAATAGGGAAAAATGCAAAAAAAATATTGTAAAATTTGTAGAAATACAGGGAAGGCTAAAATTGAGTAAAAATGTAATAAATATATAAATAAGATATGTGAAAACGTGAAAAAATTCTTGAATAATCTCTCCTAAATTTGAAAAACATTCGACATGACCTTTGTTATATTTTAGAGAATTGGAAGTTGTAAGTTATGTATTTAGCAATAATATATCAATAAATAATCTTTTATTGCAATACTACAATCACACAAGTGCAAAAATCGGCATTTACATAACCACAAAGTAAAATCATTCGCAATTTCACTACCATTCACTTGTCAACACCATTTACATTATAATACCTTTCAATTGAAGTTATGGAGTAGGCATAAGTATAGCTTCGTCACTCTTCCATTGTCGCAAAAATGGCATGTTCAACATACATGAACGGAATGTCGAAAACCGATGACAGAAGGAAAAATATTGAAAATACAAGAATTTTTTTAAAAAAATTACAAAAAATCCCAATTAATCTATAAACACCTCAGAGAAATTTATACAAAATTTTTAAATCATTTATTTCTTCTAAAAAATCTAAAACATCTATTAATGAAAATCAACAAATAAAATGTCAGATTTTTATAAATATTAAAAAGATTTATTATATTCTAAAATTTTAATTAAAATATAAATAGTTCCAAAGGATCATGTAATAAAATCTTCAGAAATATTAGAATTCATTTAGTGCCCATATAAAATAAAAAACAGAAGAGCATATACAATGATAATAGCACTTTCAGAATTTTTTAAAAATACACATAACTGATCATCATGTGAAAATTTTACATAATCATTTTAATGACGTTATAACATCACAAAAACAGTTTAAGAAATATTAGAATTCATTTTTTGCCCCTAGAAAATAAAAAATGGAAGAGCATATATTGTGACAGTATCACTATTAGAATTTTTTAAAAATGTACGTATCTGATAATAATCTGAAAATTTTACAGAATCATTAGGATTTCCTCAGGACCATACAAAAAAAATTCAAAATTGTTTGACATATTTTAATAATTTCTTCAAAATTTTTAAATTTACTATTCAACTAAACGGTTTTTCGAACGGTTTTAATTGCCGAATCGGCTCGTACCTTTCGTCAGTTTGTTGAACCCTGGTAGTAGCTAGAGCTCGACGGTCCAAGGGAAAGGACCGTCCAGTCAAAAGATCCCAAAACCATTCCTCCATCCATCCTGTCTCCGCAGCATGCAACACAGCAACAGTAGGAGGAGGGATATCCGTAGTGACATGTATAGCAGCAAGCACAGTACGCACCAACCTTAGATCTATTTGTTTTTATTTTGGATTTTCTAAAAGCTGATTCTGAATTGTGATTGTAGAGAAGTTGATTCTTCAAAAATTGGAATCCAAAATCACATATAAAGTAGATTGTGGATTCTAGTGTATATAGGTGGGCTATATTATAATAATCGAATTTTAAAATTGAGCTGTTATCATCTTAAAAGCCGGAAAAGCTAGCTCGCTGCATGCATTTGTCGCAAGCAGCATCTATGATTCCAGGGAGGGGATAGCGATGCGTCTTTTTGTAAAAATACCAGTAGCTGGTCTTTTATCAATTTGTGCGCCATGCAGCCATCATCGTGAGTCGATCGAGAAATGGATCAGGAGGAGGCGGGCGGCAGGGATAGCGATGCGTCCGATTTGGAAACTCAAAGAGGCCGTGGCGTAGGGCCGGCCGGGAGAATCCGGCTTTGTCCCCCGTACGCTCGCCAAGCGCATCACATGGTCGCTTTCACCACCCGGACCGGAGCCAGAGGGAGGAAATCCAGAGGGGAAAGGGAAAGGAGATGTCCCACTGTTTAGTACTTACTGTTGTAAAACGTAGTCGTTCACCCACGATCAATCAACATCACGTCAACGAGATCACAAGAACAAGAACAGGAGCACACAGAATATAGGGGTGGAGCTCTCTCTCTTTATTATTGGATTGATCTTTTACATGGGGGAAACCCAATATAGAGAGGAAAGCATAAGAGATGAGTTCGGATTCGCCCACAAATAAGAGATAGATGGTAACTAATTCGGTTACGAAAATCTTATCTCATAACACTCCCCCTTGGGCGAATACCACGTAATGCACATGTCTCGTTAAAAACTCCACTCAAAAATCCATTGGGAAAAAGGAGATGGAGAAAAGAGTACATTGCACTCGCACTTTATGTTGCACTAGTTGCCTCGTTAAAAACCTTTATGTGAGAAACTTCAGGAAAACTCACTAAGGGAAAAGAGTACAACTTATAATCTTCTAGATTTATATTAGGATCTTCAGGATCATCATAAGGGTTATAGTTCAAGGGTTCAATCCCCCTGAACCTTGCATATCTCTAAGTCTTCTCATCCCAATGCCTTTAACACATCTTTGAAATATGGACTTAGGCAAGGATTTAGTGAATAAATTTGCAAGATTTTCACATGACTTAGTTTGCAAGATTTTTATCTCATCGTTCTTCTGGAGTTCGTGAGGATAGAATAACTATGGAGCAATATGCTTCATGATATTACTCTTTACATAACCCAAACGCATTTGTGCAACACAAGCAGTATTATCTTCATAGATAATCGTGGGGGTATCGACGGTTTTGAGGTCACATGACTTCTGGATGTGGTTAATTACACGTCATAGCCAAACACATTCACGTGAGGCTTCATACAAAGTTATGATCTCTGAGTGGTTGGTAGAAGTAGCCACCAAAGTCTGTTTACAAGACTGCCAAGAAACGGCTACACCACCGCAGAGAAACATAAAACCAGTCTATGATTTGGCATTGTTGGGATCAGACAGGTAGCCAGCATCCGTGTATCCCGCCATGGTTAAGTCTTGGTTCTTCTGAAAACATAATCAAGATCTTGAGTACCTTGGAGGTATCTGAGTAAAGTCTTGACACCAGCCCAATGTCTTTTGGTTAGGGCTGCACTATGTCTTACTAGCAAATTCACTGCGAATGCAATATCAGGCCTTGTGCAATTCGCAAGATACAACAGTATGGGACTTCAGGTCCTAAGACTTTCTCATTTTCCATCCTTGGTCTGAAAAGGGTCTTTATCCACTTCAAGGGATCTTACGACCATGGGGTGTTTTAACGGATGCGATTTATCCATATTAAACCTTTCCAATACCTTCTGGGTATAGGAAGACTGGTGTACAAGGATTCCTTCTGGGAAAAGCTCTAGCTGCAGGCCTAAGCAAAATTTAGTTTTACCTAAATCTTTCATCTCAAAACTCCGTCATGAGGTAAGCACTTGATTCCTCTATCTCCTCTGTGGTTTCGATGATATTCAGAACATCGACATATAACTGAGATGATACAAAATCCATTCTGAGATTCTTTATGAACGCACAGGGACAATATTCCTTCTTCAGGAGGAACTCACTAAGTCGGTTATACCACATTCTCCCCGACTGTTTTAATCCGTATAGCGATCTCTTCAGTTTGATGCTATACATGTTGCGATTATTAGGATTCAGAATTGTAACTCCTTCAGGGATTCTTATGTAAATATCTGTATCCAGTGACCCATATATATGAGGTCACTTCATCCATCAACTGCATTGATAAGTTTAAGCTTGCTGCCATTAATATTAATTTTTTGGAACGTTATCCCACTCTTTACAGGAGTATATATTTCATCGTAATCGATGTCAGGTCTCTGCGTGAACCCTTGTGCTATAAGCCTCGCTTTATATCTCACCACCTGAGTATTTCATTTCTCTTTCGGATGAAAAACCCATTTGATTCTATAAGGATTACTTTAGGAGATGTTTGGTCAACGGGACCAAAGCTTTCCTTTTAATAAGCGAGCGCTACCTCAATTGCTTCTTTTCATTTGACCCTATTTGAGCGCTTCTGGCACTCTGCCATGGACTTTGATTCTGGATCCAGCTTTAGCAATTTTAGAGGCAATTTATATGTCGACAATTGTAGTCCTTCTTTTATACAATTCTCCTGCATCACTTCAGGGATATCTCTTTATGAATTTCTTCCAGCTCCTCGTGATTTCCCACAACGATGGAGTCAGGTGTTCCATTTCAGTGTGGATTGTGCGCGCAAATATACGCTGGGGTTAACATCTTCAAGATAGATCACTTCAGGGATGTTACCATCTCCAGGATAGCTCACTTCAGGGATTTTCTCAACATCAGGTTGAGCTTCTTCCACTGTCATAGGTAGTGTTCTCATTTGTTTGGTTTTCTAATTCCGCGGACGTCTCCGCGGAATTGAGTCCCGTGCACCTGGAGGCCTCCCCCTCTTTTTATCATGAGGGTCAAGAGTGGGTTCAATATCCTTCTAGGGTATTTCCACTCTTTCAGGTGCATATACTGCAGGTATTTGAGATCTTTTCACTCCCTTATGAACAATGAAGGCATTTGGCAGATTATAAGCTTATTTATTGCAGATTTATTATCCTCCGAACTTCAAGTTCAGTCTCTGTAGTGCGTGGATCTAAGGACTCGGCATTCTCTAATGTGGTACTTATCTCCCTCTAATGCCAAAAAAATGTCCTTAGTACAATCAGCGTACCAAGCCGTGTACAGATCTCCTGTCATAGGCTCTCGGTATTTTAATACATGACGGAGATTCATAACCTACATAGTTCCTCAACTTCCGGTAAGGTCCCATAGTGGTACACTCTGGTGGAGAGATTGGCATGTATACAGTACAGCCAATTTTTCGCAGATGGGCAATACTTAATTCTTTTCCGCGCACTATCTGCAACGGGGAAATTTCATGATGTGCAGTTGGTCTGAGTTGAATTAATACCGCAGTATGCAGCATTGCGTGGCCCCAACAACTGGTGGAAAACCTACTATTCTGCAAGAGCGGCCAAGCTATAAGTTTTTATTCTTTTGATATAATGACCCTGCATGGCCATTTTAAATGTGGATATTAGGTACGAGATGCTCTACATTAACTCCCAGAGCCATACAATAATCATTAAATGCTTTTGAGGTAAACTCGCTAGCATTATCCATTTGAATAGACTTGATCCTTTCTTCTGGAAAGTAAGCTCTTAACTTAATAATTTTGGGCAAAAGCATGGTTCCTAATAGATAAGAGATATACATTGGACCATCTAGTAGAAGCATCTATCAGTACCATAAAATTTCTTAAAAGGAGCCCAACAGAGGCTGAACAGGTCCATAGATATCACCTTGAATTTTCTCCAGGAATTCAGTGATTCTTCCCTAACTTTTAGGTAAGAAGGTCTAAGAATAAGCTTTCTTTTAGCACAATTAGGGCATAAGAAAAACTTTAGATCTAGGAAAACTTTATGCTATGGCCAGCAGAGATATTAATTATTCTTCTTATACTATTCAACTCAGGGTAACCCAGTCGATCTGCCAGATCTTAAATATATCTAGGTTTTGCATTGCAACACAAACTTCAGGTTTTATATGTGCATAGAATAATCCGGAGGAGAATAAATGAAGCTTTTAACTACACGTTTATTATACCCGTTAAGCTTAGTCATGAGTAGGTATTCCGTACCATCCTCATTCACTATCTCCATACGGAAACGATTAAAGGAGTGTGATTGGACTTAGGGTATAATATGGCATTCTTCCAGTGCCAACTATGAGAGTATCGCTTCTGGCGATAGTCATAATATTTTCGATTCACTTAGTGTGGTACAATTGTCTTCTAGACAGATTTTCTCCTCCGCCATCAGATTATACTTTGTTCTATATTGGAAGTATGATTTAACAATCAAACAATTATTGCATCAGGAACAAATTGTAGTATATAGAACAAACATAGCACAATTAATCAAATATCTGAGAAATATCAATTTATTCAATTTTCGGGTGATAATCGCTCAACAGGAGCGTAGACCAAATGTTCGTTCAGGAACTAGGGCTAAACTGATAAGGAGACTTATAAGGAATATGTGACATCGACTTAGCAAAGTGAAGGGATGTTTAGGAGACTAATCCAGTCTCCATATGAGATGTACATGCCCTCCTGGGACTCCTCGAACTCAATAATTTCGAACTCAATAATTTCAAGAATCATATCATCACACTTCTTAAACATCCGTATCAACAACTGGTTGAACGATGAAGTATGACTTAATATTATTTCCCCGGGTCTTATCTAGTTTACCAGTGGATTGTATGTAAAGGTCTACCACATGCTTCGGGATGCAATAGTTGCATGACCAATGGCCAATGCATCAATACATAAAACAGGGTTATTCAGGGTTTGCAGCATTACTTCTGGAAGCCCCTGGCCCTATACCTTTACTTTTCCACTATGAATTGCATCTTCCCCTATTTGATATGTCATTCTTCCACTTATCCCATATATTCCATTTGCCCTTTCTGCGGCTTTGGCTATTGCTAGCCTGTTGAGCATTTGCATATGCTTCGGGCATTGCAAAACTCCATTAGTAAGTACATGATGATTCTTCACCAGGAGTTCATTATGCTTTTCTGCTTCTAGCAAAATGCATATAAGCTCGAAGTACTTTCGGTACTTGGCGGCGATACCGTTACAGCAGTATCCTCATATTGGGGTGGAATGTGCACAATATTTTGTCGATCTTTTTAGCATTAGTAACTTTCTGGTTACATAATGTTAGATTAATGACAAACTTGTATATGACAAAAATTATATGTTGCTACAGCCTTTAAAATCCTGAAAGCACGGGAGGATCCATTCGCATTGTACTTCTGGCAACATAACGGATCTTTGCTGGATATCTATTTTTCCTTCAGGGACTCCAAAAGTACCAGCTGATCATCTTCTATCAACTATTTGGCCTTCAGGTCCATATGAAGATGGTGCCTTAGGAGGTGCAGAGCCGTACATCTAGCGGCTTCGGGAAGAGCAGGGTTACCAGCTTCAGGCTGAGAAAACAGTAGCTCCAAAAGATTGAGCTATCAGGGTAATCTTTGTCTTCATTGCCCGGGTAAGGTAATGGTTGCCTTTAGGGCAATCTTGATAAATTCCTTCTTTGCAATGTCCAACATATCCTATTTCTATTTATGCAAAATGACTTTTACTACTGGTAAAATCATTTATATTGCACGCTCACTATACAACCAGTAAAGCTTGGTCTATATTTATTCAGTAGATAATTATCTTAAATTTTCCAGAATTTTCCTAGCAATTTTTTCATAGCTTTCTGTTAATTATTAGGCAATTTTCAAAATTACAGAATAACAGAAAATAATATGTCCAGCATATACAAACATGAAAAACAAGTTAAGAAAATTAATCTAGCAATATGACACAAAAAAAGGGTCGTACATATTTTTCCATAATTTTCTAGCATTTTCTGTTAATTACTAAGCAATCTTCAGAATTTCTTAAATAACAGGATATAAATTTCAGCACATATTAAACATGGCATGAAGCTAGAAAAAGAACCCAGAGTATGGAACTTCCAATGTGTGCTAAACATCAATTTACCAAATTTTACGGAAACCCGTATACCTAGAAAATCGATTTCTAGGATTTATTACCATTTTTCTGTGTATATATATATATATATATATTTTAAGCAAATTTCGAAACCTTTTTTCTTTCAGAACGGCAAACCGAGTGGCTGAACGAACAGCCACTAGACCATAAGGCCCAAGAGTCATTTGTCTCTCCGTTTCTAACTTGGCCCAAGAGGCCCAAACTCAGCCGGTCGGCCCGCATGGGCTAGCACTTGAAAGCCTGCGAGAGAAACCCTAGCCGCACTAGGAGAGAGACCGGGCGCCGCCACTTTGGTAGCAAGACCGGGCGCTGCCACTTTGGGAGCGAGACCGGGCGCCGCCGTGGCCAACGTCGCCGAGGAGTCGATGTAGCGGGTCCGGCACTACTCGGCAGGCATTCGCGCTGCGCGATGATAGCGACGACGAAGCGCGCGATCGGGCGCGACGGTCGGCGGAGGGCACGGAAGACGGAGAGCTGCCGCCCGCGGAAGCCAAGTCGACGCCGGGCGTTACGCCGGCGCGAAGACGCGCGGCGCCGCCGCCGACGGAAGCGGGTCGGCCCGGCGCTGCCGCGGCGCGAAGGCGAGTGCCGCCGCTTCGACGGAAGCCGAGGCGACGCCGCACGAATCGGCTGCTTTGTCGAGGAGGAGCCGAGGTGTCGGTGGCGGCGAGTGGTGGAGGGCGCGAAGTCGAGGGCGCATGAGGCGACGTGTCGCGTGGCACGGCCGGGCGGAGCATATCCGGCGGTGCGGCGCGACGGGCGGCACGGCCGAGGGCACGAGCCGAGCGCGCGCCGCCGCAGCGTCAAGGTCGCGCGCGCCGCTCGCCGCCGCGCTCGCGCTACGGGCGCTGGGCGAGGAGCTCGCCGTCGCCACTCGTGCTTGGCGCGGGGCCAAGGAGGTCGCCGTCGGCGCTCGCGCGAGCGCGGGCCGCTATCGAGGCTTGATTTGGCGAAGATAGCGCAGATCGACGGTACAGACCGTCGGGCGCGATTGCTGGCTATAATTTTCCTTACTTTTCTTTTGCAAAGATGAACAGTAATCGTGCATGAACAATTATCTGAACAGTACATCGAACACCAATATGATCTGCGGGATCGTTATTATAATGGATGTACTCAAGTAGGGCTTGCGGTAGCGTAGATCGCGTGACGCAGGATGAATCTGACGCAGTGTCGATTGTCGCAGGCAGACGATCACAATTTGGCCTTAGTAGAACGATCATGCTGATAACGTGTTGTAAAACGTAGTCGTTCACCCACGATCAATCAACATCACGTCAACGAGATCACAAGAACAAGAACAGGAGCACACAGAATATAGGGGTGGAGCTCTCTCTCTTTATTATTGGATTGATCTTTTACATGGGGGGAAACCCAATATATAGAGGAAAGCATAAGAGATAAGTTCGGATTCGCCCACAAATAAGAGATAGATGGTAACCAATTTGGTTACGAAAATCTTATCTCATAACACTTACTTCGTGTATTTGTGTGTGTCTGCGTGTGTGTGATTTGAGGATCCCCTGCAGTTGATCAGGAGCGTGACGTGGAATGCATGAATGTTGAGTTCTTCGTGTTGGAATCCAACGATCCAGCCCTCCAGACTCCATGTTCACTAGCTGCAAATCGATCAACGATCAAAGTTCATAAATATGTTTCAAAAAATAGAACAATTACAAAACAGTATACCGTTTGAATCGATCCGGTATAGCATCCAACCATCCATCCTGACTCTAGGTGCTCTTCCCTCCTACTCCTCACTCTCCTTCCTCTTCCTCACCTCCATTGTTGTCGTTGCCACGCCTACCATAGCTCCACACGCCTTCTCCACCGCCCCGCCCCTTTTGACCGGTGGCGAGTTCGCCGCGCCGCCGGCTCCCCCTTCCTCACCTGTCACCCATCCAACCTAATATTCTCTTGGCCCTCGTCTAGCTATCCAGTCCTACGCCACCACCCACCGCCCTTTGTCCTTCCCATCGCCCGCCACCACCCACCACCGCCTCAACCTCCCTCTACAACCTGAGGGCATGATGAACCCATTGGTGGTGGTGGCACCAACCTTGGCGGCCATCGGATGTGGGAGAGTGAGAGCGAGAGAGAAAAAGAAGATTATGAGAAAGTTTTAAGACTAAGTTTCAACAAGTTCTTGATTTTTGGACTCAAGTGTTAATAAGTTTCAACTCAAAAGTTTCAAAAAGTTTGGAGAATTTTTAGCAAGTTTCATCAAGTATCAATCCAAAAATTCAAGAAGTTTCAACAAGTTTCATCGAGTGAGTTTCAACACCAAAGGTTCAAGAAGTTTCAGCAAGTTTCAACAGGTTTCATCAGAACAAACAAAAAATTGAAAGAAACAATTCCCCAGCAGGATCACCTACGGCCGCCGCACTCACCCTTGCCACTCGTCAGTACCACCGCCTCCTCCCCCTTGCTCATCCAAGGGAAGCTAGCGCTCGAAGTTGGCCATGGCGTGTGTGGTGGTGAAGTGCAGCCATGAAATGATGTGGGGACATAGGATCTAGCTTATCCCATTGCCGATGACAAGGAAGATGATCAGATCCAGTGAATCCCGTCGTTGACGTCGTCCTCCCACCATGCCTATCATGCTTGCCATGCGCTTGGGCTTCAGTGCTACATTCGCTCTAGCCTTACATATTGTGCTCGCCATTCACTCGAGCCACACCACCGCACTGGCCATACGCCCGTCGGTGCCCCACCCAATATGCTCGCAGCGAATTTCAGTCACACCACCATGCTCATCCCCCCTTTTGCTACTAGCTTGCTTGGGATGGACATGGAGAGAGAAAGAGATGGGCAACCCAAATGGTTCGTGTGCGAGTGACGCAATGACTTGATAAGACCCTCACATGGGGCTAGATGTATAGGATATTGTGTGGTGGAGGAATCAAACCAATATAAGCTACATCGTTGAGTTTGGTTAGATAGTAGAGATGTATCCCATCGAGACGGGATCTGATGGAATAGCGTTTGTGAAGGACCATGTGGAGGTCCATCCATGTTTGTGATGAGTATTTGACTTTATTTGAGCAAGGTGTGCTCAAGTTTGAGTTTGATTTGGATTGATTTTCAAAATGAAGCAATTTGAGTTGTCTCTGCCAGAGTGGCGATCTGGTCGTATGGGCGCGGTAGTGATGAGTTGGATGGTTTATTGCACATCTTTGTGGGCATTGCTATGTGAGGAGTTTCCTTGTCTTTGATGGTTGCGAGGCGACGGTGCTAGGTCATGGTGAGGCGAAGGATGGCCGGGACTAGGCGAGGCGTCGGAGGTCGAGACGGTTGGGAGATCGCGGAAGAGATCGGAGATGGAGTCCGGGCAAGTCAAGAAGACAAGGAAAGGAGTTGATGCTAGCTAGATGCCGCGTGGATCAATGAGGGCCGTCGGATTGAGGTCTAGTTGATAGGTTAGCGGGTCTAGGTAGTATGCTTTGAAAACCGTGCAAGAAAACCCGGTATGTGTGTGGGTTTTGGGTTAGCCCTTGCATGGCTGTGTGTGTGGGTTAATCTTAGCCCTTAGATGAGTGCTCTTGGGTTGAGGGACTCATCCAAGGGTGGTAGGTGGCCCAAGAGTAGTATAAATAGGGGTGGAGGGGTAGCCTCCTTCCCTTGAAGGTGTTTAGGTTTTTGATGCTCATTTGAGCTTTGCCTACATGAATGTGAGGCTTTGTAACCTCCCCTTCCAAAAATGAAAGTTTTATCTATCCACCTCTGAATTTATTTTGCGCATTTAAATTATGTCTTTACTTTACGCAATTTAAATTCAGCATTTACTTTCCATAATTACATTCCATAATTTACTTTCAAGTAATTTGGATTTGCCTCCCCTCCTTCTAAATGCTGCTGATCTTGGATGTTTTGAGTGTGTTCATATGGTTTTACATCTCTTTTGCACTCTTGGATTGAGTAGAGAACATCTTTTCCTTCAAGTTCCAACTTTGTTCAGAACTTGTTCTTCGCGCAGCAGTCAGTGTTTGATTTTTTAAAACATATATAGAAATCATTTTTGAGTTATTATTTTTGGAGGAGGTGCGGGACTCTGATACACACCTGCAGAAAAATTTTGGAGTTCACTTGTTACACCGTTTGGGCGCCATGAGGTGAAAACCGAGCCCCAAACTTTCTGCTCGAAGTTCTTGAGCATAATGTGTTCTTAGATTTTTCCTGTTTTTTCTGTAAGGATTTTTGAGGAGAAATTTGCTGGAGTTCTTCACGACTCTAATTATCATAGGTATAAAAATTCTAAGAATTTTTTTAGCTGCAGAAACCCACCAACCTCCTGTACAAATTGAGGACAAGTTCTGGAAATTCTGCTTTTGCTTTTCTGAAAGTGACTTTTGTGATTTGAATTGATGTCCTTTCTAAAAGCAAGAGTTTGAATTGATTCCTCTTTATCTTGGACACTAGAAAACCAGGATTGTGACTCAAAAATCCCCACATATTTTATTGTAATTATCCATGCAAGCTTGGGGTACACATAGTTGTCTAGTTTTTCGGGTTTTTCACAATTTCCTTTGAGCGATCTTGTCGAGGTTTTTGTTGGAGTATTTTGGGGGAATTTTTATTTGCGACCATTCACCCCCCCTCTGTTCGCCATCTCGGTCCTTCAATTGGTATCAGAGCCGGTTCTGCTCTTTCTAGATCTTGACCGGTCTCAAGAGCCATGGCGACGAACAAATATTCCACCAAGCCTCCCATCTTTAATGGAGTTGATTTTCCTTTTTGGAAGTCACGGATGGAGTCATACATCACTGCCCAGGGCTACCTGATATGGCAGAAGGTGAAACTCCCATATGAGGTTCCTGCTGATGAAAATGTCACGGCCATCAATATGGTTGACGTTGAGGCGAATGCTAAGGCAAGGAACATTCTCATACTGAGGTCTTAGCGCGTGAGTATGATAGGATTTCTCACCTTCGCTCCGCTCACGAGATTTGGGTAGCCCTCGATGCTTACCATGAGGGCTCTACTCAAATCAAGACTATGAGGTAGGACCAGTTCAAGCGCGAGTACAACAAGTTTGATCAGCGCTGGTGAGAGTCTCGGCGAGTGTTTTGGTCGGTTTACCAAGATTTTGGCGACCTCCGGCGGTTGGTTGCATATACCACGACTCGGACAATGCTCGGTATTTCTTGACCGCACTCGACCTTGGGTTTGGGAGATGAAGGTGACCACCATCAAGGACACCACCGACTTATCGACTCGACTCTTGGCGGGCTTTATTCCGCCTCAAGACTCATGAGATCGATGTCGTCTCTCGAAAGACGAAATCTCGATCGATGGCTTTGGTCACCGATCCCATTGGATCTTCTTCTTGATCCTTCTATTGGTTTCTCTCTTTCCGCCCTTTGCGAGCTAGCGATGACCAATGGAAAAATTTCGGAAAATGAGCTTGCTCTTCTCGCTCGCAAGTTTTCTTATGCATACAAGAGGGTGAGAGAGAGGAAGAGAGGTGGCATGATCACCGCTTGAGTGTGGTGGCCCCAACCACATTGAGCGAATCATCCCAAGCCGGAGAAGGGTAAAACGACGTTGGCGGTTCGGGCAAAACGACTACACCGACAAGAACCGCAATAAGAAGCCTCTAGTTCGTGAACCGGTGCACGAGAAGAAGTACCGCAACTTCTCCAAGAACAAGAAGCTCTTCCACCGCATCCTTGCGCGCAGCGACTTCAACCTCTCCGACACGGAGACATGGAGCGACGAGGCGAGGATGATCCGCAAGAGAAGAAGGGCGGCGATGACTTCTCCGGCATGTGCTTCATGGCCGACACCAACGACATCGGCGACTCAGAGCTCTCAAATGACTCGGATGAGTTACCCTCCTATGACCAGCTCAGCGAAGCTTTACGCAAATTAGGAAAATTTCATGCTAGAGCTAGAGCTAGGTGTATGGAGCTTGAGAAGGAAGCAGGTACCTTGACTCGGGAGTTAGCTTCACTTAGATCTTCTCCTCCCGAGTCACCGATGATTGCTCTTTGTGTGATGCTATTCTTGTGGAGTTGGAGAACCTAAGGACCATACATGATAGTGTGCTTCTTGAACTTGATGGTCTTAGGTTGAAGAATGCTAGCACTAGTTCTATTGATGCTATTCTGTTGAGGCTAGTTTTCTTCATGCTCACTCCACTCCATCATGTGCTAATTGCCCTAAATTGCTTGCGAAATTGATGCCATGGCGAACACCTTAAAAGCTTTACGCTAGAAATGATGAACTTGAATTGCATGCTTCTAAGGACCCAGTCGGCTCATGTGAGGGTGTAAGCAACTAAAACTTGACAATGATGCTTTGAATGTCAAGTGTGATCAACTTGCTAAGGATTTACTAGTTAAGTCACAAACTGGTTGCTTGCTGTGTGTTGGGGTTAAGGATGATGTGGATCAAATCCATGTCGAGCTTAAGAAGAAGTTAAAAGACCAAACCCTTAGGATTAGAGATGCTCCTTGCGTTTCTTGTGAGGCCCTCAAGATTGAGGCAGCCGTGCTAAGGGAACAAAAGCACGTGCTGAGAGATCTTTCTCTTTTGGGTTCTTCTTCTTCCTCTCCTTCCCCTGTTCTTCTTGTGCTTCTTTCTTCCGAGATTGCCTGTATCTTATGAGCACTCTTGAGAAGTTTGTTGGAGGTAAGAAGAAGCTCAATCTTATTCTAGACCAATCCAAGATTAGTAGATTCAATCAAGGTCTAGGATTTGATCCCTTGGAGCACGCTCGGGCGCATCCTCCCACCATTGTGCGCGGCTCCAAGAGTGGTGAGATTGTGGTAGCTCCCGAGTGAGCACCACCAAGTTTAGGTCTCTTGGGGTTGTCCATAGGACTTGACCGGAAGGGTGTTACTCCTATTGCTACGCCTCTAGCAAGGCGATACACATGCACCTTCACAAGAAGGATGGACACCTAGTAGATTTACGCTTGAGCGCGCCAAGATCACTCGGCGTGGCGTGTTCTTTGCTCTTAGGGGTATTCGGGTCATCCCGGACTTTGAGTGCTCCTAAGACACACTGCTACTTCTAGATAGGTTAGAGAGTCGCTTTGTGTTTGGGCGTCGTCGGACTCGATTTTCATGCTAGTTCTTTGAGTTTTAGCCACGGAGCTGTTCGTAGTCGATCTTTTCGTCGTCTTCTTGATATTCCTCGTTTTCCCATCGAGGTAGATATCGTGGCGTGAGGTGTTTTCCGGTAGGAGATCCAGCGACCTTCTTGGGATGGTCGGCTTTTGCACCACGGCGTGCCAACCCGTTTGACTCCTAGATTATCTACGAGTTGCTCTGATCGTGTGAGAGTTGGCGTCGGAGAGACACTCGAGTCGATCTTCTTACGTGGTTTGGTACTGAGGTGTCGTATGGTTCAATATTGGGTTTCTAAGTCTTCACTCTATCCGATCTTGAGTCATCTTTCTCTCTTGTGTCTTGATCGGGTTAAATCGGATGGGGAAGGGCGATGTTTGGATTGTTGACTCTGGTTGTTCTCATCATATGACCGGAGATTCTCGTTGGTTCTCTTCCCTAGTCCGAGCCCCCGGTGATGAGTTAATCACTTTTGGAGATGCATCTTCAGGTAGAGTCATTGCTAAAGGTACATCTGCATTAACAAAAATTTCATTCTTAAAAATGTTGCCTTAGTAAATAAGCTGCAATACAATCTGCTCTCTGTTTCTCAGCTTATCGATGACTCTTTCGACGTAAGTTTCAAGAGTAATGCTTGTAGAATCCTTGATTCATCAGGAGGGTTAGTTTGCGGGATTTCTAGATTTGGGAGAGTCTTTCGTGCTGATTTTTCTGCTTCTTCTGGATACTCTCTTGATGTTTGATTGCTTCGAATCCGTGATCTCTCCTTCGGCATAGGAGACTTGGTCACATTGGTTTTGATCATTTGACCCGAGTTAGCGACCACGATCTCATTCGGGTTTGCCCAAACTCAAGATGGTTAAAGACTTAGTTTGCTCTCCTTGCCGACATGGCAAGATGGTTCTTGCTTCTCATCCTGCGATCCACCGTAGTGATGATGATGCACTAGGACAACTTTTACATATGGACCTTTGTTGGTCGGCTAGAGTGTAGTCGGCGGGAGGGAAGTGGTATGTTCTTGTCATCGTTGATGATTTTTCTAGATACTCTTGGGTATTCTTCATGGCCTCGAAGGATGAGACCTTTTCTCACTTGGGGTTTGATCGATGGGTTGTCTATTGAGCTCCCGGTGCATTACGAGCTATCTGCAGTGATAATGGCACCGAGTTCAAGAATTCCTACTTTGAGAGTTTTTGTGTGGAGTCTGGTTTAGAGCATCGGTTCTCTTCTTCCTCGCCCCTCGGCAGAATGGCGTAGTGGAAAGGAAGAACAGGACCACAGTTGAGATGGCGGGACGATGCTAGACGAGTCTGATACTCTTAGGAAGTTTTGGGTGAGGCTATAGCTCTTGCTTGCCATGTTTCTAATCGCGTGTTTTTGAGAGCACATTTGCATCGCACTTCTTATGAGTTGAGGTATGGGCGAAAGCCCAGTGTGTCTCATTTTCACGTTTTCGGTTGCAAGTGTTTTATCTTAAAGTCTGGTAATCTAGATAAGTTTGAGTCTCGCTCTTCTGATGGTATCTTTCTAGGTTACTCGACTTCTTCTCGTAGCTATAGGGTCTGGAGCGTTGATGCGCATAGGATCATAGAAACCTGTGATGTGACCTTTGATAAGGCTATCCCAGGAGCTAGACCTGATGTTTCAGGCTCTTCTTATCCCTCCGAGACCATCTTTGTAGAAGATGAGGATGATGGAGATGATGGTGTTCCACCGGATCCAGTCCCCTCTACACCTGAGGTGCCTCCTGTTTCCATTTCTGCACCTCAGGGAGACCAGCCCTTGCCTTCCGACTCTCCTTCAGCGAGTGGCTCTGCACCTACATCTTCTGTGCTTGAGGTAGAGGCCACTTCTGCTTCTGGTCCTCCCCGTCATATCCAGAAAGCTCATCCACCTGATCAAATCATTGGTGATCTGTTTGAGCGGGTCACTCGCTCAAAATCAGTTTGTCGATTTACGCCTCCACTCGCCTTTGTTGCCTCCTTTGAGCCAAAGGATGTTTCTCATGCATTATCCGATGAATCGTGGATTAATGCTATGCATGAGAACTTGAGAACTTTGATAGGAACAAGGTATGGCGCTTGTCGAGCCCCATCCGGTCATAATGTCATTGGGACCAAGTGGGTGTTCAAAAACAAGCAGAGTGAGGATGGGGTTGTCATTCGCAACAAGGCTAGGCTAGTTGCACAGGGCTTTTCTCAGGTTGAGGGTCTTGACTTTGAGGAGACCTTTGCCCCTGTAGCTAGACTAGAGGCTATTAGGATCCTGTTTGCATTCTCTGTATCCCAGGGTTTCAAGCTCTATCAAAAGGATGTCAAGAGTACATTCCTCAATGGCTATATTGAGGAAGAGGTTTATGTCAAACAACCTCCAGGATTCGAGAACCCTAAGTTTCCGAGTCATGTATACAAGCTCTCCAAAGCTTTGTATGGACTCAAGCAAGCCCCCAGAGCATGGTATGAGAGGCTCAAGTCTTATCTTCTCAGCCATGACTTCAAAATGGGTATAGTAGACAAAACTCTGCTCATCGGACACCATGAGTCTCATTTTCTTCTTGTCGGTTTATGTGGACGATATCATTTTGGTGGCTCGTCTCATTCGCTTGTGTCTCAGTTTTACGAGGTGATGAGCACAGAGTTTGAGATGAGTATGATGGGCGAGTTGAGCTACTTTCTTGGCTTCCAAATCAAGCGGACTCGGGCGTACTTTCTTGCATCAAGGCAAATATACTCGTGACTTCTGAGGCGCTTGACATGTCGATGGGAAGCCGGTGATGACTCCTATGGCCACCACTTCGTCCTCGAGCCCGATGAGGATGGTGAGCTCTTGATCAAAAGGAGTTTGAGCATGATCGGCTCCTCTTGTACCTCACCGCTTCGAGGCCGACATACATTTTGCTGTGTGTGCATGCGCTCGATTCAAGCTTCTCCTCGCGCCTCTCACCACCAAAGTAAAGCGCATCTTGGTACCTTCGTGCACCACCGATTATGGTATTTGGAACTCTTCGTCTTCTTGTCTATCTCTTAGAGCCTTTTCCGATGCCGACTTTCTTTGGTCAGAGGATAGATAGGAAGAGCACTTCGGCACTTGCCAATTCATTGGCACTTCTCTTGTTTCTTGGTCATCTAGGAAGCGATGCAGGGTTTCACACCACCGAGGCCGAGTATGTTCTCGCAGACCGATTCTTTGTAGCAGTGCTCTGGATGAGATCAACCTTACGGGACTATGGGTTAGAGATAGAGAGTGTGCCACTTTTCTGTGACAACACTTCAGCTATTTGCATTGCTAAAAACCCAGTGCAACATTCGGACCAAGCACATTGATATTAGATATCACTTCCTTAGAGACCATGTGGAGAAGGGAGATATCGCGCTCGATTCGTGAGAGTGACCTTCGCTAGCCGATATCTTCACCAAGCCTTTGGATAGCTCAGTTTGTTGCCTTGAGGAGTGAGCTTGGAGTCGTGAGCCCTTACGGCCTTTCGTGAGAGGAGCTGGTTTGTATATTATGTATTATATGTTTTCTTCCAGCTTAGCTTTTCTTTTCTTTGTGTTTCTTTTGGGTGACTTTGGGCTTGTTTTCTTGAGTTGAGTTCACTCACTTAGACTTCTGGCATGGCTTCCATGGACCTCTTATCTTGTGCTTTAGGTTGCTATCATGCGTGATTAGTCGTTCTCTCTTCTCTCTAGGTTGAGTTCCCTCACGCCTTATAAGTCTAGCGGTATTGGGCCTCCTGGTAGACAGGTCATGTGCACTCCTTAGTTGGGATCTAGAGTCGACTTCCTATGTCGATCCTTGGGAAGATAAGAGCGAGTCTAAGCCGTAGTGAGTCTCTTCTATCTTATCTATGCTCAATAGCCATCCGGTTTGCGCTTTCTCGGCTTCTTCTCCTCATTCTGTTTTTCTGGTTGTTATTGAGTTTATTCGGGTTTTCTTTATGCCTAATCTTGATAATAACTCAACTTTAACCAGACTTGAGCTTAAAATTGATTCATTTGTTGAGGGGGAGTTTGGGAGTCTGTTCATGCATTGCATTTAGACTGCATTTTCTGTTTTATGAACTTTGTCTATTATGCAATTGATTTCTTCTTCATGCTATACACCATGCTACATCATTTGAAGAAAATCACTAGCTTAGGTATGTCCAAGTTCATTTAACTTGCTAAGCTTAAAAATGAAATACGCCTTAAATGAAAAACTTGATGAAACTTGTTGCTTTTACTTGCTAGGTTTCTTCTCTAGAGGTTTGTGCCATAATTTGAGAAATTTAGGAGTTCTCTAGAGTCCCTATAGCAACTTAGGTGAAACTAGTTTGATCCATGCTAGAGTCCTTCAATTGCTCATGAATCATTGTGCAAAAAAAATGAAAATTAAACAAAATTGACTCTTTTTGTGCACATATGACTCAACACCTTGCATTCACAAGACCGCTTCCCATTGCACTTGGGATGAACTTGGAATACATCGTGTTTGACCTAGACCATCCTCTTAAGAGTTCATCTTGAGATGGTCGCATACGGCTTGAGTCAATTGGTTGTCAAAAGAAAATGCAAATAAATTAAAAACAAAGACATATGTGGGTAAAGAATGCAAATAATGTCAAACATTTGCACCCGCTATGTCTTGTATGATGATAAATCAAAATTTGCATTAAGTGATAAATGAGCCCAAGGACCTTGTATGCTCTTCTAGATTCCCCAAAGTGTTGAGTAGGTTGAACTCTAGGTTTTCCTTTTGATCCTTAGAGTGGCTATTCTTCTATTTTTGAAACTAAAGCTAAGTGTTGCACTTGTCTAATCTTGCTAAAATGAAATATTCAAAACTAAGCTCGTATTTGCACTTGGACATGTCTTAGTTTAGTCATCTTCAAATTGACAAGCTTGGTGTAATATCCTTCCATTTTGATCAATTGGATAATCTTCAAAGCTCTTTCGATTGCATTTCATGCATACATAAAAAAATTGATGCCTATATTGCCAAAAGGGGAGAAAACGTAGAAAAGGCATCACTAAAATGATAAAAATGTGAATGCTTATTTGGTTATTATGATCTTTGTAAAACTATGCTACTACTTACATTGGATCATAATCTCATAATCACATTTGACATGTTTAGTTGGATTTTAGAGTTTTGTTGAAACTTGCTCTTTCTTAAATTTAACTCTAAAATCTGAATTCCTCTTCGTCAACTTGGTCATGGTTCTAATTTCTATCTTTGGACCAAGTTTGACTTTGTAACTAAAATTGCTTTCTTCTTCATTTTCTTCAAACTCAAATTTATGCCTTTTGTGTGGTTTGTCAATATACTCATCAAGGGGAGATTGAAGGACCATGTGGAGGTCCATCCATGTTTGTGATGAGTATTTGACTTTATTTGAGCAAGGTGTGCTCAAGTTTGAGTTTGATTTGGATTGATTTTCAAAATGAAGCAATTTGAGTTGTCTCTGCCAGAGTGGCGATCTGGTCGTCGTATGGACGCGGTAGTGATGAGTTGGATGGTTTATTGCACATCTTTGTGGGCATTGCTATGTGAGGAGTTTCCTTGTCTTTGATGGTTGCAGGCGACGGTGCTAGGTCATGGTGAGGCGAAGGATGACCGGGACTAGGCGAGGAGCGTCGGAGGTCCAGACGGTTGGGAGATCGCCGGAAGAGATCGGAGATGGAGTCCGGGCAAGTCAAGAAGACAAGGAAAGGAGTTGATGCTAGCTAGATGCCGCGTGGATCAATGAGGGCCGTCGGATTGAGGTCTAGTTGATAGGTTAGCGGGTCTAGGTAGTATGCTTTGAAAACCGTGCAAGAAAACCCGGTATGTGTGTGGGTTTTGGGTTAGCCCTTGCATGGCTGTATGTGTGGGTTAATCCTAGCCCTTAGATGAGTGCTCTAGGGTTGAGGAACTCATCCAAGGGTGGTAGGTGGCCCAAGAGTAGTATAAATAGGGGTGGAGGGGTAGCCTCCTTCCCTTGAAGGTGTTGAGGTTTTGATGCTCATTTGAGCTTTGCCCACATGAATGTGAGGCTTTGTAATCTCCCTTCCAGAAATGAAAGTTTTATCCATCCACCTCTGAATTTATTTTGCGCATTTACATTATGTCTTTACTTTACATAATTTAAATTCAGCATTTACTTTCCGCAATTACATTCCATAATTTACTTTCAAGTAATTTGGATTTGCCTCACCTCCTTCTAAATGCTGCTGATCTTGGATGTTTTAAGTGTGTTCATATGGTTTTACATCTCTTTTGCACTCTTGGATTGAGTAGAGAACATTTTTTCTTTCAAGTTCCAACTTTGTTCAGAACTTGTTCTTCGCGCAGCAGTCAGTGTTTGATTTTTTTAAAAATATAGAAAAATCCTTTTTGAGTTATTCTTATTGGAGGAGGTGCGGGACTCTGATATACACCTGAAGAAAAATTTTGGAGTTCACTTGTTGCACCGTTTGGGCGCCATGAGGTGAAAACTGAGCCCCAAACTTTATACTCGAAGTTCTTGAGCATAATGTGTTCTTAGATGTTTCCTATTTTTTCTGTAAGGCTTTTTGAGGAGAAATTTGGTGGAGTTCTTCACGACTCTGATTCTCATGGGGAGAAAAATTATCATAATTTTGTGAGCTGCAGAAACCCACCTACCTCCTGTGCAAATTGAGGACAAGTTCTGGAAATTCTGCTTTTGCTTTTCTGAAAGTGACTTTTGTGATTTGAATTGATGTCCTTTCTAAAAGCAAGAGTTTGAATTGATTCCTCTTTATCTTGGACACTAGACAACCAGGATTGTGATCTTATCCATGCAAGCTTGGGGTACACATATTTTATGGTACTTATCCATGCAAGCTTGGGGTACACATAGTTGTCTAGTTTTTCGGGTTTTTCACAATTTCCTTTGAGCGATCTTGTCGAGGTTTTTGTTGGAGTATTTTGGGGGAATTTTTATTTGCGACCATTCACCCCCCCTCTGTTCGCCATCTCGGTCCTTCAGTTTGCTAGCCAATTTGACTATTATAGCCCCTGAAAATAGCTTACAGTGTGGTTGATGTCGTGCGACGACATAGTTCACAACCGACTGGTCGCACCATACAAAATGATAATTCGGCTGATGGAATAGTGTTTGCTGGACAATTTGACTATTATAGCCCCTGAAAATAGCTTACGGTGTGGTTGACATTGTGCGACGACATAGTTCACAACCGACTGGTCGCACCATAAAAAATGATAATTCGGCTGCCCTCTCCTGTACGAATCACATGAGAATAGTCTAACAGAACTTAATCACCTCCCTTACTAAACCGATGTATTCCGATTGCGTCGATACCAACAAAAAAAAGCATAAAACCAAAAGGGAAATACTATGCGTTTGCGGTGTTTCCACTAGTGTTTCCTTAATCGTTGATGCGTGGAGGCTCACATATCAGGATTTTTTTTAAATAATACACAAAAAATAAAAAATTACAAAAATAATAAGCTGAAAAGAAAAATAACAGAAGTAGGCCACTGTTGCCATTCTGAATGGCCAGAGAGTTTTGTCGCCAGTCAAAATGGCGATTGCATTTCTGTCGCCATTCCAATTTGTGACAGTAAGTCAGTCGCTGCTTCAATTGATCATAAATACGCCAGCTCACAGCCATGTTAGCAATCATGAATTTGACAGGAGACTAGCATTTCTATCGCGAATTGAAATGGTGACAGGAGACTAGTAATAATTGTGTAGATATTTGTATACTAGTAATTTGTTGGTAGATATGGGTAGATTAAAAATATTTTTGTAGGTACATTTAGATCATTATGATTTTCTGTAAATATTTGTCAATATTTAAGTATATTGCGTAGTAATAATTGTGTAGTTATTTATAGACTTGTAACTAGTTGGTAGATATGGATATATTAAAAATATTATTGTAGATACATATAGATCATTAACACTTTTTGTAAATATTTGTAGATATTTCGGTATGTCCAGTAGTAATAATTGTGTAGTTATTTGTAGACTAGTAATTTGTTGGTAGATGTGGGTAGAGTAAAAAAAATTTATAGGTACATTTAGATCATTTTATGTAAATATTTGCATATTGGTATTATTGGGAGAGTTAAGTTTAGAATAGTAATAACTGTGTTGGTACGTGTAGGTTAGTAATATTAGTATAGATATATTGTTATTTTTGCATTTGTAGTGCTGTGATCGTGGATTAGGTTCTCTCCGACATGTTGGGAATAATTTATAAAATATTGCCGGATAGTATGAAGTGGAAAAGTAAAATCTACGGATATTTCAAGCAATTGTGCATTGAATTGTAGAGCAGCTATAGGTGATTAAAAATATTTATGTAGGTATTTTTAGATCGTTAAGATTGTGTGTAAATATTTGTATATTGGTATTATTGTTAGAGTTATGTTTAGAATAGTAATGTATGTATTGTTGCGAGGAGGTTAGCAATATTAGTGTAGATATATTGATATTTTTGTATTTGTAGTGATGTGATCATGGTTTTGGTTCTCTTTGACATGTTGGGGATAATTCGTAAAACGTTGCCGAATAGTATGAAGTTTAGAAGTAAAATTTAGGGATATTTGAAGCAATTGTATATTGAAGTGTAGAGCATATTCATGTCATTCATAGGTATATTTTGCCAATTAGGTTTGCAATTCTTTAAGATAATTACATATTGTATGACATAATGCCGATACGACGTGTGCGTAATAACAATCGTGTAACAAATGTCCCGCAGGTATAGATGACCGAGACCATTTCAAAATATACTATAGAGGAGTTCCACACATGGGGGTCCAAGGGGTGGAACTAGGTACTTTTCAAGTGTAATTGGTAGTTTATCGCGTAGGGATGTGTCCTTGGGGCACTGTTAGAAGATGGTTATACAATATATTCTCATTGGACCCTGATCTAAGTGACCTAAAGTTGCATAGTGTCGGATGTTAATTACGAGAGTGCATGTACTGGGAGTTACTGGAACTGAAGGAGTCGAAGTCATGGTGCTCTTATGTAAGAGTAGCTAAAGAGAGAGGATGACCTCTAGTGTTGTTGGCACAAGCATTTCAGAGAGTTGCTTCAGGCCATGCGATGATAGAGGAGGCCGTGGATGCTATTGCAGAAGAAGTTAGGGAGTCCAGCCACAGTCATACATCCTCATTGAGCCAAGATGTGGGTAAGGGGAGGAGACAGTGCAAGATGATCAAGGTGACGCTCCCTTATCGCAGATGTAAGAACCCATGGGCATTGTGGATGAAGCGGAACATATAGAAGGGTTGGTGAAAAAAATAGAGGCAGAGGACTGGGAGTATGAGGCTTTATTTGATGATAACATTTGCATTGATGCTGAGGTTCGACACGATGAGTGTTACCCTGATGAGTGGGAGGACTACTAATTCGAGAATGTAGTAGTGAATGACGGTGGAGGCATTGAATGGGGTTATGGTGGGAATGAGGTGCAGTTGGGGGCAATTTATAAAAGTAAATGGGATGTGCTGGAGGTTGTGAAGGAATGGGCAGTGTAAATGCGAAGACCATTTAAGATTGTTAAATCAGCACCGCAGGTTTATGACATCAGGTGCAAGATGGAGGGGTGTCCATGGCGTTTTCATGCGTACCAGCCTAAGTGGGATACCATTTGGAAGTGCTCTATAGCCGTTCCGCATACATGTGTGATGATAGAGTTTATGCAATCGCATAGAAATATTTCTTCAGGCTTTGTTGTAAACATATTATATGGAGAGATCATTAGTAACTTGGATCTGGAGCCTCGTTCTATTATACTTGCAATAGAATATATATTCCAATACACCATAAGCTATGGAAAGGGTTGGAGGGTGAAGCAAAAAGCCCTCGAAGCTAGGTTTGGAACGTACAAAGACTCATACTTGAACCTGCTCGGCATGCTTCAAGCCATTCAAGGGAGGAATCCTGGGATAGATTTGGATATTTTTGAGTAGCCCTCGCAATGCTTCCCAAAGAAGATGGTTCTGAAGAGAGCATTTTTTTTACATGCGATGAGTGCATCAACACATTCAGATATTGTCGACCGTTGCTTTGCATGGACAGCACATTCTTGACTGGGAAGTACAAGGGGTAGATTTTGACTGCTATTGGAGTAGATGGAAACAAACTGGTTCTTCTCGTCGTGCCGGCTTTTGTGGAGAGTGAGAATGCAGATAGCTGGCTTTGATTTTTGAGGAATGTGAAAGTCAAAATAGTCAGCCATCAACCTCAGGTTTGTGTAATACATGATCGTCACCCTGGGTTGTTGAAGGTAATTCTGCGGTTGCAGTAAGGTGAAGATGAGTCGACTCCATGGACAGATTTGGAGAGTAGGTGGTGCAAGCGGCACATGGGGGCGAACTTTTACAAGCAATTTAGAAATAAGGCTTTAATAAAGTTGTTCAAGAGGTTGTGTGATCAGAATCAACAGCGAAAGTTTGATCCACTATGGACTAAGCTAGACGAACTAACGAGGAAGCATACAACAGAGACTGCAAAGAACCTGACTCTTGGCGCAGAAGAGGCCCCCTAGTGCTTTATGACTTACCTACAGACCCTCCGCAATTGGTTAGAAGGACTGGCAGGGCCACGAATTGTTTCTACGAATGGATTAAGAATGAGCAAAAGAAGAAGTGGGTTTTGCTTTATAACACGGACGGTGCAAGGTACGGTCTCATGATGACTAACCTAGCAGAGGTGTACAACCTCGTTACTACAGTAGAGGGAGTTCTTCGTGGGATTATGAAGTACTTCATGGATCGTCATGCCAAGGCGTTGGTTGCTACGAATAATCATGCCGTAAAGTACTCAAATATGATCTGTGCATACATGGAAGATAAAGCAAAAAAAGGAGAGATGCATAGAGCGTTCAAGATAGAGACGAGAGAGTTGCGCTTCAAGGTATTGTGTAGGGACAAAGTCGGTCGTCGGATGAACCATGGTAGAGTTCTACAGGAGTGCACCCTTAGGAGGTGAAGTTGTTTCTGCACATGTAACAAGCCCCTTCTATTACACAGCTCTTGTGCAATGTAATGGCTATATGTTCCACCATTCGTATGGATCCAGGCATATTCATGGATCAATGTTTCATGAAGGAGGCATTGACTACAACTTGGAGCGGAGAAATGTATGGTATCGATGTGGTTGGTTTATTCATGAACCATCACATGTGGGAGCATACAAGGTGGGTTCTGGACATCGACAAGCTTAAGGGAGTCTAACGTCGCCAAAAAAGACGTACCTAGAATGACAAAGACACTGCGGAATGTGACTGTTGAGTGAAGAGATGCTCCATTTGTAAGGAGATAGAGCACACTTTTAAGTATTGTCCAGTGCTGAACCAGAACTGAAGTATTGTGTGCATGTATAACATATGACAACAAGAGTAATTATGGCCCCGATTTCGAAATGGTGTGTGCCTATCATGTTTATATTACTATGTTGTTTGCTAATTGTTTTTTTACTTGCATGATGATTATATTTCTATGTTATTTGCTAACTATTTTTTTGCATAATGTTCATATTTCCATGTTGTTTGCTAGTTGTTTTTTACTTGTATGATGTTTATATTTCTATGTTATTTGCTAACTTATTTATTATTTGTATGGCAGGTATGGCGGGGGACGGTGCAGCTCCTGTGCGGGAGTACGAGCTGATCGACCCTATCATAGATGCGTCGCACCGTAGTCGTTTGGCCATACAGGCCCCGACTGAGGGCTAGACACCTATTGAGCTTTCGTCCCTACGCTTGCGCATCGCTATGAGGGCATGGAGGATAGATGCGTGGTGGATACCGAGGTTTGTGTAGTCATTTCAGTGTTGCTATTGGATTATACTGTGAATGCATATAAACTTACATTCATCTTTTTCACGTAGGTTGAGGGCTGCTGGATTGCTACCATTCACTAGGATGGTGGAGGCCACACGCGCAGGCGACGCTGATAGGTGTGGCACCTCCTAGAGGTTCCCTTTTGACAAGAGTCTGCTCATGGCTCTTGTCGATCGCTGGCGACTGGAGACACACTCCTTTCATCTCCCTTACGGGGAGATGACGCTGACATTGGAGGATGTCAGTTACCTGACGGGCCTTCCGTGCACTGAGCAGGCAGTTGTCCCCGACGATGTCAGCCCACACTAGAGAGCTGAGATCCTCACGAGGTTCCAGGGCATGCTACCCGCTAAGGCCGATTACAAGACTTTCACCGAAGTCCACGGCCCGACGCAATTCTACGTTAGGTATTTTTTGTATGAATTTTATTCATTCCTATTATGTTGCACAATTCGAACTTACTAACGTGTTGTTTTTACAGCCCGAGAGGATGGCAGTAGGTGCTGCGGACTTAGTCGTGTGACGCCACTTGTAGGCAAACCTACTGTGGTTCTTCGGCTAGGTCCTATTCTGCTCCTCCCATGGGGACAACATAGATAGGCACATGATCCAGTACGTGAGGATGATAGCGATGCGGAGTTGGATGACATCCCACAGCTGGCTTGGGGCCCTGTGCGCCACCTACAGGGCCCTCTATGACGGTTGTCGACGTGTCACCGATAGCTCGGTCCTCATCGGGTGCCCGCTCCTCCTCCAGTTGTGGTCCTTCAAGCGCTTCCAGGTTGGACGTCCGCACGTCGAATTGGGATCTTACGGGGACGTCTTGTACAGGCCAATGGGGGACGACGTCGATCGACCGATAATGGGGACACTACTACTTGCACTGCCCACGCTCACACCAGTTATGTCGCACGCGTCGTACCTCGAGTACGTCGCAATGTTTGACCAGCTGACGGACGATCGTGCGATCTAGAGGTCGTACCTACCGGAGTGCCTAGCCGCACGAGCACCCTCTGGCCTCTCTATGTAGTGCACCCGGGACGCTACCTTCTGGCTCACCCATCGTCACCTGGTGTTCAATGTGTTCTTAGAGACGTACGTGGTTCACCGGGTGATACACCAGTTTGGACTTCGCTAGGTTTTCTCGATCCCCATGCGTGTCGTCGTACAACCACACATCTACTCGTGAGTTTTCTATTCCACCTTATTCCGATTGGTTATATGTTTCTTTAATGAATTAATGACGTGCACATGTTACTTATCTTTGCAGGCAAACAAGGAAGGGTCTCTCAGGATGTACAGATTGGGCACAACGCATGCAGATTCACGTTCATCGGTGGTCCCATGCGTTGGAGGACATCCACCAGGAGGCCGCCCTTTATGACCACAGTACGTACGACGACTATATTCGGTGGTACACTACATGGACACATGTCAGAGTCATCCGTGTTGTGGATGACCCACCTAGGCACATGGCTACGACAGTGGACACATACCCGATACAGTCGGACTCGGCCTTTAATCGCCCGTTGAATCAATTTGACGTGATTAAAAATATGTACCTACACATGATTTCTTCTAATGGAACATAATTGTATTTGCATGTAGAGCAATCTTGCTAGGGAGGTGCACGCCGAGGTAGTCGCACTTAGGTCCACACTCGGCTTCAATCATGCGTTGGAGGCCACGTTGGACAAGGTGCGAGGGATGGTGGACCGGGTGATCGTGAAGTCTCAGTGCATCGTCGAGCTAACATTGTGCAGGAGGCCCAGGGAGGAGGACGTCATTCCACGTGTCGCAGCTTACCCTCGGTATGCGGGCGACATACCCAGAACACACCAGCTTGCACACCACGTACTGCACCTCCTCCCGATGTGGAGGGGGGCTCTAGTTGGCAACGAGACACATCGTACACCCGGATGTTCCTAGGTAAACCTTTGGAGCTTATTCATACTTAACAAATTCTTCATAATTCGTAGCTGTCCGGTCACTGGATGTTCCTGAGGTTGTGCTCGATGCATCGCGGTGTCTAGTGCACTGAGCCAACCAGTCGACCCGACCCGTAGACGCTACGCCGCCTCCACCTGTACATACCATTAGGAGTACTCGAGGATAGGCCCCGGACCAGCTGACGTATCCGTTGGGACATGTTCAGCGCCATGGGAGGATTGGGGCCGTAGGAGGGATCGCACCACGCAAGCACTGTGAATAGTTTTTGTCTTTCATAACTTAATCTACTGTACATATATTTACTTTTCGTTAGTTCAATTATGTATTCTTACATAAGTTACTCTTTGCACACGGTTTTGTTATATCGAATTGTTCATCGCTTACCAATTTGTTACTTCGTATTGCCCAATTAAGTGTCGCAAATATTTAAGCGTCCATAATTTTATTTGATTACTTCAATTTCATAATTTTATTTATTTTATCCCTTTTTCCTTTCTCTTTCCCCCCTTTTCCCTCTTTTTTCCACTTATTTTCCCTTTCCCTTTTTTCCTTTCACATTTTCCCTACATTTTTCCCTTTTCCCCTTTCCCCTCTTTTTTCCGCACCGACACCCTATCTTTTCACCTTCCTCCCCCTCTCTTCCCCTCTCTCCCTTTCCTAGGATGGCAATCAGTACCCGCAGGTTCTGCACCAGATCGGGTCTGGTTCGGGTCCTAATTTTCACCTGTGGGTTCTTCGAGTTGGGTACCCGAGGTGGGTTCGGGTCGGAGTCGGGTTTATAAAACTACCAACAGGTACCCATCGGGTATCCAAAATACTGCACATACCCATCGGGTACTCGTCGAGTTTCGGGTACCCGCCGGGTTTGGGGTTGGGTTCTGGGTACCCGCCGGGTTCGGCTCGGGTTTTTTTGTTCAGGTTTCTTGTCGGGTCGGGTTTTGCAAAATCCACACCCGACCCGACCTATTGCCACCCCTATACTGCAGTACTGTACAAACTCGTCGGGTACCCACCGGGTTCGGGTATAGTTTTTTACCCGATAGGGTATTCGGGTTCGGGTTGGGTTTTCCAATTCGAGTTTTCTGTCGGGCCGGGTTCTGTAAAACTCGCACCTGACCCGACCCGTTGCTATCCCTACCCTTTCCCTCACTGGGATACCAGCCGTCCCGCACCTTCCCCCTCCGGCCCTGCTTCGTGCTAGTCGCCCCGTGCCTTCCCCCTCCAGCACTCGCCACCCCCACCTCCCCACAGCCTCTGGCCCCCATCTCGGCCCCTCCTCTCCGGCCTCCTCCTCGACGCGGGCGCGGTGTAGCCGCCCCCATCCCGGCCCCGCTCCCCTCCGCCTCCTTCACGTTGTGGCTACATGGGGCTGCAAGGCAGCGTGGCATGGGGCGGCAAGGCAGCACGGGCGTCCCCTTCCCCCTCTCCAGCGTGAACATGGCTGCGCGGGCTCGCGCGCGTCCACCGCAGGTACAACCCCCACCACGCTCCTCCCCTACCTCGGGCCCGCGACACTGCGCCGTGCCCTGCCGCAGCCCACGGTAGTGCCACCGTGCCGTGGCTCCCCGGGCGTGCCGCCGGCGTGCCGGCGTGCCGTGTCGACTAGGAGCCGGCCCAAACGGCCATGCCGGCCCGTGCCCGGTTTCCGGGCTTGGCACGGCCCTAGCAACAGTACCATACTGACACTGCCGTGCCGAGCCAACCCAAAAAAGCCCGGCTCGATGCCCATCTCTATGCTCAATGTGACCAGATCTGATAGTGCTAGCAATATTATAAGAGACTTTTTATTATCATTGAGAGGTATTACTTACTGTAAATTTTAACACTTTTTAAGAATGTTAAAAAGTTTTATATTATAATACTAAAAGCAGTTTGTTCAGGCTTCAGACCGAGTAGGGCCCTGCACATCTAGATAAACCCATTTGAATATATTGATAACTTGCCCTTCGCATGCATTCCGAGCTGGCATAGGTTGCTCGGTAACTATTTTGTAACTTCCCTGTCTTTCTCGGTTACGCAACTAATTCTACGCCTACTTGTATATAGGCTGATCACGACTAGACCTGTCCCTGATTTGTACTTTTTGAGTGGACCAACAAAGAAAAACCAGAGCCAGCAGGCATATGCCTCGCCACATCTCTATCTTATATCAACATCAGGGGATCAAAGCTAGACTAAACACAAAGAGAGACAAAATATATGTATATGTATATGTTTGCTATTCTCCAGTTACGTATAGAATAGTTTATTCTACTCTCCAGCCATTTAACGCATAACGACCGAGTCACTTATCATAGCACTCAACGCAAGGAACTATCTCAATGACTATACGTGGCAAATCAACTAGTAAATGTGTTTCCATGTTTGTACATGAATCTTTCTTTTTTTTTGTTTTATCTATAACTTTTTATTGGCAGCTCCGAATCATAAAAGGTTTTCACCAGTAGCTTATTGACGATGAGAGGAATAGAATGATATAATATATATATATATATATATATATATATATATATATATATATATATATATATATATATATATATATATATATATATACTATCATGCAAAGAAGGCAGATGCATCATAGTCCCTAGCAACTACTTGCTGGCCGTGGTCGTATATGTCAACTAATCAGGTAACGACACAACTAAGTGTGAAAAGAGAATACAAAATGCAGTGCATGCATGACTGGATCGACTAAATGTTTTACTGATTGTTACTAAACATTTAGTAATATGCAGTTCGACTAAAACATAGTTACTAAACGTTTTACTGACATGACTACATGCAGTCAGTAAAATATAGTGAAATGTAGTAATAATCAGTAAAATGTAGTAATATGCGGTTCAGTTAACATGGGTCAGTAAAATATAGTAATATGCAGTTTGGCTAAAGAAATAAATCAGTAAACGATCGTAAAACATAACACATTGCGTCAGTAAACAATAGTAAAAATATAACACATCGTGTCATGATTTCATAGAAAGCACATCTATGACTATTCCGCAGTTCCAGCATATATTAGTAAGTTTAAGCTATTCAAATAGTAATACTACGCAATAGATATAGTAAAATTTATCAATCTGTTTGTGCTCGTAACGTAGTAACTATAGTTTATTTGGTCCAAATGAAATAGTAACCGAGCCATGTATTACTATCTTATTTACTACATTTCACTAGAAGACAACGAAATAGAATTACTTTAAATAGTAACATAGTCAAACCACTAAAAAAGTGTTTCGTAGTTTGTACATGTTCGTTCTTTATTTTAGGCATAACTTTTTATTCGTTGCTCCTATTCATGAACGGTTTTCATCAATAGATTACTCACGACAAGAGAAACAGAATGGTATAAGTCTCGTTAATAAACAGTAAATTGATGTTCATTTAATAGTAAAATTTAATTTATGCGAAGTTTATTACTGAAACTTATATTGTGTTGTTCCTCTCGTCGTCAATAATTTACAGGTGAAATTCGTTCATGCATCAGAGCTGCGAATAAAAGTTATGGCTAAACAAAGAAAAAACAGATTCAAGTACAAACTAGAGAACACATTTATTAGTTGGTTGGCCACGATTCCAATGCAGTAATAGCTTTATTAGTTCTTTATAGTAAGATGTAGTAAACAAGGTAGTAAAAGTTAGTGTATAAAATAGTAAAAGACAATTAACGATCCTACACAGATCAGTCATTTTATTAGTAAAATTCTATAAAAACTATATATACAAGTTCTGAAATTTTTTCAAAAAACTACCATACGTAGGGGATGTGAGTTTCTACTGCCCAGTAAATTTTGAATACCAAACTCAGTCATATTTGAAAGATATGAAATTGACAAGCGCTAGTCAATGATGAATAGTAAAATTGTCATTTTTATATCATTAAAATGTGATTGATTTTGGTATTCAAATTTTACAGAGATGTAAAAACTCACATCCCCAACCTATGGTAATTTTTTGAGAATTTTTTAGAACTTGTACATATAGTTTTCACGGACTTTTACTGTCAAATACAAAACACCTATATGTAAAAAGTTCTAAAAAATTCTCAAAAAATTACCATACGTAGGGTATATGAGCTTCTATAGGCATGAAAAATTTGAATACCAAAATCAGTCGCATTTGAAAGATATGAAATTGATGAGCGCTAATCAGTGTTGAATAGTAAATTTGTCATTTTTATATCTTTCAAATGCGACTGTGTTTGGTATTCAAATTTTATAGGGCTGTAGAAGCTCAAATCCCCTACCTATGGTAATTTTTAAACAATTTTTCAGAACTTGTACATATAGTTTTCATGGACTTTTACTGCCAATTAACTGATCTGTGTAGGATTAATTCAATTATATTGTATGATAGTAATTTCTAGTTGTAGATATAGTAATTTTATGTTATAAAAATATTAATTCCTTTTACCAGTCAATAAAATTACTGTTTAATAGCGATACTTATATCATTTTATTCATCTTGTAGTCAGTAAGCTACTAGTGGAAACCATTTGCAAATTCGTGCTACCAATAAAAAGATATGGCTAAAATAAAGAAAAAACATATTCATATACAAACTAAAAAATATATTTATTAGTAGGCTGGACATATTGTTGATTCGGTAGTAATTCATTCGTTATTGTGCTGATTCGGTAGTAGCTTCATCCATGTTTTACTAGCAATTGGTTTAGTCCACACATGCCTACGCGGGATGGTTTGAACACGGCTCTCTGGCCGAAGCATCACAGCAACACGGCTCACGCATAGAATAGGCAACACAGCATGCACGCGTAGAATAGCATTATCGTGTGTGTGTATATATATAGCTGCGTCTAGTCTACGTGCCAGCTAGTTAACATTGACCAATCGAGCCAATTAATACAAACCGACTAAGCCATTCAATACTTCACGCAGAGCAAGTGTCTCCTAACTAGTAAATGACTAATAAATGCTAGTTCTTATTTGTACATGAATCTTTTATTTTTTTTATTTAGCCATAACTTTCAAATAAGATTGATTTTGGTCTTCAAATTTTATATATTGTAGAATCTCACATCCTCTATGTATGGAAATTTTTTGAGAATTTTGGAAAATATGTACATGTATTTTTCATGGATTTTTGTAAACACTTGATACGTTGCCTTTTATTATTCAAATAAATAACATGTTACCAGCTATTACACAAAATGTTACTAGACTGAAATAAAATGTACAAATGGAACTAAATTTTTTGTTCTGATAGTTCATTTTATTTCAGTATAGTAAGATCTTGTATAATAACAAGAAACATGTTATTTTCTGGATAGTAAAATGCAACATATGATGTGTAAACCACACCTACCGAGTAAAATTTATGAAAATCATATGTAAATTTTTAAAAAAATTATAAAAAATTAACATAAATAGGGGAGGTGATATTCTACAATGCTATAAAATTTGAAGACCAAAATCAATTTCAACTCAAAGATATGAAAAAGGCAAATTCGGTTGAATAGTGATTTTTATCTGTTTAGCACTTTTGTCAATTTCATATCATTCAAATGATTTTGAGTTTGGCCTTCACATTTCTTATAGCTGTAGAAGCTCACCTCCCCTACGTATTATAATTTTTTGAGAATTTTCAAATATTTTAATATAGGGCCAACAAACAGAACTAAATTCTTGTTCATGAAAACCACATGTACAAGTTTTCAAAAATTTTCAAAAAATTGCTATACGTCAGGAAGATGAGATTCTACATTCTAGTAAAATTTTAAGACCAAAATCAATTTCAGCTGAAAGATGTAAAAAAGACAAATTCGATTGATAGTTCATTTCATTTCAGTATAGTAAAATCTTGTGCAATAGCAAGTAACATGTTATTTTCTGGATAGTAAAAGGCAATATATCCTTTATAAACCTCTCTTATCGTGTAATATTTATGAAAATTACATGTACAAGTTTTAAAAAATTATCAAAAATTACCATAAATAGGGAATGTGAGGTTCTACAATACTGTAAAATTTGAAGACCAAAATCAATTTCAGTTGAAAGATATGAAAAAAAGAGATAAATTCAGCTAAATAGTGATTTTTCATAGTTTAGTACTTTGTCAATTTCATATCTTTCAAATGCGATTGAGTTTGGTCTTCAAATTTTATAGGATTGTAGAAGCTCATCTTCCTTACGTATGGTAATTTTTTGAGAATTTTTTAAATATTTTACTATAGGGCTGATAAACAGAACTAAATTCTTATTCTCATAGTTTACTTTGTTTTAGTATAGTAACATCTTAAGTAATAGACAGTAAAATATTATTTTCTGAATAGTAAAAGACAATATAACCTATGTAAACTATTTTTATCGTATAAAATACATGAAAATCATATGTACGTATTTTCAAAAATTCTCAAAAAGTTAACATACATAGGTAAAGTGATATTCTACAACCTTGTAAAATTTAAAGACCAGAATCAATCTCAGCTGAAAGATATGAAAAGGAAAATTTTGGCTAAATAGTGATTTTTTCATTGTTTAACGCTTTGTTAATTTCATATCTTTCAAATGCGATTGAGTTTAGTCTTTAAATTTTACAGGGTTGTAGAAGCTCACCTCCGCTACGTATGGTAATTTTTTGAGAATTGTTGAAAACTTGTACATGTGATTTTTATAGATTTTACATGATAAATGTGGTTTATACAGGATATAGTAACATCTTGTGTAATAGTAAGTAATATGTTATTTTCTAGATAGTAAAATGTAATATATCCAATGTTTTATAAAATTTATGAAAATCACATATACAGGTTTTCAAAAATTCTCAAAAAATTTTCAAATGTAGGGGAGGTGAAATTCTACAATCCTGTAAAATTTGAAGATCAAAATTAATTTCATTTGAAAGTTATGGTTAAATCAAAGAAAGAAAGATTTATGTACAAACTAGATAATGCATTTACTAGTGGTTGCCTGATTGGCCACATAAGTGATTGGTTTAGTGAACACATGGGCGTTCACACGTAACCGAATGGTTTGGATGCGCTTCTCCGGGGTTATGACTAGGGCGTAGCTGCGCACACGCGTAGAATAGTGCTACCGTGTGTGCACACGTATATATATATATATATATATATATATATATATATATATATATATATATATATATATATATAGAGAGAGAGAGAGAGAGAGAGAGAGAGAGAGAGAGAGAGAGAGAGAGAGAGAGAGAGAGAGAGAGAGAGAGAGGTAGGATCATTTCATACACACTTCTTCCATCTCCACTTGTCACACTCCTCTCAAGTAAGAACTCCATTCTCTTCTAGCCAATCTTTGCCTATCCTATGAACCACTACTGCATTTCTTTTCTGCATATACTTAGCCATGATCTGTTTGCCCAGACTGCCGCTGCTGTTCATCTCTGCAGCATCAGGAGGAGGCTAGGGAGAGAGCACTTGTGAGTTACAAGATACAAGATAAGGCTGTGGAGAACTTGCTACTTGGTAAACTACTGATCGGTCACCTGAACAGCTAGCAGAAGCAGGCAGGGAGCTAGCGCAATGGGCGGTGTGGGCAGTAGATGCTGGATCAGTGGGCCGGTCTTGCTCATCTGCGTCGTACTCTTGTCGGCGACGATGGCGAACGGCATTAGGACTGGGATTATTCATGTCACGGTTGCTCCTGGTCCTGCTGTGACAGCACAAGCTGCCATTGAAGCTACGACGCCGCCGGTTGCTACCGCTGCAAGCGCGGCGCCTTCAGAGCAGGCTGCCGTGGGTGATCCATACAAGGACAACAAGAGAAAGGTGCCGAATGGGCCTGATCCGATTCACAATAGGTATTTATCGTATCTGATATTTCTTAAGCATATGTGTTCCTGCCTGTGTTTTAGTTCTCTCTAGCTAGTACAAATTTCAGACCAGAGCTTGCACTGCCGAGATGCGGCTTACAAGTTACAACTACCAAATATCTGATCAGAGCTTGTACAAAATAAAGTGCGAAGCACTGATATAATTCATTTACATACCTGACTGTGTGCTTAGTATCTAACAACTCAATCTCTACAGCCTTATGGTTGCAAATAGTTCCACTAAGCCGTTAAGCATATCTACGTAAACATACTAAATGAACAACAATGGTTTACCTATTTCATCATGAGGCGTTTCCACGGTCACTGACGTGCTAGCCCAATGCGTCAGTGACCACGGTCACTGATGGGAGCTACTGAGCTAGCACCGAAGCGCCAGTGCTTCCTCCTCTGGAAAGAAGAGGCGTACGCATATATTGTTGGAATAAATGCGGTATTAGTAAATTTTTAATTACTTTAATTCCAAGCAAGATTAGTAACTAGAAAATAACATAGTCATAAGAATAGTATAGATACTGAAACATGACACTGTCAAATACCAAAGCATATAAACAGCTCATAATCAAGTACCTAAGCATGTATATAACAATAAACAATTAATAGTGACTGTCAACTAGCTACAAATACTCAAGTTGAATATAGATTGCTCTCATAACATGTGTGTGTAGGTGCACCATGGTGCCCGGGTATCATGACCTAAAATGGGTATTTCCCCTTTGTATTTGCGTGCAAAATGTTTTGAAATTTTTAGGATATTGAGTTTAACCAGTTTACTAACTAGTTCAAACAAGTTTGAACTAAAATTCAAACTATAGTTTCCTTTTTTATGATAGTTTGATTATAAGTATGTGCTGATTTTATATATAAATCAGCAAAGCATGTGATCTAAATTCGTTCAAATCTTTGAATTCGAGTATATTTTTTTTCAAAGGTATGTGTTTCATTTGAATTGTTATATATGGGTATATACCCTAAAACTGAAAGTTTCAAAAACTATTCCTAAATTTGGCTTGAATTCACGTATTTAAAATTATGGTGCCCCATTTCGCCTTATATATACATGTATATGCATACATACGTATATACACGTATATATACATATATATATACACACGGTAGCATTAATCTGTGCTTACGCGCATATTAAGCTATTCCACGCGCTGGTCGAAACCACAGAGAAGCGCATCCAAACTATCCACATGCCCGCTCGCTTCGTGTGTTGTTCCCTTGTAACGTGGACAACCTAACTAATAAATATGTTGTTCCTTTACAATCTTTTTTTGTTTTGTTTTAGTCATAACTTTTTATTGGTAGCTCCGATTCACGAACGATTTTCACCAGTGGCTTACTGACGATGAGAGCAACATATTGATATTAGTCTCACTGCATAAATCAAATTTTATTATCCGTATACATAGATTTTACTATCAGTATACATAGGTTTTACTACCGTACTATAGGTTCAGCAGCTTGTGCGGTAGTAAAATCTTACGATACATTCGGTAAATTGGCAGTAAAAACTCATTCGTGTAGTGTTTATTAGCGAGACTTATATCATTGTGTTGCTCTCGTCGTCAGTAAGCTACTAGTAAAAACCGTTTGTGAATCGGAGCTGTCAATAAAAAGTTACGACTAAATCAAAGAAAAACATACCCTAGTTCAAATAAAGAAAGACATTACTGGTTTACGTAGCATGATCGACTAGTAAATGCATTTCTTGGTTGTACATGAATTTATTTTTTCTTTGATTTAGCTTTAACTTTTTGTTGACACATCCGATTCACAAACGGTTTTCACCATTAGGTTACTGCTAACGAGAGCAACATATTGATATAAGTCTCACCAATAAACGCCGCATGGATCAAATTTTACTATCTGTATACATAGATGTTACTATCTTTATACATAGATTTTGCTATCATACCAGAGGTTCAGCAGCATGTGCTGTAGCAAAATCTTACGATACGTTCGGTAAATTGGCAGTGGAAACTCATTCATGCGGCATTTAGTAGCAAGACTTATATCATTTTATTCCTCTCGTCGTCAGTAAGCTATTGGTGAAAACCACTCATCAATCGGAGTAGCCAATAAAAAGTTATGGCTAAGAAAAAGAAAAAACATATTCTAGTACAAATAATGAAACACATTAACTAGTTGGTTTTGCCATATACTGATGGGCTTAGTCAACTGGGGCAACACATTTACTAGTTGATTCGGTGCGCCGTGTACAGGGATAAGTGGCTCGGTCGGTGGCTGGTGAGTAGACTACACGCAACTACAGAATAGCATGTATGTGTGTGTGTATACACTGAAGCAAGAACAAGTAAGCAATTGAACTAATCAATCAGACAAGTATCTCAGATTATGAAAACTCAAGTAAATGTTGTCACAAATTGTCTCTCTACATCCCAATCCTCATATAGCAATAGCCACCCCATATGCAAGGTCCTCAAGACAATCAATGTCTCGCCCCTTTGCACAATATTCAGAATAGAATGGTAGGAGGTTGAGTATACTCACAAAACACTGACTGGCTGTCAGTGTTGAACCGACTAGGCTTGTCAAAGATGATGTCCTAGCGTCATTAATTGTAATGCCACAGACTCACCGACGAGAGTTTCGGAGATACAAAGTTGCAGACCACCGAATGAGGGAATTCACCAAGTAGTCCCGAGATGCAACCAATCACTACCTTGAAAAAGGCCATCAGTGGCGGTTCATAACTGCCATCAGTGACGGTTTTTGAACCGTCACGATTTAGTGCCATCGATAATCGAGGATTATCGATGGCGGTTCTAGAACCGCCACGATAACACTATCTGTGGCGGTTTTTGGCTAGAACAGTCACTGATATTCGGGTATTAGTGGCGGTTCGAGCCAAAAACCGCCACTAATAATACAATTATCAGTGGCGGTTGTTGGATAGAACCGCCACTGATACTCAAATATCAGTAGCGGTTCTAGACCAAAAACCGCCACTGATAATACGACTATTAGTGGCGGTTTTTGGCTAGAACTGCCACTGATACAACTATCAGTGGCGGTTGTATATAAAACCGTCATCGATAGACTAATATCGATGACGGTTTTTGATAGAACCGTCACGATATTACTTGATGAGCGGTTTTGGGCTAGAACCGCCACGATAATCCCACACTCGAAAATAAAAAGCGGCATTTTTGGCTAGCCTCAGGCAGCGCTAGCCATGCCTCTTCATTATGTACACAGCAAAGAAGAATACATTGAATTATTGAAATTTGAGTATACATATTAGTACCTATTGTTGTTATAGACTAACCAAGATAATCCGAAATAACATGTATTGCTAATTGTCGATACAAACCATCCAGAAAGAAAGAAGGAAAAGAGAGCTGCTACCTCTAGTGCATAGTGCAAAGCTCATAAATGATATGGATAACACAGAGCGGTGAAGTTTGCGGAAGAGACACAAATTTCTAGAAATACAAAAATGAAGCATCTAGGAGATAGTACATGGTAGCGATTAAAGTGATGAAGAATCCAATATATCAGACTCAAGAAAGACAGAGGCATGAGATAAATACGAAAATTCCATACCTCCGTAGCGACAAGGTTCTTTTTTGAGAGTTCCTTCTGAGACCACTTTGGTGACATGGTTTGCCATTGTTTCATACATCATAAACTGAATTGATGGTTTACATACATAACAATTTACAGGTTCAACCTATGGAACTACATATATAGCCATTAAATTTTGGTTCGATGTTCAAAAATAGACAACCAAGCATGATTCTTGTCACAACAAGTCCTTTTGAATCCTCCTATGCTCGCTAAGCTTGCAATTCTTGCACACAAATTTCATGTAGCAGTGAGGACCTATGCACATGCGTATATGGATTGCCATGTCAAAGATATTGTATTTAAGTAAGTGTGAACCGATCTAATCCTCTTTTGTTTATTAAAAACAGACCTATAAAAACACATAATATTTGGTTGTAGCCCATGATTTGTAATATAAGTATGGCTTATTTGCACATAATATCATGAGACATGATATACATAAACCAACTAACAATTATAAATCTACACTCATGTATAAGATTGAGTTGTCTTATTTGCCTCCAAAAACAATTTTACATATGTAACCAAACGCAGTTTTGGAACCACAATACAAACATAGCAAACTTTGAAATGTGAGGATTATAACATCTGGAAGATCAAAACATCCAAGTAGCTTACTAAAAATATGAAATAAGAGATGTTCATCTTATATGCACAACATACCCACACACTAACCTATGCCCTACATAGTATGCCCATACCTATGGTTGTTATATAATTAAGAAGATAACCTATAAGAAGATGCATTTTGATTACTTGTACCATGCTATTCCATTAGCTCCTTGATGTGATCTTGGAAATGTAGAAATTTTTCTCTACTCCACAAAGCAAATATATAATATAGAACTTAAAGAGAATGGCAAATACAACTCCATATTCGATTTATTTGGACAGAGAAACAACAAAGCTCTACCTTAACAGTCAACCAGGCATAAAGTGCGGCGTTTATATGCAATAGGAAAAGAAGTAACAAACTGAGTAGCTATTGCATTAAACACAAACAAAACATTAGTCTTGACAATAGAATAATCAAACTAATCATTCCTTTCTCTATAACCCTCCCAAATAACGACATCGAAGATATCTTCATCATTTGACCAACATTGAAGATGTTACCAAACAAATCAGATCCATCATTTGACCAACATACTCATGTATTATCAAGGAACTAGAAAAAATATTGAAGGATAGCTGTACCTGTTCAGGGTGGTAACTTGCTAGAATAACATGAATTTAGCTTTGTATACTTCAACTGAGCTATGTACAGAAAATTGCCGGGCAAAGTGTCAACCACTGCGAGAAGAACAGATTAGTTTGGGCAGCATTTGTTCAATAAAAGCATGCAAAATGAAGTAATATAAAGAATATTGAAGAAATGAGTATGTCACACCTTGTATAAGTTATTGGCGGTAGCAAACCAGGAATATGCACATCGGATCGTTTCATTTCAGTCAAGGCAAAACTGTAATAGCAAACCAGGAAACATATAATATTGTAAGACAAGACAAACAAAAAACACCTATAATATTGTAAGACAAGACAAACAAAAAACACCATTTTACCTTCTTTGTATACATGTTCATGGTGGCCGCTTGCTACAGTAGTAGTTCCCCTCTAATTGACCGCTATTTCATATTTTGGTGAGATCATTCGCAATTCTAACCGAAAATAATATATTGAAATAGTATGGCTATATATCTATATAATAGATATACAAGGTGGTTAGTCCATGACCAAAGAAAAGGTTCATATAGCTCACGTATATAAATGTTCCTATCGATTACAGGAAGTCATAATATCGGGATGTGATGATAACACGATGCTCAAACAGTCATATATAAGACAATATACAAAATATCTATGAAGAGTACTTGCATCCAAAAGGCTTGCACAACCACCGACAAAATAAGTGACATTGGCAAAAGAAGGGTTCCCATTTGAAAGGAACAAAGAGTTATTTACACTTTGTAATGAAACAGAATTGAAGTAAAAAAGCCTAAACTAGTGGAGGTAAACTAGAAGCCTACGGGTCTTCGGAGGTTGAAGACATGTGATTTGGGACAATAGTATGGATGACTGGATCGTTGTTGTCTTCGTCATAAAACTCGCCATTTTTGTTGATTATTTCCTTCATGATGAAGTAGGCGAGCTGGCCCAATGCCTTGGATTTGAAGGAATCAGTCCTACCGTAGACAACTTGAGGCGCTGTAAGTATAAAAAAACAAAATTAAGAGAGAATATAGAAATTGAGTGGTGTGAATCAATGTGTCATGTCAGCATGACTGACCTCTACGTCATTGTCTTTTATTTATCACTGCAAAAATCGAATGAACTAAGATATCGTCGAAGGAGCTATTTACTATGAAATATGATATAAGAGTATTCCCTTCGTGCGTACCGGAAACTTCGTACGGATTGTAAGGGATTTGTGGTATGGGCGGTATCTCGAGCTCTTCTGACAATATCTTTTGAACGCCTCATTCACTAAATGTGTCATCTCTTCAAAGTCTTTTTTAGGTTTATCTAGTGGATCCATGATCAGCATCTTGCTCTTTTCTGGATGAATTATTACGAGAATCCAATGGAAGCTACATACACATGCATGATGCTAGTCATTAGTCCTTACATCAGAGTAAATAACGAAATAAACGAGTAATTTAACTAGCTAGTGAGCAACTTACTTAAAATTGTATGGCAAAAGTATAAACTCCTTGTCTTGTAGTTTAATCAAAACTTTATATCGTACTCCTCGACCTCCTTTGGTACTCTTTTGATTTCATGTTGGCAAACCGTTCCGGTCGAGGAATCCCATCGCCCCTTGGTTCTTCGTACTTCAATCATCTCGTATCTATATAACGAATTAGTTAGACATGAAATTTATCGGTATTACGTGAATGTAGGCCAAGATTAATATATTAGACACTTACAGTGACCAGCATCTCAAAAAAGATATGTCGAGGGCGTCGTGATAGAACAAGTTGTGCAAGTTATCGAATTCTATTAAGAAGTAGCCATGGCCCTCATGGTGAAAATGTTCCTCACGGAAAATTGCGGTGATCATCTTTGGGAGTACGTCTTGGTTGGATCGATCTAAGTACCATGCATGTAATCGCTGCATCATGGGTGTTAGACTTTTAACTTGAAGCGGTGACCAAGGGCTTCCTACCTCGAATTTCAATCTTTGTTGATCATCTTGGTCATCGACTTCGCCTTGCCCTTACTTTTTGTCGCACGACATCATACTCGGTCTGGCCTCTTTGATATGGTGACTGACTTGTCTAATGTGCCAATTTTTGGGATCGAGGTTGTAGGTTTGTCATTTGAAGTACCGGTGTTATAGGTTTACGCTTTGGAGTACTAACGGTGGCCATCTTGATGGGGTCCTCAATGCATTTCTTTTCTACCTCATTTTGCTTCTTCCCGTTTCACTCTCGGTCTTTGGTGACGGATGCGAGGATTGTCTGCAGAGAGGATGGCACTGCATGGTCCAAGACGATGTCACGCTTGCGCCATTGGATGAATGAGTGGGCGGCACTTCCTAGAGTAGTTATCTCATCATTGGTGAGTTTTTCGGTCCGATCTCGACAAAGCGTGCAAATACCGTGTCCACTTGGACCTTTGCATAACTTTGGCGCTATCGGGTATTGTGCGAGACACCCCTTCTTGGCACGGATAGACTACCCTGTGGCGGCTGTACAAATATGTTCATCACGGCACGTTGAGTGACAGGTGTGGGGTCTGTATGTCGTCCACGGGATAATGGTTATTGTCCGCTTCGCCAATGGCGTGGGCGCGCAAGCTAACTGCGATGACTGTAGGATCGAGAAAGCGTTGTGGGCTGCGATGACTCAAGGCTTGTTGTACTTGTCGTTCAACTTGTTCTTCAATGGTGCCTTGTATTTCTCGCAGAACCCTTTCCTTCATCATTTCCATTTCCTTCTCGGCCGCTCATCTTTAGCTCTCTTGACTCTATAAGAGTCTCCGTGCTCGTGGAATCCACTCCTCCATGGAACCTTGACCCCGACGCCTCGTGTCCCACCGTGGTGCTCTTTGTTTCCTAGGGCATTGTTAGCTCGTCTTTCTCCTGTCTGGGTGAAAAGATCCTTGGGTGGATCGGGCGTGAAACTCGTGAACTCGTTGCGTCATTGCTTCGTCTTCTTGCTCTTGAATGATAAACCCCGATAGACAACATATCGCCTCGCTAGCACGTAGTGCTTCACTCGATCGTAGTCCGATCAAAGGACTTGTGCGACCAATTGGACCGCTTCTAATTCTTGCCTCTCCCATTGAGCAATTTTACCGCGTACCCACTCGTGCCAAGTGCGTGGGGTGAGTATTCCTTCTTGTGATGCTAATGTGGTCCTCACCGGACTTCCTTCTTTGCTTCCGATTGCTTCATCGCCACAAACTCATCCCAATATGGCTCCAATCTTGGGTACTCTCCGATGGCTGACCGGTTTTGCTTCACATAATTTGTGTTCAGCCTCGCCTTGAAGTTTCTCCACGCCGCATCCATGGTCATCAATGCGTCGCGACGCACAAGATCTTCGGCTCCTTCGGGAATTCGAAGGTTTCTTTGAGCTCTGTCCACAGATCCTCTTTGGTGGCTCGGGGCACTTTATGCCAATCCGAATAGGTGATTGGCACTTTATCCCTTACGATGTACCCGCATGTTGACCTGTATTTTGCTGCTGATTTTCTCGGTGCAACAGGGGCCCCAGTATCTAAGACCTCTGAGATGGTGTACCGGCCTTCAGGCTTCTTAGTTTTCCCTCGTCCTCGGCGTCTTGCAACAGGAGCATCATCTGCAACAGCGGTGGAGGCCTCGGCACATTCGGTGGTTGGGTGGAGGGTAAGGTACCTGTTCGGGCTCTCCTCCACTATAGGCTCGGTTTCGGGCTCCATTAGAACTACTGATTCAACCCGAAACATAATTTTAACAATTATTACAGAATCATCTCATGGAATTTCAAAATGCGGATGTCTTGTCCCGTGTGTAATATTGTGTGTTGCTAAGATGAAAATGATTTTGCAAGAGCAAGATACTTAATTAGCTCGTAACAAAACTAATTAAGCAAGCATTAACTCTTGAACTAGTTACGATTGGTTGTAAATTTTGTGGACACAATATGTAGCTATGGTGCATACAAGTGAGCACTAAAATGCTACACACATACACCTTGCAACGCCCATGGTTTGCATTAATGAAACTCAATCTAAATAAAACATGTAGGACAAGTGGAAGATGAAAACATGTAGGGCAAGTGGATGACTACAGAACAAAGCATGCAGATGCAACAAGTGGAAGATGATCCGTAGCATTCTTAGCTAGTTCTAAAATATGGTAGAAGCGAAGAATGAAGTAACAGGTTCGTCTAATAAGTATAAATGAGCTTCAAGATTTTGGTGTGACGGGTTAGGCTTCAAGATTTTTCAAGTTGAGCGGGCTCCGATTGTCTAGATCAATATTCTAAGAAAATTAGGCAAGTTAATTAATTCTTGTTCCTGTTGCTTGCTTAAAGAAACAATTGGCACATACTCATGCATGATGGTGGTGGTTGTCTCTTGGCAATAATTAACCGACCGAAAGGATTTCAATATCCCCAACAGTGAAGCACTGTTTATTAACCGGCCAAAAGGATTTCAATATCCCCAACAGTGCACAAATCATGCAAGAAACCGGTGATACCCTTCCTCTAAGAGCTTGCACAGCAGTAACCATATATATATATATAAACTTGTCTCTTTAGGATCCCATGGTCTTAATCATGACACAGAAAAGTGTTTGCAATAGACAATAACTCCTAAAATGATGTTTTGTGCTATGGGTGTATTCATCTTGTGCTAAACTGCTCAAAAAATAATTCCATGCCCCGCACTATTTTGTTCCGACCGTCAGAAAAGGCTGGCTTTTTGCTTGTTTGACATGTTTATTCCTAATTAGTTGATGACTAAGTGTTCCAGTGCACAACAGCACATGATAGTGTACAGTGGAAGTGTTTTGGACGTGAGCAACGCAAGAAAGCGGCGATCATGTGTGCTTGATCAAGAGATGCATGTAGCAAGAGATCATCCAAAATGCACGGCAACCATGCATGCTAATCACAAGAACATGACGAGTAGAGCACAGCAGAAAATGTGCACACAGGGGCGGTGTTGGCGGGTCGGCGTCGTTGGGGACGGCGTCGGGGCGTCGAGTCGGGCGGCGTCGGCGCGAAGCGAGGGCGACGACCGTGGCGGCGTCGGCTGGGTCGGCGTCGTTAGGGGACGGCGTCGGGGGCGTCGGGTCGGGGGCGGCGTCGGCGCGAGGCGGCGAGGGCGGTGTCGAGCACGGAAGCTCAAGGGTTTTAGGGTAGAAGAGAGAAGGCGGGAGTTTTAAGGGTAAAGGTTACAAGCGGTGGATCTATTATTTATAGATGGAGTATTATCGATGGCGGTTCTTAGAAAGAACCGCCATCGATAACTTTATCTCTATGGCGGTTCGTATCTGAGAATCGCCATCGATAACTTATCTGTGGCGGTTCGTATCTGAACCGCCACGATATATTATCGATGGCGATTCAGATATCTGGCCACAGATATGTTATCGATGGCGTTCTTTTAAGAACCACCACCGATGTGCCTCTATACCTTGAAATTTGTTTCAATCTTATACGACTATTGTCGAATAGCGTACTGAGTTCGAAGACCTAGTTTTTGGTCTTTGCGCAATTGCGGCGTTTTACGATTTTGTGTATTACTTGTAAAGCAAATACATAAGCGATTCTGAGAAAGAATCCGGACTCCTTTCACCGACGGACTCAACAAACTCTCCAAACTTTCAATCGGATAGAACACTATTTTGTCATCCGGCAAAACAAACAAGTACTCTTCAGACACTGAAACAATCACCAAAACTAGCAAAGTCCAAAACTGACTCAAAGACCAAAAAAACTAGCACATAGCTAGGAAACAAAACCGAAAACAGACTTTAAACTACCATGCACAAGATTATCTTCAACAGTGGTTACCATTAGGGTTGATTACATAGAGGAAGACTTGTGCGGTCTGGTCATAATTTGCCGAGGAGCTAGCTCCGCCTCTGATATTTTGCCATTACTCGTATATAGCTAATTATTTTCTTTCACAATTTGCCCTTCTTCATGATCGTCGCGATGATAGGTAGCTTCCTGAGTGGTTTCTTCCTCGAGCCTGATGTTGCCATCTACGAAAGGAGGCAACTCATCAAACTGGTTGTACTCTTCCTCATCCATGACATTCTCAACTCCGACGATCCTTCTTTTCCCCTGAAGAACTACATGGCGCTTCTTATCTGCCGGATCGATTACATAGAAGACTTGTGCTACTTGCTTCGCAAGTACGAATGGTTCATCTCTGATCCGACATGTTCGATGTCCAAAGTAGTGAAGCCGTACTTGTCCACCTTGACACCCTTTGGGAGTTGTACCCAACGACACGAAACATTGGGATCTTAAAAATACGAGAGTCGAGCTCCCAAATCTCTTCTATGAACCCGTAGAAGCTACTCTTCTTCTTTGCTGTGTTGTCATAGGCATCTATGCGAACACCACTATTTTGGTAAGTGCTTTTGCTATCCCGAGATCTCGTGTAAAAGGTATATCCATTTATGTCGTATCCTTGCCATGTCAAGATTGTACCGATGGCCCTTTGCCACCACCTCAACATGACACTCGTTTCTTTCCAGTCATATGCTCTTTGAACCAATGATTGAACAAGCGGTTATGCTCTTTTGTTACCCAAACCTCGATCGTCCACGATTTTCCTCTCGTAGCTTATCCTTGTGCATGTCCATATCGAGGACACCTCAACCGATCAAGGCAAAGCGTGAAATGAGCTTTTGAATAATCCATGATCGTAAGAATTTGTTGATTTCCTTCCAATCGTCCCTTTCCCACCCGACCTACCCTCATGTCGGGATACAGGCACTCCTACGGTTCCACCCCTCCATGTAATCCACGCAAAACTCGATAACCTCCTCGGTTGCATAACCTTCCACAATGCACCCTCGGCGAGATCGATTGCGTACATACTTCTTCAGATACCCATGTACCTTTCGAGCGGGTACATCGATGCGAGAATACGGGGCCACATACATTTATCTCATTCACAAGGTGAACAATGAGATGAACCATTATATCGAAAAATGATGGAGGAAATACATCTCTAGTGGCATAGTGTCTTGACCACATCATTCTGCAGTTCAGAAAGTCCGATGGGATCGATGACCTTCTGTGAAATCGTGTTGAAGAAGAAACACAACCTCATGATTGCCTCTCGGACCTTTTCAGGCAAAATACCTCTAATTGCAATAGGAAGCATTTGTGTCATCATCACATGACAATCATGAGACTTCATGCCAGTTAACTTCAAATCTTTCATCGAGACCAGTTTCTTGATGCTTGCGGAGTAACCGGACGGAACTTTCACACCATGCAAGCATTTGCAAAGTTTTGTTCTCTCTTTCTTCGAAAGAGTGTAGCAAGCTGGGGGAAGGTAAAGTCGCCCTTTCCCGGTGTCCTGAGGATGTAGCTCAGCTCTGATTTTCATATCTTCCAGGTCCCTTCGTGCCTTTAGTCCGTCCTTAGTTTTACTAGGAATGTTCAGTAAAAGACCAATCAAGCTATCACATACATTTTTCTCTACGTGCATGACGTCTATGCAGTGTCGAACTTCTAAGTCCTTCCAATAGGGCAAGTTCCAAAATATCGATCTCTTCTTCCATGTGGTCTTCTCGAGACGAGACCTCGATGTATTATTACTATCTCCCTTTCCAAGTCGACATTAATATCCTTAACCATATCATATACCTCTTCCCACGACGAGGCCTTGGGGCTATACCATCCTCTTTTATCCGTCGAATTGTTTTTCATATTGCGGTAGGGGTGATTCTGCGAAGGAACCTACGGTGATGCATGTACACGGTTTTCCTCGAGTTATTGAGCCACACACTAGCGGTTTCATCCATGCACCGGGGCATGCTTTGGCCCCTTTATAGTACGACGGATAGGTTACCAAGGACGGGAAATCATTGATGGTGCAAAACAACAATGCCCGTAGGATGAAGTACTCTCGCTTGTACTCATCCCATACCAGTACACCTTCGTTCCACAAGATCACAAGATCTTCCACCAATGGTTGTAGGTATACATCAATATCATTGCCAGTTGTCTCGGCCCTTGGATAAGCAATGACATCATAATGTACTTTCGTTTCATACACAACCAAGGAGGAAAGTTGTAGATACAGAGTTACTGGGCCAAGTGCTATGAATACTACTCATGTTACCGAAAGGATTCATTCCATCCGTACTCAACCCAAACCTTACATTCCTCGGTTCATTCCGAAGTCCATCCTAAAGAGTCTATCGATGGTTCTCCACCGCGTAATCGGCAGGGTGTCTCGACTTTCCATCCTTTTACGCTCTTACGAGTGCCATCGCATCGATTGGGCATACTTTTGTTTCCAAATAAACGCTTCAACCTAGGTATTACCGTAAATACCACACCACTTTAGCGGAGCCCTTTCTTCACCACGGTGCCCTCATTGTCATGGCCTTTACGCTTGTATCGTGATGATTTGCACACGGACATACATGCATGTCTCAGTATACTCTTTGCGATAGAGTATACAATCGTTTGGACATGCATGTATTCTTTCTACTTCCAATCCCAATGGACATACAACCTTCTTAGCTAAATAAGTGGTTATCGGCAATACGTTTCCATCTGGAAGCATGTCCGCTAAGAGTTGTAATAGCGCCGTGAAACTTTTATCGGACCAACCATTGCTTGCCTTCAATTTTAGAAGTGAAAGCACGGTGTGCAACTTTGTGTATTCCTCCTTGCAACCCGGGAACAAAGGTGTGTCCGAGTCATCCAACAAACCCTTGAATTGATTAAACTCTCTCGACTAGTGTAGTTCCTTACGCATCGCGCAACATCTGAGCAAGATTATTATCGTCATCAATGTCCAACCTATCCTCATCAGATCCATAACTGATGTCAGCTGCCATAATGCCTTCTCCATCATCCAATACGTTATCACCTTCATGTATGTTTTCCTCTTCACCGTGACTTGTCCAACGTGTATAGCCAAGTACAAAACCTCTTCGAATCAAGTGCAAGTGGATGTGCTCTTTGTCTGAAAACATTTTCTCATTCTTGCAATCAATGCATGGACAATGTATGTACTCCGTCTTCTTGTGCAACTTGTTCTCCTCAGCGGCTCTTAGAAAAGTAGATACCCCGTCGATGTAATCTCGGCTGTAACGGTTCGCATTGTACATCCATCTCCGGTCCATCTAAAATTAATTAACATATAAAAATTGATTAAAAACTAATCTAATTACTTATCATCTAAATGAGCTAGATAATAAATTCATCATCTAAAAATGATGAGCATCCACCTACCAAATTAGCTAAAATTTCATGTATATTAATATCCAATAATCTTAATTAAATAAATTTAATATATGTCCGCACTAATGGAACCAAATTAATAGTAATTAAAAAACTAATCAATACTTTTCTGTAAAGAAGCTAGATAATAAATTCATCATCTAAAAATGATGAGCACCCACCGACCAAATTAACTAAAATTTCATTTATATTAATACCCAATAATCTTAATTAAATAAATTTATTATATGCAAGATGTATATGTCCGTACACTAATGGAACTAAATTAATAGTAATTAAAAACTAATCTAATTACTTATCATCTAAAAGAGCTAGATAATAAATTCATATATATGCAAGATGTATATGTCCGTACACTAATAGAACCCAATTAATAGTAATTAAAAACCAATCTAATTACTTATCATCTAAAGGAGCTAGATAATAAATTCATCATGTATCAAATTAACTTAAAATGCAATTAATATTAAATATATGCTTAATCATAATTCATCATCTATAAAAGGAACACAACATCATCTAATGAACCTAGCTAGAAATAAATTCATCAACTACAAAATGGTAGCTAAATAAAAATAAACAAAATCTAAACTTTTCATCTCATCTACATATAAATCCTAATTAAACTTGGTTTAAAAATTAAATTGCAACAAGATTAACACAAATCAAGAGAGGAGAAAAATAACTCACCAAGGAACAACTAGAGGAAGTACAAGCACAAGAATTGGAGAAAACGAAATCAAATTTAGAAGTTTTGGTTTGCTCTCGGGAAGAAGAAGACCAAGGTCTTTGCTCGACCACCTATTTATAGGCAATATTATTAGTGGCGGTTTTTAACTAGAACCGCCATCGATAACATTATCTGTGACGGTTCTATCTTGAACCGCCATCGATAATGAATTATCGATGGCGGTTCGAGGATATAACCGCCACGGATAATCAATAGAATCGATGGCGGTTGGAGGATAGCACCGCCACTAATAACCTAGTTATCGCGACGGTTCTAGCCTCCAACCGCCATCGATAATGTATTTAGTTATCGATGGCGGTTCTATCCTTGAACCGCCATCGATAATTAATTATCGATGGCGGTTCTAGGATAGAACCGCCACTGATATTTTTCCCGCCATTTTTGAAATAGAACCGCCACTGATAATTATCTTTGTGGCGGTTCGAAAAAAACCGCCACAAATAGACCGTCACCTATTGCAGGTTTTGGCGTAGTGAATGTTGCTCAGAGCCACATAACCAACTCCCTCGCTGAGGAAGATGACTTCATCGAACAAACACAGCAAGCCACAGGTAACTCGCTTCACTTCAAGGCACCACAATGCCAAGCAAATCTGCCATCACCTAGCCGGTTGAGCCAACCAAGCAAGCAAGGTCAGCTCGCAACAGAGACACCTCACGCACCTTGCCTTCCACGAAAGCCTCAAGCCTCTGGCTAAGTTCGCCTCCTCACCTCACCACGAGTTACTCGCTATAGCGACATCCATGTGTGAGAAGAGGATAGATCGGTGCCGAGGATCATAAGAGGACTTCGGGAAAGCAAGAACCAAGCCAAAGCTTCAACGGGATTTGAGGGGATTAAAAATCGGCAAATAAGGAAAAGTTAATGATTTTCAGTACATCTTTCAGAAAGGAACTCCCACCTCTCTATAAATGAGCATGGGGAGAGGAAGAGGAGCACGGCCACCGGGAGGACTGCACCCCACCACTGCACGTGGGAGGTTGCGTGACACGGGCGCCATCGCCAGCGCCTTCCCCCTAACCCGCTCGCCTCCTCCTCTACTCACTAGCTCGGTCAGGGGTTGGCTTGGCCTCATGGACCTGGTTGACCCAGTTGGCCTTTCCCAATTTCCTTAAAATTTGATAAAAAATAAATTCATTCAACATATTTACTTGGGTATTTGCGCTTGTCGATCGATGTCAGTACGTCTCGCTCAGGGGATCAGGCAAACTACGACAAACAGAAACAAGCAAGCAACATGAAAGAAACAGCAAATGATTGCAGCACGCACAACCAAGTACTATTATAGATTATAGAATCATGCAGTGTATAGCTAGCAGCTATCTATTGATCCTATTCCACCAGTCACGCATGCAATGCATGGTTCCCATTGAATAAGCTATTGATTAATTTGCAAACTGACTTCGATTCACCGAGTTTCTTTTTTCCTCTCTCCATGTGCCTAACCACAATTATGTTCATGCATTTGCTTTTTCAGGAGAGCCAGATGGGGAGATGCACCGGTGAAGAGAGTGTAGAGCGACAGAAGCGGATAAGCTGTCGATCAAAAGTACTTAAAGAGGCTAAAGAGAGCAGGCATTGAAGTGGAATGGAAGGTTCCATGGCTGCTTAATTAGACGAACAGCCATAGTGCGTGGTGGTAGTGCTCATGATGGTTGAGGCAGTTATATAGTTATAAGTATGATTGTATCAGTGATACACAACATGGCCAGAGAGCTCTGAATCCTCTGATATCTCTCTCTTGATGATCAGGTTTTGTTTTCTTTTTCTTATTTTCTTTTCCTTTTTTTTCTTATTTTCTTTTCCTTTCTTCTTTAGAGGGGTTAATCACTACTACAGAAAGACCTACGTTAGACTTCAAAACCGTCTGTGATGATGGTCATCACCGTCAGTGATATCATCACAGACAGTTTCATCCATAAACCGTCAGTGATATATAGAGGTATCACAAACGATTTTAGCATAAAACCGTCAGCGATGACACCTGTTGCTATCACATACGATTCTATTATAGAACCTTCTGTGATATGTTAGTATCACAGACGGTTCTATAATAGAACCGTCTGAGATAACATTCATCCATATAAATATACCGATCGGTTCCTCACGCAAGATACCTAGCACGTTTCGTCTCCCCCAAACCCTAGCGCCTCCTCTCCTACGCCGGTCTACTTCCCCACGCCGCCGGCCTCCACCCCCGCGTCGGTCTCCTTCCCCACGCCGGTCTCCTCCCCTGCGTCGGTATCCTCATCTATGCCACCGGTATCCTCCACTGCGCCGCCGATATTTCTTTTAGTAAATGTGAATACATGAATGGTTAGTTTGCTATGATTATGATTGTTGGATACATGAATGGTTAGTTTGCTATGATTATGATTGCTGGATACATGAATGGTTAGTTTGCTGCTGAATATATGAATGGTTAGTCTACTATGATATGCGTGCTGGATACATGAGTGGTTAGTTTGCTATGATTATGATTGCTGGATACATGAATGGTTTGCTATGATTATGAATGCTGGATACATGAATGGTTAGTTTGCTATGATTATGATTGTTGGATACATAAAAGGTTAGTTTGTTATGAATACATAAATTGTTAGTCTGCTATGATTATGAATGCTGGATACATGAATGGTTAGTTTGCTATGAATGATTAGTAAATGTGAATACATGAATGTTTAGTTTGCCCAATTATGATTGTGCGATATTCACTTCATACTATCAGCTATCTAGAGCTGCATGTACTTTCATTCTCTTATGTTGTCGGTTGTATGCTGAATGATACTATAAGTCTATTGATGAACTAAAACAATTAAAATAGCGAATGTGGCCTTGATCTGTAGAGTTGCTTCCCATTAATGCTAAGAAGTATTGCTTTTATTTCAGTGTCTTTGAGATTGATCATAATATTCAGCATTCAGTAATTTTAATAACATGACATGTAATTATAATAATATGACTTCTTTAAGTAATTTGTTGCCCATAGTGTTTTCTTTTTGTATTTGCTGCTACACCCATACACTAGAAGAACATTTAGATACTATTCATAATCTGATTTTTGATGGTGCATAATTTAGAAAGGTAAGAGTTCAAGACCTTATTTGCTTAGTTAATTGCCTAGTTCAATTTTGATTACATGACTCTATAGTGGAGGTAAGAGATTGTCTCTAGTAGCCCTACACCTTTTAGCGAGGAGACTGAAGGTCTAACCTTTAGCAGCATGACACCTGAGAGCACTCTATCATATAATTACTGATTAATCTGTTAAGTAGACATAATTCAATGTCAAGTCGACATAATAATTATGAATTGCTTTATCCTTTTGATTATGTTGTTTTTGCAAGATTTGAATTGTGCTCATTATATTTCAAAAACATCTAAATGTTTAACTTGTGTCGTGATTCATCATATATACATTATATATCCCAGTGACTGCAAATTGCACACATATAAAATAGAGTCTACAAATAAGATAAACGACGTGGAAAAGCTATTGGATGTTAAACAAAAACTTAAGATGGAGATAGAACAACTGAAGGGAAAGTCTGAGTTAACAGAAAAGATTTATGATATGAAACAAAAACTTGAAGACATAGATAGCAAATCGCAAGATATTGATTCTCTCAATAAGTCACTCATCATTAAGGAGTATAGGGCGAATGCAGAGCTGGAAGAAGCCAAAGCTGAGCTTATAGGGGTAATATAAAGGTTTCTAGTATGTAATTCGATATGGTTACTGATAATATACCAAGACATACTTTTCACTAGTGGTGGGCATTCGGTGTTTTGGGTCTAATCGGTTCAGTTTTTTGGTTTTAAAATAATTCAGTTTTTGGAAACTGGCTACCAAATTTCTCGGACCAAAATGAAAAACTAGACCGAATTAATCGAAATATTTCGGTTCGGTTAATTCGTTTTTTCGGTTAACCGAAATATGAATAAACACTAGGTAGATTAGATTTAATCTTTCTCATATCACAACACAGAGTAGGGATAAACTCACACAATATTCATAGGTTATTATAATAGAACATATGAATATACTAAACATATGCATAAATGTGTTAAAACATGAGAATTGTTTAGTGGCTTTAGGAAGAATATTATAAAAGTAGTAGAGAGGTACTTCCATGCTTTTCATTTTTACAGTTGCACAAATATTAAAACATTAATGGAGGGCAGATAGTGATTATTTACCCTTTTGTTTGCTTCAAGATTTATGCAACTTGTATTAAGAGGAAAAGCATTGAAGCACTGCTCAAAATAGTATTGTGCATGGGCTATTCGGTTATTTGGTTATTTCGGTTTTTGAAAGCGAAAAACCGAACCGAACACCGAAAACCAAATTATACTAAAATAAAAATCGAACCGAAAAAACCGAAATAATCGGATAGTTCGGTTCGGTTCGGTTCGGTAATTCGGTTTCGGTTTAAAAATGCCCACCCCTACTTTTCACAACAATATGATCACTTTTATAGGGATTAAGAGATATGATTGAAAGTCAACCAGCTATTGATGTCAAACAAATAAGTACTGTGCCGGAGCTGTAGAACTTCAGGAAGAACCGGAAAGCCTTTATTGCAGAAACTGTGGCACAGATGATGGCATACATAGAAAAACCCTAAGGTGGCCTTGTCTTGATCTATCAAATAATTAATGTTTTTTCTCAATATATGCTTGTTGATATTTGTGGTATCATATCTTGTCAATGTATTGATTACTGAAATTATCCTTACTATTTGCTCATCTTGATTAATCCAATTACTGAATAGTGTCGAGTTTGCTTGTTGGAAACAAAAGTTTTTCTACCTCTCTTGGTAGAACTTCCATGATTAGTATATGTTTTTTGAAATTTTTTTCTCTTTAGATATCTCTGCAATGACATTTATAAGACACAACCAGTTATAGATTTTTTAATTGAATATCAAAACATCTTAGATGCATCGAGGCAATAGCTTATTTGATGAGGATGATCTTAAAATATTAATATTTGTAGCACTTTCGTCACCTTTTTTTATTCTAATGTTGATGGATTCCAAGGCAAAATCTAATTCCATCCACAGTTCGTCCTGAAAGTTGTTATGCTCTGATTTATCATTTCCACTTCATCCTCATCCCCGAATGAAAATATCATAGACAACCTATTTTTACTCTGGTCTTGTGCAGGAACATGATCACTTTGGTCCTATTTCTGCATAAGACCAGAGTGAAAATAGGTTGTCTATGGTCCTGAAAGTTGTCATGCTCTGATTTATCGCTTCCACTTCATCCTTATCCCCGAATGAGAATATCATAGACAGCCTATTTTCACTCTGGTCTTGTGCAGGAACATGATCACTCTAGTCCTATTCCTGCACAAGACTGGAGTGAAAATAGGCTATCTATGGTATTCGCATTCTGGGATGATGATGAAGTGGAAGATAAATCAGAGCATGACAACTTTCAGGACGAACTGTGGATGGAATTGGATTTTGATTTGGAATCCATCAACATTAGAATAATAAAGGGGATGAAAGTTCTACAAATATTCATATTTTAAGACCATCCTCATCAGATAAGCTGTTGCCTCGATACATCTAGAATATTTTGATATTCAATTGCAAAATCTATAACTGGTTGTGCCCTATAAATGTTGTTGTAGAAATATCTAAGGAGAAAAAAATTTCGAACAACATATACTAATCATAGAAGTTCTGCCAAGAGAGTTAGGAAAAAAACATATCACAGACAGTTCTATTTAAAAACCGTCTATGATCAACACAAATAATAGATGGTTATATATGCAAATTGTTTGTGATCAACACATATCACAGACGGTTCTAGATAAAAACCATCTGTGATATGTGTTTTCACGGTCGGTTCGGAAACCATTTGTGATGTGCTGTATTATCATTAACACATGTTTAAAGACGGTTCAGAAAACCGTCTGTGATGATATTTTTGAACCGTATATGATAATATTGTATGTGTAGTAGTGAATGGTATTAAAAGGAGCACTCCAACTCCAAGCTAGCTTGCTAGCAGTTCATTCACACAGAGTAAAGCTCACAACATGCTCAACTACTGAACAAAGAAAGATTCTTGTCACAGATTTTAGCTTTTCATCTTCCCAATGATCTCTTTAATAATCGGGCTGTGCTTCGGAAGGACCGAAAGGGGCAAGGTTCCTAGGTCCTAACGAGTGTGATCCAGTGGTACCAGTCTCACCCCACGGTATTCATGCAGGGGCACGTAGCCGCCAATCAAATCAAGAATACGGAGCGTAGTTATCAGATTTGTTGAATCCGAGTTAATTTAGGGTATGGAGTTTGTATTCAATATAAAAAAATTAAAAGAAAAAAATTGGTGAATTGTGTATCTAAATCTGATACCACGATCCGAATCAACCATGTTTCTAGTAATCTGAAGTTCCAGAAGGTGAGGTAGATAGGCGATCTGATCACTGGGTTGCTATGGATGCCAAGAAACGTTCTAGGTGTTGGGAAACCCTAATAGCCCATTGAAGGTCCATGTGGTCCCTTAGCCAAAACCCTAGATGAGCGCTATAAAAGAAGGAGGGGTCCCCCCTAATGTACAAGCATTCATTAGCAATAAAGAATTTTCGCTGTTGCTCTCCCTAAACATGTGTCTCTCTCTCTTTCTGTTCTCCAATTCAGATCTGTTCGGGAATCCCGGACTATTCGATAGCGAGGTTCCTTAACACGTTATCAGCACGAAGCTCTACCGGAGTTCAGATTTGAAAGGTGAGAAAGGTAGGATTTTGGCAATTGAATTTAGACGCTTGTCGTTTCTATGCATGCATCTATCCTACGCATTTTGTACCGCTTTCGTCACGTGGCACGAAGCTACACGGCGATCGCTTGAAGCTACTCGGCACGAAGCTACGTGGCATGAAGCTACAGACGATACATGAGTTCAGTAACACGCAGTTACTACTCGTACATCGGAAAAAAAAGAAGAAGAGGGGAGGCCGTCGTTTTCACGCAGCGACCGACGACGCCGCCCGACCCGCTGTAGCGCCGTCGGCCAGCCCACCGAGCGCCGTCGCCGCCGGCCTTGGCTCGCAGCCGTCCGGCCGCCATGGCCTCCGCGCGATGTCGCCGCCCGTCGCGTCTTCGCGTGGCCTCGCCGCCGTCCGCCCGGCCGATGCCACGACGAAGACATCGCAGCTCCGCCACCGCCCGCAACCCGCCGGTCGGACTAAAGCCACCGCCGCTTGTACGCTGCTCGCGGCCGCCGCGCTACTAAGGGCCTCGCCTCGCGCGCACCATCCTCGGCCCGGCCGCCCGGCGCCACGCCCGCCGCCGTCGCGCTCGCGCTGGCCGCCGCCGTCGCGCCGAACCGGCTCGCCGCCGACTTGGCAGCACGCACATGCGCCGCCGGCGCCTCGCCTCGGCTTGCAACCGCACCGTGCCGTCTCGGCGACCCGCCACTCGATCGCCACGAGAGAAGGCGAAGCGGCGAAGCGGCGAGCGCGCAAGCGCGTGGAAGCGGAAGGCGGCGCGTGGCGTCGCGGCGAGCGTCGGCGATGTGTGGGTAAGGCTGCTGGTGCGAGGCGAGGAAGAAGCAAATGAAAAGGGGCGGCGGCTATGGCGGCTAGGGTGGAACCCTAGCCGCCGAAACCTGATGGGCCAGGAGGGGCGCGGCCCAATTGGCCGCTCGGCCAAAAGGAAAAAAGGCAGGCGCGGCCGTGGGCCCAAAGGCCGATTCGGCCGGAAAATAGGGAGAAAAAGAAAAGAAGAAAAGAAAAAGAAAGAAAAGAGAAAAATTGTAGAAATTTTTTAAAATTGCCAGAAAATCAAGAAGATTTATTTGGCTCTGTTTTTAATTTTCCTTGCTTTATTTCTCTGTTTTATGAATTTTCTTTATGAATCTTGAATCTTTTGCTTTATTTTATATAATGCAATGCATATGAATTTATTTTCTGCACTTTATGTTTTTCGCAACCATTTTCTATCAGATTACACGCAGTAATCTAAACCAGGATTTTGAAATCATGCAGATGTCTGGTATTGTGAATCGTGAGTTTGAAGAACTGGCCCCGCACGGTCAGAACTACCTCACTTGGGCATCGGACGTAAAGATTGTTCTTGGGGCAAGAAGTCCGTTCGGCGATTGGTCTAGGGTCCTCGCGGGGCGCAAAACCTACCACGAGCGAGCGATCAAGCTCTGCATTTTCTCGAGCACCACCTCTCACCACTCAAGAATGAATATATGGTGAGGAGAGTGCACTTGAGCTTTGGACCGCACTTGAGCGGTTCGAAAAGCTCAAGTACACCATCTTGCCCCAAGCACGGCAAGATTGGGTGCGCTGAGGTTTGCGACTTGAGCGATGGCGAGTACAATTACGCCTTGCATGTAATTTGTACCAATCTCTCTATGTGGCAAGAAGATCAGCGATGAAGAGAAGATTGAGAAAACTCTCTCTACCTTCCACCCTAATGCTATCTGTAGGGACCCGAATCCACTGATTCGAACCCACTGTGTTTACTGCACTATTCCCAGGATCAACGCTAGTGCACACAGCTTAACATTGGTACATATCACATCATACACAGCGATAATAGAATAATAGTTCATTTATTGATATAGCTAAATGTATGATCTTATGACCAACTTACATTATTAAGCCACGCAGGCAAGACCGAGAATATAAGCTAATAATTAAGCGTGAAAGTAGAAACGTAGATAGCTCATCAGTTCACCACAGCAACCGACAAGGCTCGGACCCTAATGACTCGTGTCTTCATGAACTTCATCTTCCAACACAGTGTAGATTCTTCAACTGTTGATTATTGTTGTTTGGCAAGGGTGAGTACTTAAAGCACTCAACAAGTTGTGCATGAGAATGCGATCCTATTTATCTATATGTAAGGCTTATTCCAAAGGATAGGCTATCATGGCTATTTTGCAATAAGCGGCATTTATGAACAAATACATGAATAGATTGTAAAGAATGTAAAACAAATAGCAATAATAAATAAATTCATATTTCTCAAGTAAACCAAGTTTCCAATCCTAAATCAAGTTCCAATCTTCCATATGGCCATCCCGCCATCCCAACCAAGTTGTCCAATTTATTAATCTAACCCTTAATCTGTAATTCCGAGCATTGCTCAATACATGAGCACGGCTATCCGAATAGTTTCACACTCTGCGGAGGTTATGCACTTTACCCACGTGATACAACCAAACACCACAAAGGCGAAAGATTATAACAAAGCCTTTACAATGCTCTATCTTAATCCGATACTACCCGCTAAGGTTTCAACATCGGCGGTCAGTAAACTCCATCCGGGGCCCCCTCTTGCGCCATGTGAATTACACCTGACCGGGAACTCACACCGACCACGATAGTATCAACATTAAGACTTTGCAAATTACTCAGCTAGGCTGGCCCATACCAGACATGTGGTTGCATGATTGACTCAGGTCAAAGGCTTGCAAGGTTAAGTCCTTAGTGTGATCAAGGCAAGACTTCCACATACCATCGCCCATCGGGCCCACCTCGCCTCCTCGCCCCTTGCCACTTGCCCCAATCTAAGTTATTATCACCCCGTTGATTACCAAGCACCACATGCCATCAACAATTCAAACATCGTTGCGTGACATGACTCGCCACAACAACTCAATCTCATCGTGTGATCCCACATGACACACAAGTTCATAATATTGTTCCATATTCCATTAATCAAGATTAATTATCAATGATTCTGACACATGTGATGACGTGGCATGGCTAAGCAACTAATACGGTCTAACCTCCAATGTTGATTATATTCATTAACCAACTAAATTAAACCAATCTAGGGTGACAATGGATCATGGCATACAATGACAAGGTAGGGTATAGATCAATCTGGTATTTTAGCTAAACCCAATCTAATTTGAAACAGTTGTATATTTGAAATATATGCAATATTGTAAAACAAACATAGCAATTTTATAAACATGGGTTCAACATGATCAAAGCACAACTTGCCTTGGAATAGGTCCTGATCTTGATCTGAAGATTGCTCTTGGGTTGCTTGATCTTCCTCCGAAGCGTCGCACAATTCAACGTCTACGCGTACCGAAAGAGAAAAGCAAATAAATGCCAAAACAGAGAGCAAATGAACTCCAAAAATCAAATAAAATTCACCATTAAATAGATCTCAATTTTACAAATTTTTAGAAACTGGAATCACTCAAATCCGAGTTACGATGCAAAAGATATAGCCTTTTGAAGTTTGAAATAAATACTGAAATCAGAAAATCAGAAATTCGAATTTAACAGATTTATTTTTATACTGAAAAAGCGATTTATGACGTCAGCGTGACGTCACTGCCACGCGGCGCTGGTCCGAACCAACCAGAAGCCGCCACGCGTCTTCGGCGTATGGACTAAGTCCACGGCCCGCGCCAGCCCACGGTGAACTCGGCTCACGGCGCCTCGGCCTCTGCGCCTGACACGCGGCTGCCAGCGATTGGCTGCGGCGACGGTGCTATCTGAGCGTTCGGTCGGATCGAGCGGCTATGCACCTAACGCGACGTGGCGCTCCTTCCACCGCTCAACGCTCATCCAGCGGCTCACCTTTACCCGCGGTTCTTGTTGAAGCGGCGGCGTGGCGCGGCGGGCGGCGTTGATCAGCGATCGGCGGTCGCGCAAAGCTCCAACCTCCGACGATGTCGCGGCGGCGCTCCACTCCGGAGACGAAGACGGCGACTCTCCGATGATGAACGGCACCCTTCCGACGGCGAAGGCGTAGCGGATCCGACGCGCAACACCTCGGCGAACGCGCAATCGGCACCAAAGAGGCAAGGTGGCCTTCCGACGGCGCAACACGGCGAAAACAGCGCGGCTTAGGAAACCAACCGGCGAGTCGCACACGCGCGCAAAGCCTTCTCGGCGGCGGCGAGCTAGGGCACAGATGCGACGCGTTACGGAGAACCGGGGTCTACCCGCGCTTTAAATAGCCCGAGTTCGAGTCCTACACGGCGAAGAAGTCCGACGACCACACGGGCGGCGAACTCGAGTTCGCGTCGGAGACGACAAGCGGCGGGCGACGCGTGTCCCGATCCGACGGCCAAAACGTGGCGCTCACGCGGCATTCGCCGGATCGTTGGATCGCGCCGCGCGATCGATCTAGGTTTTGCCCGCGCGACTCACGGGCCGAATGGGCCGCACGGCGTGGGCTGAACACGCATACGATGTCGGGCTTGGCCCAACACTGTTCACCGATTTTCTTAAAAGATTTTATATTTAAAATAATTACAAATTCATTTTATTTGTTTTAGGCAATAAAACTATCAGGAAAAATCCAGGAAAAATCTCAAAAATACTTTGAGACATTCTGGACTCAAATAAAATATTTTTGCCAAAACTTTATTTTGACTTTGCACAGATTTAAATACTTTTGAATAAAAAGCAATAAACTTGCAATAACATTTAATTCCAATAAATCCAGAAAAATCCAAATAAATTCCAGAAAATCACAAATGCACATTTAAGCAAATAAAACTTAATTAAGCTGAATTTTGGGATGTTACACTATCCAGAGTGCACACAACTATCGTCAGGACGCATACAAGGAGTATAGCGAACTGATTGATGTAATGCAAGTTGCGGAATCGCAAGACGATGTTCTACGCAAGAACTATGTCTCGCACCACAGACGAGGCAGCGCACGGAAGTCAATGCCAATAGCTACAAGGTGAGAAAGCCCACTCATAGAAAGAAGGGCAAGCGGGGAGGAAAAGAGAGGCCCGGGCCAAAGGAAAGTCAAAGCCCACGTGAAGAGGGATGACAAAGAAAAGACGACGCCAAGCCGTATGGACAGCGAGAACAGACGTGCTTCAAGTGTGGTACTTGGGGACATTGGTCGAAGATATGTCGAGAACCAAAGAAGCGATCAACGATATCGGGCTAAGAAGAAGGCAAAGGAAAACGCCACAGAGGCGCGCCGCCAACATCGGTGATGAAGATGCCATGGATGTAGATACCCTCTTACCTCATCCTCACAAAATAGCACGGACATCGATGCATGACCATTATTATGGCAAATGAAGAAAAACTTCGCAGATGACATAGAAGCGAAATTAATGCATATTTCTGATTACATTTTAATGCATTTCTTTTAGATTATGGTTGTTAGCATTTTCTTTTGAATAATGAATTGTAAGCTCTAGAAGAGCATACTTCTTTCATGAATAAATACGCAATTTATTCTTTATTCGAGTATTCTTCAATTTTGCAAGTAATATTTGGATTGTTTTTGCCTCTATCTGATTAGAATTATATTTCTTTTATCTAGAAATCGTGTAGCGCCCAAATGGAAGAGATATGCATTGTTGATAGTGGCACAACAAATACTATCTTAAGAGAGTCTAAATATTTCCAGTCGATCACGAAGAACGCTGGAAAGATTACTACGATCGCAGGAAGCGACTCATATGTAATCAGCTCAGGAAGAGCTACAATTATATTGCCTATGGGTACAACTTTGGTAATTGAAGAAGCCCTTTTGTACCCTGAATCAACGCGCACTCTCTTAAGCTTTAAAGACATCCACGCCAATGGTTTTCACGTAGAAACCAATGAAGAGAATGGCAAAGAATACTTGTGCATTATGAAGCACGCGGTATGTGGAAAAATGGTATTAGAAAAATGTCCCTCATATGAATCTGGGTTGTACTACACAAATATTCATGCACCCGAAGTGTATACTTCCTTGAAGACTGTTTTTAGAAGCTCTGAGTTATTTTCTTTATGGCATGGTAGATTAGGTCATCCTGGTCTTAGAATGATGAGAAATATAGTGAACAACTCACGTGGTCATGGCATTAATGTTAAAAATTTCCGAATCATAAAGATTTTGTGTGCCCGCATGTGCCACCGGAAATTAATAACTAGACCCTCCGTTATGAAAGTGCAAAGTGAAATCCTGCATTCTGGAACGCATCCAGGGGATATTTGCGGTCCGATTCAGCCTGTCGTAGGCCGTTTCGATACTTTATGGTGCTCATCGATGCTTCCTCGAAATGGTCGCATGTATGCTTGTTGTCAACAAGAAACCATGCTTTTGCAAAGCGATCTCGCAGATCATAAGAATTAAGAATGCTTTCCCGATCATCGCGTGAAGTCCATTAGAATGGACAATGCCGAGAATTTACTTCAAAGGCATTTGATGATTATTGCACAAAAACGAGGATAGCGATTGAGCACTCTGCATCCGCACGTCCATACGCAGAATGGACTAGCGAAGCACTAATAAAGAGGATTAAGTTCATTGCGGACCGCTTTTGCGAGTTGTAACTTGCCCAACACTTGTTGGGGACACGCGATCTGCACGCAGCAGCTCTTATCAATTTTAGACCGTCGGCCTACAACATCCATTCTCCTATGCGGCTTGTGCACGGATCATCCCAAGATCTCCAATCTTAGAAAATTTGGGTGTATGGTATATATACCTATACCACCCCTCGGTGATCGCAATGGGCCCTCTCCGCAAGTCCGGGATATCGTTGGTTATGAGAGTGCATCCATAATCGGTATTTGGAACCCATGATTTGGAGATTTGCATACTGACCGGTTCATTGATTGCATTTTTGACGAGGATCGTTTCCGTCATTAGGGAGAAATCAACCTTTGGATGAAAAATGCCGAGAAATCATATGGCATTCCACCGATCCCGCACATGACCCCGCACTAATGAAGCAAATCAAGAAGTCCGAAGATAATTGATTTGCGAATTTAGCAAATGAACTGCGCTGGTCATTTTGTGATCGAAGGCGTGGTTAAGTCGCATGTACCCGCAAAGAACGCACTGCAGAGGGTGGAAATACCAAAGAAAATAGAAGGTATCCCACACTGTTCGAGGCCTCAAAGAAAAAGAGCAGAAATCGGCTCCTCAAACCCAAAGTACCGGAGGCGTCTGAGAAAATCAAGCGAGAGGACTTACCACAACCAATCACGAAAATGCCCCAAGGAAAGAAGGGGAGCAGTTGAGACTGCACCGAAAGAAGCCAACGGAAAAGGCAATTCCGGACTTGAATCTTCCATCAAGGAAGCCACGGAAATAATGTGTGCGCACACATAGGCGATGAAAGCTAAAGGAACTTGCTCTGCGATAGGGAATAGCGATGAAGAGCAAGTAGAAGTGCATGAAGCACCCCATGAAGAAATGGCCATAAACTTTGTAATAACAGAGAATCCACTGAATAGAGCAACGACCAACATTGATGCATACTTTGCAAAGAAGATTGCCTCGATCATTGATCATGATCCCGAGCTCGCATCTCTCGCAGAGTGCAAGAAAAGGCTAGATTGGGAAGAATGGAAAAGGCAATCAACTGCGAGTTAGTCTCTCGAACAAGAGAGAGGTGTTTGAGCCGTATGCCGCACACCTCCCCATATAAACCCCAGAGGTCACAAATGGATCTTTGTTCGAAGAGAAATAAAAACAACGGTTGTAAGGTACAAAACAAGGCTTGTAGCTCAAGGTTTCACTCAACGTCCCGGAGTTGATTATGAAGAAACCTATTCTCCGGTCATGGGAGGAATTACCTTTAGATATTTGATCTCAATGGCGATCAACTTGAAGTTGAGAATGAAGCTAATGGATGTTGTCACAAAGATATTTGTATGGAAACTTGGATTCGGAGATATAAATGAAAGTACCTAAGGAATTCCTATCCCAACCAAGGCGGAGCAAATAGAAACCATGCAGTGTGAAATTGGAGAAATCAACGTATGAAATTTGAAGCGATCGGGAAGAATGTGGTACAATCGCTTGAGTGACTTTCTCGCAAGAAAGGCTACACAAACAAATAAGATTGTCCATGTGTGTTTATCTGGCGATCCCGAATGGATTACGTATAATCTCCGTCTATGTAGATGACTTGAACATCATTGGGACGGATGAAGAAATTGAAGAGGCATGCCCATACTTGAAGTCCGAGTTTGAAATGAAGGATTTGGGTAAAACCAAGTTTTGTTTAGGCTTGCAGCTTGAACATGTCCAAGGAGGAATCTTGGTACATCAATCAACCTACACACGAAAGTGTTGGAAAGGTTTGGATTTGAAAAAGCATATCCTGCGAAGACTCCAATGGTCAAGGTCACTCCAAGCGGACCTAGACCCATACTGCACCTAGAGAAGAGGGGAGGAAGTCACGGGAGCGAATTCCCATATCCGAGTGCGGTTGGAGTGCTCATGTACCTTGCGAATAGCACTAGACCGGACATTGCGTTATTTGTGAATTTGCTAGCTCGATGCAAAGGAGAACCCACCAAAAGGCATTGGAAAGGGATCAAGGACATCTTCGTTACCTCCAAGGAAGCAAAGACCTCGATGCATTCTTGAAGAAATAATGAATTGAATTTGGTTGGCTATGCAGATCTTTGGTACTTATCGGACCATATCTTGGCAAGTCCCAAACCGGCTATGTTTTCCTATGTGGAGGAACAGCAATTTCTTGGAAGTCGTCTAAGCGGACTCTTGTCTCGGCGTCGACAAACCACTCGAAATCATTGCTTTGTATGAAGCATCTCGTGAATGTGCATGGCTCGAAGACCGGTTCACCACATCCGAAGTCATGTGGTTTGAACATTGAGCAAACTCCACAATAATTTATGAAGATAATGCGACTTGTGTTGCCCAAGCACGATGGGTTATGTGAAGAGCAATCTCACGAAGCATATCAACCCCAAGTTCTTCTATGCTCACGAATTGCATAAGATAAACGAGATCAACATATTGCATACTAAGTCATGTGAAAATCTTGCAGATTTGTTCACCAAATCACTCCCAGCATCTACCTTTGAAAGGTGCGTGAAAGGAATTGGGATGATGAGACTTAGAGAAGTGCAGATTTCAGGGGGAGATATTTCACATACTCCCACATAAATCTCAAAGATGAATTATGAATACCCAACATGAATCTCGAAGATTAGCAATTGAAGTTGAGAGAATTGTACTCTTTTTCCTTAGCAAGTTTTTCATGAAGTTTTGTTGCATAAGGTTTTTAACGAGGCAATTCGTGCAACATAGTAAAGCGTATGCTATGTACTCTTTCTCCAAGTATTTTTCCTACCGGGTTTTTCTGGAGTTTTAACGAGGCATATGCATCTCGCGGCAAAGGGCCCAAGGGGGAGTGTTGGGAAACCCTAATAGCCCATTGAAGGCCCATGTGGTCCCTTAGCCAAAACCCTAGATGAGCGCTATAAAAGGAGGAGGGGGTCCCCCCCTAATGTACAAGCATTCATTAGCAATAAAGAATTTCCGCTGTTACTCTCTCTAAACACGTGTCTCTCTTTCTGTTCTTCAATTCAGATCTGTTCGAGAACCCCGGACTATTCGATAGCGAGGTTCCTTAACACTAGGAGAGGTTCTTGTCACGCGGAACGCAGAAGGATATATAGCCATAGGCCGTCTTGATTCTTGGACGTTGGCGTTGGCATTGGGCCTCCTTTGCACGCTGACACGGGCAAGTAGGCAGCATCTCTTTCGCTTTATCTTTTTCTGCTGCTGCTATCGAGTCACACATTTTGAGGATTCGTGCTGAACTGCTGATTCGGGCCTTGTACCCCGAGGACGCTGTTGCTGCGGAGGACTGATTGAGCCAGTGCCTGATGGATGGCCAGAGAGACAAACAAGCCTACTGAATTGCTAGCATTCCTTGGGTAGGGTAGTTCAGTTGCATGGGAATTAGCTCTCGCCATGGAAATATTCATCCAGCCAGAGACCAGAGACCAAGGAGGACATGCCTAGCTACATGCATGGGAATATTAACAGGAACAGGGCGGTACTAGTACTGCTAAGTGCTAACTGCACAAGGTCGGGATTTGAGTCCAGCACATGATTTTTTTGTCAGTCGTTACAGATCAATTGCTTTTAGAAGCAAAGGATGGCATTCTTTGATTGGTTTTTTCGGTTTGGTTTATTCGATTTTAAAATATTTTGGTTTTTGAAGATTGGAAACCAAAATTTTCGTTTCAGATTTGAAAACCGAATCGAATTAATTCGATTTGCTTAATTCGGTTTTTCGATAAACCCAATTTCCTTTTACCCTGCCGCCCATGCTGTTGTTTGTGGATCCTACTTTCTTGAGGTGAAATCAAACTGAACTGAAACAAACAACATGACACTAATGTACCATTTTATATGGTCTCAGATCACCAGTGGACTTGGACACTTCAACGACGCAGTGTACCGGAGTCACCTCGATCATCTACATCTCTCATTTTTCAGATAAGCTCTCAATTCTCAAGCAACAGAAGAGGGTACAAAACACAGAGGGGAAGGGTTTTCTGATGGGATACTTCACCACAGCCGAAAGAGTAAGATCCTATGCTTCTTGCTAGCAGTCTGCTGTCCTGAAGTTTCACCTGTGCCACATTGAGAAATCAGACTCAAAAACTTTGAATTTCACTAGAGCATCCAAGAAACTGAAACTATGCGTTGCTGAGCTCTATTTACCACGGAGCTGTCCATTCTCCTCACTGACAGGCTCATATCCTGGGCTGCAACCTTGATCATCTCCAGTGTTTCCTGAACCGGATGCGGTGAAACGAGGTTTGTTTTCTGCTGATCATCATCGGAAGCCAGGCTATAACTTACAACAATGTGTAGGTGTAGATCAAATATGAAACCAAGATGTTCAGAAAATCTCCTTTTTTCTGGTATTCTGGAGGGAGGCCGCGCATGGGGACGGTGTCGGCATGGAAGTGCTTGGGGAGTAGGGACGGATGGCGGCGCCGAGGGAGTGTAGACGAACGACAGCGCCGAGGGAGGAGGCGATGAGGTGGTGTTGAGGGAGTGGGGACGAACGACGGCGCCAAGGGAGGAGGCGGCGAGGCAACACTGAGGGAGGAGGTGCCACCATGGGAGGAGGCTGCGCCGACGACGCCGAGGGAGGAGGCGTCGAGGGCAAGGTTCACATTTTCGTTTTGCATTCGAAAACCGGTATCTGGTCGGCACCGGTTTTTCGCGAAAACCGACCAAAATTCGGTAAAAACTGATCGGTTTGCGAAAGTCAAACAGGTGGTCAAACTGATTGAAAAAAATCGAAAATCGGTCGAAAACTGATCGGTTTTCGTCGAAAACCGACAACAGAATGAAAAATAGTGAAAATGCAAGGAAAAATTGCAAAACAATTTGATACAATTACAAAAAATCCCAATTAATCTATCAAATACCTCAGAGAAATTTAAACAATTTTTTAAATCATTTATTACTTCTAAAAAATACAAAACAACAATTAATGAAAAGGAACAAAGATATTGTCAGATTTTTATAAATATTTAAAAGATTTTTTATAGTTTGAAATTTTAATTTAAACATAAATAGTTCCAAAGGATTATGTAATAAAATTTTCATAAATATTAGACTTCATTTAGTACCTATATAAAATCAAAAATAGAAGAGCATATGCAATGATAATAGCACTTTCAGAATTTTTAAAAAATACACATATATGATAATCATCTAAAAATTTTACAACATAATTGTAATTACGTTATAACATCACACAAAAATTTTAAGAAATATTAGACTTCATTTTGTGCCCCTAGAAAATAAAAAACTGAAGAGCATATATTGTGACAGTATCACTGTCAGAATTTTTAAAAAATACACATGTCTGATAATCATATGAAATTTTATAGAATTATTATAATTGCCTCAGAACCTCACAAAAAAATTCAACAAAATTTATCACTTTTTGCTAAATTTATTCAAAATTTTAAATTTACATTTGAACTCCACGGTTTACCGGTCGGTTTTTATTGCCGAACCGACTCGGCAAGGTTGGTTTTTGCAAAAACCGACCAGTTTTCATCGGCTTTTTGAACCCTGGTCGCGGGAGCTCACCTCGTGGAAGGAAGGGGAATGGGGATTGGGGGTGAGTTGATTAGGTTGGGGAATTTTGTAAGTGAGACGGCTATTCAGTCTTCGGTTTTTTCGGTTTCCAAAACGGAAAAACCAAACTAAAAACCGTTAGCCGAATAGTGTGGAAATAAAAACCGAACCGAAAACCAAAAGCCAAAAAAACCAATTTTTTCGATTCATTCGGTTCGATTTTTCGGTTTCGGTGAAATAATGCCCACCCCTATAGAAGCCCCTGGACCCTGATTTATATTGCCAGCACAAGATTTTATGTATAAGTACCCAATTTTTACGTTAAACACACTAGATGAATAAGGTAACGCGTTACAATCAAGTCTTTGAGTTGGTGAGCTTGTTGAGCTTTTTTTAATTCCTTGTTAGATATTCTAGATCTTGCATGGACAATATGATTGTAATATTTTTACAGTTCATCGACAATGTTTCATGTGTCAAATTCCAAGGGACTTGGCAAATGTTTCACATTTTTTGTATCAATGTTTGAGGAGTTCATAGATGATGTTTGTCGGGACCGGATTTCCAAATCCGAACCCTCTGTGTATAACCTGTGCTAGTCCAGGAAAAGCTAGCACACACAGTGGAAACAGTGATGACAACACATCCATATCACGAAGCACATAATATTAATTAAGCAAAAGAGTATTAGCCTTATGGCCATTTATTACAAATAAACAGCATCATGGCTTGAGTTCAATAAGAAACAGCGGAAACGAAATAACAGCAGCAAAGTAAGCCCATCCATTTGCCCAACAGGCAATCGACTGGGGTTCGCGTCCTAGCATTCCGGATCGCCTTCATCACAACCACAAGCGTAGAAATCGTAGTCACCTTCAGCTTCTACGAACTCTTCTGTGGAAGGTTGGGGATGTTGCAAGGGTGAGCACAGAATGTACTCCGCAAGTTTTGGAAACATAATGCATGATAACTATATGCAAGGCTAAACAATTGAAGGCATAATATGGCTCTTTTAGCATAAAGCAAAGTTTAACTGTAAATACCAATAGCAATTTCATAAAGCACATTTGATCAAAATGTAATTGAATAGTAATTGAATTTGATATGACAATTAAAGCAGGTTCCATCTACCTGACTGGCTCCATCCGCCAAACCATAACCTAAGAGTTCCATCTGCTCACGGATTCCCAAAACAACCATTTTCCTTTAAAATAAAACCATGAAATCTACAATGTGCAAGCGTACCTCGCCTGCCCTTGACCGTGGGCACGGCTACTTAAGTAGTTTTAACTCTGCAGAGTGTGTACACTTTACCCACAAGACATGATCGACTCTTGTTGCCATGCACTTAACACACTTCCTTTGGTGTGTCGACAGAGAGATCATGACAAGGCCTTTACAATGCACAACCCCACTATTAACCTCGTCCGCTAAGGTTTCATCGTTGTTAGGGTTCTAGCTGCCCAGTACAGAAGCCCCCTCTTGCGCCTGCCAACATCTGGCACTCAACAACTGGCGAAGCTAATAATGAGACGCACAAATTATTTAGCCAGGTCGTACCCATATAGACTTGTGGTTGTATGGTAGTGCTCGGTCCATGGTAACACACGCTTCGGTCCTTAATTGACTTGGGCGGAACATTCACATACCAAGGTCTCGTGCTTTCTGCACCCGCCAAACATCCATCCGCCTCGGTCTAAATCATTTCCACTTTACTTTACTTAAATCACAGCAGCAACACCAATTGCCGTAATTTCACAAATAAGTTTAAACAATATTTGAAATGATTCCCATAATGGCACAATACCGAAACGCTTAAGCTGGACTAAGCAATTCTACCGTTCCATACTAATCTACTGGATATCACCAAATAAAATGGCTAGTATTTATCATCTAGGGTGTCAAAGGTTCGACAAGATCAATACTAATGAGGGTATAACAAACTGGAATTTAACTAAACCTTAAGACTACATTTAAAGTACTTTGCATAAAAGTAAGCATGCATAATTTAGAAACCACATAACATTTTCATAAAATTTGGGATCAACATGTTCAAGGAAGACTTTCCTTCGTTGGTTCCTGCTGGATCTACCTCTGACTGTTGGTTTGCTTGAGCTTCGACTGCGTCGTCTACACGCGAAACGAGAGCAAATAAATAAAACAAATTCAAACAAAATTCAAAAATTGAAAATAATGGTACTGAAAGATAGATCTTGAATTTAGAAATTTGAATCACTGGAATCGGAGCTCGAACGAAGGAGAACGGGCTCCTGGAAGATTCCAGATCAGAAAATCAAAGAAAAACAGAGAAACTGACATGTGGCAGACTGTGATTGGCTGGAATTTTGGATTTTCTGGAAAAGAATAAAAAGAAAAAGAAATGTCGACTGACACGTGGGACCCACATGTCAGTGCCTGGGTTCACGGTGGACTGCGTCCACCGAGGGGATCTGGGGGCGACGTGGCAGACCACGCTGACGTGGCGTGCCACGCGGAGCTAGGGCACACGTGGCTGGGCCACGTGGGCGGGTGACGTGGTGCGGCACGGGGAACGAGGCGACACTGACGCGGCGCGGAGACGAGGCGACGCGGATCGATCTGGGGCATCCACGCGGCACGCATCCATCGGGCCGAGGCAAATCGGACGGCAGGGAGGCAGCGCGCGAGCGACGGCGACGTGGAGCGATCTGGGGCGTTGGCGCAAGATTGGACTTCCACGGCTCATCGACGGAGAGCGACGGCGCGAGGCGGCGGTGCTGGCGCGGGGAAGGCCGGAGGAGAAGAAGAAGGCCTCGGCGGCGCACGAAAACGCGACGGAACGCCATGGGACTAGGGGCAAAAGGACACGGGGAAAAAGGGGAGAACGGCGGAACCAAAGAATGCGGCTGAGCCTCACCGGAGGAAGAGATCGACGCGGCGGATTGCTTCGGCGGCGGTGGAGGACTTCGGCGACCGATATCTCCGCGACGGAAGCGACTCGGGCGGCGAGGCTTGAGGCGGCGGGTGTGGTGCGAGGAGGCGAACCTCGGGCTGGGTGCAGCGGCGGCTTAAACAGCCTGGGGAGGCGTGCGCGGCACGGACATCGAAAACGGCGTGTGTGCTAGGGTTTCGCCGCAATGGGCGACGCGGCAAATCGCAGCCAAGCGACGTGTCGCCCATCGGACGGCCATGCATGAGCGGCCGGTCGGGCTTGGCCGTGACGCGCTTGGCGGGCGCGCGAAAAAGAACGGGCCGGCGGAATTCGGCCCAAAAAGGATTTTGGAAATTCAAAGCTTTTCTTAATTAAAGAAATTCAAGAAATTCAAATAAAAATAAATAAATTCAAATAAATATCAAATAAATTCAGAAAAATCTCCAAAAATACAGAAAAATTCCTTACAGCATAATGAACCCAACTAAAACTGAAAATCTTTTGTTTGATGAATAGATTAGTCAAATTAAATCCTTTTACAAATAGAAAAATTCATATTAAGCTGAATTAATTCAAGAAAAATGCAAATGGTAAATTTTCAAATTTAAACATTCTAACATTCCAAATTTTGGAATGTTACAGTGTTCTGATGTAATCAAAAGTTCTTTGTGGAACAATTCAAACTTTTATTAGTAGAACATATCAAAACTTCTCTAATATATATATTTTTTGTGATTACAAGGAGACGCGCACACACATACACCATCATGCACATACACCACACGCGCGCATATGCGAGTGTGCCTCCTTAGCACACGCCTAAATAGACGGATGCCAGGGATAACCTACGACCTAAAAAAATTCCTAATGAAGAGCACTTGTGTACAATGTAAACCCTGGTGGATGACTCCACCACCCAGCAAGAGATGATTCCTCTTCTTATAAAATATTAATATAAAAAATAGTGAAACAAAGAAATGAACACTTTGTGGAAATCATTTTGTGTTAATAAACACAAGTTCTTTTTTTGGCTGCTCCTCAGAGGAAGGTTGAATAGTGGCTCTCTTCTAAAGAAAAAAGAACTTCATTTGGAAAGCTATAATTGTATGCTTTGTGCTACCCAGAGTGAAGAATCACTCCACCACCTCTTCTTTTCCTGTCATTTTAGCTGGTGGTGTTGGCGCTTCCTCAACATCAATTGGGATTTTTCTCTAGATGTGGTCAACGTGATTCAAACGGCAAAAAAACGGCACATGGTGGTTTGTTTCAAAGGGATCATCATCATAATCACCTGCTGGCCGATTTGGAAGCATAGAAACAGAATCATTTTCGACAATGAGATTCTTTCTTTAAGGTCTTGGAAAAGAGAGTTTAGGGATGAGTTTTCTCATGTCACCCATCGAGTTAAACCATCCCTAAAGGATGCATTCATTTCCTGGCTAAGTAGTTTCTGGTAGTTTTTCCCTCCCCCTCCTTTTTGTACATTCTATTCTTCCGTTGTTTGTACATATTCTCAAAAAAAAAAATTAACACTAGGAACAACAATAAAAGACCTACCATAACATTCGGAAAATAATATTGCAACTAGATGAAAATAAAAAAATAGAAATAAAGGAATAAAAAACTCGTGCATTTCACTAGAGAAAGAAAAAGGCAAGAAAAGAAAGGACGTATATTCACTGGCATTGGAATTTTTTTTTCTTTAATATTTATTTTTATTCTTTTTTTCAAAACTATGCGTCCGGAAAAAAAAATGACAAAAATGCCCCCCCCCCCCGTCGCCCGTGTATGGGGCGATCGCCCCATACACGGGCGATTTGACCCGCGCCGTCTGCTGCTCCAAGCCTGCCCGTTAGCGCCGTCTGGTGGGCCCCACATCGCCCAAGACAGGCGACCAGCCTAGAGCCTTTTTAGTTTTGTTTTGTAATTACTATATGCTTTTTAATATAAACCCCGTAACTTTTGCTAGGAGTGTCCAAATTAAATGAAACTTGTTTCTAAATTTAAATTTTGGAATGAAGAATTAGAGTGTAAAATAAAAATCTATGTGTTGTTTGCAGAAAATTTTTTTTATTTGAGTTCGAATGCTAGACTCTAACTGTGGATTGTGAAGGAATTATAATGTGTGTTGATCCATAATTCATGAAATAAATAGAATAAGTTACTACAACCTTATGCACTTCATTTTTGCAAAAATATCTAAATATGATTGCATTTTGAATAAAAGATGGCTAGTTTAAACCCTTTATAACATTCATTGTTCGAAAGATTAGAGTAATGTACGAACGACCTCAAAACTTGATGAACCAGTTTTGTTGCATTCTTGGGCTTGCATAGGTTACAATTATGTAAAAATATTTAGATGTCACTTTAGGTCGCACTATTTTATTGTTGTCAGAACATGCAATCGGTAAAACATGAAAATTGCCGTATCTTTCGCAAGCGATGGTAAAACTCGATGAAATCAAATCGTGAACCGAAAATGCTATAACCTATCTCGATGGAGAAAAATAACATCATTTGGGACAAGCTGGAGCGAGAGGACATATCTGAGCCCTCCGGACGGTGAGCATACTCTTGAAGGTTGGGCCGACTGTTTATTACAACTTAAAACTAAAAGGAGTACCACGAACAAAGAAAACCAAAGTTATCACGGACGTCTATTGAGTGCTTGAGGCCACTTCCCATTCGCCCATGCCTCGTGAGCCTCTCAACACGTCGCGCCATCTCTCGTTCCTCTCTCTCTCGGCCTCCTTCTCCTCCGCTTCCTTCCTACATGCCTCCTCGCGTGCGGCATCGCGTTGTTCTTGAAACCGCCGCGTGAACTCATCTGCCGGTTGGCTTGGTCAAGAAGCCATTGGTCCTCGGGGTTGATCTCCGTATCAAACCATCGCTCAAATTCACACAATGGCGGAGGTGATTGCATGAAACGTAAATTAGCAAAGTTTCATTCACAAATATTATAAAACCCGTCGATTGTTACCATGCGGCGATCCTTGAGCTCTTCTCGGCGGATCGAAGGCGTAGTTGCGGCACTTCAATACCTCCTCTTCCAAGTTGAAATTTCCCAAGAGCGGACAAGCTGCAAAGATCTCCGCACATACACATGGGTGCTCTGACTCCACGAGGTAGGAAGAGATCTTGGTACGATAAATTCAGCGGGCATGCACTTGCTTCTTCCTTTGCCTTCCCTTACCCTTTGCACTTGCGCCTCGGCATTTTCGATTGATGCTCACCCCTCTATTCTTTCTCCCGCTATTCTTTGCGAGACCGCTTGTGAGCGAATGCTATAAAGGCGGATATCGCCGGGTATGGAGCGATCGCCTCATATTTGGGCGATCGCCCCATGTAAGTGATCGCCTCACATTAGAGCGATCGCCCTACTATAGGCGATAGGTGTGCGAAGCGTTGGTGTGTTGTCACGTCGTGTGGCATAGGCAAGCAATGCATAAATGATTTGAACAATTTATAGTGATAACGCTGTCATGTTACTAACTCGGGAGTTATACAATGTCTTCTTGAGCGTAAAGCCATTAAAAAATACATCCGTACAACAAGTCAATCACGCCACGCTTCCTAATCGGCCCGTGGGGTAGGTGAGTGGCGACGGCAGACGGACGTCCCTCCTAGGCCGACCTGCGCGCGGCGTAGAGTAGTCTTGCGGCGGCGAGGCCAAGTCTGTGGCGGCGCACCGAGAGCCGAGAGGGTCGAGGTAGTCGGTCGAAAGGTACTCCTCCGGTCGAACTCGTCGTCAAAGGCTCGTCGAAACCACCACAGGGTCCTGGCTGGGCGCGGGGCGGCGAGGAGCCTCCGCAGCCCACCGCCCCACTGCTGCTGCGTGGGGCGTAGCGAGGAACCGGCGGGGTAGGGAGAGGCGTGAAGGAGCCTCCCAACCCACTGTCCCCACTGCTGCTGCGTGGGGCGTAGCGAGGAACCGACGGGGTAGGGCGAGGCGCGAAGGAGCCTCGTCGACCACCGTCCCCCTGCGGTGCGTGGGGCGTGACGGGCACCGGGGTAGGGGCGAGTCTTTGGGGCGAAGTGGCGTGGTGTGTTGCGTCCGCCGGCGTCTCGCGCCCTCGGCGGTGGCCAGCGAGCCAACCGCCTCACCGTAGCGAGGACCCGACCCCAAGCTGTCTCGGACTCGGCGGTGGTCACTGTATGCCCCCTCTAGGCGCGTCAACATGGACCTGACCTCCACCTCAATCTCCGCTAAGAGCCGAGTCCGCATGTAACGTCGATTGGTATTACGTAAGTTAGATGAAAAGAGCGTGCCCATGTAGGTTCGATTGCGACACTTACCGAGGCGTTGTCCCTCCGGGACATCTGTGAAGGGTGCGTGTCCGCTACCGATGCATCTTGCGGCGACGTCACGGTCTTGGTGTGTACCCCACCGAGGCGAGTCTTGCGGGCGAACCACTCCATGTCTTGATCGTACATGTCATGGTCGTCTGGCCGGGTCTCGGTGACCCTCTCGTCAGTCTGGCGTCCCACTGCAGGGGCCCATGGCTGCATACGGTCTTGTGAATCGAGAGCCCACCGCACCCATCCGGGTCATCTGCAATGCAAAAGCAGTAAGTACACACCACATTAATTTCGCAAAGATGCGGAGTAGTAGGATCGGGGCAAGTACACTGTGGCGCCACGTGCGACAGCGTGACGAGCGGCAAAGGAAAGGATCGAACAGCCGAAGCCGCCGCAAAGACTCGGTCGCGGGAGTACTCCTCGACACAAAGGTCAAAGGCGAGCACCTTACGGGTGAGCCAAAGGCCTCATCTCGCGTGCAAAGCACGGAGACCCGTGAGGTGCTCGGGCGTGACGTCGTCGCGGTGTATGGCGTCCACCGCACGCGTCCTCGTCGTGGAGGCGGCGAACTCCGAGCGAACTCGATAGGACCTCCTCACTGTCGGTCGCGCGAACCTCCGCCGCGAGGAAATAAGAAATGGCGAAGGTTATTCAAGTGCGTTAGTGGGGAAAAGATACGAGGAGCATACCGTCGTCGGACCCGAGGTGGCCCATGGTGGGCGATCCACCGTCGTCTCCGTAAAGCTCCTCGAGTGCGGTGTCGTGTCAACAACGAGCTGCCGACGGAGAAGTGCTCCCAAGACCACAAGCGGAGGAGTAGGGCGCAACGACATCGTCGCGTCGTGCTCGCCCGAGAACGGCGTCGCCGCAGACCTCAGCGTTCTTTGCAAGCACACCGAGGCCCACGACCACCGCATCACTGTTTACAAGGGGAGTTAGGCGTGCTCGAGAGACGAGATTGGGCCGAGTGTGTTACCTCATCCACCGGGTGTCGGCGATGTCTTTGGGCGTACTCGATCGGTGACGGTCCACCGTGTTCCGTGGGAGGGCGGAACATCACCCAACCGAACAACAACAGGAGGTATGCCTCCAAGTGGCGGGCCACGTCCGCCTCCTCCGCGTCTTGGTGGAGAAGTTGAGCTGCGGCGTTCGCAACAAACATTATCGGCAACTTGGCGCTTCTATTTTAATTCTCAAAGAAAGAGGTACTCACCGTGGAATCGAAGCGACCATGCCTTCGTCGGTCCGTGGCGCTCGGCCTCCCTAAGGGGTGGTAGGGGCTGCCGGGTGCCGCGCACCTCGGCGAAACGCGCGACAACTCGGCGTGCCACGTGACGCGGCGGCGTCGTGCGGCACGATCTGCTGGACCCGCATGGGGAGGCCTAAGAGGTGCGACACGTCTGCGGCGTCGGAGCCATCTCTCCGCACGGAAGGTGGAACGTGTCGTCTCCGGTCTCCACCGGTCCACGAGTCGCGCCAGCGAGGGACCGGTCGTACCGAACCGCGGGACCTCCTTGCCCGCTAACGGGCGATCACTGCTCCACCATCCTACAAAGAGGAAGTAAGCCACCGCTCGCAACTTGCATGTAGTGCAATGCGTCGTTAAATTGCATTCACGGTAAGTACATGTACGTAAAGAGTGCAAGCGTTGGCGACTTACCGTGGAACCCGGCGTGGGTCGATCGCGGCGGCTCGTTGGGCACCCGAGGTCGGAGTGTCCCTAGCTCTCGGTTCTCCTCTGCGGAGTACCTAGGCCGGTGGAGTCGCATCGGCGGTCACGTCCGGCAAGCTCGAGTCAAGGTCGCGCCATCGTGGCTGTTAGAAAGCAAATACAACAAATTTGTCGATAATTACATGTGCACACAAAATGAAATGCGAAATAACTAATTGTACCATACTCATCAAACAATACAACCGAAGTGCGAGAGCCAAAACAAACTCATATTACAAACATACGAAAGACAACGACATGTTCGACGAGGCACACAACGCCGAAATTACATTATCCTCATAGCTACTAAGCAAACATCGGAGAATTACATGATGCGAACAACAACTTACTAGTACATTGAAAATTACATCGAACATTACAACGTACATTACAACTTACGGTCCATTGAAAAATACAAGATGGGAACAACATGGAAAGTTACATTATCCGCGGTTGCGGCGCGCCTCGGACTTCGTCCATATCGTTCGAATCGCCTTGTCCTTCGACGCCCGACCTTCATCTTCAACATTCGGATGTCGGTACCCATCGATGGTCGGAGAGGGGTTGTGAGCGATCCATCCACTCGGTACCGTACACCTCATGATGCCACGTGTTGAGAACGCTCGCTTGTAGTAGTGCGGGAGATGAGCGGACGGCGAGATTGATGCGTCTCGGCGGCTGCGGCAATGGCGTGCGAGCACGGCAAGTGTAGCGGCGTGGTTTCGGCGAGAGCACTCGCAATCACCGCGGAGTATGCACGGATGGGAAGTCCTCTCGGTGGGCACCCTGCGACCTCGGTCACCGCGATGCACGTGGTATCTCCGTTCCACGCCACTCTCGGTGTAACCCGATGTGTCTGCGCCTTTCTTGTTTTCTTGGACATGTAGGTAGACACAACAGATTGAGTCTGACGATCGATTGTCCGACATACATCTTTGTGGAGGTCTTGTATCGCTCAATAAAATATCTCTGTGTCCCTAATAAGACACCCTCAATTATACCCACGATGGAAGGCATCGGTGCCTTTCATTACCAGTTGTAAATCTCCGCGAGTTCGTTGTCATGATCCCATAACGCGAGCCGCCCTCGTCGTCTTGAAGGGACCATTTATCCAAAGGCTCATGTCGTATCAATCGGTGAAACTCTTTATCTTGGTACCGGCCTCGCCGGATGTTTGGGGGTCATCGGCGGCGCTTGTAAGGCTGTGGGGTCCTCTCCTTGCTCATGGTACACCATCGGGTTCCTTGATGAACTAGCGGTACCTCTGGGATCCATTGATTGCTTCTTCGTTAGTTCGTCCAACGTCCTCCAAAGTGTGTCGAACTTCCTCTGTTGGTTCTGTTTGCACAGGCGCTTGAACATGTTCATAAGCTCCTTGTTCCTGAAGCGGAAAAAATTGGCACCCATGTGCCTCATGCACCACCTGCTCCTCAGGTCTGGCCACTTTGCTGCTCCCACGACGGCGGACCCTTGTTGCATATCCACGATCGCCCTTAGCAGCCCTGCATGTCGGTCATGGATGACACAAACATCGAACTGTCGAGAACAAGCGCCGACTTCACTCTTTCAAGGAACCGATACCGACTCTCGTGTTTCCCCCTCCACGAATGCCAATGCAACCGGTAGAACACGGTTGTTGGCATCCACCGCGATCGCAGATTAGAATCGCCCTTGTACTTCCCGTGAGAATGTGCCGTCCATGCAAAGGACAGGCGGCGATCTTGAACGCATTTATGCATGCGCCTAGGCGAAGAATGCCTGCCGCAATACCCACTTCCGGTGCACGCACCACCCGAGGAACTCCGCAAGGTCGATGGATGTACCGGGTTCCTTTGTGCGATTGCCACGAGCAAGTGGGAATATTCTCGTCTGAAGCCTCGTGCGTCCCGAACCGTATTTCCAAAGCTGTCCTTTTGCTCTCCATGCCTTTGCGTAGCTAATCTTGTCTTGAAACCTCTCCTCCACGGTGTGATAATAGATCGAGGCTGCATATGAGGATTGTCCACGATCGACCATAAAACACATTTGCCACCCAAGTGGACGACGATTGCGGTGTCCTGCTCCGCTTCTTCCATTCCGCAGATTATGCTCCATCACTATGGAGCATTTCGATGTCCGTCCACTTCCCACGGTATCGTGCACCCGCCATGGGCACGAATCAACTACGCACTTCACGTCGTAGTCCTTCTTCTTTGGACTTCACAACCACGAATTGCCGCCGAGAGACATTGCCCGATGCTTCACGCATCCATCACAGCCTCCTTGTCTTTATATATGGCCCCTGCGTCACCTCGCTCTCACGATACTCCCATGCATCAATGTTCCCTTCATTCATCGTTAGGTCTTGAAATTGTAATTGGTCCACGCACGAGGATAGGCACCTCGAGGCGTTGTCCTCCTCGTCAGTGCTCACCATCGAGGACTTCCTCATCCGCACGGTCCTCCTCTTCCATCAGTCAACAATGTCCTCCACCTCCTCCCCTCGTCGGCCACCCTCGCGCCTCCACCGCTGTCTCCTCTCGCCCCGGTCCCTTCGCCACCGCCAGTCTCGTGCTCCTCGTCTCGGGCTCCTCGCCGCCTTCCTCTTCGCATCCTTCTACATTTGATGTCCCCTCCGCCGTAATGTCCACCCGACATCACGAACTTGCGACACCGATGGAGCTACGGGTATCATCAGACCAACAACATGGCGGCCAACCCGCTCTACGGCAAAAACCAACATAACTCCTCCATGTTGGCGTCGAGTTAATAGGAATCAACTCTCCGTAAAACGGTCTTGCGCTCGGCTCACTCTGCTCGACCATAACCAACAGTCTGGGCATCAAGCGAACATCCGAGACATCCACTCCAACAAACCCTGTATGTCCTATCGCTCGATCGCATATGCCCGTCGACTCTTGAAAATGATGATAGATCCACCCCATCCGCCCCTGTGCTATCTCCCCATCTCCATAAAATATTTGGAAATACAATTTCTCAGACATCTTTTAACGTCAAGCGGAAAAATATTACTCTAAAATACAATCTGATCTGAAATTTCTAAAACTAAATACTACATTAAAGTTCTAAATATGAGCTGCGACATTAAATTTCTAAACAACACTATCCGAGAAATTGTAAACGCTACACAATCCTAAATTTTCTAACACTACAATAAATTTGTAACGCACTTAATACTATACTGATCTGAAAATTCTAAAACTAACTACTACATTAAAGTTCTAAATATGAGCTATGACAAGAAATTTCTAAACAACACTATCAGAAATTGTAAGCGCTACACAATCCTAAATTTTCTAAACACTACAATAAATTTCTAACACTACAATAAATTTGTAACGCACTTAATACTATACAAATCTGAAAATTCTAAAACTAACTACTACATTAAAGTTCTAAATATGAATCATGACAAGAAATTTCTAAACAACACTATCAGAAATTGTAAACGCTACACAATCCTAAATTTTCTAAACACTACAATAAATTTCTAACACTACAATAAATTTGTAACGTACTTAATACTATACATCCTGAAATTTCTAAAAACTAAATAGTACATTAAAGTTCTAAATATGAATCTATGACAATAAATTTCTAAACAACACTATCCGAGAAAATATAAACGCTACACAATCCTAAATTTTCTAAACACTACAATAAATTTCTAATACTACACTAAATTTGTAACGTACTTAATACTATCAAATCCTCAAATTTTTAAAAACTAAATACTACATTAAAGTTCTAAACGCTACACAATCCTAAATTCGACTAAATATTACATGCTACATTAGAATTCTAATAACAAATAGTCCTCTGAAATTTTCTAAACACTATAAAATCGTAAAATTCCTAAATAATAGATTTATAAAATTTGTAAAAATACCTTCATAAAGCATTTAATCGACTTTTTCCCTTTTCTTCTTCTTTCTCTTCTTTTTTCTTCTTCTTTTTCTTCTTCTTTTTTCTTCTTCTTTCTCTTCTTCTTCCTCCTTCTCTTTTCTCTTTTCTCTTCGTTTGCTTCTGCCTCGGCTGAATGCCTGCGCCGAGCGAGGGGGCGAGGTTTGAAGGCCGCCTGTCGCCCCTGGCTCGGGCGATCGCCCCTGTCTCGGGCGACAGGGGGCCCACAGTAACGACTCTTTTACCGCTTGCTCTGGTGACGGCGAGGCACATATCGCCCGTGTATGGGGCGATCGCCCCATACAGGGGCGACGGGCGTATAGTTTTGCAAAAATTTGATTCGGACGCATAGTTTTGAAAAAAAGAATAAAAATAAATATTAAAGAAAAAAAAATTCCATTGGTTACTGCTTTCTATTTGTTGAGGATTCGGGCCCAATACCAGGTCGTTCGTCGGTTATCGTTTTATTCATGGGCTACAGCACCGTGCATTACCAACATAGCTCCCTGTCCACGCAAGACGTCCTTTCGATTCGATGTTTTTAGGCCGTGGGCTGGGGAGCTCAACGGTTTGCTACATGCCGCACAGGCGGTTAACGAGATGTTCCGCTGCAGATCGAGCGTGGGCACGAGGCGAACCAGACGCACGGCGTGTGCAGCCCGCGCGCGGACAGGTGAAACAACCGTGGGGCTGCTGCTCGTGCGGTCGTGGCTGGTAGGTAGTGCTGAAAAAAAAAACTCGTTAGGTTTAAACTAAATTTTTTTCAATTATAGTCGTTAATCGGCTCAGAACTAAAATAATGTAATTTTGAGAAAAAATAATAATAAGACTCGGCTCGATAGTGGCTTATTAATTCAAATTTGAAATAACTACTTAAATAATATATTAAATGATTTACATCAAACTATATTAATTTTAAAAGAAACTAACGTCAATTAGTGTATCCTCTGCCTTTACACACCAAACGTCAACGCATTTTCTACCATCTGATTTATATTCGGTAGATTTACTCACGAGAGAAACAGAGGGCTGATATAGCCGCGAAAACATTTTATATTTTCTCACTGATTACTATCTAGCCACATGCAATTTAGAATGATTTATAGTAATCTCATACGAAAAGAAGTCAAAGATTGAAAACAAGTTAGTGCGAGAAACCTGCAAGTTGCCCAGACCTAGCTAGTTTTTTTTATGTAAATAGCATCCGGCTAGCATGGAGGGGCCTGGGCCCAGGTGCCCTCAACAAAAATTTATAACCTGTTTTGTATGTTTTTCCTTCTAAAATCAATGAATTGAGCAACTCTCCTGCTATTGTCTAAAAAAAGGAAGGATTTATTACACATTTGTATGATATATGTTATGGTATCGGGATATCACTCCAGAAAAAAAGAAAGAAAGAATGTATGTCCTATGCGCTACGGACTACGTAATCCCGCGGTGAATAAGGTGCAATACTTGATGAAAAGAAATAAACATATTGGTAATTTAGACACAAAATCAGAGGGAGGAATACTGATGAATACAGCAAGAACAGGCTGTTAGATCTTAGGGTTGTCTAAAAACATGAATAACATTAGCTAGTCTAAAGCATGATCACAAAAGCCATAATGCGGAAATTAAACATTAGAGACTAACCCGGAGAAGAAACGAAAGCCATTAGGTTTGGTCGGCGGTTGATGTGTCATCGGCGAAGAAGGGCAGTAGATGCTCAGTGAAGGGGGCACCTAGATCCTCTCGGTGGCGGAAGCAGTCTTCGGCAGCCTGTTGCTAGCTCAGTATATCGGATAGGTGTCCGGAAGAAGCAAACTCAGGATTCAATCTTAGCATAATGAGAACCGGCCTCTTCCTTTTAATCTAGCATCGGCTGATAGGACCACAACCAACTGGTTGTTGCGCTCCTGATCAGAGCACGATTTATGCTGGGCCTAGCCCCAAAACTCGGTTCTGTTAGTTAGCTGAGATTACAACCAACATTCTCCCATTTGATCGTAAGGTTAATTTCATAAGTTCATACTCAACAGAACAACACACCAAGATAAAATATTACAGCAATTAATTTAAGCATCGCTGCAACCCCAGTATCTATAGTGCATCATTTATCTTGATAGGATAATTACTTATTCTTAACAAGAGCTAGTTTTATTCTTATGGTCCTCATTTCCAGAATCAGAGTCTTTCTACTAAACCTATGCCGGCAACATGCTCTTGAAAGAGACTGGGTGGTAAACCTTTAGTAAGTGGATCCACAAGTATAGACTTAGTACTTATATGCTTGACATCAATTGTTTGATCCTGGATTCTATCTTTCACAACATGATACTTAATGTCAATGAGTTTGGCAGCACCACTTGACTTATTATTACTTGAATAGAAAATTGCGGCCTAATTATCGCATTAAATAAGTAGTGGTTTAGATATGATGTCTAGCACTCTTAATACTGGGATAAAATTTTTAAGCCATACAGCCTGCCCGGTAGCCTCATAACATGCCACAAACTCAGCCTGCATTGTTGATGATACAGTAAGTGATTGTTTGGAGCTTTTCCACGAAATGGCTCCTCCCGCAAATGTGAAGATATAACTTGATGTGGATTTCTTAGTATCAACACAATTTGCAAAAGTCAGCGTCTGAATAGCCTACAACCTCAAGGGTATCAAACTTCTTATATGTGAGTATGAAATGCTTAGTGCCCTGCATATAACGCAAAGCTTTCTTAACGGCTTTCCAGTGGTCCAACCCTGGATTTGATTGATATCTTTTAAGCACTTTGTTAATGTATGCCCTTTGTGATAGACCTAATACTCCTTTGGACCTATCTAGGTAAATCTCAATGCCCAAAACGTAAGACGCATCACCAAGATCCTTCATATCAAAATTAGCGGAAAGAAATCTCTTGATCTCATACAACATATCCTTATCACTGCTAGTCAATAAGATATCATCCACATAAAGTACTAAGATAGTGAATTTGCTCCCCTTAGTCTTATTGTATATGCAATTGTCCACTTCATTTTCTTTGAAACCAAAATTTCTTATGGTCTCATCGAACTTAAGTTACCATTGTCTAGATGCTTGTTTTAGTCCATAGATGGATTTCTTGAGTCGACATCCCATATGTTCCTTGTCTTCCATGACAAAACCTTCCGGTTGAGTCATGTAAACGTTCTCATGCAAGTCACCATTAAGGAATGCAGTTTTAACATCCATCTGATGTAGCTCTAAATCATAATAAGCAACAAGCGCCATAACAATTCTTAGTGAATCTTTCTTTGAGACAAGAGAGAAAGTATCAACATAATCAACCCCCACTCTTTGTGTAAACCCTTTTGCTACAAGACTTGCCTTGAACCTTTCGATATTTCCCTTAGAGTCATGCTTAGTTTTGTAGACCCATCTACAGCCTACTATTTTGACTCTATCAGAAATTTCTACCAGATCCCAAACGTCATTAATGTTTATAGATTTTATTTCATCCTGCATGGCCTCAAGCCACTTGGGTGATTCTTTAGTCATCATATCCTCCTTAAATGAGGTGGGATCGTCTACCTTCCCAATATCATTTACATCTTCATTCATGTATACGACATAGTCATTCGGGATGGCAGATCTCCTATCCCGCAATGATATCCTTAGTGGTTCATTAGTTATCACAGGGGGCTATTGAGGCTCATCATTAGGTGCTGTACTGTTGATCCCAGAATTATCAGGCGGGGCTCAACTCCAGGATTCTCAGCTGAGGTGTAACTGTAAGAGGCACAGGAAGGACAATCTCTTGGATTATCTGTAATGGTACATAAGCCCGAATCTTCTCAAGATCTATTTTCCTAGCTTCTAAGCTCCCACTAATTTCATCATTCTCTAAGAATACATGTCGAATTTCTATAAACTTAGTGATACGATTTGGACAATAAAATCGATACTCCTTAGATCTTTCAGGATATCCAATGAAATGATAACTTACTATCTTAGATCTAATTTCCCAATATATGGTTTAAAGACTTTAGCTTCAGCAGGATAACCCCACACACATAAGTATTTTAAGCTCGATTTCCTCCCAGTCCATAATTCATAAGGTGTCTTAGACACTGATTTACTAAGGACCTGATTAAGTATATGTGTGGTTGTCACCATATCCATAAGGGTGCGGTTGCGTCTTTCAGCTACTCTATTTTGCTAAGGTTCACCATGTGTTGAATATTGGGCTATTATGCTATTTTCTGAAAGAAACTTAGCAAATGGACCAGGAATTTGTCCATAAGGAGCATGTCTTCCATAATATTCTCCTCCACGATCTGATCTTACTATCTTAATCTTTAAATTATGCTAATTTTTTTATTTCAGCCTTAAATATTTTAAACATATTGTGTGACTCAGATCGATCACGAATGGAAAAATATAACCATAACGGGAGAAGTCACAGTGAATGTGATAAAGGAGTTATACCCATCCACTGATGTTACAGGAAATGGTCCACATATATCAGTGTGGATTAATTCTAAGATTCCTGTGCTTCGTGTGGCTCCTTTCTTAATTTGTTTTACATATTTCCCCTTAATACAATCAATACAGTGGTATGAGTCACAGAAATGCAACTTCTTCTTAGGCACACGAAGCACAGGAATCTTAGAATTAATCTACATATATCAGTGTGGATTAATTCTAAGATTCCTGTGCTTCGTGTGGCTCCTTTCTTAATTTGTTTTACATATTTCCCCTTAATACATATTTCCCCTTAATACAATCTCTCCTTTCTTAATTTGTTTTACATATTTCAGCCTTAGGAGAGAAATGTAACTTCTTCTTAGGCTTAGAATTCCCTTAGAATTTCATTTTGCCATGACCAACATTATAGACATGGTCCTTCCTTTCGGCCTTTATCCTCTCCTCCTTTTGGACACACATAGCGATCAACTCGCTCATGGTCCACTGTTCCTTCTGAGTGTTGTAATTAATCTTAAAAGTATTATACTCAGAAGGGAGGGGGTTATAATAAAATGGACCAAGAAGCCATCAGAAATAGCCATGTCTATGCCCTTAAGCTTAGCAGCCATATCTATCATCATCATGATATGCTTACGCACGTTGCTGGAGCCATCATACTTAGTGGTGAGCATCTTCATGATCAAAGTACTGGTATATACTTTTGAGGAGCCCTTAAATTGCTCCTCGACTGAGGCCAAGAAATGCTTAGCATTATCATATTCAGGGATTGCTCCCCTTATCCCAACAGAAATGGTGCTCTTCATAATTATTAAGGACATGCGGTTGGACCGCTCCCACTTCACTGTTAAGTCATAGAGTTTCTTTTTCTCAGTGAAACTCTCATCATCAGCGGAAGGAGCTACAGGAGCGTCCTCACGTAAGACATAGTCTAAGCTCATGTCTCCAAGGACAATCAAAATACTCTCCTTCCAAGAAGAAAAATTTGTCTCAGTCAGCTGCTCAATGCCATTCAAGTAAGCGGTAACATTAGTGTTGTTCATGGCTGAATCAAAACAAAATTTAATCAGTAAATTTAAGCAGCAACATTAGTCTTGCACGAAAATTAACCCTACGTTGGTCTGATTAATAACATGCTAATGACAGAAAAATAACAGTTCTAACTCGCATCACCGTTGGGCAAAAACGAAAAAGAACTAAATTATCTTATGGGTGACACATGTTCATAAACAACGTTGATCAGAATATGATCATGGTCATGACATAATCCCAATTTAACATTAAACAATAATCTCTAACCAAAACTTTCCGTTGGTTCCATTTTAATTAGAGATAATGCTCATAGATAATCATTATGAAAAATTAATTTCCACATTAGTTAATATGCCCATAAAATTAATCATAACATGAATGCCCAGGAGAAAGTAATAACGAGCAATACTTATTGTTGAAATTTAAAAAACTAAATGAAACAAAATTAAAAGGGCTAAAACATTTAAATTTCGGCCCAAAAACATGCGGCCCAGCAATGGACCGCGGCCCACCAACGAACGGGCCCGGTTGCTCGCGCGACCAATCGTAAATGGTAGGCCTTGCGCCAGAGCGCGGTAGCCATCGATCATGAATGGACGACCAAGATCGCATGAAGACGAATCAAAACCACGAAGCGAGCAACGAAACCCTAGCCCTAAACACTTTGCCTCTTCCCCACCTGGGAAAAAACTGCTATGGCGACGCGACGACCGAGCGAACGTGAGGGCAAGCGGCTACGACGGAGGCGCGCGTGCGGGTGGACTGATGTCGCGCGCGGCTCCGGCGAGGAGGGCCACAAGCCTCGGTGCACGCGTGGGATAAGCTAAGGCCCGCAACGGCGAGCGGAAGCGCGGCGCTCGGAGCGGCTGACGGCAACAACCGGGCAAGAGCGTCGGCGATGACGACTATGGGAAAATGTAAGCCTGAAAACCCTTAAGATCTTTAGGTTTTCTTGATTGGGTTGGGATTTGGGGAATTTTGGGTTAGGATTTTGGGATTAGGGCTTTGGATTGGTTCGGATCCCCTTCTTCTACATGCTAACCGAGCCAAAACAACTTTGAACAACCCATAACCGACAAACACAAGGACCAAAACCGACAAAAGAAATATCTAAAACCTGATCAAAATCTAGACTAGTTGCTCTGATACCAAATGTTAGATCTTAGGGTTGTCTAAAACATGAATAACATTAGCTAGTCTAAAGCATGATCACAAAAGCCATAATGCGGAAATTAAACATTAGAGACTAACCCGGAGAAGAAATGGAAGCCATTAGGTTTGGTCGGCGGTTGATGTGTCGTCGGTGAAGAAGGGCAGTAGATGCTCAGTGAAGGGGGCACCGAGATCCTCTCGATGCCGAAACCAATCTTCGGCAGCTTGGCGCTAGCTTAGTAGATCGGTTAGGTGTCCGGAAGAACCAAACTCGGGATTCAATCTTAGTATCACGAGCGCCGGCCTCTTCCTTTTAATCTAGCGTCGGCTGACGGGACCATGACCAACTAGTTGTTGCTCTCCCGATCAGAGCGCGATTCATGGTGGGCCTAGCCCCAAAACTAGGTTCTGTTAGTTAGCCGAGATCACAACCAAGGGTGTACTGACCAGGGGGTTAGGGGGCTAGGGCACCCCTACCCCCAAACCACACCATGGATACGTAGCACCTCCTTCTCATCGTGGGGCGTCATCATGTCGTCGCTATAAAAACTGGTCAGAAGATTGAAACTTAGAGGCTGATTTAGCACACCCTAAATTTATATCCTGGATCCGCCACTGATCACAACCAACACAGGCGATATAACAGAAGGACTACCGGTAATTAAGATGAGTACACGAGTGCCGAATAACTCCTAAGCTAGCAATAGACCGGACTGTTGGGAAACCACGTGGCCCAAATAAAACCCACGATGGTCCCTTAGCCGAAACCCTAGGCGACTACTATATAAGGAGGAGGGGGGTCCCCCCCTATGTACAAGCAATCAGAATAGCAATAAAGAATTCAGTCGCCGTTCTCCCTAAACTTGTGTCTCTCTTTCTCTCTCTGTTCTCCAATTCAGATCTGTTCGGGAACCCCGGACTATTCGATAGCGAGGTTCCTCAACACGTTATCAGCACGAAGCTCTACCGGAGATCAGAATTGAAAAGGTGAGAAAAGGTGGGTTTCGGCGATTGAATCTAATCGCTTGTCGATTCTATGCATGCATCTATCCTACGCATCCGGTACTGTTCATCACGTGGCAAGAAGCTACAAAGACATGAAGTTACAGTACTTTAACTGAAAAAAAAGAATCTCGGCATCGCGCGCCCGAAGCGCCGACGCCTCCTCGGTTCACGCCCAGCACGGCCGTCGCGGCCGCGCCGGGCCTCGGCGTCGGCCTCGCCTCGGCCAAGAAGCCATCGCCGCTCGGCCCAGCTCAAAGCGCCTCACCGCCGTCGACCTTGGCGGTAGCGCGCCGCCGTCGCCCGACCTCGGCTCGCGACCACCCGCGCCATCACCCGAAGAGGCACTGTCGCATGCGCCGCCTCCGGCCCGGCTCGAAGCCGCCCGCCGTCGATGGTCCCAGCGAGCGCCGCGCGGCACCGTCGCGCTTGCGACCTCGCCGTCGGCTTGCGGTAGTTGGCCTCATCGCCATCGCGCGCGCAGCCAGCGCCGTCGCGCGCCATTGCCTTAACTGCGGCGCCATCGCATCGACCCTCGTGCCCGTGGCGCGCCGTCGCCTCGGCCTTCACGCCGCAGCCTGCCGGACCGCCTCGACCTCGGCGCTCCGGCTCGCGATCGCCAGCGCGCGCCTTTGCCGCGCCCGACGCACGCCGCAGCTGCGCTCGCCGCGCGCCGCAGCCCTCCTCGCCGCCCGGCGGCATGAAGCCGCGAACAGCCCTCCGGCGCCTCGCCGCAGACCTCGCTCGGAGCGCCATGGCCGTCGTCGCGCCCGGCACCGTGCCCAAGGCGGCCGCCACCTCGGCTCATTGCGCCGACCACGCCGCCGCGTCCGTGCCCCCCACCGTAGCGCACTATAACATCCCAAAATTTGCGTAAATATTATTTCATTGGTTATTCGTGCATTTTATGATATTTGGAATTTATTGGATTTTTTTTAGATTTATTTGAATTTATTTTAAGTTAAGTATATTGGTCTTTTGTGAAAATTTATTTAATTATAGATAAAATCAATATTCAATATGAGTAAAAATATTTTATTTAAGTTAAAAATGTATTAAAATATTTTTGAGAATTTTTGTGGAATTTTTATGGTATTTTATTTGCCTTAAATGAATTAATTAAATTATTGCAATTATTTTAAAAGGAAGAAGTATTCTCAGAGAGTATCAGTTTTGGGCCGAAAGACCTGTGGGCCGGCCCGTTTTCCTGCGGTGGCCGGTTTGCTTTGCTTTGGCCCAACCCAATTTGGCCGATGATCTCAGCCGTCTGTTGATTGATCGGATGGAGATTGGGTGATCAGGATTTATTGAAGTGAGTTGGAACCCTAATCGATTTGAGCCGTGCGATCGGGTGGGTGGTCCGAATTAGATCGAGCCTGGGCGTTTCGCAACCGAGCATCGTGCCACGTGTAGGTCGAAGCGTCATCGTGCTCGTGTGACTAGCGCGGACTCTGCTCCGTGTCCGTCTCGGCGCCGCCATGGAATCCTTCCCCTTTCGTGCGTATTCCGGGCTTTTAGTGCTATAAAAGGTGCGCATCAAGGACGCCGGATCACATCAGTCAGAAGCCCTAAGCTCTTGCATAGAAATTTCGCCTTTCGTTCGTCGCAATCGAAGATTTCCGACGAGCGCCGCCGTGAAGAAAAACTGTCGTTTCCTCGCCGTCTGTGGGAGAGAGCGCTTGGTAGCGGTGCCGCCGGATTCGTCATCTCAGGAGGCATCTTGTGCGCATGCAGTCACCGTAGGGGAGGAGCTAGCCCGTCGTCTTCACAAGAGGCCATCGCAGCCGAAGAAGAAGACGACGACGCCGTCACTCCCGTGCCCAAGAAGTCAATCTGATCGCGTCACTAGTTTCGCCTCACCGAGACCAAACCGTAGGTGTCACCCTTTGCCGTCGGAGATGACCATTGGACCGTGAGCCACGGCGAGCCGACGTGGATCAAACCGAGGATGACGCGCGTCCATGGGACATCAGCGTGATGTAAGCGATGACGTCGTTGCAAGGCCCACGGTCAGACAGAGAGTCGCGTGGACACGGTTCACCGTGGGTGAGCTTGAGTTCTGTGCACTTGGTCCACGGAACAGTGTTTCCACGTGTCATCTGATGATTGGATTGGGTTGTGCTGATGTCAGCGTTGCGCAGTAACTCGATTTCTCTTTATAAAAATAATTATATTAATTCGGTATTTTCCAATTTTCAGGTTTTTATGATTTTTGGAATCTTCTCCGAGGTCGTTCTCCCTCATACGAACTCCGATTGAGGTGATTCAAATTTCTAAAAATTTGTAAAATTGATATATATTTAATGGTGAATTTTATTTGATTTTTGGAGTTCATTTGCTCTCTGTTTTGGTATTTATTTGCTTTTCTTCTTGATGCAGCGTAGGCGTTGAATTGTGCGGCGCTTGGAGGAAGATCCAACAACTCAAGATCAAGTTTCAGAGCAAGACCAGAACCTATTCCAAGGCAAGTTGTGCTTTGATCATGTTGAACCCATGTTTATACAAAAGCTATATTGTTCTACTTTATTGCATATTATTTCAAGTATACAATTGTTTCAATTTAAATTGGGACTTAGCTATTATGCCATTTTGATCTATATACCCTATCTTGTCATTTGTATGCCATGATCTATTGTCACCCAAGATTGGATCACTATAGTTGGTTGATATTGAAATCAACATGGGATGTTAGATCGTCATAGTTGCTTAGCCGTGCCACGACATCATATGTACATGGATCATTATTATTTGTTTTACTGTCTTTGCAATCTATTTATTGTAATTGTTCATAAATGCTGCTTTGTTGCAAAACAACCAGGATAGCCTATCCTTTGGAATAAGCTTTGCATATAGTTATGTTAGAATTGCATTTTGTGCACAACTTGTTGAGTGCTTTAAGTACTCACCCTTGCCAACAATAACATCACAGTGAAGAGTCTACATCAATCTTTGGAGGAAAGATTCGGGGAGAGCGAATGTTTAGGCGCAAGCCTTGTCGATTACTGTGGTATCTTGAGGGGTTGTCTACGTTTTCATTCATTGCGATTTAATATGTCATTCAGCCTTGTGAGGCATAGTCATGTAAGTTGACCATAAGGTTATTCAACTAGTAGTATACAGTATATGATGTCTATCATAATATTTCCGCTATGTATGATTGTGATATTTCTTGATGTTGAGCTGTGTGCACTAGCGTGATCTGGACTAGTGCGGTATACGGAGGGTCCGAATTTGCATATTCGGTTCCCGACACGCACGAAAAACCACCACCCGCCGCCTCGGCTACCCGACACCGCGCCGCCTGGCCGCGTCGCTGCTTTCGCAGACGTCGCCGCGCCGCCGTCGCGCGCCAGCTCCGCCGACGCCGAAGCGCCGCGCGCGCGAACCCGCCGCCTCGGTTTGCGAGTGGAGGCGTCGTCGCCGATGTCTTGCCGAAGTACCACCGTCGCCTCGGCTTCCCGTGCCGTGGCGCCCTGCGCGCTCGAAGCCACGCCCGGCCACTCCGTGGCCGCCGCGATCTTGTTGCACCGGCGATCGTCGGCGCGTGAGCCGCGGCGGCCGCCAACGCGTGTACTCGGCCGTCGTCGGCTCGTGTGCGGCATCCATTGGCGGCGTGGGCGCGAAGCAACCGCCGGCCGTGGGCGCGGCCACCACCGGTCGCGTCGCTGAAACCGTCGTCGGCGTGTGAGCCGGCCGTCGCCGTCGAACCTCGGCTCCGCCTCACCCAAGCGTCGCCGCCGGTCGAACCCTCGGCTCGGCCGTCGCCGTCGCCCGTCGTCTCCTCCGCGGTAGAAGCGAGGAAGCGGCGCGGGTCTTGTGAGGCGCAAAAAGGAGGCGGCGTCTGTGTGAGCCTTGAGCAGGGGCGGCGCGCGGCACGAGGCACGAGGGAGGAACCCTAGCCGCCGTTTTTAAAGGCCCACGAAGATTGGCCCAACGGGCCGTTCGACCGGGAAAAGAAAAGAAAAAGAAAAAGAAAGAAAAGAAAAGAAAAGAAAGAAAAGAAGAGAAAAATAACAGAAAATTTTGAAAAAATTGGCAGAAAATCCAGAAGATTAATTTGGCTTGGTTTTTAATTTTCTAGCTTTATTTCTCTGCATTTATGAATATTCCTTATGAATTTTGAATTTATTGCTTTATTTTGTATACTGCAATGCATGGAAATTTATTTTCTGTACTTTATGCTTATTGCAACCATTTTCTATTAGATTACACGCAGTAATCTAATGTCGGAATTTTGAAATCATGCAACATGAATCGTGAATCGTGAGTTTGAAGAACTGGCCCCGCACGATCAGAACTACCTCACTTGGGCATGGGACGTGAAGATCGTTCTTGGGGGCAAGAAGCTCCGTGCTGCGATTGGTCTAGGGTCCTCGCAGGACGTGAAACCTACCGTCGAGCAGAACGATCAAGCCTTGCACTGTCGTTTAAATGCATGAATCGCATTTTCTTTTTAGATTATGGTTGTTAACATTTTCTTTTTGAATAATGAATTGTAAGCTCTAGAAGAGCATACTTCTCTTATGAATAAATATGCAATTTATTCTTTATTCCAGTATTCTTTCATTTGCAAGCAATGTTTGAATTATTTTGCCTCTGTTTGATTGGAATTATTTTCCTTTTTAGAAATCGTGTAGCGCCCAAATGGAAGAGATATGCATTGTTGATAGTGGCACAACAAATACCATCTTAAGAGAGTCTAAATATTTTCAGTCGATCACGAAGAACGCTGGAAAGATTACTACGATCGCAGGAAGCGATTCATATGTAATAGGCTCAGGAAGAGCCACTATTATATTGCCTATGAGTACAACTTTGGTAATTGAAGAAGCCCTTTTGTACCCTGAATCAACGTGCACTCTCTTAAGTTTCAAAGACATCCGCGCCAATGGTTTTCACGTAGAAACCAATGAAGAAAATGGCAAAGAATACTTGTGCATTGTGAAGCACGCGGTATGTGGAAAAATGGTATTGGAAAAATGTCCCTCATATGAATCTGAATTGTACTACACGAATATTCATGCACCCGAAGTGTATACTTCCTTGAAAACTGTTTTTAGAAGCTCTGAGTTATTTTCTTTATGGCATGGTAGATTGGGTCATCCTAGTCTTAAAATGATGAGAAATATAGTGAACAACTCACAAGGTCATGGCAATAATGTTAAAAATTTCCTGAATCATGAAGATTTCGTGTGCCCTGCATGTGCTACCGGGAAATTAGTAACTAGACCCTCTGTCATGAAAGTGCAAAGTGAAATTCCTGCATTCCTGGAACGCATCCAGGGGGATATTTGCGGCCCGATTCAGCCCCTGTCAGGGCCGTTTTGATACTTTATGGTGCTCATCGATGCTTTCTCGAAATGGTCGCATGTATGCTTATTGTCAACAAGAAACCATGCTTTTGCAAAGCTGATCTCGCAGATCATAAGAATTAAGAATGCTTTCCCTGATCATCGCGTGAAGTCCATTAGAATGGACAATGCCGGAGAATTTACTTCAAAGGCATTTGATGATTATTGCAAGGCAACAGGGATAGCAGTTGAGCACTCCGTACTGCACGTCCATACGCAGAATGGACTAGCTGAAGCACTAATAAAGAGGATTAAGTTCATTGCCAGACCACTTTTGCAGAGTTGTAACTTGCCCAACACTTGTTGGGGACACGCGATCTGCATGCAGCAGCTCTCATCAATTTGAGACCTTCGGCCTACAACATCAATTCTCCTATGCAACTTGTGCACGGGATCATCCCGAAGATCTCCCATCTTAGGAAATTTGGGTGTATGGTATACGTTCCTATACCACCCCCTCAGCGGACTGCAATGGGCCCTTTCCACAAGTCTGGGATATACGTTGGTTATGAGAGTGCATCCATAATCAGGTATTTGGAACCCATGACTGGAGACTTTCATACAGCCTAATTCGCTGATTGCATTTTTGACGAGGATCGTTTCCCGTCATTAGGGGGAGGAAATCAACCTTTGGATGAAAAATGCCGGGAAATCATATGGCATTCCACTGGGATCCCCGTGCATGACCCCCGCACTAATGAAGCAAATCAAGAAGTCCAGAAGATAATTGATTTGCATAATTTAGCAAATGAACTGCCTGATCATTTTTGTGATCTGAAGGGTGTGGTTAAGTCGCATGTACCCGCAAGAAATGCACCAGAGAGGGTGAAAATACCAAAGAAAACAGAAGGCATCCCTCATCCTGTTCAGAGGCCTCAAAGAAAAAGAACAGGAAATCTGGCTCCTCAAACCCAAAGTACCCAGAGACGTCTCGATCAGTTTGTTCTCCAAAAGATAATCTCGGTTTGTTCTTCAGAAGAAACAATGAACTGAATTTGGTTGGCTACGCCGATGCTGGGTATTTGTCAGACCCGCATACTGGTAAGTCCCAAACTGACTATGTTTTCCTATGTGGAGGAACAACAATTTCCTAGAAGTCATCTAAGCAGACCCTTGTCTCGACGTCGACAAACCACTCGGAAATCATCGCTTTGTATGAAGCATCTCGTGAATGTGCATGGCTCCGAAGAATGGTTCACCACATCCAGAAGTCATGTGGCTTGAACATTGAGCAAACTCCCACGATCATCTATGAAGATAATGCAGCTTGTGTTGCCCAAGCACAGATGGGTTATGTGAAGAGCAATCTCACGAAGCATATCAACCCCAAGTTCTTCTATGCTCACGAATTGCATAAGATGAACGAGATCAAGATATTGCATACTAAGTCATATGAAAATCTCGCAGATTTGTTCACTAAATCACTCCTAGCATCTACCTTTGAAAGGTGCGTAAAAGGGATTGGGATGATGAGGCTTAGAGAGGTGCAGATTTCAGGGGGAGATATTTCACATACTCCCATATAAATCTCGAATATGAATTTTGAGTACCCAACATGAATCTCGAAGATTAGCGGTTGAAGTTTGGGTGAATTGTACTCTTTTTCCTTAGCAAGTTTTTCATGAAGTTTTCTTGCATAAGATTTTTAACGAGGCAATTCGTGCAACACAGTAGGCGTATGCTATGTACTCTTTCTCCAAGTATTTTTCCCACTGGGTTTTTCTGGAGTTTTAATGAGGCATATGCATCTCGCGGCAAAGGGCCCAAGGGGGAGTGTTGGGAAACCACGTGGCCCAAAGAAAACCCACGATGGTCCCTTAGCCGAAACCCTAGGCGACTACTATATAAGGAAGAGGGGGTCCCCCATATGTACAAGCAATCAGAATAGCAATAAAGAATTCAGCCGCCGTTCTCCCTAAACTTGTGTCTCTCTTTCTCTCTCTGTTCTCCAATTCAGATCTGTTCGGGAACCCCGGACTATTCGATAGCGAGGTTCCTCAACACGGACAATATTCTATAGGCTAAAGCAACTAGGAAGTGTGCGTAGCGTAAGTATGACCTCGTCTCTAATGATAGATGAGGCCTACTGGAGCTTCTTTTTCGTCGTCGATTTTCTATCTATGGATGTCGGTCTATTTAGCTCCTTAGCTCCCTCCCTCTCTTTTGATGTGAGGGAGAAGTCCCTGTGGGCCATAGTTGTCATTCACATAAGTTTGTCCAGCGTGTCATCCTATGTGGCAAAACCGCTTCACTCATCATACCACACAAGTAATACCACCATACAAAACTAGGTTAGAGTGTTATTTGAACCATATTGCAAAGTTCAGAAAATCAAATATCTAGTTTCATAGTTGAAGATGCTAGACGGACTTTCAACCAAAATTTAAGATCCTTAACCAAAACATATTATCACTTGATCCAATCTTAGGCTAAGGGCACCAACAAAACACTAGAGGAAACAAAAGCGTTCATAGCTCAATTGTGGAAGCACTCGTTTCTGCCTACAGAAAAGGAAAGTTTTTAAAATGTGAAAAACAAATGTCTCCGAAGAAAGGAAATCAAAGCTGCATGCACCCGCATCCGGACCAGAACGATTCATCCAAAAAGTTCAGAACCCTGCCTTTGTGGGCCCACCAGTCAGGGATAGTGTGTGCTCGGTTCACTTTTTTCAGAAGCCCAGGCACTTCACACCTCACCCACCCCGTCCCTATAAAAGCTCTCGTTCCCCGAACCACCGCCATGTACGCTCCACAACGGTCAGAAATCCAGATCGTAGCAAACTCCAGTCCAATCCCAAATCCTCATCCAAAATTCCAATCCCTAAGCCGTTTGCCTCTCCTGCTTGAATCGCCGGCTGCTGCTGTTGCCGGAGCCGGAGGAGGAGGATCGGATGGCCGCGCTGGCGTCGCCGTCTCCCTCGTTGATGCCCTGCCCCGCGGGCAACGCGGCATCTCTCGCCTCCCACTTTGCTGGGTTTGAGATCCCCTTGCTTTGCTAGATGTAGCGCAATTTGGCATTCGTTTGGGCGAGGTTTGGTCTCGATTCGCCTTCTCGTGGGAGATCGTAGCTTGAGTTGTTGGGCGGGTTCGTTTTGTTTCGGTTTGGGCTCGTCGATCGATTACGAGAGGGGATGGAATTTTCGATGAGTTCGATTTGTTCTGCTCTTTTTTCTTGGGAGTTGGTTAAATTGAATTGTGTGATCTCGGAGAGGGGGTTGCGAATTAACATGGATTGACTCGATTTTGATTGTCCAATCGCTTCCAGGTTTCGTCTGCTAGAGAGTCCGTTTTATGCGGTGGATCCCAATTCCCCGGCTGTCCCGTGTTTTCTGTTTTGTTCGTCGTGTGAGCCTAGGACGAGCGAACGACGCGTACTTATGATTTGGTTGATGGTTTACTTAACGATTTGGAATTTGTTGCGCTTATTGAGAGGAATGTGAGTTGATTGGCGGATTTTTTTTCTATTTCGGTCCGAGCGGTTCAGTTCGTGGTTGTGCATGTGGCGATGAATGCAGTTTCATCGTTCTTTTTATTGTGTTTTAATTTATTTGGCTCTGATTGACTGCTTGACTGCTTTGTCTTCATGATTTTCCTTACAACAAGGAATCGATGTGATTTGGTTGCCTTTTTGCTCTGTTTTGATTGTCAGCAGTTTGTGCGAAGGGTGCCATTCAAAGCTGGTTTGCTTGCTTGCGTCGTGTAAGCCGTTGTCCTTACGGTGAGGAGTGAGATTTGAGTGGCAGGTTTTATTTTTCCTAATTTGTTTGAGCCGTTTCACTTATGGTGAGGTATGCGATTGGGCAAGTGAGTTTGATTTGTCGAAATAATAAGAGAGCAGTGTTGTAACGGGTATGATTGATTTGTCTATGTTTGTTTGGTTTTGCTTGATTACAGTGAGGAGTGTGGTTTTTTATCTTGAGAGCATGGCGAGGAGTGTGATTTGAGTGGTGGGTTTCATTCATGTCTACATTGATTTGTCCGAGCAGTTCTTATGGTTAAGTATGTATGTGATTTGAGTAGTGAATTTGATTTGTCGAAATAGGCGAAGAGCAATTTATCCAGTGTATGCTTGATTAGGTTTTGTATTGCTTGTTCTCAGTTACTTTGATTTTTGTGTGGGTTGATTTGCGTGTGCTATATTGCTGTTGCGCTTCAAGATGAGCTAGTTAGAGTGTGGTGGAATTCTGTTGTAGTTAAGGCATGGGTGCGCAGCTGGCCGGACAGCTGAGTCTGAGATCTTCACATATTTGTGCTACTCTCTGCTTCGCATAGTGATGCTGAATGTTGATGTGTGTGATTGTATGCATGGTTATATGTACTCACATGGTTGTGTAGAGTAATAATTACTCGTGTGAGGTGAGTATATCAGTATACATATGCATATACTGATCTACATGCACTTACCTCAAATGCATGCATACCTTTTGATCTTGTTGTGGTGTTTTAGTTCGTCCATAGCTGCTTGCCACTTGTGTTTGCATGACACTCCCTGCAAGGAAATGGAACGAAATAGTCTCTCCCCTGTAAGGAAATGTAAGAAATAGTCTGTGTTAATAGTACATGTGCCAACTTTATGAATGTTCCTCTTGATTGATATTTTTTTTCGTGTTCATTGAGTAGAATGTGAAAAAGGATTTTCTTCTGCTGATTCTATATTTTTCTCTTGCATTCCTTCTTGTTTCTACCTTACTACCATACCATGCTTAAGAAGGTAACACAGGTCGAACTGTGCTTGCTGACATGGGATTATGTTATTTTAAGTTGACCTTTCTTTTACTCGTGTGCTTCTTTTGCTGTGTTTGTGCATAAAAAATGGTTATTTAATTTATCTAATTTGCATCAGGAGATTATTTATGGGATGAACCAGAGGGATGTGATACAAAATTCAAACTCCCACAAAAGATAACTTTTTGTGCATGTCTATGTGGAAGAAGGGTCATCCATGTAGGTAGTATATATATATATTTTTTTTGACGGGGAATGTCGGTAGTATTTTTGTTCTTAGAACATATCTAATATATATCCTACACATTAGCTCGTTATTAATGCAGTTCGTTTCTCTCCTGTTTCTCTCCAACTTAATTGATCTAAGCTCACACTACTACAGAATGGTACATCACTATCGCTTCATCTGTGTCGGTTCTTAAGTTTTTAGGAAGAAACGATTGTGATAGATGACTTAGGAGAGGCATTAATCACAATCACTATCGGTTCTCGAGTTAGAAGTGATAGTGATGTAGCACCTGAACATTACAATCGGTTCTTATGCGAAGTGATAGTGATGTGCGTTATCATCACTATCGGTTTCACATAAGAAGCGATAGTGATGAGAAAATACACATCACTATCGGTTCTTATTTAAGCGATAGTGATGATAATCTGCATCACTATCGCTTCACAAAAGACCGATAGAGATAAGCGCGTACACATCACTATCGGTTCTTATTTAAGCGATAGTGATGATATCACATCACTATCGCTTCTCACAAAAGAACCGATAGTGATGAGCGCGTGCTCATCACTATCGGTTCTTTTGTGAGAGCGATAGTGATGTGCGATTATCATCACTATCGCTTCTTAAATAAGAACCGATAGTGATGTATTTCTCATCACTATCGCTTCTTATGTGAAACCGATTGTGATGATCGTGATAATCACTATCGCTTGTCTTATAAGAACCGATCGTGATGTGAATGATCACATCACTATCGCTTTTATATGAGAACCGATAGTGATGTACCTCGTTAGGTTAATTATACCACTCGAGCGTAACTCTTCTCTGTTATTGTTCCAGAGGAGGTTTCTCCGCCGCCACCGTAAAAATAGCTTATATTCGTGGTTGGAAGCAATACTTGGGTGAGAAAATTTGAAATTCTCAAGGATGGGTGTTAAGAGGGTAAATTTGAAGCCCTAACTTGAGGAGATTTCCCTCATTTTGCATAATTTGTGGTTTTCTTCAAAATGTGAGCATTCCTTCAAACCCTTTAATTTTGCACTATGTATTTTTGATATGTCATGAAGAAAGTTTAGATTACCTTTGGTATTGTGTATGTCCTATCGATTTCACACCCTTTTATTTCACAAGCATGTACACATGTAGTTAATTATCTTAATTTGTAGTGCTTTGGTGTTAATATGGAATTATTATTGCTGTCACCTAATGCATGCTAGAGTTTAGGGTGCGGAACTTCGTCTCCCGTTCGAGGATGCTTGTTTATAAATATACCGAACGAAATGGCATATTTATAAGCGGCGATCTCGAATTGTCCACGTTTTTGACGAGTTCGAGGATATGTGCTTGAGCAAGTTCTGATCGGCGGTGTTGTACAAGCTCAGAGTAGAGATTTGATAGCGTCTCCTGGTATTCTCGGATACACACCCTCTTGACCTGTTGTCGAGGCGTGTATATGGAGAATAGCGAGAGATCTTCCAAATTTTCTCTGAGTTGTACAACGGCTTAGGAACTTGTCGGAACCACATATCCTCGAATGGGATTAGACCAAACCTATTTAGAGATTGGGAGTCATCGTTGGTACCCTTGTTTTGTTTCGTTGTAGTCAAAAGATCATGAGGCTCTTGCACTATATAATTAGATTGTTTGATATCATTGTTGATGTTAAAAATGTATGTCTCCTATCTAGGGAATTGGAAGCTCTAAACCAGGGAAGAATCTAGGTATCGATTAGGAGAACACATTTTATATATCTTGCAGAACTTGCAGTCCTCTATTTTGCAAAGGTAATATTAAATGAAATGATGTCTCAATATTTCAAATAGCTAGCTAGCTTCTTTGTCGCTCGATTCTTCCTTAATTTATTGTGTGAATTTTAATTGCGGATGGACCGTAAGGAATGGATGTATGACAAAAGTCGTGTGAGTCTTTGAATTTGGAGGGTGTTAAGGAGTTCAAAACAATTGCGAGCAGGACATGGTGAGGAGGGTGTAAACTTCATATATTGTCCTTGCATTGATTGCACCAATCGAGAAGATTTAACAACTCGGCTCAAATCGAGGACCACGATTCGACGTGGCCGTGAGGAATTACACGTCTTGGATCCATCACGGGAGACAGTAGTACCCTTCCAGTATGCAACGAAGACACGGTGGAACCAGATGATGAGTTGCGACTGATATGTTTGAGGAGGAGAATTTGGAGCAAATGTTGCGGGATGTGGAGGTAATTACGGAAGAGAGTTTGAAAAGTTTAAAAGCTTGATGGAAGGCGATGCCAAACAATGTTCACAAAGTTGCAAAGTAGAATACACCAAGTTGGGTTCGGTCCTTGCATTGTTGAATTGAAGGCAAAACACCGTTGGATGGATACAAGTTTTAATGCACTTCTAGTTCTTCTATCGGATCTACTTCGGAGGGAAGCGAGTTGCCAACAAGCATTTATGAAGCGAAGAAGCTACTATGTCCCATGGGAATGGAAATAGAAAGGATACATGCATGTCCGAATGATTGCATCTTGTCCGTAACGCACATCGAGGCTGCGTGTGTCCAGTTTGCGGTGTGCCTCGGTACAAACAAAAGGAGAAGCGTAATGACAAGAAGCGTAAGTGCCGGGAAACGAGGGTGAAGAGGTCACTAAAGGTGCACCGCCAAGGTATTGTGGTACTTTCCCATCATTCCCGTCTGGAGAGGTTGTTTGCAAATCCTAGAAGCAAAATTGTTGCGTTGGCATTATGAGTCTCGAAAGGAAGATGGCAAGTGAGACACCTGCCGATTCGGCTCAATGGAGAAACATCGATTGGAAACATGAGGAGTTTGGTGCGAAAGGAGGAACATAAGATTTGGATTGAGTACCGATGGAATGAATCCGTTTGGTAACATGAGCGATCGTCACGGACGTGGCGGTTCATTGTGTATCTACAACCTCCTCCTTGGTTGTGCATGAAGCGGAAGTATATCATGATGTCGTTGCTAATCTCGGGACCTAAGCAAATAGGAAATGATATTGATGTGTACCTCGCTCCATTGATCGAGGATTTGGTAAAATTGTGGAATGACGGGGTCATTGTGTGGGATGCGTCTGAAGAGAGCATTTCACCCTACGGCTATGGTATTCGCACCATAAATGATTTCCGGCTCTTGGTAATTTGGCGGACTCTGATCGAAAGGAGCAAAAGCGTGTCCTATTTGTGAAGAGGAGACCGAGAGCTTATGGTGCGAATTCCAAGAAAATCGTATATGGGTCACCGTAGGTTTCTACCTCGAAGTCATCGATACCGTAAGATGGATGACAAATTTGATGGGAAGAGGGAAGTCCGTTCGGCACCGCAACCTATGAGTGGAAGGCAAGTATATTCACGTGTAGAGGATATCGATGTTCAAGACGGAAAGAGCTCTAAATCTGTTCGTTCTAGGACCATTTGGAAGAAGAGGTCAATATTTTGGGACTTACCGTACTTTGGAAGGAGTTAGATGTTCGCATTGTATTGATGTCATGCACGTTGAGAAGAATGTCTGCGATAATTTGGTTGGTATCTGCTGAACATACCTGGAAAGACAAAGGATGGTGTGAATGCTCGTCGCGACATGGCCTACATGGGAATCAGGCCCAGGCTTGCAGTGATAGAGGAGGATGGAAAAGGTCCGTATATCCCCGCTGCATGCTACACCCTGTCCAAGAAGGAGAAAGAGGACTTTTGCAAATGTCTCCATGGTATTAAAGTTCCATCGGCTACTCATGAACATTAAGAAGCTTGTGTCCTTGGATGATTTGAAGTTGTTGGGCATGAAGTCCCACGATCGCCATGTCTTGATGACCCAAATGCTCCCGGTTGCAATCCGAAATATTCGCGCCAGAGGATGTCGGGTTTGCAATCACGGTATGTTACTTCTTCAATGCGATCTCTGCAAAATTATTGACCCGACATGCTAGACAACTTACGGAGGAGGTGGTGCGGACTTTATGTCGACTTGAGATGCATTTCCACCGTCGTTCTTCGACGTCATGGTCCACCTTGTTGTTCACCTTGTTAGAGATTAAGATATGTGGACCCGCTTTCTTCGTTACATGTATCCGTTCGAGAGGTACATGGGTATATTAAAGTCCTATGTGAGGAATCGATCGAAGCTGAGGGTAGTATTGTGGAAGGTTATGGGATGAAGAGGTTATTGAGTTTTGTGTGGACTATCTCGGAAAAGACAAGCAATCGGTGTTCTGTATCTCGCCACGAGGCGGACTTTGCGGCAAAGGAACCGTGGGGTCGAAACTAACGAGGCCACGGTTTGATATGTATTGCAAAGCGCATTTGATGATCTTGCGCAAAGAGCACGAAGTTGCGGGGTACATCAAGCGGCATAAGTTGATATTACGGAAGAGAATCCACATATGGATGAGCTTTCCATCATGCGAGAACACAACGATAGATTTGTTACATGGTTCAAACAAGCGGTAGAGTTCTCTGTTAGTGAGAATGTGAAATGGTTGGTGATGGACCTAGATTTAATGTACGAGACATGGCGAGGTGCGATATTAATGGGTACACCTTTTACCTCGAAAGTCAAGATGCTAAGAGTACTGTTCAAAACAATGGTGTAAGCATAGATGCTCTTCCGATGTACATCACTCGAAAGGAGGATCCTCAACGGCAATGTACTTGTATTATGGGATAATCGAAGAAATTTGGGAGCTCGATTACGGAATATACCAAATTTCATTATTCGATGTAAGTGGGTGGGACTAACACATGGAGTGAAGGTCGATAAGAGAGGTTTTACTCTTGTGGATCTAAGCGGACTCGCCTACAAAGATGACCGTTCGTACTTGCGAAGCAAGCAAATCAAGTCTTCTATGTGCGTGATCCGCCAATCCGAGGTTGCACGTTGTCCTTCACAACAAGCGGCGGATCGTTGGTGTCGAAAATGTCGTAGATGAAGAAGAATACAATCAATTCGATGAAATACCTCCATTTGCGAGATGGGGCCTATCTTAGCGGGGATGACGACACACATCGAAGAAATTACGTGCGCGTAGATCATCAAGAAGGGTTGTCTTGTAACTAAAGGAAATATTGTATTGTTTGTTCATTTTATCATGTTTGTTCATTTTCTTTAAGCCATTAGTGTTTAAGACATATGTTTTATCGTGCCTTTTGTTTGGGTAAAGTTATGCGGTTATAATCTCTCATGGAACATTGTGACATATTTGAAATCTACTTACTAGTTGGTCATTCGTTTACATATCGAGAAAATTTGTTTACGGATTTTTCTTTTGGGAAAGCTTCTAACTAGTCCAAAGTTTATTTACTGGAAAATTTGGAAAAACACGGACTTTAATTGCATAAGTTTTGACTTTTGCGATCTATAAGCTAGAATCATGCTTACAAAGTGAATTCTTGCATCTTTATCGATGCTAAATCTTTTTGAAAATTCTTTTTGAATAGACCGTAATATCCCAAAGTATGTTTACGCAAAATTTGAAAGAATTCCAACTATATCTGTAAAAGTTGTGGCCTTTTACCCTTTCATCAATGAATTCTACTAAATCGACTTCATCTTGCTTTGTCCGGAAAATCAATAGTGATTGATATTTGTGTCGGGTTTTCCTTCAAAACCGATAGTATTGAACAAATATTTGTGTCGGTTTTTATTGAAAACCGATAGTATTAGAGATCAACTTATTTGTGTCGGTTTTCTCTTAAAACCGATAGTACTAGTTTGTGCCAATTTTTCTTCAAAACCTGTTATAGTACTATTAGTGTCGGTTTTTCTTCAAAACCGATAGTATTGAACCAATATTTGTGTCGGTTTTTATTGAAAACCGATAGTATTAGAGATCTACATATTTGTGTCGGTTTTAAGCATAAACCGATAGTAATAGACTACTTGTTGTCTCGGTTTTCTCTTAAAACCGATAGTATTAGAGATCTACACATTTGTGTCGGTTTTCTCATAAAACCGATAGTATTTTAAACATTCTTATTTGTATCGGTTTTTAATGAAAACCGATAGTAATAGACTACTTGTTGTCTCGGTTTTTCTTGTAAACCGATAGTACTATTTTGTGCCAATTTTTCTTCAAAACATGTTATAGGACTATTTGTGTCGGGTTTTCCTTCAAAACCGATAGTATTGAACAAATATTTGTGTCGGTTTTTTTATTGAAAACCGATAGTATTAGAGATCAACTTATTTGTGTCGGTTTTCTCTTAAAACCGATAGTACTAGTTTGTGCCAATTTTTCTTCAAAACTGTTATAGTACTATTAGTGTCGGTTTTTATTGAAAACCGATAGTATTAGAGATCTACACATTTGTGTCGGTTTTCAATGAAAACCGATAGTAATAGACTACTTGTTGTCTCGGTTTTTCTTGTAAACCGATAGTACTATTTTGTGCCAATTTTTCTTCAAAACATGTTATAGGACTATTTGTGTGGGTTTTCCTTCAAAACCGATAGTATTGAACTAATATTTGTGTCGGGTTTTTTATTGAAAACCGATAGTATTAAAGATCTACACATTTGTGTCGGTTTTCTCCTAAAAACCGATAGTATTTTAAACATTCATATTTGTATCGGTTTTTTAATGAAAACCGATAGTAATAGTCTACTTTTTTTCTCGGTTTTTTCTTGTAAACCGATAGTACTTTTTCGTGCCAATTTTTCTTCAAAACATGTTATAGGACTATTTGTGTGGGTTTTCCTTCAAAACCGATAGTATTGAACAAATATTTGTGTCGGGTTTAATATTGAAAACCGATAGTATTAAAGTCTACACATTTGGGTCGGTTTTCTCATAAAAACCGATAGTATTTTAAACATTCATATTTGTATCGGTTTTTTAGTGAAAACCGATAGTAATAGACTACTTTTTGTCTCGGTTTTTTCTTGTAAACCGATAGTACTATTTTGTGCCAATTTTTCTTCAAAACCTGTTATAGTACTATTAGTGTCGGTTTTCTCTGAAAAACCGATAGTATTTTAAACATTCATATTTGTGTCGGTTTTCTCGAAAAACCGATAGTATTGTGAAACATATTTACATCGGTTTTTGTGTAAAACCGATAGTATTGAACTAATATTTGTGTCGGTTTTTATTTAAAACCGATAGTATTGAGATCTACATATTGGTGTCGGTTTTGTCTTAAAAACCGATAGTATTATAAAATATATTTGTGTCGGTTTTTGTGTAAAACCGATAGTAATGTGATACCCTTACTTAAGGCGATTTTTGAGAAGCTTTCACGCGTGCCTTGCCTTCGCTTGCCCTAGCCCCTTTTCAAGCTCCTGCCTCCACCTCGCCGCCACCCGGCGCCGCCGCCGCCGTCGACTCCACCGCCGACGCTCCACGCCGCTCCGTCGTCCCACCGCCAGCGCGCCGCCCGACGCCTAACGGCCCCATCGCCCCACCCCGGCGCTCCACGTCGCTCCGTCGCCCACCGCCTGCCGCCCGACGCCTAACGCCCCATCGCCTGCCCCCACCGCCTAAGCGCCCACGCCGCTCCGTCGCCGCCTCACCGCCGGCCGCTCAAGCCCCAACGGCCCCATCGCCCAGCGCCCACCGACTCCACCGCCCGGCGCTCCACTCGCTCCGTCGCCCACCGCCTCGCGCGCCCGACGCCTAACGGCCCCATCGTCCGGTGCCCCACCTCCTGGCGCTCCATCGTAAGTTGCGGGACAACCGAGCCTTTGTACATGCAATCTATATGATAACAACTTCTATGAACATATCCACCCCAATTGAAAACAATCACAGATATACATCCCATAATAACTATTAGAAATAGTAGAAATTTCTTGAAACAACTCAAAATAGAACGCAGTTTGTTTGAAAATTGGAGAGCGACATCCCATATTTAGATTAGAAGAAATGTTGACAATGCGATGTGTTATGAAATTATTACGAGAGTAGAAATCATGTATTTGGATAACATGACATGTAGACAATGCAATGTGTTATGAAAGAATTACATTGAAAAGAAATCCCATATGTAGATTACATCACATGTAGACAATGCAAGGTGTGTTATGAAACTGTACTTACTAAAGTTGTTAAAAACAAGCTTGGACAACAAATCCGGTTGCATCATGTCCTGAGCAGATGTTTGAGGATTAAGCCAGGAAAAAAAGATATGGTGGCGCAGGTGCCGTGGATATCTTGCTACTAGTAATGTACCCAATGGAATAGCAGGGCATTAAGAGCTTCGCAGGATGAACTCAAAAGAAACTCATTAGCCTATTGTTATCGATGAAAACAAAGGAAGCAAGCACTTCAAAATTGAACATTAATAAGCATCTTTCTCAAGCTGCTAATTAGCTTTAACTCACATCTTGATGATGAATTGGACATTGTGTAGTCAGCAGAGGAAGCCAAAGTAACGAAGATATTATGCGCACATTAGAAAATATCTTATTGAATAGGAAAAAGCTGCTTATCTACTTCAACCTTGTTTAAAAAGGCCAAACATCAAAGGTTACGCTTATGTGCAAGCCACAGCAAGACTACTAATTTCAGAACCCTGTTGTGAAAGGCCATAATGAATTACTGATCTATAACTGAATAAGCCAAATCATGACCCATCACTACATGCAAGCAGCAATGTCGAATGTAATAGCAGTTGAACATATTTATGCTTTGTTCCCTGGCGACAAATCTAGGTGTTACTCTACTAGGACAATTGGATGTGCTTAACATATCATTTCAATTTTAAACTTCACAATATAGAAATGGGAAGTCCTTGCCAACAATCCACAAACTGGGTATGTAATCCATCATAACCGTATCAAGTACATCTCTTGCAAAGAAGTGTCTTCTTTCCATGTATGTTTTCATGCCTTTTTCAATATTTTGTCATATGTGCTTCTGTACTCGTCATACTATTATGCAACTTTAGACTCTCTTAATTGAGATAGCTATTTCAATTATAATTGCATATTATTTTCCTTTTTCATCTCAGCATATGTTAGAGTTTAGGTTGCGTAACCTACGTCTCCCGTTCGAGAGTGCTTATTTATAAATATGTCGGAATGACATATTTATAAGCAAGCAGTCTCGAATTGTCCACGTATTTTGGACAGTTCGAGGATATGTGGTTTGGGCAAGTTCCTGAGCTGTTGTACAACTCACAGAGTAGATTTCGGTAGCGTCTCCCTGGTGTTCTCTGGATACACACCCCTCTTGACCTGTCGTCGAGACGTGTATCTGGAGAACAGCGGGGAGATGCTGCCGAAATTTTCTCTGGAGTTGTACAACGGCTTAGGAACTTGCCCAAACCACATATCCTCGAATGGGATTAGGACCAAACCTATTTAGAGATTAGGAGTTATCGTCCATACGTATTTAGTTGGTCTACATACAGACTTGTCTTGAAGATCATTCGTTCATCTGTTACTCTAATGCAATATGCTACAACAATGACATGCTATGAATTATCCATTGATTTGTTACTTTAGATGATTTATTGTGAAGTTCACATAATAGCTACAATTGCTTTCTCTCATGTGAAATATATGTCCATGTTAGATAAGAAAACTCAAAATGTCGCAATTGAGAGCATCGGCTCATCGCGAGAAAGAGTAGAAGGTGCTCTGAGGGCCAAGCCAACTTCCAAGTGTCGGCGGAGCCAGGGTTCCAAATGTCGAGGGCCGAGTAAGGTGAGAAGGCCCGAGGACCGAGCAAAGGGCCCACAGGAGAAACGCCGCAAATTCTCCACTTCAATGCGACGGGCGTTTGCAGGTCCTCCCAAGTATAAAGGGCGATACCGCTCATTCCTCGCAACAGCGGTGAGGAGAGAGTTCCCATAACGGTTAAGGATTGGAGAAAGGAGGTCGTCGAGCGTAAGAACCGGTGTGGGGCGAGGTTAAGGGAAATGGATTATAGAAGAGGAGGATGAAAACAATGCCAAAGGTGATGCGCCTTGAAGAGGATGGGTGTGGCTCGAGGCACTTTAGGGTCTACATGCACAGTGAGTACGTCTTTGAAAGGCCGTGCACCATTCGAGAGGTATCCGTTCGTGCTTCCGATGTTTGGGAGGAGTTCACGAGGATGAAGAGTACGCCGAGGCGAGGAGCCGAGACAGAGGAACGTTGCTACCCGAGGTCGAACACGCACGCGCACCACCTCGGTTCAGCGGCTCTGAAGGAAGAAAGCGAGAATGGGCACGACTAGCCGAGGAGTGCGCCAACTCCGGACAGCGATGCCTTACTCGCATATATGTGAGGAGCGGCGCGTGATGGGTATTAGCGAGGACAAAGAAAACCGGGGCGGGCGGTGGTAGTACCAAACCCCACTACCGCGCAAGTTGTCTCCACCATCGTAAGATATCAAACTTGCTACATTGCGAGAGACCATTCTGTTGTATTTCAGATCTAATTCGTACTCGCTTCTTGCGGAGGAGGTAAGCGGAGGAAAGAGCAGGGACTTTTCTTAGCCAAGGGTCAAATGACATCCTATTCTCTGCGATCGGAAAGCCCGACCATAAGGGCGGGTGCTTGCCGCAGGGGGGCATCTGAAGAAATCCTACTTCCAAGATCTTGCCAGTACGGATCAAGAACATGGGAGGCACGTGCGGGCGCTGAAGGACACGCTTAGGGAGCGGTGAGGAGGAGATCTCGGAGGAGATGAGGAGGAGATGAGGTGCGATGATGGCACGTGAGGAGGAGATGAGGTGGAGATGATGGCACGTGAGGAGCGCCTAAGGGCCGAGATGATGGCGATGATCTCCTAGAGTCGAGCGGATGCCCCGCCATCTTGAGAAACCTGTGCCCCCACCAAGTAGTCTGCGGTTCCAAAATGATAAGTCCGGTCCCAGTGAAGGTAATAATTAATTTTGCCTTACTTAATGGTGCGAGGTAACTCTTCATATGTTTTCTCTCAAGTTGCGCACTTTTGCGGCGCCTACCAAGTGCCGACTCACCACGACGGAAGACGGATTTCTGTTGAGGTCTGCACGCGGGTTGCATTTCCATGCAAGGAGACCGACACGGTGCATGGTCACCTTTGGGAAGGGCTACATGAGGTCGGTGGACTACGTCCACGAAGCCTTCTTATCACATGTGCTCGAGTTCCCCCTAACGAAGACATCACCACTCTCGGGCTAGCGCGATGTCGTTCATCAAGTGGCCCACGACAGCGCCGTCTTGGTCAAGGTAAACATCCCTCACGTCTTACGTACCATTCGGTAGTATTGCAACAAGTTACTTAATTATGCGCGTGCTTTGTAGGTTCCTACCGTACTGCGCTGCTCCCACGATCCGTGACGAGCCCCGCACAAAGTCTGAGTGGTGCATAAAAGGACTAGCACGACAACCACGTAACCACTAGAGGCCTCGCTAAAAGGCTAGGCTCACAAAGGCCACAGCGCCCCTCGGTATATGAAAAGCCCCTTGCCCGGCCTCGGAGACTCCTTCGCCCGAAAGGAGAGCCAAAGATGCACCACGGTGAAGCCTTATGAATTTAAGGCCTACGTACATGGAAAGCCCTTCGCCTCCCAAAGAAATTGAGCGCTCTAGGCATATGGACTCGATACTCCATGGATGGTACATTGACAAAGCGAAAGATAGCGGCGTGTCGACTTCAATGTTAGATACGAAAGGGACATTTCCACCGCGAGGAGGATGGGACATTCGAGCTAGTTTTGAGGATCTGTTCGTCTGTACTCAACCGATAGCCATCGATATTTCTCTTATGCGATCACGGGCCGTGAGTATCGCACCACGTTGCGCGACTTTATGACTTCCATAGAATTTTGCATTACACTTTTAACATTCAATGCGAGTTGCGAGGCGATGAGGCGGCGGTCGTGACGAATCGACAACTAGTTGGGTTCGTCGACCACGAGCTTGTGTCCGACGATGGCTAGGCTTCAACCGAATGGGTTGCGGCTACATCAAGAGGGCATTGCAAGTGAGTCGAAGAAGGACTTCATTCTATTCCGTACCACGAGGAGTAAGTACTACTTCACTGCTCAATTACTTCTACACATCGAAACCGTATGTGAACTTATTTTCTTCACGCATACCATTTAATAAGCAACCATTGGGTTCTACTCGTGCTCCTTCCGAGACAACAAAGTGTACACTTTTAATTCGGTTGATAAGAGACCGATGGCCTCGCGATCAAGCCTCCTTTGGAGCGATAAGTGCACCACTCTTATCTAACATTTTCTCGTATTTAACTACAATCATTATTTTTTTACTCAACGACATCTTTCCAATGTATATAGGGGTTTCAAGGAATACGTCAAGTAGGAGGGACACACGACGACAAAAGGGCTCCAAGTCGAGTATGTCCGCTTCAAGGTACAAGTTGCTATCATATATAAGATTTAGATTTTACGATATATTTTCTTTGTCTCTTAATTTATTTTTCTTTCTTCACGAGTGTCATCAACAGGCAATGACGACACTGTGGTTTGTATGTCATGCAACACATGGTGATCTTGATTGTCGGCTCGGACCGTTTCCACGAGGTAGTACATGCATATACAATTAGTCTTTCACATGCAAATTTGAAAACTCAAATTAGAGCACTCGTTTCTATCTTGCGACTTACCGTTATTCCCGGAAGAGTGTAGACAACCTTGCACTCAACAAGATACGAGATCACTTATGCGGTGGTAATGGATAGAATGCTTGTCGGAGGACTGACGGTTTAGAGATCCCAAAAGCTCCTACTAGACCAGATGTGAACAAATATTACATATCTGAATGCGATTGCATGTGTACTTATGGTTAAGCATGTTTACGTTCTATTTTGTTAATGAATGTGATATGTGTTTGTTGTAACAAAGTGTTCATGTTCTTTGAATGTGATATGTTGTCTGTAATTTACGTGTGAATGTGATATGTGCATATTGTGTGGAATATGTGCTTATTAGAATGTGATAGCACACCACACCCTTCATCTCTGTCGGTTCTCACAAGAAAATGATAGAGATGTGACGGTCATCTCTATCGGTTCTTTGAAAGAAGCGATAGGGATAATGAACTCATCTCTATCGGTTCTTTATAAGAAGTGATAGAGATGAGGTTATTCATCTCTATCGGTTCTTTCAAAGAAGTGATAGAGATGAGTATATTATCTCTATCGGTTCTTTTTAAGAAGCGATAGAGATGATCTGATCATCTCTATCGGTTCTTTATAAGAAGCGATAGAGATGATGGTATTATCTCTATCGGTTCTTTGAAAAAGCGATATAGATGATATGGTCATCTCTATCGGTTCTTTATAAGAAGCGATAGAGATGATAGTATTATCTCTATCGGTTCTTTGTAAGAAGCGATAGAGATGAGCTATCATCTCTATCGCTTCTTACAAAGAACCGATAGAGATAATACCATCATCTCTATCGCTTCTTATAAAGAACCGATAGAGATAATACCATCATCTCTATCGGGTAAGAACCGACTGTAATAATGCCCGCCTCATCTCTGTCTCATGGCTTTGTGTCACCACCAGAACCGACTGTGATGACGAAAAAGAATCGATTGTGATGTATATTTGTGTAGTAGTGTCAGGAGCAATGACAAAGGTAATGCTAGATATGGAATTGATTGACTAGAAATGACAATGTAAGCTGTGGACACTGGACAGCAATCAAAATTTGGTTTGCGTTATGCTCCTTACAACAAGGTTTGTTCAAGACATCTTCATACTTTACATCCATAATTCCATATTGCTGTGAAAGTAACCATGTTAAAACATTTTATTTGTGCCAGGGACAACATGAAAATAAAAGAATTGGTCTGATGCTACAACTCTTAAGATGGAGAATTCCATTTCTTACCTATGTCCGAAATTCTCGGTATCGTATATCGTTTTTTCTACAGCCTTTTAATTTATTTAATGTTATGCCTGTTGACACACCTTCTTTTTTAACTTGGCGGTTTGACTTTCTCTCCATGCAAGTATATTAGCCACGTTTAAACCACGTAATGGTAACAGTAAATACAATGACTCTAATTATTCATTTTAAGTTTTGAGTATACGTCAGTCAAATAAAATATATTGCGTATGGTTTTGTAATATGCACTTGCACTATTGTAACATCAGTTGTCCAAAGGAACTACAATAATAACAGTACAGGCTACAGGGCTTGAGTTTCATCTATGGATCAAGGTTCATTCGTTTATGCTATAGCCATTAGATGCTATAGCAAGTTGTAGATATGGTTAGGTCAGTGGACAGATCAAGAGAATATGTTATGGACAGTGTTAAGGTGAAATCCAGAAAGACAGTGCTGGGCCTGAAAATTACTCGAACAAATGAATCCTTATGCAGTGCGCTGCTAAATGTACCTTAATTTGTGTTCTCTGATTTCCTGCCAAAATTTTGCTGGTGTGCAAATAATCATTCTCTAAAGCATCGTTTTGAACTTATTTTCCACTTGCAATCATTTTGCAGATTTCAGATACTTAGAGAGCTTTTGCCGCCTAATGATCAAAAGAAAGACAATGCATCATTTCTCTTGGGGGTAAGACAGTACAGCTATTGCTTCGGTTATATCTTTTCTCGACTGAATACCTTGCTTATCTATTGGCACCTATTTTAATGCAGGTTATTGAATAGATATGGATTTTACAAGAGAAAGTACAAAAGGACGAGGTTCATACCCAGAATGGAGCCAAGAGAAATGCAAAACTCAAGCCATGGTCAAACAACTCCTTCCGTTCTTTCTGGAAAAAGTACGGTTGTAAATTTGCTTACTACTGACAGAACTTTATCCCATACATATAGAGGCTTGCTAATTGTTAAGGGTATAGATATTGTCATATATAGACTCTACTTATATATGTTTTCCTTATATAAGTTTTTCTTATTTAGGTATTGCCTTATATAGGCTTTTCTTTTGTACCCTCATGTAATTTATATATTCTGGCCTACTGGTCTCATATTGAATACAACAAGTGCTATTCATAACATGGGTATCAGAGCATATGTTCTAGGGTTAGGGTTTACCGGTGTTGCACTCGTGCCACCCTAGCCGCCACCTGTTCTTCCATTGCCGCTGCCTCTAGGAGGAGTCATCTCCACTCCCAGGGGCGGTCGTCTCTTCTCCTATTGGCCGGCTCTTCCCGTCGGCCGGGATCGGCGACCTCTATTCCGACCACCTCTGCTTCGCTTGGCTAAAGCCGATGCCCGACGCACCGCCTCTAGGTGCCTCACCCGCGCGCCTCCCACCGGCCCTCTACGGCCGGTCTTGGCAGGCCTCGCCGGCTTCTGTCAACCCTTTGGCTCCCACGATGTGCCGCCGGCCCTGCAATTGCCTCCGGTCTCGCCTTCGGCCATGGCCTCCGCACCGGCCTTCGTTCCCGGCCGGACCAGCCCTCGACTCTGCCCTCGAACGCCTCCACGAGCCTCGGCTGGCTCCGTCGCCAACGTCTCTCGCGCCAGCCTTCGTGCTAGACTCCACCACAGTCGGCATCCACGTCGGCCTTCTCTGTCTTGACCGGCTCCCCTCGGCAGCTCCCTTGGCCGCACGCCTTGGCGGCCCTCTTGGCTGGCTTGCTCAGCGTAGCGCGCCGGCCTACGCTTCAGCCGCCTCCACTCCGACCATCCGCCTTCGGTTGCCCGGACGCCGACGCCTGACGCCAGCTACCTTCGGCTGCCTCTACCTTGCGCTCGTGATCGAGCCCTCCTCCCAATCGGACTTCAATACGATCTCAACCGGATTTAATCTATGTGCCACGGTTCGGCTCGAGCTTCTCAGCTCCGATTTTCAGCTCTGGCTCCGAAGTAGCTTCGGCTTCTGTTTATCTCCAACTCCTCAGCTTCTTCAGCTTCGGTTTTTGGCTCCGGCTTCCGGTTCTTGGCTTCGACTTCCAGCAGCTCGCCTCTAGCTCTCCCTGGCTTCCAGCGGCTCGACTCCGTCTTTTCGCTCTTCGGCATCTTGGCTTGCTGGCTCATCATTTTGGCTCTCCTCATTGTTGAAGCTGCTAGTATCTATGCTAGTGCTCCTAGTTATTTTTTAGTCTTTCTTAGCACCGTTGCTTCCGTTGCGTCTATCAAGTATTTAACATCTTGGTTTTTTCGTCGGCTCGACTCTTTTTATTGGCTCATTCCGTCGACTCCGATTTTTGACTCATTACCTCGGCTTGGCTTATTTCGTCGGCTTTCATCAGTCGGTTTTGGCTCAATTATACTCGCCGGTTTTAGCTCGGCTCTTCGTCGACTCGGTTTTTCAAGAGTTTTGATGCTCCGACAACTACTTCAAGACCAAGATTTTGGATTTTCCCTATTTTAATGTCAACCCTTCCAAATGCAATGCTATTACATACTCCTTGCATTTGTGGGGGGTGTTAAGGGTATAGATATTGTCATATATAGACTCTCCTTATATAGGTTTTTCTTATATAAGTTTTCTTTATTTAAGTGTTGCTTTATATAGGCTTCCCTTTTGTACCCTCATATTGAATACAACAAGTGCTATTCGTAACACTAATGAGGTTCTAACAAAACTTCTTCACAGCATTCCATCCTTGTTCTGCAGAACAAATACCTGAAGATACTTCGTCTCACCCTTCACAAATTATAAAAAATGGTTCCTCCTCTGGATTCCCTTTGGAAACCAGATGATAATAGTAATGTATTTGCATCTGCAGCTGGTTCATGTGCACAGGATCAGGCAGAAATTGATCCGGTGGGTCATACATCTTACAAATCAGCTGAAACTCCTAGTCCCATTAATGTTGCAGGTATAATTTTGGTCCAAGTATAGTTTTACAACTTGCCACATTTTATATACTCCTTCATTCAAACTGGAAATTGTCTCTGTTATTCATGGAAAAATAGTTTCGTAACGTGTAGACAATGTTATGTCTCAGTCGCAAGTTCACTAGACAAGATTATCACCTGCAGAGGACTGTGCAGTAAACAGTGAAATAACCCTGAATTGGAAGTTGACGGATCAGCTTATCAAGTCATTATTTATTCCTTATATAGAATTCTGACAAAACATGGCCCATTCACGTTATAGGAGTTCATCGATCCAGTGTCTAATAGTAAAATAATAGACCAACAGCTGAGATTGGTTGATGGCTCTCAAGAACATCTACAAGAAACAAAGCGACACAAACCAGATAGCAGCTGATGGCTTACTCTCCTCCAAAGCCCTGGTTGTTCGATCATTTTTTTTTGCTCCCGCCTGATTACGGAGAGCCTAAATTTGTATGTATATTATGTTACCTATGACATCTAGACAAACAAAACCTTGATGTATTAATTCATTTATTCACTTTGCCACTCTATAGCATCAGAGGAGCACCAGCCCAAGCGCACATCAAACGAGCAGTTAGGAGCACAGAGAGGGGAAAATGGGACCTTGAAGCAGTTCTGGACCAATTCGTCTCTCTGAAAGGAAAACTTTCTTGTCCACTTCTACATATAATACATCTAATTTGAGTTGCTTGTTTGAAAACTAAGGCGTTCTTTTCCTTCCATATGGACCAGAGTGTTAAGATAACCAAGGTATAGAAGTTCTTATGGTCTTTAGCTTTCCTTTTTTGTTATGTACTTCTCATGGTGAGTAACACGATATGCTTTAAATAACACTTCACTGAAAAATATGGATTATGCATTGGATTCTAATATGTCTACTTGTTCTCAGCTCTTCTGGACCTAACTGTTAAAGAATCAAAAGTTTTCTGACATAGCAGGTACTTTGCTCATTACTAAGAAATAAGTTCACTAGGCTCTATTGTTTACTTGTTGATCAAAATTACTTGACGTTTTTTATGTGTAAAGATGGTTTGCATAATGGTGCCATGCAATTGTTATATACTCTACTACTGTGATCTGTCAAGTGTTACAACAATCACTAGAAAACCATTTCTCTTCGAAGTAAAGCTCATGAATCAGCTAAACTATTTTTAGGGCCTCTTTTTTTCGAGGGATTTTTTCCCGTTCCCTGTGGGAGAGGCCCTTAGGGAGTTAAGGAAGAGTTGAGCTCTTCACTTCTCTTTTAGGGAACACGCAAAAGAGTTGAGTTCTTCACTTGGGAATTGGCTCGTTATCAAAGGTACTTCTGTGCTGTCCCTTTTGATTTTCTTATTTGGTTTTTAGTAGCTGTAACTTTGTCTTATTTTCTAGAAATTAAGATCAAAGCCGAATGGGGAGCCTTCTGTTTGGAGCTAATAAAAGAGTAATTCATGTTACAATAAGCAGGTAGCATGCGCAGAGTTCTGCATTCCAGTTCCTTTTAGCAATGGGGTGTATCCATATTCGTCCTTTTTGTGTAAACAACCATTGCGCTCCTATTACACTTTTCTGAATAAGATGAATGGATCTATTTATCATTTTATTAGAGAGGAGATTCAACGGCGCAACGTAGAAAAAGCATGGCAACAAAACCCCTTGAAAATTGTTACATGGCTTAATTATAAAGATCTGTGGAAGATACAGGTACAAGACTACAAAGTTATCGTAGCAGATTGAATTCCTAGAGTCTGGTATTCACATGTTACTCTTGAAAGATTATTTGTTTTCTGTATTAGCATACTGGAATGGGCAGGCTTCTACAAATTTGCTACATGTATCCAGATCACTTTCTAACTGGCAAGGTAAGAAATGTTGAAGTGTTATTTCTTTCTGGTAATGACACATCGTGCAAACTGTGTTATGACAACTTCATCTTAATTTATCTGTTATGCTCTGCAGCATTGGGTGGGGAATGATCACAATCCAACTTTGGTTTATGGTATATGTTTCCATTCAACTGGTTGTGGCAGCGTTGGTTTATTTTTTTGGTTTAAGAAGCTCTCTATAAATCAATCCATTTTTCAGAAGATGTCAACATTACGATTACTATTTAAGGAAAGAAGAAGCCTGCCATCCTCCATTTTATATTCCCTCCTAGGTTACTAGGTTTACTCCAATCTATACATGTACTGACATGCCTCAGATTGATCTATGATTCATTTGTAGGTTATGCTGTTCATGCAAATGTTTAGGTGATTGGGAGGTTGCTGAACTTTCAGAAGATATCCACACCTTATCAAGGTGAGTAATAGAAGACTAAAAAAAACAAAATGGTAAGGGCACTGCTACTCTTTAATCTCATCAGGTTGCTAAAAGAAACCAGCTGACCATTTCGAAACTATCCTGTTCATATTTGAGGTTCACCCAGGTTTATTGTACATTAGAAAAACTTTCATCCATCCTTTTTGGACAAGCAGATAGGTCATGCAGTAACTTATTTTTACTTGGTTTGAAAATTCCACAACCTAATATAATTCCATATAATTGGATGATAGTTATATTTCTGGCTGCTGAGCTCACTATGAAAAAGAATAGGCCCAAATTGACACTTTTGAAGTTTTTTTACTATATCCTTCTATCAATATATTCTAGCTAAGATCTCATACAATATGTCAGATATTTAACAATGTTTTCTACATGGATGAAATGTGAAGGTTATCCATTGAATTTGAAAAGAAAGCATTTTTCTCAGTTTCCTGTGGAGTTTTGGTAGGCTCCATCCATTACTAGAGATGACATTTTCCTTGTCGTCACCTATGCCATTCCAAGATGGCAAGACTATCAGCCCTAGCCATGTTACTCCATCTATCTTATCTCATCTTTCTACTCTCACCTTAAGGTTGGTATGTTTATTGGATATAGTGAGATATGGTTAATGGATTTGATTTGATCTCATTGTTTGGTTCAACTCATTCATGCTCTTGCACTTCCAATTGGCATGTCCATATTAGTTTGGCTTGATCTACTTTGGTTTAGTTCATCCAAATGGTTACATTGCTCATTGATTGTTGGATCTAATCCATCTCGTGTGTTTTTTTTGGATTCAAGCATGTGCTTATGCTTACGTGTGTTGTTCATTGTGTGTATTTGATTTGGGTTGGTCCATTGATAGATTTGATTTGCTCAGTGCTTGTGCTTGCGTGCCATGTGCTTATACCTTAGATTGCCATCTGCTTGTGCTTGTTGGGGAGTGGTATCTATTGTGTCATTGTGTGTCTTTGATTTGGGTTGGTTGATTGGTGGATTTGATTTGTTCTATGTTTGTGATTGTGGTTACACTTCGAAGTGTTATGCATTTGTGTGGTGTTCATTGTGTGTAGTTTATGAGAGATTGATTGGTGGGTGTGATTTGCTATGCTGTTGTGCTTGTCCATGTGCTTGCATGTTTTGTGGATCTGATTGCTTGTTTCTATGCTAGTTCTTGTTCTTGTTTTTCTGTGTTTAGACTTAGAGTACTTGTTGATGAGTGTCTGGTTACTTGTTATGCGCTTGTGAGTGGAGTGCTACTCAATGAGTGGATTCAATTCGGTTTGCTTTTGGTTTGGCCCATACATGTGCTTGCGCTTATGGACTTATATGTATGTATTTATTGATGGATCTATTTATCCGTTATAGTTTTGGTTTGATTGAATCATATACAAGCATTTCATTTATGGGAGCCCTGTGCTTCTTTTCATTTTATGGGAATCTTGTGCTTGTGCTTTTCATGTATGGGAACCTGTACTTGTGGAGGATTGATTCATCTTATGTATTTTGTCAGGCTTAGGTTAATTGATGGATTTGAATTCCTGTGTGTTTGTGTTTCTCAAGTTATATTTGATTGTAGATTTGATTTTTATTTATCTCTTTAGTTTTACTTTTTTCTTCCACTTATTTATGTCCTTGCACTTATGTTAGTGTCGTAGTGCCGGCCACCGTCCCCTACAGACCAGCAAAGAACTTCGAGAAAAGAGATCCTTCAATCATGACTGAAGGGCATGCGTGTGAAGGGTCACAAGCAGGATGTTCGCCCCCTTTCCTCCAGTAACATAAGGAAGGCTTCGATGGTAAGCTGAAGGGGTGACTGGTCACTTTAAATGATTTTTTTACTGTATTAGCCACCTCGCTATCTTTTTTCCCAATATGGCACTCGTCGCAACGAAATTTCGGAAGTGGCCCCATGCATGAAAAATTCAGCGGAGAGGCGGCGCGGTATTATTTCTCGCGATCGGGCTCAGCGGGAATGTCATTTTCCGCACTTGCGGCTGGAATATATATTTTCCCGCAGGCAATTTTCCAGCACCCGCCAAGCGTTGGAAAACTTTTCTTTTTTTCCAGCAGACGGCGAACGCTGGAATCGGTGGCGACCGGACGGGATGGCGGTGCCCGCTCACTAGAAATTATTCAGCGCACGCGAGCGCGGCTTTTTTTTCTTTTTTTCCGCGGACGCTAGCCGCTGGAATCGGTTAATTATGTAATTAATTAGTCATGCATGCAAACGACAATCGACCGATATTAATTCGATTTTTTTTTCCTGTACTGGCCACCTAGCTCTACTTTTTTTCGTATATGGCCCTCATCGCGACAAATTTTCGAAAATAGCCCTATCAATTCGTGAAGAATTTTGTATTGTACCGGTTGTCTGGCTCTATTTTTTTCGTATGTGGCCCTCGTCGCGATGAATTTTTGAAAATAGCCTTGTCCACACGAATTTGTCGCGCTAGAAAGCCGACGTCATGCGGCGTGCGCGTGCTAGAGTGGCCTGGTCCCGCTGCCAGTCGAAAGATTTTCTATACTGGCCCCCTACTGGATCTTATTTAAGGAAATAGCCCTCGACGCTCAAATTTTTAATTCCTTTTTATTTTTAATTCCTTTTTAAAGTACAGTAGTGAGCGGAATTTTCAGATAAAAATGACTACAGCGGAAACTATGCTGCGAAATATTTTTTTACTAACTGGAGTGTTAATTTTATAATCGAATTTAGTTTGTAACGACTAATGAATGGCATGGAAAATGGTTCGGAGAGAAATGAGAAAGCTAGTGACGCCGAAGCGCAAAATTACCAAAACAACAAATTGTTGATGTATTTGGCTCCCTTCTTTTTGTTTTTAAGTAGAAAATAGAACATAACAAGGCAGAGATAAATTAATAAGGAAAAATTCGAAGAAGTAACTTTAATGACTCGTACGAAACAAGATGACATAGCAGGTTGTACAAAACGACTAGAGGAAACATACGTACAAATATTGGGGTACGTAGCATGACATAGAAATATTAGGATACATAACACGACATTGTGGACGTAACATGACATAGAAAATGATGCGAGAGACATGGCGCGACGACATGGACGAACCATGAACGGAAACTACTGCTAAGGTACATACACGCCTTTTGGAAATGGAAAAAAGTCGTACTTATTGTCCTAGACCCTATATGGAAGGATTCATCGATGCCTTCCCCTTTGATTGCGCGAGATGCAGGGCCTTGGCCTTTTTCCAATTAGGCCCGTACATATTGACCCAATAATAGTCTTTTGGGGTGATCTTCGGCTTCTCACACTCGCGTTTGTCCCGCTCATCGGCTATCTCCTTCATCTTCTTGCGATGTGCTTGAATCTCATCTTGTGCCTTCCAGAAGTGCGCATCGTCGTCCCGGTAGCGCGGTTGCTTTGGTTTGTCATTCATAGTCTGAGGCTCAGGCTTCCAACGTTGGAATCGCTCGGGGGCAACTGCGAAGTGCAGGTACTCTTCGTGCTCCAAGTACTCCCTATCGTACTTGTCCGGGCTATCGATCCATTGGAAGAAGTAGCAACTATCTTCTCCCTGGTGTCATGCGTGGACAAAGATATGTCTGAAAAACACATCACGAAATATACACACATAACTTACGCGTATTTCATAGTGGCACGTGTAGTGCACCCGGGCAGCAGTGTCGGGATGTCTGGACTACTTTATCCTCACTGGAGCACCGTAGTCGTAGTTTTAGCAGGGAAACTCAGGTGGCACAAGTGCATCCTTCCAAGAAACATTTGGGTAGCCTTTCCCCTTCTCGGCAAGCCACTTGCGCCTACGAAGAACCATTGCATAGTCGGCCATTGTGAACCTACCGGTGAAGGGGGCTATGGTGCTGGTAGGGATGTGGTGTTCGGTGTGGGGATTGGCTCGGTGTAGTGTGGAATGTATGTGCTGGACCTGGCGCCGTATTTATAATAAGTTTTCGGTGGTAGCCTAGCATGCGTGTTGTTAAATCGGTCTGACAAAGTACATGTGTTGTCAATTCGGTCTGAAAAAGCAACTGGCAGTGTGTTGTCAAATCGGGCTGACAAAGAAATAGCAATTGGGTTGTCACTTTACTCTGAGAAAGTGGGGGCAGCATGTTGTCAAGTCTAAGAGTCAAGTCTGAGAAAGATGCTGCCTGCGAGTTGTCTAATCGGCCTGACAAAACTGGTGCTCGTGAGTTGTCTAATCGACCTGACAAAGCTGGAGGCTCGTATAGGGTTGCGTAGTGATTTCATGTGTAATGTTAAAAAATTACCATTTCCAAATGGCGACAGAGGTGTGCATATGAATTTCTCTAATATAAAAAACGAAAAACCACAAAATTAGAAAAATAGCACGCCGAAAAGGAAAATTACAGAAGTATGCCAAAAACAGGGCAGTGCGATGGGTTGAGTGTTGTCAAATCGGGCTGATAGAGAAATAGGAAATGTGTTGTCACTTCGCGGTGCGCATAGTGTTGGTCTGAGAAATCAATAGCCAGTGCGTTGTCACTTCACTCTGAAAAAAGCGAGGGTAGCGTGCTGTCTCGTCGGTCCAACACAGTGAGTTCAGACGAAAGTAATAAATTTTTCACTGCGCTATGAGAAAGCAGGTCGCATCATGTTGTCTCGTCGGCCAAGTAAGTGCTGGTATGGTAGATATGGGTCACAGGCTAGGTATGAATTAAGTTCGTGTAGCTATTATACGTGATCGAGTTGGCAATTTTGCTATTGTGCAAATTAGTACTGCCATTAGGGACCTGAGGCTTTATTGACCCTCTCCATTTGTTGCGCAGCACAACGATAAACATAAACATAGAATGGATACTACGACATATTAGTTGAACAGCATGAAGGCGTACATAAACATGAACAGGATACATCATTCTTAAACCACTTCAAATGGTATCCATGACCAACTTAGTCTTCTTTGTAGGAAACGAACTACTTCGCAGGTATAGCATAGAGTACGACAAGGATAGCCACACAAACAATCTTCTCCAACCACTTGATATGTACCCATAGTGTTTGCCCACTGGAAATATTGACATCCTGCAACCTACGCGATGATATAAACATGCTTTGGGGCCGTGGAAAGAAAGAAGATCTCTCAACAAATGGACAACTCAAACAGGAAAAAACAAGAAGAAAACGAACTAAATTTTCACTTACAGAGAAAAAAGGGCATTTGTAAAACACCCGACCGTTAAGTGTCGTAGTTTTTGTTTAATAGGTTTTTTATCAAGCTGTAGAGCTAGCTTGTGCTTGATTACCTCTTGGGACACCAGGCATATCAAATAGCTTCCACGCAAAGACGTCTAAGTGTGCTTGGAGAAAAACAATGAGCGTGAGTTCCTATTATTCATCAAAATCCGACCCAATCCGAATTATCCTAGATGGGTCGCTTGAATCTAGGGATGCAATCGCTCGGATTCAGTCGGATATCGCTCTTTTCATATCCTAAACCATATTTTTTTTGTTGGATTCAGAGTTGGATACGGATAATGCCGGATACGAATACGGAGCGGATAATATCGATCGTGGATTCGAATCGTATACGGAGCGGAATCGATACAGTACCTAATAATTTTTGTCGGATATCGCGCAAACATAGATACCGCATAAAGCACACATATAGCACTGATTGATCAATAGTATGAGTTCGAATTTGTCTTATGCGTGGGTGCTCTTCAGAGCATGTCATGAGTGTGTGTCGATAAGTGTAACATCTTTTCATTGTCTTATGCATCATCTCATTCAGGGGTGAATCCATCATTGGCGCTGGCTAGGGTGCCAGCCCCACCTCCGGCCGACCGAATCCCCCTCCTCCAGTATCCTCAACGCCAGAAAGAAGCAGAGACGTGGCGCCATGACAACAAATCGGTAGTTTAGTAAATGTCAACTGGAAGTAAGATATAATAAGAAAAGTAGAAAACAATACTATCAGGCAAGTGAGTCATCAAAATTAGTCATGAACTCCCTTACTCCCATGGGATTTCATCTGGTACAGTACTCGGCATCCTTTACTATAGCGCAGCACCAGGAGTTCAAGAGATAAACAATGTCGGTGTCGTCTCGTAGGCGACAGACCATTGCACGGGCAATCGCGTGCGGAACGTGCATCACCAAAGTAGAGGAATCGGCAGCTCGGAGCGCTGTCTAGCTGGCAGCCGAACACGCATCTACAGAGCCTAGAGAGGAACCAAGGCTTACTCCGTCCAGTCGGTGGCCGAACGCGCATCGCCAGAGCTCAGATAGGAACCGAGGCGATCGGCAAGGAAGAGCGATCAAGGACGAGGAGCCTCTCAGCTTCGTATTGATGCTAGAACGAGGACACCAGAGCCAGACTAATTCGCTAGCGCCACTGATTGCTTTGCTCGGTATAAAAAATTGCCCCAAGCCCCAATGCAATGCCTCATTCCTGAATGCCTTTTGTTGTGATAACTGATGTCTGATTTTTGTATTCTATTGCCTCAAGTCTATATTCTATTGTCTGATTGATATTTTTGTCTCTCTGATTTAATATGTATGAATTTGTAATTTGGTTGGCAATATATCGATAGATGTATCATTAGTATGCGTATGTTGAGTTAGAACTTCGACATAAGAGCCCCACCTCTACTTTCATCCTGGATTCGCCATTGATCTCATTTGTACACACACACCATATATATACATATAATTTAACCTCATAAAAAATTAATAAATAAGATGGATTTGAGCATACCACGGGCAGTTGGCGAATCTTGTTTAAAATTTCAAGTAACTGCTTGCCTTCCAAAAAATCAGAAACTACCACAAATAAATGCTAGAAAACAAGGTCCTCTCCAAAATTCATGACATGTGTGCCCAGACTCAGCCCACATTTCACCCCTGGCCTAGCACGTCGAACACCCCACCATGGTGACCATGCAGCTGTGACCTGATCCCCTCCTTGCCAAAGTACTAGGCCACGATTACTATTTGGCTGCCAAAGTACTCCGCCACATGATCCGGATATCAAAATTACATTTTTCAGAAATATCCAAAAGTTAACTTGGAATATCTCGATCCGACGAATAGTGATCTCCCAAATCTGAATCCGAATCTGAAAAAAAATATCCAATACCGAATCCGACAACTATCTGATATGACTATCCAAATTTGATCAGAACACATCCGATCGGTCAGTCGGTCGAAAAATATCCGATCCGATTGCACCCTTACTTGAATCTAATGGAACTTTCTAATAGAGTTAATCTTGTAACGGAGTAGAGTCCGTGGCATGCAAGGCAAGTTGAAGTCGAGCCCGACTTTGTGTATGAGACAATATGCTATATAAGCAAAGCCTGTGAAATAGCAAACATAAGTGGAGAAAAAGAGCAAACATAAGTGGAGAAAAAGAATCAATGTAAGTCACAAGAGCTTCGTTGCTTAGTTGGTTCTTCCGTTGCTCTTGAGAACACAGGTCGCCAATTCAAGTCCTGAGTCACGGTTTTTTAGTTGAATTTCTTTTTATTTTCCAACAATTGGTATCAGAGCTAGATTCTTGATCCGTTGCCCGAGATGATGCCGCGCTCTCCGGGAAGTTGTCACCGGTGATGAGGCGACGTCGGGTGTGATGGCGAAGGAGAGTTTCGTTGTCTCGCTGCATTATCCGATGCTCACGAAGAGCAATTATGCAGCATGGGCAATCAAGATGAAGGTGTATATGCGATTGTGGACGGCAACGTCGATGTGCGCAAGGATCAGATGGCCTTGGCGGCCATCTATGGAGGCATCTCGGAGGAAACACTCTTCCTACTGGTCGAAAAGGAGACGACCAAAGCAGCGTGGGAGGCGTTGAAGACGATACATCTTGGCGCCGATCGTGTAAAGGAGGCAAAGGTACAAACCCTTAAAGTTGAGTTCAAGGGGCTGCACATCGTCAACAAAATCAAAGGGCTTGGTGACAAGATTGAGGACAACTAGTGGTAAGAAAATTCCTTCGTGCGGTCCCTGGTAGGTTCCTGCAAATCGTCTCCACCATTTAGCAGTTTGGCGACCTCAAGGTGATGACGATCAAGGAGGTAATCAGTCGCTTGAAGGCTCATGAGGAACGGATTAGGGGATCTGGCAGGGGTGAAGATGAGCACCTACTCCTGACGTGTGCCAAGTGGGAGGCCCGATCGTGGAGGCACGGCGGCGAGGGCTCTTTTGATGGCATTAAAGGCGATGGTCGACGAGGCCACAAGATTCAGAAATTCGACAAGGCAAAAGTGAGATGCTATAATTGTAACGATTATGGGCATTTCGCTTCAGAGTGCCGCAAGTTGAAGGAGGTGAAAAAAACGCTCCTTACTGAAGCTCTAAGTGATGACGAACCAGCACTACTTTGATGTTGTGTCAAGTAAGAGAGTTGAGTCCAGGACATTGAAGAGGTGTGTTCGCCGTCCTAAGTCGAGTCCATCAAATTTGACTCCAGAACGTTGAGGAGGTGTGTTCGCCGTCCTAAGTCGAGTCAGTCAAAGTTGACTCCAGGACGTTGAGGGGATGCGTTCACCGTCTAAAGTCATGTCCATCAAAGATGAGACCAAGACGTTGAGGAGACGTGTTTGCCGTCTTGATTTAAGTAAGATGAGTCTGGGATGTTGAGCAGATGCGTTCTCCATCCTGTATCGAGTAAATATTGCGTAAGTCATAGTTGAGACCGACTACGTCAACAAGTTAGAGTTGTGTTACAAGATTAAGGGGGTGATTGATAGAGTCAATCTTGTAACGGAGTAGAGTCTGTGGCTGGCATGCAAGGCAAGTTGAAGCCGAGTCCGACTTTGTGTATGAGACAATCTGCTATATAAACAGAGCCTATGAAATAGCAAACATAAGTGGAGAAAAAGAGTCAATGTAAGTCACAAGAGCTTGTTGCTCAGTTGGTTCTTCTGTTGCTCTTGAGAACACAGGTCGCGAGTTCAAGTCCTGAGTCACGGTTTTTTTAGTTCAATTTCTTTTTATTTTCCAACACTTTCTTCACTACCTCGTTTGGCTGAGAAGTAGTCTTGAGCTTTACTGCTTTCCCTGTTTTGTCTTCTAAAGTGAGCTCTTTCAGAGGCAACTGATCGACTAGTTCAAGAGACTTACGATCACATGAAAGCGAAACAGCTTGGTCGCCTTGGATAATAATCACACCCTTTGGACTAGGAATCTTGAGGCTTTGATAAGCATGATGTGTAGCTGCCATAAATTTGGTTAAAGATGGTATGGCTAGAATAGCACTATAAGGAGACTCAAAATCTACTACTTCAAATGTTATCAATTTTGTTCTAAAGTTAACAGAATTATCAAATGTGACTTCCAGGACTACTTGTCCCAAAGGGGTGAGGGATGTACCAAGAACGATTCCAAAAAAGGGTTTGTGATAGTTTTTACTTTAGAGCGAGATATTTGCATTTTTTCTAGAGCATTGACAAATAGCAAATCAAGTGAATTACCACCATATATCAGAACTCTACCCACTTTACAATTACTAGTTGGTGAGACAACTAAAGGAAGTTTGTGAGCAGTAAACATACCGTTTGGGCAGTCTTCTTTATTGAAGGTCAGGGAGGTCCCTGGCTACTTGGGGGTAGACTGGTCGATTAGGGGAGGTCGCAATATTGTTGACCTCTCTCCATACCAACTTGTATTGTCGTTTTGACGAATAAGCAACAGAACCTCCAAATATCATGTTGACATGGTTGTCAGGCTTCTGATATGGCACCTCTTGATCTTTGTCAATGTTTCGGACCAACGGTGGTCCATTGTCTTCAGATGGAGTAGGCATTGGACCTCTATCTGCATAAAAGTCATCAAATTTCTTCTACCATGTACAGTAGTTCCGCAAGTCATGGCCAGGAGTTTTATGCAAAGGACACCATCGCCCATTGCCTCTAGTTGGAGTTGGCTTAGTAGCAGCATGGTTGTTTACACGACCCCCTGGTCCTAAGGACCTCTTCCTTTGTGATAGAGTGGTCGTTCGTCTACAGCTACGACCTCTCTTGTGGGCATCTTGGACTTTCCCTTTTTCTTAATCTTACCTATAGCGCACTGAGAGCTCTCGGACTTCTTGGGCTTTCGTTCTTTAGAGTTCTCAGGTTCTGGCTGTGGTGGGGTGATCTCTTCATCCACCATTTTGTTCCACTTCACTGTTTCATGGGCATCGGAATACCGGTCCACCATATCAAATAATTCTGATACGTTGCATGGCGGGTTGATATTTAGATCTTCGGTGAAGCATCGATATCATACTTCCTGTTTGAAAGTGCGAACCATGGAATCATCAGTAATTAGGGAGAGTGTTCCAGACCTCAATGAATCTCTTAACAAATTGCCGTAAGTTTTCCTCAACAGTTTGTCGGAGACAATGTAGTTCATCCTCCTTCCCTGGCTTTGTGTAACAACTTTTGAAATTATTTTGAATTGTGTCACACAACATTTCCCAATTATAAATTGAGCCTTCAGGTTGGTTAAATAAATAACCATGTCCAAGCAGATCCTTTAAAAATGGTAGGTAGATAATTAGCCATTACCTAATCATCACCACCCGTAGCCTGGATGGGCACTGTAAATCTGGAGGAATGTTGATGGATTTTGAGTTCCATCAAAGCTCTCTAAGTTTCCTAGTTTGAACTTTTCAGGCCAGTTGACCTCCCTAAGGCCAGGGGAAAAAGCCTTACAGCCTGTGTAAGGCCCCACACGTGTTCATGTATTATGCCAAACATTACGACCAACAGGTGATCTCTGACACCTACAACGACTAGGTGAGCGAACATCATATCCACCTTGACCTTGGTGATCTGGATTACAGCGTCTAGATGGCGTGCGTATATGGCATGAATCTGTTTGGGAGCACACGGTCTGGGAGCGGTTTTGAACCTCTTCCGTTGCATCTTCCAATTGTTGCGCAATGGAGCGTAGAACAGCCATTCCTTGCGCCAACTCCATTCCTTCAGGAGGATGAGCAAGCACACTTGGAATGCGAACACGCTGTGCAAGGAAGTCCTCCTGCGTAGAAATCATTGAGATGTTAAGGTCCCTTAATGCTTGTCGTGGCATCAGGGGCAGTGTCCAAAAGGTTGTTGAGTGGCTCTTCGGGATGTACTTGGTTCACCGGCAAAGAAATATTGCCGAGACCGTAAAATTTGTGCTTGTGTGGAGGTACGTATCTCGGCATCTCGTTGGGCCTGTTCTACCTGTTCTTGCCTCTCTTGTTCCTCTTGTTGTTGACGTTCATGTTCCTCTTGCTTTTCCCTTGCTAATCGTTCTTCATTGGTCTTGGGATTTCCTGCGACCGAGGATTGAACATTACCAATAGTGGCGATTTGGCGATCGCAGGAGTAGGCAGAAGGGAAGAACATCCCATCATCTGACGATGGGGTGTAGTTAAGACTCCTAAGAATATCTTTTGTAGTTGCATCTGCCAAAACCTCATCATCGATGCTGTTAGCGAAATTATCATGGAGTGTTTTTCCCTGAAGACCATCTGAATCTATTATTCGAGAGAAGACAGGTTTGGGAAAATACTCGTCCAATGGAGGACCGATGGACGGCAATTCCGTTCTGGCCAAAGTGGGCCAGTGGATGCGGTGTTGGTTGACATGCTCGTCCCCTCGGCATGTTCTTCGAGGGGGCAACACACCTCACCTCCGACGATGACACAGTCCTCTTGCATGAAATCCTCGTAATCGGCAGTGTTGAAGGAATTCTCCTTGTTGAAGACGCAAAAAGTTGGGTCCATGAGACAGGAAACATTACCGTAGCTTATGCCAAACAATTTGTTGGCTAGAAACTTCCCCATGGACGGCGCCAGACTTTCTTCCGTAGATCAGAAACAAAGAAAAATGTAAGTAGGGACGCTTTTTATTCCTTGGCTTTCTACGGTGGAAAGAAGTTTACAAAGGGGGGATCAAAATCTAGGCTAAATATGCTAGTCTCTGATCCTTGAATCATTGTAAATGATCAATCTATTTTTTCTTATCTAAATGGTGCACGGGTCGTAATAATTTATAACCGTCAAGTGGCGGAAGTATTATCTAATTGCCACCTCTTCGCTTTCTTCTGACTATCGTGTACGTAACTGACACCCCTTCGCTTCTTTTCAACTGTTGTATTCCACCGTGAACTGCCATGTCTTCTTATCTCGTACGATGCCTTTAGTTGTTGATAACCGCCTCCACGTGGGCTTTGAATTTTTGCATGTGGATAATTTCTTGATTTGACTCCTCTTGTGACTCATTAGGAAGGGCTCAAGGACTACTCAGTATGTGAGAGGTCTAGGACCAATGATCTAAGAATTGTCTAAGACCTTAGAGTGGTTGTGACCTAAGGAGTGGTCATCACGGCCTTGAGTGGTCATGACCTAACTTGAAGAGTGGTAGTGACCTAAGGAGGTCACAACCAAGGGAGGTCACTTCCTAGAGTGTTCGTGGCCTAAGGAGGTCAAAACCTAGGGAGGTCACATCCTAGAGAGGTCGTGACCTGAAGAGTGGTCATGACCCGAGGAGGTCACAACCTAGATGATCCAAACTGGGACGTTTAGATGTTTGACTAGTTAATGATCCTCGTCAGACAATTTCGGGAGAAGTGTTTTTAGGCACTAAAGTCACAAATGAATCGTTGATTGAAACTAATCTCTCCTTCGGTGAAAAGAAGTGCTCACAAAGTACTGGGAATTTATGTTTCAGAATACCCCAACATCTTTTAATAAAGTGGCCATTGAAGTGCACAACAATGATTGTTCACACAAATAGAGTTGGTTTATTAGATATGGTTAGGTTACGCCTTATCTTTAGATTAGATTGTTAAAACTCCTCTATATAAAGAGAGATGGTGTCTAACTGAGCTCAAGAAAGAATGAATTAAAGTCTTTCTCACTCTCTAAGACCACAGTCTCCTCTTTCTTATAAGCCCTCCCCTTCATCTATGCCATCGCGACCTTCCTTTGTACAGATAATTACAATCATAACATTTAAAACTCAAATTTAGCTTAGAATATATCTTAATGAGTAAATGAGTTTTTTTTCTTGTTTATAATTCTTTCTTATCTTTTGAGTTTAAATTGTTGGGGACTACTCGTAATTAGGGTCCACCAAGTGCTGGGCTAGATATTTATCTTTTTAAAAAAATTCTAGCATATTTCTCTTTCGTTTGAGAGCGTTTAGCCACATATCATATGTTTGTTTATTATATATAGAACTCTTTCTTATCTTTTGAATTAAAATATGTTGCAGATAACATCTAGTGCTTGTGGATTAGTCATAGCTCATGATTACGGTCTACCAAACTAAGGGCTACATGTTTTTATTTTTGAGAATTTTTAGCATTTTTTAATTCTTTTAGAACGTATAGCTATGAATCATATTACAAGATTTTTTTCAGTAGGGAATTTGGTATTTTGGTTAGCCTTAGGCTTAAAGGTTGTATTTATGGAAGAGGATTACAATTCAAGTGCTTTAATTTCACGGCAATTTGAGTGTGTTTGTTTCATCTCATGTTGTACTTAAATGGATGTGCTACCTAAATATTGTTACTTTAGTTAGTGTTCTTCTATTTACCAGAGAGCACAGCAGAGGTAGAATGGTTTTGTTTGCTAGGTTATTTGACTCAATTTACTTCAGCTAACAAGTAACGTGCTAGGATTCTCATTATGCCAAATTAGTGATGCCCCTGGTGTGAAACAAAAGTATTTAATTTGCTGATTCTCCAGAGGTATTTGTTCACAAGTTCATATAATGATTGATTCATTTTATTTACTCTTTGCATGGGTAACCATGGTATTGTCCAATACAGTTCCACAGAAGCTTGCATTATCTGCGATACTACTAACTTACTGTGCAGGTATAGCCTTCTCAATCCACTTTGAAACAGTGCTTCAGTATCACTCATGTAGTATCCCACTTTCTATACTAAAGTTCTGATGTTCTTGCACTGCTGAATGATCAATATCAGTGAAAGATATGAGCTTCCTTCAAGTTCGGGGGTGTCAAACGAATGGGGTTGGAAAGTTTAGGGCTGCTAGATAACCAGTTTCAAAGTTTGAGGTGTCAGACGGACTTTTGAGAAAAGTTCAAGGTGTTATATAGACTTTTTCCCTCTACAAAACCAGCTTAGGGTGTTAAACGAACGGAATTGGAAAGTTCAGGTACTAGATAACCGGTTTCAAAGTTTAGGGTGTCAACGGATTTTTGAGCAAAGTTTAGGGTGTCGGACGGACTTTTTCCTATTTCAAATATTCAGATACATCAAGATCAGTGAAAGAGATGCTGGATGATCAAGATCAGCGGAGGACCAAAGCTACCTTCAAATATTCAGACAGAAGACTGCCAAAAGGTTTGCCGTGCTTTACTTCACCAAATTGTGTTGATTTTGTGTACATTTACTTCATACGTGTAACATCCCAAAAATTTGTTCATAATGTTATTCTCTCATTATTTGTGCATTTTATGTTTTTCTGAATTTATTGGATTTTTTTGGAATTTATTTGAATTTACTTTAATTAAGTATATTGAACCTTTGGTGTAAACTAATTATATATAGATAAAACTAATATAAAATTTTGCCAAAAATATTTTATTTGAGTTCAAAATGTCTCAAAGTATTTATGAGAATTTCTGGGATTTTTCTTGATATTTTAATTGCTTAAAACTGATTAAACTAATTTCTGTAATTATTTTAAATCAAAAACACGAGAAAAATCATGTGAACAGTACTGGGCCGAGCCCAGCACTTTGCGCGCGTAAGCCAGCGGTTGCGGCCCGTTCGGCCCGCTTCGCCGCTACCTTGCGCGTGGACCGTTGGATGAAGATCATGCGGTCTTCATCTCCGTGGAACCCTAACGCCTGCGAGCCGTTGGATCGGGATCGTGCGTCCGAGATCGCTTCGCGTTATTTTGGAAGGATCTGATCGTATCCGTTGATTTTGGAAGGTGTGGATCGGATCGTATCGCGTTCGAGGGAGTTTCGGCCGTTCATCGCAGATCGGACGAACCGCAGTCATCGTCTCCGATTCGGTTTCCGAATTCGCCGTCGACCTGCCGCCGCCGCGTGATTTAGGGTTGCCATATTTGTGCGCATGCCGAGGCTATTTAAAGCGCGGACCGCACCCCGATGATCGCCATCCCAGTGCGCATTTGCTAGCCTAGCCTCTTCGTCGGAGTCGCCGCCGTTTAGCCCCGAGAGCTCGCCGTAGTTCTTCGTAGCACCGCCGCTAGTTTTTCCGCCGTTCCGCCGACGTCGAGCCTCCATCCGCCGTGTGGGTTCCGGTTTCGATTTCGCTGCGTCAAGCCGCACCGGAGCTGCCACCTCTTCGTCGCCGGAAGGAGCTAGTTCGCCGTTGGACCCGTCGTCGTCTTCGTCTCCGGGAACCCAGCACCGCCGCGACATCGCCGTGCTTCGGAGCTTCGCACAGCCGTCAGATCTTCGCCGAATCATCCATATTGTGCCACGTCTCTGTCGTCAGCAGTGTTCTGCTCGGGTAAGCTGTGGTCGTTAGATTTTCGATGAACGATCAGGATTGAGCCGCGTAGGAATAGATCGTGAACCGTTGGATCCTTGCGTGGATGAGCGACGCGTGTCGGCTCAGAAGCCAAAGCGTGTGCGCCGGGTGCACGATGGATAGGTGCGTGCCGTGGACGTGGTCTGTAGACCGAGCGACGTGGCGCATTTTGATTGGCCCACGTGTCCCGATGACGTCGTGCTGACATCAGCCGGTCCACAGCACAGTACCTCGAGTCCACGGTGGACCAGCGTGATTTCGTGGACTGAGTCCATGCGCCAAAGCCACGTGTCCGTCTCTGATTGGTCCACGTGTCGCTTGCGCATTAATCGGTAATTTCCAGTAGAAAAATAATTCTGGAAAATCGGATTTTCTAATTTCTGTATTTTCAATATTTATTCAAACTTCAAAAGGCTATAACTTTTGCATTTTAACTCGGATTTGAGTGATTCAAATTTCTAAAAAAATTTAAAATCAAGAACTTTTTAATGGTGCTTTTTAATTGAATTTTTGGAGTCTATTTGCTCTCTATTTTGGGTGTTTATTGCTATTTTATCTCGATTCGCGTAGACGTTGAATTGCTCGGTGCTCCAGAAGAGGATTCGTCGCTTCAAGACCCAAGCTCAGAGCAAGACCAGCACCTACTCCAAGGCAAGTTGTGCTTTAACCATGTTGCACCTGATTTCACAAAATTGCTTTTTTGTCTCTTAAATTTATGCATGATATTTTATGTGGATAAATGATTTCAATTAATCTGGGAAATAGATAATATGCCTATTTACATTAAGACCACCTTGTCAATTATATGCCATGATCTTGTTGTTACCCTAGGATGGTTAATTAATAGTTGGTTAATATTGATAATCAACACGGCTAGTTAGACCGTCGTAGATTGCTTAGCCATGCCACGTCATCACATGTGTTCGAATGTTGATACTTAATCTAGACTAATGAAATATGGAACAATGTTTATGAATTGGTGTGTCATGTGTTGTCACACAATGATATCAAGTTATCGTGGCGAGGTCACACAACTAGATTGAAATGTTGGTGGCATGTGGTGCTTGGTAATCAACTGGGGTGGTAATGATTTAGATTGGGGCAAGTGGCAAGGGGCAGTGTGCCAGGATTGGCAGGGATATGTGGAGTCTTGCCTTAATCGCTTTAAGGACTTAACCTTGCAAGCCTTTGACCTAAGTCTTTCCTGCAACCACATGTCTGGAATGGGACAGCCTAGCTGAGTAATTTGTGAAGCCTAGATTTTGGTACTGTCGTGGTGAATAGTGAGTCCCGGGTTTACAATATAACTCACATGGCGCAAGAGGGGGGCCCTGTTGTGGTGGTTTAACCCTTCAGTGTTGAAACCTTAGCGAGCAGTACTGAGTCTAGGTGTAGCATTGTAAAGGCTTTGTTATGATCACTCGCCTTGGTGGTGTTTGGTTGTATCGTGTGGGTAAAGTGCATAACCTCTGCAGAGTGTACAATCTATTCGAATAGTCGTGCTCACGGTATTGGGCAATGCTCGGGAATTACAGTTAAGGGTTAGACTTTAATCAAATAAAAACCGGATGGGATGGCAGGATTGCCACAGAGTAAATGGAACTTGACTTAGGATTGGAAATCTGATTTACTTGTAATACTGAATCTATTAATTACTATTATTTGTTTTACTATTTTTCAATCTATTTACTGTATTCTTGTTAAATGCCGCTTTATTGCAAAATAGCCATATTAGCCATTCCTTTGGATTAAGCCAAGCATGTAGAATATTAGACTTGAATTACTGTGCACAACTTGTTGAGTGCTTTATGTACTCACCCCGCAATAACAAACTTCAGAAGAGGAGGAATCCGTGGTATTCTTGGAGGAGTACTACGACGCTGAGGCTTAGGGTTCGAACCTCATCAGTTGCCTGTGGTGAACTAGGGAGCTGCTACGTTTACTTTATTTCCGCTGCTAGGGATGGCAATTTTACCCATGGGTTTGGGTACCCGTGGGTACCCGGCCCGATAAAAGCGGGTATGGGTAGCACTTCAGACCCATGGGTTTATAGGTTTGGGTACCCGATAAGCCCATAGGATGGGTGTGGGTGTCAATTTGTACCCATGGATACCCAATGGGTATCCTATGACATGTGGACCCACTTTTTAGAGATATATTAGAAAAACAAACTCACTGATTGCTCGACTGAGTCGGCTCCTCCCTAATTCCCCTCGCCCCCATCTCCTCCCTCCCCTTGCCCCATCGCCTGATTGCCTCGGTCTTCCTCCCCTCGCCTCTGTCTCCCTCGGTGGCTGACGCACGCTCCTCCCCTAGCCTTGCCTCCCTTGAAACCGGCTCCTCCTATTGCCTCCCTCCGCCCCAGGGCGCACAGTGCCCAAAAGAAGAGAGAGAAAGGATAGGCGAGAAGGAGATAGAGGGAGAGGCAACCCCTACTCACCCGGAACGCACTACCCCCCGCGTGTACCCCTGAGGTTTAGTGTTCCGACAGAGCCATGGCAAGCCCGCGACCGACCAGAAGCCACGGCATCGTCGGGACAAGGCAATCTGGAGGAAGCTCCGTGAGGTCCGCTTTGACGAGGAGTCTGTGAGGCGCCGTGATAAGGCGACGCCGCGGCGCTCATTACCTACATCACCCTACTCGAGTCTGAGGTACCTCTCTCCCCTTGCTCCTATGGTGCGGTTGATGCGCCGGATTTTGGTTTCTTGGTTCAATGGTTTGCCATTTTTGGTATATCGGAGTAGTTCTTGGTGGGTTTCTTTTGGGAAGGAGAGAAGAACAATAGGCGAAAAGAATTGATTAGTCATCATTGAAGAATCACCCCCTGCCTCGCCGGTGTTGTCTCCTCCTCTGCCATGGCCACCTCCCTTGGCCTCCGGCGTCCGCGAGAGGAGAGGGGAACATGCGATTGCCGTGGCACCCCCCACCTCTCCGCCTTTGCCCTTCGGTGCTTACGTACAAATCTGTGCCCGTGGGTACCCATTGGGTATTGGGTACCCATTGCGTTTGGGTATGGGTACAGATCTGTACCCGTAAAGCTTAGTGGGTTTAGGTAGACGGGACTTTATTTGGGTTTGGGTTTGGGTTTAAGGCGGTGGTACCCGGAGGTACCCACCCAATTGCCATCCCTATCCGCTGCTGCTTAATTGCTATTTCTTAGTTATACCATGTGTGGCAATAATCATGTAAGACAACAGTTATTATTAATTATTGAAGTTATGCTATATTCCGCTGTGTATGACTGTGATAGCATCTATGTTGAGCCTGTGTGCACTAGCGTGATCTTGGACTAGTGCGATATACACAGAGGGTCCGGATTTGCAAATTCGGGTCCCGACAATACGTGAGAGAGATTTGAGGGTTGTTATTTCACTAATCTTGTGGCAGATGTCCAAGATAAGTGTGGTCGTGGGTCCAGTATTATTTCTTTCTACCAAGAGGTACAGCAGCATCCTAATCTCTCTGGTAATGAGTAACCTGATGGATTGTTATGCTTGAGTTATTATATTTCTCCTCCAACTACGATCCAAAATATTTATTGTGGACTTTATAATTGTGTCATATCCCTGTAAAATTATGTAGCAACACCGTGTTCAACTATTTATTTCAGTTGATATTTTCTTCCTCCTACAACACTGCTTGTTACAGATGAACTGATAAATGCTACTTATCGCTGGCTACGTTTGTACCATCATGAGATATATACTGATTAATGACAAAGGTCACTCTCCCATGTGTAGTACAAATGCATTGTTCAGATGCATATCATATGCCAAAAGGAGAGCTGGCAAGATCATCCTCAACATGCAAGAACAAACATCAGCACGTCATAGACACATGCTGTAATGGTTAATGGAACTATGAGTCTATATTGCTTGGTTAGATAGCCAAATGATAGCAAACTTTTGGAAATGGTGACTGCAGGGGTTGTACTAAGCCCTCAAGACCTTGGAGGAGATCATGATTTTTTTTTTGTCTCGGGCTCTGTAACCTAATGTTCTGAAAGGGGATGTAGTGATTAGCCTGCAGTATTTTTTGTATGGGGTGATCGTGTTGTTTCAAGATGGGCAGTGGTAATTCTTGTTAGTTGTCTCGGCTGGGCAATACATGTACGGTTGATGAGCAGTCGCCAATCAATCTATTACTGCCAAACGTGTTTAAGCTGGGTGGTGTGCAAAAGCGTATTTTTCTTGGTAATGCAAATCCTGGCTATTTTTATGAATTGGGTAGTATATCACGAAGGGCAATCAATCTCTGCGATGGCATTTCATAGAGTGGCAACCTATGGGGTGGCAAATAATTGATTTTTCAAAACCAAAAAAAAAATCTTGCTAAACAATTACCAGCACATCAACGAAACAATTGATAGGACCAAGGGGTACAACTGTAGTATTTGTAAGAAATAAAGTGATTTATATCCCAAGTGCATACTTTTACATCTATCCCAAGTGCCCGGCACTAGCATCATTTACCTTACTTAATCAGGTATCACCCTACAAGCCCCAAATGAGATGGGGAATTAGTCACCTCTGTCCCTTCATCTTTATGAAAGGAATCGAGGCCCGGCCCGTTCCAACAAGAGTAACTGGGAGTCCTACCTATTACACCTAGGCCGACTTCCATTCACCAAACCCAGGTTCATCTCGTGTAGTGATTGTGGACTCGTACAAGGATATGGAGTCCACGGTTGATGTATCAGACTAGCCGAGAGATTACTTACACCCAGGTCCAAAAGTGTCCCAAACAAGTAAACCGCCCAACAAGCAACTCTGTACACTGTACTCAATAGATCGACATCTCGTGAAGTATATAGTGATGCTGCAATGCCAGCCAGAAAGAATGAAGTACGACAACCGGTAGTAGGACGCTCGCGCCTACATAAACACCGACGACTGACGTAGCCTAGCTCAGTTTTGCTCTACTTTGCACTGTCTCGGCTGGAAGTTCTCGTCTGATAGGAGCGACGTGATGAGCCGCTGCAGCCGCGCAGCTCCAGGACCAGGCTGCAGGAAGGCTGTGTCTCCGACGGCTAAGCAGGGATCGCTTTGGTTATCTCGCTTCTCCCCCGCACACCAACCTCCGCGGGTAAGCATGTCCGGGCCTCGCAACAGGATGTCCGCGTCTATCTTGTCCAGCACCGGGTCGTCCCTGCGGAACTTGCGAGCGAACGGGGCCTCGCTGTCCATCATACGGTCCCAGTCGTTGACGGTGAGGTAGTGCGGGTGCTGCATCGGGGGGTTGTCCCATGAGATGAAGTGCAGGTCATGGTTCACGGTGGTGTTCTTGAATTCGTCGGCATTGCAGACCACGGTGTGGAAGTAGCCTTCCGGCGACGAGATGAAGTTGGCGTAGTACATGAGGACGGTGCGAGGGAGGTTGTCCCAGCCCCATATTAGGTACTCCACAAATGGCCTAGATAACACCATCCAAGCAGAACCTGCAAGAATATAGGATTATCTATCATTTTTGTCCATGACGTGAAAGCAGCAGAGCTACATTTTGTGCAATAAGGGGGAACTGTCCAATTTATGTTTCAATTGAAGAGGGCCAACAGACCAATAAAATTAAAAAGGGCAGATAGGACAGCATGCAACTTTTCCTATAAGAGTATAACATAGTTGCTTTAACTTACCCAGCTACTTTGTCCTTTTAATTTGGTCATCCTGCTATTCTGCTGTAGTATATAAAATCTCATCTAAAATATGCACCGCACCATCATTGCTTAAGTCAAGAAGCTAATGTGCCATAAATAAAAAAATATAGTAATGGAGGAATTCCTCCCTGGATAATATTGTGATTGAAATGAGCCGACAATTTCTCCCTAAATGATTGGTACAGTCAACCTAAGAAACAAATCATGGACAAATTTCAAGTGGATACACATAGGACACATACAAAATCGCTACGTGCCAATGGGAGACCAGAAGAGACCTTATAAGCAGAAAACATGTATTTGTAGGGTTCCTACTTACTAGAAGGAAACATGGCATCCACTCATAACTGACTAGTTGAAGTTATTAAAAGAAGAAACTAGTTGACATTATTGAAAGAAGATATTCCTAAAATTTAGGAGAGCCTGCTATACAACATTCTACACCATTTAATTTTTCAAACAAACAAATGACGATTGAAATCGCTATTGGTAATGCTTGAAAAAAAAAGTCAGAAAATGATAAGTTTCAATATAATCTGATTTGCAAAACGATAAGATCTTAGTCCTCCTACAATGAAAGTGAAATTACAAGATCAAGCAATTATGTTGAAAATGTTGTGATGTTTAACACTTACGAGCACCGATATCATATTTCAAAATCAACATTGCAAAAAGCCTGAAAGGAATACTGCATTCGTGATGTATCTAAGAATGTTTTCAACTTTTCATGATAACCACTAACTGCTTTGTGGTGACACTTCATTTATAATAAAGAAATAAGAGCTTAGGCTCGTTGTTCCAAAAAAATCAAACCTTGACAAGGACAACTTGAAAGACCTAATTCTGGATTTGAATTGCAAGATTAATCAAGAACTAGACTTAATCAAATAGGCACACACTAAATTGATGAATAATTAAGTACTTGAAGGGGCTCTGCCATGTACAGCAATGGACTTACCAGTGAAGAGCTTAAATGATGTTGGCAAACTCCGCCTCTCAGGTATCCAAAACAAATCGCTCTTTGTCTTCATGTAGAGCCCTGGGTCTATGATTACTGGCATCGCCCTCGCAAACCTGCACTCAAACAGTATGAAGAAAGAAATCGCAATGAGTAGACCCTCCAATCAAGTGAGAGCACGTACGCTTTCCAGCCAATGTCGCTTGTGTGATCGATGAAGTTGAGATCACCGGGCAGCTTCGAGAACACATCCATCAAATCTGCAACAAAACCATCACAAAATTAGCAACACAATTCGCCAAGCATCGCTCCAACATAGAGAAGCTACATTTACTTAAGAAATCAAGAAAGCGTGAATACAAATGTGGGCAAGAAAATATGTACCATCCTGGGTGACAAGCGGGTAGTCCGAGGCCGAGAGGTTGATGAACCAATCCCACTCGGCGCCACGGCCGCCGCCCTCGCCCCACAGTAATGCGGCCGCGGCGTGCAGCGTGGCGGTCACCATGGTGGGGCCCCGGTAGGTGACGAGGTTCGCCTTCTCCACCACCCGCACGTTGCGAGCCGCGGCGAGGACGGGGTGCGCCGCGACGAAGGCGGCGAGGTCCCTTCGGTCGGAGTCGGGCGCCTGCGCGTCGAGGTGGAGGATGTAGCGGTTCCTGGGGTGGTAGAGCGCGAGGAGGCAGCGGCGCAGCATGGCGGCGTCACCGGCGGAGCCGGAGATGAGGTAGGCGAACCGCGGAGGTGACGCGGGCGCGCGGGGCGGCGCCTGGCGAGAGAGCGCGGACTCGGCTAACAGCGAGGGCAGAGGCCGCGAGCCGCGCGGGGAGGAGGAAACGGAGGCTGGGGAGGGGGAGAGGAAGAGAGAAGAGGAGGGGAACGGGAGCTGGGAGGTGGCGAGGAGGAGGAGGAGCAGGGCGAAGAGGCCCCCGGCGGCAACGGAGAGCAGCCATCGGAGGTCGACGGCAGCCGCACGGGGGAAGGGGGCGGCGTGCTCCATGGAGGGCGATCGAGGCAGGTGCGGGACCGGTGGGGAAGACAGGAGGAGCGGGCTCGTGTTTATATGGGGGCATCGTGGACTGCGACGGTCACGGGAGTGAGGGAGACCACGAAGCCGAACCAAGAAGCCACGTCATTGAGGTGGCCAAACGGGCCGGGCTAAATGGGCCGGTACGCGGCACGAAACTATAGGCTCGGTACGTGTACGGCATGGTTCAAAGCTAAACGGGTCATGCCGGCACGGTCCAACCGAGCGTGTCGTGTTTGGGCCGGAGGTTTGGCACCAAGATCGCCTGCTTATGGTCGGGCGAACGCGCCAAGACGCCAACTACCTTGATTTTTTACCATACTTTATCAAATTATTCTAAATTTTTCTATTTTTATGAATTTTTTCATATTATTTTGATTTTTTTTCAAATTTTCTAACGCTAAGCCAAGACTCTGGTCGGCCGGCCGCTTGGCCCGCTGAAGGACCGGCTCGACGGCAAGACGACCCGAGAGGCTAACGGCCGTGCTCGAAGCCGCCACCCCGGCCGTGGGTCGGCACAAGACACACCGCTTCTGAGCCGCCTAAACGTGGTGTGCCTAAACGGGTCGTGCCCATTTTTAAACGGGCCGTACCGGGTCGGGCGGCCCGTTTGGCCACCTCTAGCCACGATGAAATGAGAATTCGTCCCTTTCTAGCCACTTTTATCTTTTTTTCGTAAATTTGGTCTCTCTACTTATTTACAGATTTACCTCTGTACCTGACCGCCAAAGCATCAGAAAGTGACATATATGCTTTCACACTTTTCTACCATGAAAAGTCACTAGAGCTCCCGAAACCACGGCAACACATGCTGCTACCCTCGCTAGCTCCGACCCTAACGCTCCTCCCACGCTCCCGAGGCACGGCAACACTTGCTCTCAAGCTTGCCCACCAGCTTCCACATCCTCGAGCGTGGTAGCGCTAATTTCCGCCCTCCTTGTGCGCGGTTAGGGGACATGTGTTTTTTGTTTGCGCTTCCCACGGTAGGAGAATCTGTAAAATGCATTTATAGAAAAGATAGATTTGTAAAAAAAACATAAGAAACGAATTAGAAAAGCGACGACTTCGTGAAACGAAGGCCTGAAACTTTATCCATGCTTTTTCCTCACTCCTTGGCAATACGAATATACTATTACTGGTGGTTTGATCAACTTGACAAAGCTAGTACTACTATTTAGTGGAGTGATAGTACGTTGAGGTTGTTCCGTTCGGAAAAAAAGAAGTGCACTGAGGTTGTCAAACTTGCCGTTTACACGGGATGCAACCCGAGAGAATACGGACGGATATACGAGATACAACGGGTTGTATTCTATCTTTTTCTTAAAGTTCGACACGTATAATACTGGATATCTATATCTCGTCTTTGTATTCGCTCTACAAACCCTCTGTTGGTTATACGAACAGAAACATGAGCTGATCAAAGAAATTATGCCACCGGTGTTCCGTGCTAATCTCACCTTGCCGATTAGGATCACTTGGGCAATTATCCAGAGGCGTCTCAGGACCCGGTGGACGAAAATTATATGCTCCTTTTGCATCTCTACATACGACGTTGGAGAGTAGATGTGCAACCAGAGTAGATACGAATGGATATCTCTTGTTCTATATCTTGTTCTATGTTTTTTATTGAAGTTGAAGTCGTATATAGACACTACCGGATACCTAGACACTACCGGATATCTATTTCTCTCTTATTCGCTCCACCAACCTTCGATCGAGGGAAATTATCCCCTCTATTTGCATCACTAGTCATGGGTCACAGCGGTCACGCACAATCTACTAAGTCCAGTGAAATGGCATGCTTTTAGTACTAAAACGTGAGGACTTTAGCCGCGCGCATAGATGAACAGTGAGCAGATTTAACACTAACCTTTCTTTTGGGCTCCATACGAGTAACTTTGTCGATCCAAGTTACCTATCGAAAAGCAGTGAATGCGTGCTCATGCCAATTAACGCCGGCCGTGAATCATCGAAGGAATCAATTACCAGCGAAAAAAAAAAGTCCATCCATGCGGTAGGGATGTCCAGTCCTCGCGACGTTCCGCTGCCGCGTAAGACGCACGAACGTGACGAAAGGGCCGCGCGCGCGCCTGGATTTTTCGGGGGACGTCGTGCGTCCAATCCATGCGTGCGAGCGAACCACGGACAAGATAGCATCTTCACCGAGTCATGCCAGCCATTACGTTGGTGACTTGGTGCGGCAGGCCGAGCCAGCTGGGCCGGCGTTCAGGGGCGGCCACCGTACGGCGCCGCACGAACGCGCCCCTGGAGCTGTTGCGGTTGGCTGGCCGCGCGAGACGTGCAGCGGTGCATGAGGAATAAAATCTCGCTGGAATTTCGTGATATCTTGGGTTCTAGACGTGGATGGTTTTCAAAATGCTGGTCAGGTGGATGGTTTTCAAAATGCTGGTCAGGTTAAAAAAAATTAAAATGACAGTAAAGTCGGTAATTTCGACGAGGTTTCGCTACTTTTCACTGAAATCTCGGGTTTTTGACCTGGATTTTGAAATTGGAGGACCGGATTTGGGTCAATAACCTTTAATGATTTCTTCTTCCATGAAAATTTGTTGAAGAAACCGAATTTTTAGATATTTTTTAAAAATTGCAGAAATACTGTCGGATTTTTATAAAATTATACAAGCTTTATCATGCTATAAAAAATTTATGGTACTATCTTAAGAAGTCTAGGATCGTACATAAAAATTTATGGTACCATCTAAAAAAATGAAAAATAGAATGAACATAAATGAGATAGTAACCGTGCCAGAATTTTATAAATTTTCTCGAGTTTGATCATGATCTAAAATTTTTAGGAGAGCTTAATAATTTCCTCAAAACCCTTCTCAAAAAGATTAAAAAAATTAAACTATTTTGGTTGCTTAATCGAAAATTGTAAATTGTACAAGCATGCACTCTAAAGTTCAAAAACTCTGAAGTAGCATTGTCACAATTTTTGTGAATTTGTTAGGTTTGATCATGACCTAAAAATTTTTTATAGGAATATTACGGATGCTTCACGACTATCCAAAAAAAATCAAAATTTTTGTGTGCTCGGAGCAATACAAAAAAAACTTGCAAAAAAAAGTGTCATGATTGTGACTCGAACCCGAGACGTGCGGTTTGCAAGATTTTGACTTTACCACTAGGCTAGAGCTGTTGCTAAGTAAGGGCATTGAGAAATTATTTTATTTATCTATATCATTCACTCATTTTAATCTCATTTTAATGTTCACTCAATCATTCACTTCCTACACAAACTCACTTACTTTACTCTCTAGCACTCAACCAGCTCCACCCAAAGAAATTGTCGCCCTCACCGTCTCCGGCTTTCTCCGGCCAAAGTCCGGCCTTCTCGGGCTAGAAGACAGCAAAAATCGCTAGTATTCACCGAGACCTCGAGTGTTTTCAATGAGATATCGGTCAGCTGACCGAGATTAGAGGTAGCAAAATCTCATTTGTTTAGGGCGAAATCTCGGTATTTTGGGCTGGATAACTGAGTATATGTGCTGGATTTAGTTGGTTGTAGGCCTAATTTGGTGTATTTGGGTGTATTAATGCTACATATATACGTAGACATAGTACATTGCTTTGCTACGAAGAATATAACATTTGATCAGAAGTAGATAGATACAACATATGCATTCTGTATATTTGGTGTATTTGCAAGGACTTTTAATTGTCAAGAACATATGCATTCTGTCATGCATGCATGTACTACAGCGAAAGTACAATACTCACAAGAAAATTCAGAGAAAAAGCAAGGCCAATGTTACGGAGAATTAATACATATATTAATCTACTAGTTAGTTTGGCACGAATGCATGTAATTAACTCTAGCTAGTAGGAGTGCATATTGTCAAGTATGTATGCATGCGATGACTTGTAAATTGTTTTTGTGCTTTGTTCTCTTGAAGCATGTATGACTAGATGATGTGTGAGCTTAGTGGCATGTGTGAGCTTTTGTTCATTCCAGTGGAATTCTTCAAGATGATGTTAATGGATACTTTGCATTTAGTTATCACAAATAATATTTTCATTGTTGATTCATTGCCTCGTTGGCATCTTTTGTGTTATGTTGCAGGTTCTCGTGATGGCAGATCGTGCGGGTACTGTGTGGGAGCATGGGGAGTACTGAAGAGGAACGCGATATGCTACACTAGCACAAAAAAAATCTACCGCATAACCAGAAAGCTACTCGCAAGAAGGGGATCACAGATAAGATTACCACTAGACGCACAGTTGCGGAATCCTTTGCGCGTCGATGTAGTGGATCGTCCTCGCCGCAGTCGTTGCGTCGATGGAGCGGATCGTCCTCGCCTTGCCGTGGATCGTCCTCCCACGCCGCAGCGCGCAGCGTCCCACCGCAGAGTCCACACGCCCAGGATGGAACGCCAGACGTCGGTGTGCAAGCACCGATCGCTTCGGCAGGGCAACGAGAAGAGGAGGCTAGGTTTCGGTGAATCACTTCTAAACCGTGGAAAAGCATACCCTGCGCCCACCCACCTCCTCCTTATATAGCCACGAGTTGAAACCCTAAACCAAGGCCCATCAGTGCTAAACCCACGATGTCCATTAATTATGGATCCAATCCAAATTAATGCGTCCCACCATTAAGTGTGTGATCCTGCAGTTCACGACGCTTGGACATGGATTCAAAACTCCTTTTCAATCCAATAGTTGGTAGCGCTCCTTGCAAAGTATGCCAACTCCCAAACATACTATGATCAAATCTGATGTAACCTATCAAAAGTACTCATGTAATAATCCCTTTGCCAAGTATATGAAGATTGAACTCAAGGCAGAAGTATGTCATCCTTTGATGATTCAATCCATCTCTCGTATCCGTGATATATTAATAAGTTGTGATTGACTCCTCAATCACGGCATGGCCATGCACTTCCTTAATCATATCACACGAGTGGCCTTGTCATATATCTCCGTTTCATTGGAGTGGCAAATTCCATCTTGACTGCTCACTTTCCTCTGCACGTTTCATAGTAAACATGAAAGCTACCTTTATAACTATCCGGCTAGGAAGTAGTGTTTGATAGCCCCAAGGAAAACTATTACACATGTAGGGAATATGACAATCTCAGGTCTAAGGATCATACATCTACTAGGTATGAGATACACTGATGACACATAAGAATGAGACATTCTCGCAGTGTCCAATTGCGGGTCTATCTAACCCATGTTCTTCAACATGCGTCTACAATGTATAGATGATATATCTATATCCCATGATCTATGAAGCATGATCATCGATCACTACATGTGCTGATCTATTCATCGTTGTCCTATACGATGATATCCGATCAGAGATATTTATCGAATTATATCAATAAGTAAAGAGCTTCATAAGCAAGTCACATACTTGTTGATCAATACAATGATAAACATTCATTGGACCAATAATCATATTATTATTCATAAACATAGTCATGTTACAATCATCTAAATGATTGCCTCAAGGGCATAGCACTAACAATCTCCCACTTGCACTTGAGTCAATCAATTAAGTATCTAATACCAATAGACCTCGTGTGTGCCTCATGCTTAGGCTGTGGCAGTGGCTTTGTCAACGGATCGACCACTTTGGCTTCCGTATGTACTTTGCATATTCTCACGTCACCTCTATCCACAATCTCGCGAATAAGGTGAAAGCGCCGAAGTATGTGTTTAGACTTCTGATGTGATCTAGGCTCTTGCTTGTGCAATGGCACCACTATTATCACAATAGATGTCCATTGGACTAGAGGCACTAGCGATCACACCAAGCTCTGTGATAAACTTCTTAATCCACATAGCTTCTTTTGCGGCCTCCGGCCGCAATGTACTCCGCTCGTCGTGAGAGTCGGCCACCGTGTTTTGCTTGGAACTCTTCCAGCTTACTGCTCCTCCATTAAGTGTAAACACAAACCCGGATTGCGATCGAAAACCATCTTTGTCAGTTTGGAAGCTTGCATCGGTGTAACCCTTTGCAACCAGATTGTCCTCACCTCCAAAAACAAGGAACATACCCTTAGTTCTTCTTAAGTACTTCAGGATATTTTTTACGGCTATCCAATGACCATCACCAGGATCCGCTTGGTATCTGCTTATGACACTTAGAGCATATGAGACATCTGGGCGTGTACAGATCATGGTATACATAATAGACCCAATAGCAAAAGCATATGGAATCTTGCTCATCCTGTCTCGCTCATCAGATATCGAAGGACACTGCTTCTTGCAGAGACTAATGCCTTGTGACATTGGCATGAAACCTCTCTTGGATTCATGCATATTGAACATTTTCAATATCTTGTCAATGTACGTTTCCTGACTTAATCCAATTAACCTTTTTGATCTATCTCTATAGATTTTTATGCCCAAGATATAGCATGCTTCTCCTAAGTCCTTCATTGAGAAACTCCTTTTCAATATAGTCTTAACATCTTCAAGCATAGAAATATCATTCCCGATCAATAATATGTCATCCACATACAAAATCAGAAATACAAGTGCGCTCCCACTAGCCTTCTTGTAAACACAAGGCTCTTCTTCATTTTTGATAAAGTCAAACCCTTTGACTACTTCATCAAAATGAATGTTCCAACTCCGAGATGCTTGCTTTAACCCATAAATGGATCTTTGAAGCTTGCATACCCTTTTAGCATATTTAGGATCAACAAAACCATCAGGTTGTATCATGCATACATCATCAGAAAGATTCCCATTAAGGAAGGCTGTTTTGACATCCATCTGCCATATTTCATAATCAAAATATGCAGCAATAGCTAAAATGATCCGGACAAACTTGAGCATGGCTACCGGTGAGAAGGTTTCATCATAGTCAACTCCTTGAACTTGTTTGAAACCCTTTGCCACCAACCGTGCCTTATAGATCTGAACATTTCCATCTACGTCTATCTTCTTCTTGAAAATCCATTTGCATTCAATGGTTTTTACACCATCAGGAGAATAGACCAAGTTCCAAACTTGATTGTCATGCATGGATTGAATTTCGGATCTCATGGCTTCAAGCCATTTTTCGGAGTTTGGGTCCATCATTGCTTCTTCATAAGTCGTGGGCTCATCATTGTCCAACAATAATATGTCATTCTCATATCTTATAGGTACATGACGTGGCCTCGCCGACCTACGTGGGGCTGGAGTCTCTTCCACAGGTTGTACAACACTTTGTACATCTTGTGAAGGTTCAGTGGTAGCTTGAACATATTCATGTGATTCTCGAACTTCATCAAGATACACATCACTCCTACTGAATTCTTTTGGAAGAAACTCTTTTTCGAAAAAGACATCATTTCGAGCAACAAAAACTTTGTTCTCGTTTCTTTTGTAAAAGTAATATCCTTTTGTTTCTTTAGGATACCCCACAAAAAAGTATTTTTCTGATTTAGGTGCGAGTTTATCTGATTGTAAACGTTTTACATAAGCCTCACATCCCCATATCTTGAGAAATGACAACATGGGACTTCTCCCAATCCATATCTCATATGGTGTCTTCTCAACGGATTTTGATGGGACCCTATTCAAAGTGAACGCAGTTGTCTCTAGAGCGAAACCCCAGAAGGATAATGGCAGATCTGTTTGGCTCATCATTGATCGAACCATATCTAATAAAGTTCGGTTTCGTCGTTCGGACACGCCATTCCATTGAGGCGCTCTGGCGGAGTAAGTTGCGAACGATTCCACATTGCTTTAGATGATCACCAAACTCTTGGCTCAAGTATTCGCTACCACGATCTGATCGTAAGTGTTTTATTGATTTGCCAAGTTGATTTTGTACTTCATTTTGAAACTCTTTGAACCTTTCAAAAGTTTCAGATTTATGCCTCATTAAATAGATATATCCATATCTACTAAAGTCATCGGTAAAAGTTACAAAGTACTGAAACCCACCCCTAGCAGTCGAGCTCATTGGTCCACATACATCTGTATGTACTAGGGCCAATAACCACTCGTTCTCTCACTAAAACCTATGAAAGGGGCTTTTGTCATCTTGCTAAGTAAACAAGATTCACATGTTTTAAATGATTCAAAATCAAATGAGGTTAGAAGTCCATCACCATGGAGCTTCTTCATGCGCTTCTCATTTATATGACCTAAGCGACAATGCCATAAAAAGGTAGGGTTCAAATCATTAGGTCGATGCCTTTTTACATTAATGTTATAGACAGATTTCTCTTCGAGTTCAAGGACGTACAACCCATCCACCATGGGGCAACGACCATAATACATATCATTCAAAAATATTGAACAAACAAAGTTCTTTATTATGAAATCATAACCTTCATGTTCCAAACAAGAAGATGAAATAATGTTTCTACTCAAAGATGGAACAAAATAACAATTATTGAGTTCTAAAACTAACTCAAGGCAAATGCAATGGGTATGTGCCAACGGTAAGACCAAAGAACTCTTGCTTTATTCCCCACGCCAAGATCCACTTCTCCTTTGCCAAGTCTCTACTCTTTATCACCTCCGCATCGAATTGCAAATGAGAGCAACCGAACCGTATCATATACCCATGAGTGAGTGAAGAAGTAGCAAGATTAATTTTATAATATTAATACCAAGTGGAAACCACATTTCCATTCTTCTTATCTCGCTGTACTTTTCGCAGCCCGCTTCCAATGTGCTGATTTCTTGCAATAGAAGCATTGGGTATCGTGTTGAGGGCCAACTTTAAGCTTCAAGCTTATTTTTGAGGCTTGCGATCTCATCTTGAGCCTTGCCCTTGCCCTTGCCCTTGCTCTTTCCTGCCCCCACCTTAGCCTTCCTCTTTTGAATGCGCTTGTTTTTTGAACCATCATCACATGATTGGGTTTTTCTTAATGCTTTCTCTCAGCCTTGAGCATCCCATGTAGCTCTGTTAGGCTCTTCTCCATGCTATTCATATGAAAATTCATAATGAATGGCTCAAAGCTCTAAGGCGTAGACCGAGAATAATATCTGGCCAAACCGAGGCTAAGGGAAACTCAAGTTTTTTCAATCTCCCAATGTAACCAATCATCTTGATCACATGAGGGTCGACCGATCGCTTTCACCAAACTTACAAGCAAATAAAAGTTTTGAGATACCATACCTCTCAGCTCTTGTTTGATTCCCAAACATGCCCTTCAAGCCCACAATCATATTGTAAGCATCCTGTCCTCATATTGCTTTTGGAGCTCGAGTCCATGGTGACTAGCATGAGACAAATGACTTCTGTAAGCATTAACATGCTTTTCATATTCAACAGGAGCATTTTCGGCTGGTTCATCACGAATTGGATTCTCTAGAACGTAGTCCTTCTTTTTATGCTTGAGAACAATTCTCAAAGTTATGATACCAATCAACAAAATTAGTTCCATTAAGTTTTTCCTTTCCAAAATTGATCTCAAAGCAAAACCGGTGTAGCAGAGTAGGAAAAGGTGCCATTGAACTACAACAAAACGCAAAGATTCTAAGCACTATGTTTATGTAAAAATTTTATTAAACATTTTAATAAAAGACACTCCTATTTTATGTCTCTTTTATAGACACATAGTGAGTATTCAAGATCCATATTCATCAAACACTAGTGAGCTTTGGCATCACTGCTAGAAATTTAATGACATAGGTAAGCAACACATTTGCTAATTACATCTTATGTAACTCTTGTTTGTTGAGTATGAAAACAAGTAATGAATGCCTCCGTCAACTTGACTCATGGCCAGTCAACTCTGCCCCTAGGGCTCACATGAGGAGGGAGCACTTCCGTATCCGGTGCCAATTAAGAAACTTGCCTCATGTGTGTTTTCCTAAACACCAATTGTCTTGTATAGGTTCCTTCATTATCAAATCAAATCCCAACCACTTATGTCCTCAAGCCCAAAACCGCTTTGATAGCTTGATTAAATCTACCATTGTTATGCGTGATGTGTCCAACACATCCCTATCATCTATTAAGATAGCCATTGATATACTACTTTGGCAGTCATATCAATAACGATCTAAATTCTTGATAGGTGCAACAATTGGATGAACATTTTGATTTAAAATTTTAACTATAGGGATGAACAAAATCTACTAAGAACATGGCATCACATGCAATGAGCATAAAGAAAATAGCAAAGATTAAACACACATCCACAGAAAATCAAAATAAGCTGTGAAATAGCATGGCCCTTAGCATTAAGATCTCCATCATCATGCTTGTTTGTTCACCTTGCCACCTTGCTTGATACCATCGTCTTCATCATTATGGGTGTAACACCTTACAACTTTTGATAATGAATTTTACATGAGGGTTTGAAGCATCACAAGTCGACACACAGGTCGTTATACAATTTAAATAGCCTTATGGCTTGACATGGCACACAGGCTATGTGGAAATTACATGCATCACATACACATAGGGCATACTATTTCACATAATTCCCTGCAAAAACGAGTTAAACAAAAGCAACACTATGACTCCGGGGTCCGAGGGGCAGCGCCCCGGGCGGCGATCCCGCTGGCCGGTCAGCGGGCAGGTCAAGGGCAGCGCCCTTGGAAAAAAAATTAGAAGCATGTCTTCTGTTAAAGGAAAACACCCTCAAAATTTCCACGAATCAACCAAATTGACCCAATCCGATCTAATCTGATTGGCTTGGTCCCATATGGATACGTTTCAGAAACCCTGATGGTGGTAACCCGACCGGTAAGGGTAATGTCGTACCATGAACGGACTCACCCAAATTAATATTGAATCGGTTTGCGCTTACCATGGATCAACTAGATTGACCCAATCCAACTCATTCTGATTGGCTTGGTCCCATATGGATACGCTTTGAAACCCCGATGGCGGTAACCCGACCAAGAAGGGTAACGTCGCATCATGAACGGACTCACCCAAATCAAGATTGAGTCGGTTTGCACTTTCTCAAACCCTAAACCGATCGATCTCATCAATGGTCGTCGTCACCAATTCATCACATGAACCGGCCGAACATGTAATAGATCCAATCTACTAACCTCACACATCATATGTGCAACATCCGATCACAAAACTATACGAGATGGCTCGATACCATCAAGAGGAACGCGATATGCTACACTAGCACAAAAAATCTACCACAGAACCGTAAAGCTACTCGCAAGAAGGGGATCACGATAAGATTACCACTAGACGCGCATTGCGGAATCCTTTGTGCGCCGATGTAGTGGATCGCCCTCGCCGCAATCGTTGCGCCGATGGAGCGGATCGTCCTCGCCGCCGTGGATCGCCCTCCCACGCCGCAGCCGCAGCAGCGTCACCGCAGAGTCCACACGCCCGTGGATGGAACGCCGCGCGCCGGTGTGCAAGCACCGTCGCCGCTCGGGGCAACGAGAGAGGAGGCTAGGGTTTCGAGTGAATCACTTCTAAACCGTGGGAAAGCACACCGCGCCCACCCTCCTCCTCCTTATATAGCCACGAGACGAAACCCTAAACCAAGGTCCATCAGCGCTAAACCCACGATGTCCATTAATTATGAATCCAATCCAAATTAATACGCCCCACCCATTAAGTGTGTGACCTGCGGTTCACGACGCTTGGACATGGATTCAAAACTCCTTTTCAATCCAATAGTTGGTAGCGGCTCCTTGCAAAGTATGCCAACTCCCAAACATACTATGATCAAATCGATGTAACCTATCAAAAGTACTCATGTAATAATCCCTTTGCCAAGTATATGAAGATTGAACTCAAGGCGAGAAGTATGTCATCCTTTGATGATTCAATCCATCTCTCGTATCCGTGATATATTAATAAGTTGTGATTGACTCTCAATCACGGCATGGCCATGCACTTCCTTAATCATATCACACGAGTGGCCTTGTCATATATCTCCGCTTTCATTGGAGTGGCAAATTCCATCTTGATCGCCACTTCCTCTCGCACGCTTCATAGTAAACATGAAAGCTACCTTTATAACTATCCGGCTAGGAAGTAGTGTTTGATAGCCCCAAGGAAAACTATTACACATGTAGGGAATATGACAATCTCAGTCTAAGGATCATACATCTACTAGGTATGAGATACATCGATGACACATAAGAATGAGACATTCTCGCAAAGGTCCAATTGGGGTCTATCTAACCCATGTTCTTCAACATGCGCCTACAATGTATAGATGATATATCTATATCCCATGATCTATGAAGCATGATCATCGATCACTACATGTGCTGATCTATTCATCGTTGTCCTATACGATGATATCCGATCAGAGATATTTATCGAATTATATCAATAAGTAAAGAGCTTCATAAGCAAGTCACATACTTGTTGATCAATACAATGATAAACATTCATTGGACCAATAATCATATTATTATTCATAAACATAGTCATGTTACAATCATCTAAATGATTGCCTCAAGGGCATAGCACTAACAAGTACATCGGACCATCTGGGTCGAAGTGTAACTATTGTAGGCATGTTATGAAGGGTGAAGGGGCGATTCGTCTGAAGGAACATCTGGCTGGCTGCACTAACAATGTGAAGGCTTGCCCAGGCATGCTTAAAGTGGTTAGGCAGGCCATGCTCGTGGACCTCCATGGAGGTCAGGAGAAAAAGAAGGAAAAGGAGTCAATGCGTCTCCGTAAGTAGGAGGTATGCGATGACTGAGTAACCTTGGCCATAGACTATTGTACCAAGCAGGAGCAGCTCAAGATGGCCATAAGGGCCTCGAAAGAAGAGGTCTACCTCAGATGCCAAGGCTTGACCCTAGGATCGGGGTCTAGGAGTGGTGCAGCGAGGCCCTCGGTTCAATCCACTATCAGCAAAATGTTCGACAGGTCCAAATCTACACAGGAAAGCTATGCCTCCATCGATGTTTACTTTGCACGGAGTGGTGCCCCACAGCAACCGTGTATTGACACTGCATTCAAGCAGGGGGCGAGGCAGAAGTTAGGGAGGGCATGGTCCAAGTGGTTCCATGCTAATGTAATTCCAGGAAGGAAGACCGAGTGTCAGTATTTCACAGGTATGAAACGATCGTAGGGTTGTAAGTTACAACTCTTATGATGATTGTACTAACCTCTTATGCCCGTGAAGGACAGGTGCACTCAAGATGACGTAGGAGTTAGGCTCAGGGGTTCGTGCACCATAGGACCACGAGATAGATGGAAAGTATCTAGGCAAGAACGAGCAAGAGATTGTTCAATACCTTTGGAAGTTCAGGGACGACTGGGCCACATTTGGTGTGATAGTCATGTGTGACGTCTGGACTGGACCTACTCACTAGAGCATCATCAACTTCATGGTGTACTGCAATGGGGTCATGTTCTTCCATAAGATCGTCAATGCCACAGGTACAACATTCGGTTTAGTCTTTACTCTTGCGTACTACAAATGTACTACTAACTTTTGGCTTGTTCATTCACAGGCAAGGTTTAGGACCACAAGTACCTGCTACGCGAGATAACGAAAGTCGTGACCGAGAAAATTGGGGCAAAGCACATCGTGCAAGTGGTTACTGACAACACGACCAATTTCAAGAAAGCATGCCAGTTGTTACGAGTAGAGTACCCATGGATTATATGATAGCCGTGCTTAGCACACACTGTGAACCTTATGCTGAAAGACGTGTGTGGCGTCCCACATATCAAACAGGTTGTGGGAGAGGCCAAGAGAATTTGTCGCTTCTTGTACAACCACAAGAATCTGCATGCACAGATGAGGCAACATATAGGTGAAGAGTTGGTGAGGCCAAATACCACTAGATTTGGTACGACCTTTATTTTCCTAGATAACTTCTTCAAAAAAGGAGAAGCTTCAACAATGAATGACTCATCCGGACTGGACAGATAACACGTGGGTTGGGATGAAGGAGGGCGAGGTTGCATATGACCACCTCGTGGACAGGGCTTTTTGGGACTTTGTGGAGTGGACCGTCTTGGCCGTAGAACCCTTGTACAATATGTTGAGGTTCGCGGATCAAGATAAGTTGCCAGTGATAAGTGATGTCATGATGCAGTATGCTCTTGTGAGGACCGAGGATAATAAGCTCTTGTTTGAGGATAGAGAGTAGTACAAGATATTCGTGCAAGTCCTGGAAAAGAGGTTTGCTGTCGGGACCCGATTCCGAGAATCTAATCCCTCTGTTTATTTTGTGCTAGTCCAGGATCACACTAGCACACACAGTCATTATAGGGTTGAACATCACAGACGATCATGACGATACAATAATAATTAGTGCAAACATTTATATAAACTGAGTTGTACGACCTTATGGTCTTCCTTACATAAGATCAGCCACGCAGGGCTTACATTATCAGAGTAAACAAAAGATAATAGCGGAAAGCAAAATAAACTTCGTGGAACCATCAATTTGCCACAGGCAACAGACTGGGCTTGCTCCCTAGTTGTCCGGTTCTTCGATGAACTCCTCCTCCCATACTGGCGTTGACTCCTCCACTGATGTTGTGTTGATAAGCAAGGGGAGGTGAGTACTCAAGGCACTCAACAAGTAATGCACAGAATGCAGTGCTAATACTATATGCAAGGCTTATTCCAAAGAATTGGCTTACTTGGTTCATTTGCATCAAATAACATTTTTAAACTCATATCTTACTTAGATTAAAAGAGGCGAAACAGTTAATAGTAGTACTAAGTTCTTTAAACAGTTTTTCTCCGTAAACTTGGGACACAGCCTTAATCAGTTTATTCTTGACACTGGCACACAGCCACCCTTTCCACATTTTATTTTTGAAGATCTAACCCTTGATTGTAATCCCCGAGCATTTCTCAATACCGCGAGCATAGCTATTCGAAAAGATTTGACACTCTGCAGAGGTTGTACACTTTACCCACAAGATACAGCCGCTCACCACACAGGTGATTGCCCGTAACAAAGCCTTTCAGAAACCTTTACCTTAACCAATGAACCTCTCCGATATTGCCTTCACTATCACTCCTCTCACATAGAGCCGAAGTATAGGGTAGGCCAACACCGTTGGATGGGCACCAAGCCGTAGCGCAGGTACGCTCTCCCCACATAGATACACCCCTGTGTACTGTCACCCCGAGGTATCAGAGGAAAGATATCAGAACCCTAATCAACTAGGTCCGTCCCATACCAGACATGTGGTTGTACGGGTGACTCAGTTCAAAGACTTGCAAGGTGAAGTCCTTAGCTGACCAAGGCAAGACTTCCTTCTCTCAACAGTGGCACACAGCCCCAATATGGCACACAGCCTCACACACTCAACAACCCATAGCCACACAGCCCACTCGCACAAAGCCTCTTGCCACTTGCCCTGATCCTAAATCATTTCCCACCCAGGCTGATTATTGTGCAACGATGCCAACAATAACTCAACATCGATACAGAACCACACAGGTCTCCGTACTTCAATATCATCACGTAGCATCATCACATCGTTTTCAAATACATTCCATATTTCATTAATCAATATTAATATGTTTTCCAAAAAGTCATTCATGACCCGTGGCAGGGCTAAGCATCTAATCACGGTCTAGCCTTCCCCGTGTTGGCATCATATTAACATCCAACCAATACAAGCAATCCTAGGGTGACAATGATTTCAGGGCACACAAATAATAATTTCAAGGTGGCAATAACAATATGGGTTGATTAACTACATTACCCAAATTAATTTAAATTCATTTTTTAATTAATTTAGCATGCATAATTTCAAAGCAAAATACATTTAAAAACTAGGATCAAAATGGTCAAAGCACTACTTGCCTTCAAAGAGTTGCTGGTCGTGCTCCGAAGCTTGATCTTGAGTGATGAACTCTTCCTCAAAACTTTCTGGCAAACTTGCGTCTACGCGTAAAAAATTATATATGCAATAGATAACTAAAATAGTAGACTATATAACATCAAAATTCAAATAAAATTCACCATTAAAAAGATCACAATTTTATAAATTTTTAGAAACTGTAGTCACCTCTATCGGAGTTCAAATGCAAAAGTTATAGCTTTTCAAAGTTTACAAATATATTTAGAAAGAATAAACCGAATTAATATAATTATTTTTCAAAAGAAACTCGATTTATTGCGTCAGCAGACACGTGGCGTTTCCTGGTGCTGCCACGTCGTCTCGGTCCATGGACTGGGTCTATGGTCCGGCTCTAGTCCACGGTGGACTCGGTCCACAGAACAGTGCACCTGGCCCCACGAGCTGACGTCAGCACTGATGTCACCGTCGACGTCACCCATCTAGGGATTCACGCAAGGACACGTGTCAACATCTCGGCCGTTCCCAACCAACGGCCAGATCTCAGCCACGTAGCGCAATAGTGGCCGTCAAAAGATCAACGATCATATTTCATGCGCTGCACCGAGGCGCTTCGAAATCCACGTGACACGTGTCGATCATCGAGCGGGCTTTTGGATCCAACGGCCAGCACACGCGCAGACCCAGCGACGCTTCGCACTCTACGCCCCCACGCGTCACGCATCCGACGGTGCTCACAAATCCAACGGCGCCAAGACGCCCGACTCTAAGAACGCCGGCCACGCCGAAGACACGCCGTGAAATCTCGGCGGTCCGTTTGAAACCAACGGCCAAGATTCGGTCGTGCCTTGGTCAACTCGCACACGCATCCACACATGATTTGGCGAGGGCGCGGCGTCATCCGTGCCACACGTTCAAATCTGAACGGCGCGGATTCACGCGACACAGCTCGAACTCACAATCACCGCACAGATTCAATCCAACGGCCCATAGTACCCGAGCGGTTTACTGTTCACCCTAGCGACGTGGCACTATCTCACGCATTCAAAAACGATCCAATGACCCAGATCTAATCTAGAGCACAAAACACCAGATCTAATCTAAACCGCACGTATCAGATCTAACGGCTACGACTAAAGCCAGACTAGCACAGGATTGGGCTACGTGGACTCACCGGAGCGGTTCGATGAAGATCGGATGGCTGAGAAGACTCGCCGGAGACAGCGGTGGCGTGGAAAGGAGTCACCGGCGCTGAAGAAGATGAAGTCGGTGACGACGCTGTAGTGGATCCCAGGCGTGAAGAACTGGCTTGATCGACGCAGCGCACTTCGGTGAACTCGGAACATGGTCGGAGCTCGGCAGAAAGCAACGGACGGCAGCGAGGTGAAGCAAAAATGACAGTGGCGCAAAAAAGCAACTACGGCGAGCTCGCACGGGGTCTCTGGAGCGTCTCGACGTGCGTGCGAGGAGTCAAAATGAGCGGCTTGAAGTCCTCTGCAAGATGCGCCAACCGACGCACTTAAAGGAGCATCGACGTGCGTGAAAACGGCCGCAGAAAGAGCGAAGACATGGATGACTTTCACTCCGGTGATGTCGTGGGGAAGAAGCGATGTGGCGCAATCCTGAACGTCCGCATGTGCTCGGATCAACGGTCCACAAACGCTCACGACGTGGCAAACCGAAGAACGTCCGATCCGGATCCAACGGCGACAAATCGCAATGGTCGGCACAGTGCTGGGCCGGCCCAGAACTGTTAAAAAGATTTTTAAAGTATTTTCGATTTAAAATAAATCATATAAATAAACAAAGCCAAAATAAATAGCAAAAATACCCTCAAAAATCCAGAAAAATTCTGGAAAATATTTTAAGACATTCTGAACTTAAATAAAATATTTCCAATAAAAATTTGCATAAACTTTTATATTATTTTAATTGATTTCAAGAATGACCATATTTGAATAAATCCAAATAAATTCCAATAAATTTCAAAAAAATCTCAAAAATCAAAATAACTCCAAAATTTAAAATATGGCAAATTTTAGGGTGTTACATTTGCCGAAATAAGGGATACCACGTTTGTGCAAGTAGGTAAGTGAAATTAATATGTTCATTTATGTTGTACTAACTATACAATGTTCGTATCTATTGTGCTAACTATACAATGATTTGTCCATTGCAGCCTCCATGTTCGACCCACAGTCTCAGTTCTCGTACAACATATGCAGCACTCTGTGTTCATGGGAGCACTCTCTACTGCCTTAGTAATTTTAGCTGATCAGGCAGTAGCGTGGTGCAGGCCTTACGGGAAGCTGACGTATACCGTCTTAGGGGACAGTTTGCCACCCATCTTGCACAATTCAGCGCCGCCGATCCCCATATGACGGCAGGTAAGTACGTAATTTCAGGTACTGTTGTGTTGTTGTTGTGGACTGACTGACACACTTTTCTTTTATCGTCTTGTTTGCAGCTCAATGGTGGATGGCGTTCGGGAATGAGACACCAGCGTTGCAGAAGTACACCTTGCGGTTGGTGTCGCAGTGCGCATCATCCAATGGTTGCGAGCACAATTGGAGCACATTTATCTTAGTGCACACGCAGTTAAGGAACTGATTAAGTTATGCAAAGCCCCAGCAGCTCGTGTTCGTGCACTATAATCTTCAACTTCATCTATGGGACTACGAATCCACCTGCCAGGCTTAGGACGAAGACCCATTCGATCGCCTTATTCATGGTGCGATGCATCATGGTAGCAACTTTATTGCAGAGTGGTTCGATTTGTCTAGGTCTAGTGGGAAGCTTCTACTCGACGAGGATAGTGGGTACGAGCCACCCCTCCTAGCAAGATTCGTAGTTGACACTATCCCGCCAGAAGAGGTGAACAAGGCCACAGGTAACGTGGAATTGTGTTCTATTCTACTTGGTAATCATGTATATCGAAATCTCACAACGGTGTTAATATTACTTCCAATTGGCCACATGTGGGAAGAGCCTCCCAGATTGGGTTGAGTTCACGGTCGGTCAGACGCGCACACGGAAGAGAAAGCATGGTACCGACAACGATGACGATATGCTAGTAGGAGCTTTAGGCGGGTTGACGAAGTTATTGGGCAGCCAACGTGTCAAGGGAAAAGGAAAGGGCCAAAGTGATGATGAGCTTGATGTCGGCAGTGATGACGACACGGATACACCTCTTCAGAATGTACAGTACCAGAAGATCGCTGATAGTTGTTCAGCGACAAACTCTGGAGGCGACGATGGGACGGATGCTGCCCACTACTCCCTCTAGCCCTGTTCATAGCCACAATGGCCGGGAGGATCGCAACAGGGGGAAGCGCCCTGAGGAGGGGCTCACAGAGGCAGATCCATAGTACGGGGAAGGGCGCGACGAGTGGTGGTGGGCGACAGGCAACACAACCCCAAGATGATGTATGCTCATGGTCTAGTAGCTAGTCTTCGAGCTATTGGAGCTTCCCGAATGAGCATCATGTGTACGGTTCAATGCCCTATAGATGGGATCAGGGTGGGTACGGTCATAGACTGAGTTATGACGGATTGAGCATGCCTTGACCGTTTGACTACACTAATCCATACGCCAATCCGTACGCATGAGACACATCTGTCAAGTACTTTTACCAGTCAGAAAATCATACGAATTGGATGGCTCAATATGAACATTAGAAGTTTGCCTGGCTACCGTGGGACATGACCTGGGAAGAATACAAGCAACAGCAAGAGAGGAGGTATCACGAGGTCATTGTTGATAACAAGGAGATGGAGTTTACACCACACGCGTACTACTACTCGTAGGTATGTAAACACATTGTTGTCCGTGCTTTGCATGATCCTACTCCTTTAATTATGCATCTTTTTGCAATACATATTCATACTGCACACTCATTCTTTAATTATGGCTCTTGCAGGTGGTTCGGGCTGAGCATTACATTCTGACGTCATCCGTGCTTTCACAGGTATTTCTCACGTGCTCTAGTATGGTCATATTTATGGTGTATATGTAATGAATTATCATATGTATCAATTTTATTTCATGGCTATTATTTGTGATGCCAATATATATTGATTGTTTCTAATGGTAACCTTCAAAATCAGAATATCAGTCAAAATGCTACCAAAATTTTTAAATTTATTGATTGGTAATCATCTAAAAATTTTATGGCAACATTAATGATGCATCAGGACCATTAAAAAATTCAAAATTTTCTAAAGTCGTTTCAAGTATTTTTCATTTGGACATCACCACTGTCCGAAGTTTCAAAAATTCCTCGAGATTCACCATCATTTGAAAATTTTATGAGTATTAGTGATATGTCAGAACCATGCAAAAAAATAAAAAATTTATAATGTGGTTTGTTATATTTTTCATTCGGTTCAAATTTGTCGGTTAGCGTTTTATCATGACTAGTATAGTGCCTGTGCTAACGCTACGACGGCAGTACACCCGCTTATCAATTAAATGAGAAGATAAGTATGAATACAACACTTAATAATAAAAGAGAAATTTATAATTTTAAATGAATTTAGAAAGAAAAACGGAACTAAATGGAGGTCGAATGGGCGAAAACGGGCTCCCAAAAGAATTTAAATCAAGGTAGAGAAAGAAAAAAGAATTTTCTGATTTTAGATTTTTTTTGCAGCTTCTACAGAGAGCACAGCGTGCTCTCTGGGCTTGGCCAGCGCAAGGGGGAGGGAAGGCCGGGGTGGCCGGCCGGTCGCATGGTCAGATCGGGCGGGCGAGATCGCCAAGACGGCGCTGCGGGGAGGAGTCACGGCCATGTGAATTTCACTTAAAAGATGACGGTGATGGCTTGGGTTACCTCCAAAATCCGCGATCTTTATAAGAAGGAGCACTTGGGGATTTACGCAATGCAATGGGGTGGAGGAGAGCTCACGGCTTTTATAGCCCCGAAACAAGCATATTTATGGAAACCATAATTTGGGATCAAATCAGGTTGGGAGGAAATTTTGGCAATAGAGCACGAAATTTGGGGAATTAATACCATAGATGGAAAGAGGAGATTTGGTGCGGGGTTGATGGAGCTTTGGAGCTTCTGTCTTGCTTTAATGGAGGGAGGGAAGAGAAGAAGCTTCTCAGTGGGTGCAGACTAGAAGAAGCTACACGTGAGTTGCCTTCATTTTTTTAAAAATATAGAAGGATTTTTTAAAAGATAGCACATTAGGTTAAAAAATTCTAGAAAAATTCTCAAAAAAACTTTCGATTATTTTGTACTTAATAAAATTATTTTCAAAAAAAATTTAAATTATAAATTTGCCGAGAGACGGCGCTCATGAGGTCGCCGACCAAAGAACCTCGCCGCGTCGGCAAAACCACCGATGGCGACCATGGAGCCATTGCGCACTGCTGCTCGCGCCGCGCGCCCCATCTCCCGCTTCCTTTTCCCAAAGACGTAATGTATGGTTCTTTCCTTTCCAGACGTTTGTTTCCTTTTCCTTGATTCCAAGACGCTTGTTTCCTTTTCCTTGTTGATGCCGGAGGTGAGGAAAGGTCTGTAGGGCCACGTGGATGATTTCAAAAATATGAAAAAATAAATCTGCGCTCACCGATCTTTGGATCCGCAAGGAAAAAGATAAAAATCAAACAAGTGTTTCGCCACCGGGTTCCGAGAAAAAATTAAAAAATTAAGCAAAGACTCACTGCATCGCTGGTTCCTTAGATAAAAATAAAATAAAAATTCAACGCCTCCGTGCGCTGAAATTAGGCTCTATGGGGCTAGATCTGTAAAAAGTCTCGAGAAGGATCATATTCGGAAAAAAATACGATCACAATGCCAGGACAATAAAAAATTCAAGTTTTGTTTCCTTACATGTGGATCCTCCCTGTTTATTTCCTTGTTTGATTCACCCTCCTTCCAAATATGTAGTACGTACAATTTTGGCCAGTAAAAAATTCAAGTTTGGTTTCCTTGCATGCGGATCCTCCTTATTTATTATTTGTTTGATTCGCTCTCCTACCAAATATGTAGGTGGAGGAGGTCTGTTGTGGGCCACAGGGATGATTAGACACACTAAATAATGGCCATCGGATGTGGGTGAGTAAAACTGAGGAAAGATCTGAGACGTTCATTTTGATGAATGCAAATTTCTGGGGACGTTTTGCTGGGTGCATGAACATTGGGCCATCTCTAATGAGGTGCATTATTTAGGTTGGACGTAGAAAAAATTGCTTAGGTGCATTATAAAGGGGTATAGATAGTAGTAATTTTCGAATTTTAAAAAATTCCTCAAGCTTGATAATTATCTGAAAATTTTTATGGTAATATTACTAATGTGTCAGGACCATCCATAAAAAATTTCAAAATTTTGCGATATCGTTTGGACTATTTTTTGCTCGGTTCAAATTCACCGAAATCTCGACAAATCTCACCGAGATCTCAGGAATTCCGAGCTAAATCTCAAAAATCTTGGTGTAAAAAAATCGGATTTGAATTTTTATTTTTGTGTTCCATTCAGATTTTATCCGAAATTCTGAGATCTTGACAAATTTTTTGATTCCAACCGCTTCAAGATATCAACCGAAAACGAGATTTAAAACCTTGGCGGTGTAGGCGCTCGGGCCAAGATCCCAAGAGGACGTTCAATCGATCGGCACATGGAGCAGGCTCTGCTTGTTGCAGAGTCCCCTCGATAAGATCGTCATCAGTGGAGGGTGACATAACCATGCTTACGACCGGCAAGTAGGGATGGCAGTTTTACCCATGAGTTTGAGTACCCACGGGTACTCGACCCGATAAGGGTGGACACGGGTAGCACTTCAGACCCATGGGTTTTCGGGTTTGGGTACCCGATAAGGATACAAGATGGACGTGGGTGTCAATTTGTACCCATGGGTACCCGATGGGTATCCTATGATATGTGAGCCCCACTTTTTATAAGATATATATTATAAAATTGAAACCGTAACTACCTAAATTAGAGACTGAGACACACATAAGGTTTTAAAAGGCAATACTATGTTCAGAAACTTATTGAGCATATATCATGCTCTCAATTTATTTTGCACATATCATGCTCTGAATTTGTTGTGTATATATCATGCTCTTTCTTTTAGACGATGCTCTATTATGTGTTGACATCTCTACTATCACTATAGTCATAAGTGTTAAGTGTATGCTATGTGACTGAGTTAAATACAGGTCAATTGAGTTTCCTATTTTATCTTAGTCATTGAATGAGATTACATATCACTGTCCCACATTTTACTCTAATGCTTATCATCTTGTTTATCGAAATCAAATACAATATCTATAAAACACATTTGTTTCTATGAAAACACTGTGGAATGGTGTAGTATTTGCCATCAAATATCTTATATGTACTTACTTGAACTTGTAGTATCATTGATTACCTATAGGCCATCATGATGTGCTGATTAAGTGAAATAAACTAGAGTATCATTGGTCACCTATAACCCACGTTAACTCTCTGTTTTCAGCACAGCCTGCTACCCATGGGTACTCATTGGGTATTGGGTACCCATCGGGTTTGGGTATAGGTACAGATTTGTGCCGATAAGTCTAGTGGGTTTGGGTGGGCGACATAGTTTTGGGTTTCAGGTTTGGGTGGACGGCAGTCGTATCCGGAGATACTCACCCGATTGTCATCCCTACCGGTAAGGCGCACCAGACAGACAAGGTTCTCAAATCTCACCCTCGTGTTAATTTTTTTCGATTCCCGTGAAAATGAAGTTGTTCACTACGAAATTCTTGTAAAATTTCTGCGTGTTTCAAAACAGACCCTTGAGGATTTTTGTTTAGTCCATCGCCGATCCTACGTACAAATATACAATGCAACGGCAGGCCGCTGCGTGTAGACACAGGCAGCCGAGCATGCATGGCCCATCTGGATTGCATGGAAAGAGTTGGCCAGTTGTGGGTCCAAGTTGGAGTACCTAATGAAAGAAACGCAACCTTCTTTTAGTCGCCACGGACTACGTTTCCCTTGGGTAGGTAGTTAGGTTGGTCCAACATATCCTCCTTTTTTTTTGGGTTCGTCTCATGCATGAAAGCGATTTCGTTGACAAAATCAGAGCCAACCGGCCGACAGTTTTACAAGGGATTGGGTTCTTCCCTAATTTATTTTTGAGTTTAGAAACGATAAATATGCAAGCCCATATGTTCTTCTCATTTTCCGTTTGGCTGTCAACACCTCTGCACGATCGAAGGAGTACAAGCAACCGATTAGTAAAGGTGACATTTGGTTGGTAGGGAACTAATGGCTCACCCCATTCTCCGACACAAGGTAAGAACAGCAATAAGCTTCTTCCCCGTCTCTTCTGAACGGATGTCAGACTAATGAATAATGAGTAGGGAAAATTTGAACAAGGATGAAGCAAAATTAGGCTCTGTTTGGTACGGCTCCAACTCCACCAGATTCATGGATCTGGTGGAACTGGGTATTTGTAGCTCCACAGATCTATGAAGCTGGATCTGTGGGTATATTAAGAGTGTTTAGGTAGGTCATATTATTTAATTTTAGACTAAAAATATAAACTTAATTCTATTTATTTTAGCCTACAAGATTCAGATCTGACGTGAAGCCAGAATCTGGAGCTCTACCAAACAAGGCTGTAATATATAACAGTTGATACGACAATGGCATAGGCTTAGTAACCTTGAGAGTTCAGTGGAATTAATAAAAGGAAAAAAGAATGCTCCAGGAGCTGAAAACTGAAGGTCCAAAACAGAGCTTAAACTCACCGATAAATCCCCAACAAACAGTCTTGTGTGATCCTACTGATCAACTTTTCCTTGGCAATACAGTCAATCCAGAAACCCTATAGCCACCTTACCTTAGAGATGGCAGCCATGGCATCAAAGGATTTCAAAAGCATCGGGGTTTCAGATAATTTCAGTCATCACCACGCTACATTGTACCTATCGACTTCCCCACAAGAAAATTTAGTACAACCAATACTGCTATTTTACACAAGCATAGGAATCGTCAACGTTGCACATGAAGTGTGAGTAAAACTATACCGAAGAACAAGGCTGCATATCTCAAAAGTACAATGCACATACAACAAAGGCCAAAGCTACTGCTATTGACCTCCCTATTCGTGTTGCTGAAGCTAATGACGAAGGGCCGGAAGGCGTCGTTCCATTATCAGTTGACGGTTTCTCCGTGGGACAAGTGTAGCCGCACAGGCTAGGCCGGACAACTCGGTAGACACCTTTGCTTGCCAAAAGGAAGACATCCTTGCTATTATCCTCGCCAAAGGAGAAGATGTATCCCAGTGATGGGAGAGGATCCCCCGCTGCAGATTCACAGGGTATCGGAGAGTTCTTGGAGCAGCTAAATGGTATCAGAGTGGAGGTGTAGTTTCCACTGCTCTCTGGGGTTTCTGTGCCGGTCCACATCGCCGATGCATACAGATCAGCGTACATATACCTGAAAACATGTGTAGGGGATAAAACTTGTGAAGCGAAGTTGCTATTCATGTGCTTGTAGATGGTAAATATAAAGAGTGGTAATAGAGGAATGTCACATCTGATCAAAGAATGAAAAATTACTACTTTGAAATGTTTGTAGAGTGCAAAAGAATTACATTTTGCAGATTTTTACACTCATGGTTTCTAAACCATGAATTCCAGCATGCACTAGCACACGTGAAACTAGAGATATGGGAAAATTTATTTTTTGCATCATTCTAGATCTTGTTCCTTCAAAACAAATACTAGCAAGAGAAGAGCATGGCTTCCTTGGTGAAGTGTGGATTGACGAATAATGTTCAGAGTACAAAAGTAGTAATTTACATGTTAGCGCATTTTTTGTGAAAAAAAGGCACCATGTGTTTGTACATTTTTTTATATACTCAAATGCTTATAATGTGGAATATATTTTGATAAACACATTTGTTTGACAATGACCTGTGCAACTATCCTGCACATTGGAAGTTTTAAATATGCTAAGTTATAATGTTAGCTTGTCAAGATAATAAGGATATAGCAGGTAGCGTAACTGGTTCCTAAGCCATGAATTCCAGAGAGCACTGGGAGACTTATTACCTAATGAAACTATATACTATATGGGGAAATTTACTCAAGCTGCTAAAGGGAAACATGGACTAATTTTTGTGCCATTCTAGATCATGTTCCTCCTAAACAATGAAATGTAATAGAAAGTGATTGACAAGCAATAACTGTATACCTTCCATATAAGCAGGGATCGGTAGACCCTCGATAAACATATCCACCTGTAATTGATGCAGATCCAATGTTCTTATTGACATCAGAATGGTTGTAGCCCATGACAGGGAAGATGGCATTTATGGAACTAAGTGATGTATTCCCTCCAGGTGCCCATTGTGGCTGATAAATGTATGGGCCCTCATATGCACGCCATCCATAGTTTCCACCCTTGAAGATCAAATCTACCTCTTCATATAAATCCTACGCATGTCAGGAAAAAATGCCAGAGAAATCAAAAGGCCAGACCAAAATGTATTCTTGACAGAGGTCAAGGTAGGAAAGTATGGTTTGTTCAAAAGCACACATTGCACCAGCAATACAGCAAGACCATTATCCTACTTTCTTCAACATGGCAACGTATGGGGGGAAAACATATTATTAGTTGCATCTATGCATTCTTTATAAAATGTTATACAATAGTGGAGCTTCACAAAATATGATGCCTGTAAGAGGTTTAAAGAAGCTTTATCTTTCAATACTTCGATCTTACCTGATTTTAAAAGGCTGAAACATGTGCGTCGTAACTGGGATTGCTTTTATCAAAATTGGAATTATTTAAGATACATTACCATGTCAAACTCTAGTTCAATGCAGTAACAGAGATTAAAGAGCTGAGTCTCGAAAAGGATAAAGAAAGAGAGAGTTTAATGAGTTGTCTGATTGTGTCCTATACACATGACAAAATGCAGTCAAAGCACCACCAATACTGAATACTATAGAAATTGGAAATAATAATAAAATCATGACCATGTCAAATATTATAGTTAGAACTCACTTTTTTGTAGAACACAAGCAATCTCACTTTTACTACATGTCATCTATTGAGTTACATGCACCACCAGTTCACTCAAAAGCTTAAACTGATGAGGAAAGGTGGACAATTCACTTAACTTTAACACTCCCCTCACGTATAGGCTCCCTCTCTATTTTTTTTAATTGCGCCAACCGGGTCTTGAACTCGAGACCTCTTGGTTTCGATACCATATTGAGTTGCATGCACCAACCAGTTCACCCAAAAGCTTAAGCTGATGAGGAAAGGTGGACAATTCACTTATACTTCAACATCATCGATAAAGATAGAGCAATAGGAAAATTAAATATGTACTTGTTGCCTATAGTATTGAAACAATACCTGCCCAACATCTGCACAGTAAAAGTAGAAAGGCCTCTCAGAATCAAAACTGCATCTCCACGGGTTCCTAAGACCCAAGGCCCAAATCTCTGGTTGTAGGTCATTATCATCAGAAAATGGATTGTCCTTTGGAATAGAATAGTTACCCCACAAGCTCTGGTTGATGATTTGACTCTGGCCTGAAAAACAACAACATTGGAAAGATTAAGGAGCAGTAACATTCAAAATTAAATATTTTATCATGCTGCAGTAACTGCAAAATGGTGCTTTGCCCTTCATCTAAATAGCATCTAAAAGGTCAATGTTCATCTGATAAATAACTTCTACTGAACTGAAAACAGTTAATTACCTTCTGAAGAAGGAAAAACGAAACATGCCAGCTTAAGTCAGCATTGCAGTATATCAAAATCAGTAAGTAAATGTTATTCTGTTGTCAAATTAGCAGTGCAGACATAAAATTACAATTGTTAGCTAAATTTTAATAATCACAACCATCTGAACATAGCAAACATAAACATATCAAATTAGTAGGAAATGGAGTCAATCTAATGGTCCTAAATTTGATTCTAGACTGTTCCATTTAGCATCATTGCTAACACCATAGCAACATAGCTCTGTTCTTTAAACAGAAAAGGAACATATCCAGAATTCAAACATTTCAAACGGTTGCCGCAAAAGTGATAAAGTGTACAATTAAGAAATATACTGATGAACTACAATAAAAAAACTTGGTACTCAGGAACAAAGCAAAGTTTCATCGTGTCATTGTGAAGAACTTTTAGGTAAACAACTATAAACTTTCTAATGGTATAGTCTTTTATAAACCATTAGAAACAAGTATGGAGATGTAAATATAATATTATAAGCTAACAAATTAAAAGCAAATGTATAGTCGATAGAATGCCAACATGAACAACAATGGAAACAAAATCCTTAATTCTAACTTACTTTGTACGTTGTCAATGTCAAGCCTCATTATTTTCCCCAACAGTGATTTCTTATTTTGGGAGAAATTAAAAGGATCGCCTTTGTTTCCACCATCCCCCATCATAAAGTAGAGATATCCATCTGTAGGTCCAAAAAGTATTTGTCCTGCATGGTGAGCTGTATACGGCAGTCCCATTGTAAAAATCCTTCTAACCTCAGATGGATTAGCAGATGTTGCCTAGAAAAGAAAATAATAATGAGTATACTATTCAAATGTTAGGTCTATATTCTTCTTTCATTTTACAGACACACTGCACTATTTCATCGAGGGTAAGAAACAAAACATAGAAAATAAGGATAAGAAAAGAATATTGATATCAAGGTTTGCACAGAAGAGGGTATCCATATGCATACCGCAGAAACATTTGATGAGGAGACTTTTGCAGTATATTCCGAAACAACAACTTGGTACTGGCATGGTTGGGCACCATTATCAGTACCGAGCTTTGAAGGATCACAGTCAACATCAGAATTACATGAACACCTACCAGCACAGCTAGGTGACTGAGTTCTATCACAGTTATAAGAAACAAAGAAACGCCCATTGGTAGTGAACTTTGGATGAAACGCTATGCCCATGAGTCCAAACTCGGAATCGAAATGTACTTCATCAGTTAGATCAAGAAATGGGTTCGCCTCATCAAATTGTAGAGTGCCTCCAGAGCCTTGTCCTGGGACAGTTGCCAACCATATCTTTCCAGGTTGGCTAGATAAGAAAACTCTGTTGGATCCATCAGGGTGAGGAGCCAAGTTAAGGTATGATCCATTGCCAATTCTCTCAAAGCATATCCCTTTGGGAGAGAGCGATGGTTCAGTAATGTTAAATGAAACCGCATTTCCATTGAAGCATACTGAGTGGTCATCAGATGAGCCGCCAAATGACGTACAGAAGTCATTTTCTGACTGCCAGACATCAGTTAGCTTTGATGATGAACTAGGAAGTCTTGCATCTCCTTGCAAGGGAGGTTGAAAAGGAGAGTTCAATATTGTCACATTTTGGCAAGTGTCCCAAACTACTTTGCAGTAGTCCTGAGTGGAGTCCTTTGATTGAACAGAGCCTGCTGAAGAGGTATAGTTGCACAGGATAGGAACCATCCGAATCTTTGAGCTCGAGTTGAACAACTCAGCCGAAAATGGATTGCATTTCTGAAAACAAAGCTAACAAATTTGTTATTACTAATATCTAATAGTAACAAATTAATAGTAACCTATATCACCTTAAAAGACCAGCATGCAGGGCTTTGTACTATTTTCTCCTTTCCGGGATTTAAATCAACACTATTTCCCCCCCTGATTTCAGCTAATAACATAGTTATGGAAGACAGCAACATCGCATCAGATTCCAACAACTTTTGCAGTTGTACCAGTACCAGTGTTTGACATAGTGATATGACGGATCAACACTAGCATGAATACCAAACAAATGCAATCTAAATTTCCAGCTTATGAGTTCAGGCAAATGGTGTGCAGCCCGAACAACGCACATGCTAGTTTCACTAACTGAGCCTCCTAACTCATAACAATCCGTACCGCGCAGAGGACCGACTTGACGACGCCGGCGCACGCGGTGTCGAAAACTTTCATGGCCTCGAACTGCCTCCGCAGCGCGGCGTCCGCGGCGGTGTCGCAGCAGCTGCTGCTCCCGCTGTAGGCCGAGCAGAAGCCCAGCGTCCCGTTCAGCGCCACCGGCGCTCCTACAAAACAATCCAAGAACACGAACAACATCGTAAGGCACAGACAAAACAAAGGATCCGAAGGCAAGAGAAGCGCGGGATGATGCAGCTGGTGCCCACTCGAGTCGGTGCATAGCGGGAGGGCGTGGGAGGCCGGGAGGAGCCGCGACGACCATGAGAGGCAGCAGCAGAGGAGGAGCGGCAGGAGGAGCGAGCAGCGTGACCTCCCCATCTCGGGACACTGCCTGGTTCTTGGCTCGCGCGCGCGGGCATGACTGAGCGGCGGCGCCGCGAGGGGCAGGTGGATTTATTGGGTAGGGCGTTGGATTTGGAAGCGGAGGAAGGAGGTGGCATGTGAGAGTTGACCAAGTTGGGTATAAATAACGACAAGTGGTAGACTTTTGTCGGCAATATATAGAAGCTTTTTATACTGCGGAATTTCTAAACGTACGTCGCATGATTTTTTTAGAAGTGCTTCCATACTTCTCTTTTTTTACAGTTACACAAATATTAAAGCATGAATAAAGGGTAGATGGTGATACTTACCCCTTCGCTTGCTTCAAGATTTGTGCAACTTGTATTAGGAGGGAAAGCATTGAAGCACTGCTCTTTTTTTTTTTGGAAAACAGTTGATTTTTTAAACTTGCTGTATGTATGTATGTATGTATGTATGTATGTATGTATGTATGTATGTGTACATTTATTTGTATGCTCCCGTCACCTTTCGCTCTAATTTCGACATGCTCATGAGTTCCTTAAGGTTAGGGTTCATTCTGGCTAGAGTCACTAGACCTGATCATAGATTTCGCATGAAGGCAACCCAGCGATGGGCGGCGGCGGCGGCAAGGCAATGGTGGCACTGCCTCGGCTGCGGGCTCGAAGGAGGGGGCGATGGATGGTAGAGGGTGACAGGGGACAACAAGGAAGAGAGAGGTTAGGGGTGGTACATCCGACAACAGTAGTTGTCGGAGACAAGGAAGGAGACAAAGGCAACGATGGGAGGTGAAGATGAGGAGAGAAGAAAGAGGCGAAGGAGGAGCTTGCTAGAGAGTTTTATCGGCGTCAACCAAGGTGACAGGGCGGAGGAGCGTTTGAAGCCTCGGTGGTCGCAGGGTTGTGGAGAGTGGCGACAATGTTAGTCTTACTCTAGGTGGGCATCCGGTCGGCCACGACCCGCACAGATTCTTGGGCAAGATAAATGACATGTCGACCACGCAAGACGCTGGTCAAGGCGAGGGCACGCCACGAGCGCCGCGGGCCCGCCGCCTCCCACGCCACGAGGCTTGCCCGTCGCGCGAAGACCGCTTAGCCCCGCGACCGCCGCCTCGAGTCGCGCCTCGCCGCGCCGCCTCGCCACCCACCGCCCCTACCTCCCGCGCCGTCTGCCCCGCGACCCGCCGCCTCTCGAGCCACGCCCCACCTCCCGGCCGCCTCGAGTCGTGTCCCCACCTCCCGCGCCGCTTGGCCCCACACGACCTCGCCGCTTGTCCCCACCTCGCGCGCGTCATCCCCAACCTCTCAGCCTCCTAACCCCGTGACCCGCCACCTCGCCCCCACCTCCCGCGCCACCTCCCGAGCCGCTCCTCGGTGCGCCGCGTCGTCCCACACCTCCCACGCAGCCTGGCCCCCTGCGACCCCGCCGCGTTGTCCCCCACCTCCTGCGCGCCTGGCCTCCCGCGACCCCTCTGCCTTCCGAGCCGCTCCTCGACGCGCCACCTCGCCTCCCACACCAGGCAGCCTCGGCCGTCATGCCGTGCAAACTAGCCTCCCACGCCTCCTCGGCGGCTCACCTGGCCTCCCGCGCAGCCTGGGGGGAGAGCGGGGGAGGCTGGAGAGCATATCGCCAGGAGGAGGCGGAGTCACGGTAGCCAGTGAGGGTGGCACCAAAAGGGGGTGTTGGCAGGAGCAAATGGGGAATGGAGAGAGCGCCTTGAGGATTGACGCTTGAGGAGGAGGAGATCGGATAAGGATGGCCAGAGAAAGAAAAGAAAAGAAGGAGAGATAGAAAAAGAAAGAGGGGGAGAAAAGAAAATGAGAAAAAGAAGAGGGGGAAAAAGGAAAAAGAAAAAAAAAGAAAAAAAAGATTAAAAAAATTAATTCGAGTAATTAATTTTTTTCTTTTTTATAGGCAAATTAAACCTATTAATAGAGTTTTATCATGAATTATATTAAATATGTTATACTGACAGATGTAGATACCAATTTTGCAATTTTTTATTCAACTGGTTCGACAACCACTTTCTCGTAGAAATGGAAAAAAGGGGAGGAAATGGAAAAAAGAGAAAGCAAAATAAAAACGTAAAATTCAAGTAATTCGACAATCATTCTCTATATCACTCTCTCCCTCCGACTCTCTATGTCATACTCTCTAGCTCACGCTTTTTGGCTCACTCTCACTCTCTCAGTCCCTCCGACTCTATATGTCACTCTCCCTCCGACTCTCTGTGTCACTCTCTGGCTCACTCTTACTCTCTTAGTCCCTCTCTCTCCCTCCGACTCTCTGTGTCACTCTCTCCCTCCGACTCTCTGTGTCACTCTCTCAGTCCCTTTCTCTTTCCCTCTGACTCTCTATATCACTCTCTTTGTCCCTCTCTCTCCCTCTCCTCGATCGGCACCGCGCCTAGCTATCTCCACTCATATCACTGCTCGCTAGCTTATCGCGCTCTCTCTCTCGTCGTGGTAGCTTCTCCTTTATTTTTCTTGCTAGTTATGCAGCACTATCACCTATGTCGTGGGAGCCTCTCCTTTGTCTTCCTCGCTATGCCACCACCGCCCTCTGCCTTCCCCGGCACCACACTCCCCGCCTCCACCATCCTCTTGTCCTCCCTCCCCATCAACCCTATCGACCATCACAAATACCCCACCCTTTCGATCCAACTCTGGTGATCCTATCGATCGATGCACCTTTTTTCTCGTCAGAATAGTGCAAATGGGTCGGACCTGAACCGACATGGTACGAAGCAGGCACGAAGCATAAATGGGCCATACCTGGGCTCGCTAAAGACGAGGCGGTCCAGCACGGTTCCGCCCCAAAGCACGATGGGCCTGTGCCGGACCAGTCCGGCACAGCACGACACCCACCTCTAGTCTTACCACACTTGGAGTTTGAAGATGTATATAGGGAGAGTGTAGCAGATCTAGACTGTTGGATTTCTATCGAATGGAAAAAGAAAATAACTGATTTGTGGACTCAAAATCATTGGATGGATGCATAGACGTTCCCTTTATACTAATGCACGTAGGATGACGGCTTGTTCAGACTTATGTATCGAGTGAAGTAGTTGCAGGGACAGATTTTCTCCTTGCTGTTTACCTACATATACAATAGGATTCTCTGCTGCATTACATGACTATTCCGGGTACTTGGCGCCCTATTTGACTATACTTTTGGTTGATATGTTACGAGAAACTCTGTACGGTTCTACTCAATCAAGCATTACTGAATATATATATATATATATATATATATATATATATATATATATATATATATATATCAACCAAAAGATATAGTCAAATAGGCGGCGCCAAGTAACCAGAATATATAAATGGTTTCATACTTTGGGAATATGTACTTCCACCTTACATATACCGCTTAAATAAAAAAATTATATCTCTTATCCTTTTGAGCGTACTCTAATAATGATTATAAGATACTCTAAAGTGAGTTTTATGAAAAATTTCATCAAAATCCACTTTTTATAGCATAATTTGCTTATATACTCATTTTTTATATGAAAAAAGATCTATAACAAAAATAAAAGGCTCTGATGAAAACTTTTCAACTATGTCGTTTTGAAATATCTTAGAATTAGTATTTAAATATATTGAAAGTGATAAAAAATATAACATATTAGTTTAAGTAGTATATTAAAAAGTGAAAGTACGTTCCCCGATAGTAAAAAGGTGTATATGTGTGTGTAGGATGGTGATTGATGTGGGTTATAAATGCTTGGTGTTAGCTGGGAAAACCGGTAGTTTGACCACGCCACAGCCCACTTGACTAATTGACCATCTTTTGATAAGATCATAAGGATGAGCATGCCATCTTTTTTTCAATTACAAGAAAGACACATACATATCACCATACACCACACACACTCTAGTTTGCCTCCCTTTAGTACACACTTAGAAAACAGAGGTTATGGAGCAATCTACGACCTCACAAATTTTTTAATGAAGCGTACTCGTGTGTGTAAAAGGGATACTAGGATTTAAAACTTAGTAGGTAGAATCTCTACCGCTATATTAAAAGGTGGTTCCGCACGATCATGCCATTTACGATAATACTAAATCAGGAAAGTCCAGGTCCATTTTTTACAAAAATAAAATCCAGGTCCATTTTAAAAAAAAAATATTTTAGAAATTTCAAGGTTATTTGGTAGCCCTGGCACAGAAGTAACACAGAATTTTGACCACGGACAACCAGAGCCTAGAGGTACTGTGTGGTTGCATTGCCTCGAGAGTTAAGAGCCGAAAGGCGAGAGCAGAGTGAGATAGTCTATACCCCTTTATAATACATGTAAACATTCTTTTCTATGTCCATCTCAAATAGTGCATCCCACTAGAGATGGCCCAACATTCGTGCACTCAATGAAACGTCTCCAGAAACTTGCCTCCATCAAAATTAACCTCTCAGATCTTTCCTCAGCTTTACTCATCCACATCCGATGGCCATTATTTAGTGTGTCTAATTATCCCTGTGGCCCACAACAGACCTCCCCACCTACATATTTGGAAGGAGAGCGAATCAAACAAGGAAATAAACAGGGAGGATCCGCATGCAAGGAAACCAGACTTGAATTTTTTACTTGTCAAAATTGTACGTACTACATATTTGGAAGGAGAGCGAATCAAACAAGAAAATAAACAGGGAGGATCCGCATGCAAGAAAACAAAACTTGAAAACAGGGAAGATCCGCATGCAAGGAAACAATACTTGAATTTTTTATTGTCCTGGCATCGTGATCGTATTTTTTTCCGAATATGAACCTTCTCAAGACTTTTTATGGATCTAGCCCTATAGAGCCTAATTTCAGCGCACGGGGAGCGCTGAATTTTTGTTTTCATTTTTTATTCACGAAACCAGCGATCTGTGAGTGCTGCTTAATTTTTTTCAATTTTTCTCATGAACGGCGATCGCCACATTGTTTAATTTTTATCTTTTTTCTTACGGATCCAAATGGTCGGCGCGCGATTTTATTTTTCCATATTTTTCCAAATCATCCTCAGAACCCACAAATGCACCTTCCCTACATCTAGCATCAACAAGGAAAAGGAAACAAACGTCCTGGAATCAAGGAAAGGGAAACAAACGTCCTGGAAAAGAATATGATCATACATTACGTGCTGGGAAAAAGAAATCGGGAGATGGAGCAGCGTGGTCGGGAGATTGCACGCGGCAAATGGCAAAGGCTTGGCCGGAGAACGTGGGTCCCAACGGCTCCACGGTCGCCATCGGTGGCTTTGCCGACACGGTAAGATTGCTGGTCGGCGACCTCGCGGCCGCCGTGTCTCGGCAAATTTATAATTCAATTTTTTTTAAAAATAATTTTAGTAAGTACAAAATAATCAAAAGTTTTTTTGAGATTTTTTCTAGAATTTTTTAACCTAATGTGCTATCTTTTCAAAAATCTTTATATATTTAAAAAAATAAAGGCAACCCACCTATAGCTTCTTCTAGCTGCAGCCTAGATCAGAAAAGCTTCTTCTCTTCCCTCCCTCCATTAAAGCAAGAAAGAAGCTCCAAAGCTCCATCAATCCCGCACCAAATCTCCTCTTTCCATCTATGGTGTTAATTCCCTAAATTTCATGCTCTATTGCCAAAATTTCCGCCCAATCTGATTTGACCCCAAATTTGGTTTCCATAAATATGCTTGTTTCGAGGCTATAAAAGCCGGCGAGCTCTCCTCCACCCCATCGCATTGCGTAAATCCCTAAGTGCTCCCTCTTGTAAAGATCGCCGGATTTTGGAGGTAACTCAAGTCATCACCGTCATATTTCCCGACGAAATTCACCGCAACCGTGACTCCTCCCCCGCAGGCACCGGTGCCGGCGATCTCGCCGCACCAGTGCCGACCAGCTGCGACCGGCCCGCCACCCTCGCCTTCCTCCCTTGTGTCGTTAAGCCTGCCCGAGAGCACGCTGTGCTCTCTGTGGAAGTCGCAAAAAAATCCAAAATCAGAAAATTCTTTTTTCTCTCTTTCTTGATTTAAAATCTTTTGAGAGCCCGTTTTCGCTCATTCGACCTCCATTTAGTTCCGTTTTTCTTTCTAAATTCATTTAAAATTCTAAATTTCTCTTTTATTATTAAGTGTTGTATTCATACTTATCTTCTCATTTAATTGATAAGCGGGTGTACTGTCGTTGTAGCGTTAGCACGGGCACTATACTATATCTATGGTCTGTGTAAGAAAGACATAGCTTTTTCTGAAAATTTGCTTTTTGACTTTCGAGCTGAAAAGCGGATATAGCTTTTTATAAGAGGCTGTTTAACAAATAGTTAATTTCTCTCAACAATAAACTGTAAAAGTAGATCTAGCTTAACTTTCAACATTTGACTTTTACTAGTTTTATATAGCTTCAAGCTTATACAAAAAATAGCTTAAAAGCTGAATTGTTTAAGGGGTTCATTGGTTTTCAGAAGTTAAAACTGAGTTAAAAGCCTCAAACAGACCCTTGCAAGTCTTGACTTTGCTTTTCGAGGATCACAAAAGTCGCAACGCATGAAAGCATGGCGAGTAACAGTGTCAACTGCGTCGTCTGCGTAGCCAATCATCTGAGGGAGAAAAGGCGTACGTACCCCCCGCGTCCTTTTCTAACATAAATGAGATCAGGTTGGAAAAACCCTCTTGAACTCGTTACGAGTCAATCGGCAAGAATCTAATCCTTTTTTAAAAAAAAAGAAAAAAAAAACTTTGTGGACAAACGCACGAGCAAAAGTAAGCCCAGAATCCGGCTTTTAAACGTCGGCTCGGCGTCACAGTCAAGGACACAATTCAACGGTCGTGGTTGGCAAAATGGCAAGCGGTAGTTCACAAAGTCGCAATATTTGACCTACTACTTGTATACTGTATACTACAGTCTGACTAATCAAACTGCGTTCATATAATCTCACCCGTGCATCGTAAACAAACGTTGCTTCTACGTTAATTGGTACGCTCTTCAAAATGTAACTATCTCTACACATTCTTATTACAGTATACTCTCTCCGGTCATAAATAGTTGTCATTTTGGATATAACACGGTCCCTAAAACTCAACTTTGACTAGTAATTTTTATTATAATATATTTAAAAAATCAAATAAAATTATAATACTATAAAAGTACGTTTCGAGATGAATCTACACATATGATTTTCATGCAACCAATCTAAATATTTAAAAAGATATCAATAGCTAAAGTTTCAAACGTTTGATTACACGTATCCCAAACCGACTACCATGTTTTTATGAACCGGAGGGAGTACTCCTTTTGTAGATTTTTATAAGAGATGGTTTAACTTGGTGCGATCTCGAAAGTTAAACTTTGATAATTAATTTATTCTACAGTGTTTTTTCATAGCTAAAAAACATAATTACCAGAAAGTGCTTTCAAATACAAATTCAATAGTAATTGGACATTATGTTTAGACGAATCTGCTTCGTTTTCAAAGGGGAAATCTAAATATTCAGAAAGATGATTTTAATGGTACAGATGCAAATAGTCCTTTTTACTCGACAGATTCAAATAGTTTGATCTGTGACCGGAGAGAGTAATGAATGGAAGCCCACGGTTCAAGTAGTAAAGGACAATTGGGCCTACCATTCGCAGTGTTAGTGTTAAGACCACACGGCCAGAAGCCTCAATCTAAATAGTCTATTACAATATTCGGGCCGGACCGGCCCACCTGCACGCTGCACGCCAATCCGCTCGGAACTCGGAAGCAACTGAACCGGCCATGAGTTGGAGTCTGAACTCGGATTCGGACTCGCCACTCCGCGTACGCGCGAGCGTATATATGTGCGCCCCTACGCTCGCAGATACCATCCACGCCAAACCCCTCTACTCTGATTTCCACACGAATCGATCCATCGATCGCGCGATCGATCGATGGCGGCAGCAGGAGCGTCCGGCGCCGTCTCGGGAGGAGGAGGAGGCGGCGGAGCCTCGCGCCTGAGGTTGATGTGCAGCCACGGCGGCCGCTTCGTTCCCTGCAGCCCCGACGGCGGCCTCCGTTACGTCGGCGGAGAGACGCGCGTCCTCGTCGTGCCGCGTGAGGTCCCCTTCCGCGAGCTAGCGGCGAATCTGGGGAAGATGGCCCGGGCGGAAGCCGTGGCCGCGGTCAGGTACCGGCTGGTCGACGAGGGTCTCGACGACGTGCTCGTGTCGGTCACCTGCGACGACGAGCTCGCCCACATGCGCGACGAGTACGACCGCCTGCAGGCCACGCGCCCGTCCGCGAGCTTCCGGGTGTTCGTCTCCACCACCGCCGGCGCCGTCCAGCGGCGCTCGGCGACAGGGCTTCACCCCTTAGCGGCGACGATGCGGCGCACGCAGAGCGAGCAGGCGCTCGCCGCGCGCGCCCACCTGCACCTGCGCGCGGCCGGTCCAGAGCCGATGCGGCGTGTGTATAGCGCGCAGGAGCTCGCCGGGGGCAGCCACTTGCAGCCGTGCTACTACCACCGGCTCCACCAGTGCTACTTCTGCTGCTGCCACCGCCGCCGCGGCATCTCCGCACCCGGGCCGCAGCCAGCGGGGCCGATGTACCCACTGTCCTCCATGTCCAGGAACTCCAACAGTCTTCGTCCGGGACGCCAAGACCCTGCTCCTGCGGTGTCTGCGGCGAAGGCGGCAGGTCGAGTGATCTTCACCGAGGCGGCGAGGGAGATGGCGAGATCTAGGGACGCCGAGGTGGCGATGCAGAAGGGGAGAGCTTTCTAGCTTCTGGTGATCTTGTCGGCTTCACGCCTTGGTGTAAATATGGTTTTCCCCTACGTTACAATCTTCAGAAGAGAAGAGTCAGAGAGAAAAGAAGCTGTAATACTCTGAATTTCGATAATGCAGAGTCCTCTGTTTCTTCGTCCGAGATTAATTTGGACAATTTCTGGTATACTTGTCGGCCAAAGCATAGATTGTGCATTGGTTGTTTGTAAGTGAAGTAAACTCGAACTTTGTTAAGTACAGACTAATTTGTGTTGCTGTCTTGCTGATTCTTTTACAATTATTATAGTCAGTCCCTTATATTAAACCCGTATGCTCGAGAACGACGAGAAGCAGCAGTTCTCGCGTAGTGACTCAAGGGCATGCTTAATTAAGCAAGCAGATTTATCATTTAACTGTCTGGTTTTGGCATATTCGTCAACTGAATATAAAAAATTGCATCCTGGGGAAAATGGAATCACTTGTGCATGATTCCAGCATGCCTGTTTGCAGGCCGGGAACCAGCCACAAATACTGCATACACAGATTCTAAGCATCCTAGATTCAGTAACTCCTGGAGAACAATAGCAGTACTTTGATTAGCAATTAATCACATGCATTAAACAGGGTCTTCTGAATATTGAATACTTTAAGGACTAAAGCCACGATATTATTAGGACCCAAGGACCAACCTGGGTCCCCAATTCCATTCTGTTCAAAAGAACTGCTGAAGTGTTACGCCCATGAGGGAGCTTACAACTCCAGATTTACATCAAAGCATACTAACACACACCTCGAACTAGAGGTGGGCATTGGGCCGGCCTTTTTTGAGCCTACCTGTGGCACGAAGGGCACGACCTATCCCGAAATCCGGCCCTGCATGAAGACGGATGGGCCGTACTAGCACGGCACGGTTGCCTAGGCCGTGCCAGGCTCGAGAACCAGGAACGGTGGGTGGCATGACACGGCACGATGATTTGGGTTGTGCTCATTCCGGCATGGCACAGAGCGGCACGAAGGCATGTCCAGCATGGTTGACCTGTCGTGGGCCCATGGCAAGGCATGGCAGCCTGCGGTAGAGCATGGCGTCCCGTGGTAGGGAGGTGGGGGAGAGGAGGAGGCAGAGGGGGTACCTGTTGCCGCGCCATGGCCCACGCTGGAGGGGCAACGGGAGGGTGAGGCGGAGGAGGCGAGGGAGGGGTAAGGGGGCGGTGCTGGTCGTCGGGGGGCAAGAGGGGTTGAGGGAGGCGGCACCAGCCATCGAGGGGCAGAGGAGGTTGTAGGGGGGCTAGGAGGGGGAGGAGTACGAGCTGGGGGAGAGGGTGGGGAGGCAAAGGGGTGGGGTGACGGCAAGACGGAGGGAGGCAGAGCCGACGGAGAGGTAGAGGGGGGCGAAGAGGCGTAGGGGGTGACGAGGGTGAGTCGGCGGGCAGAGGGGAGGTAGGTGGCTGTAGGCGAAGGGGAGGCTAGGGAGGCAGATGGGAGGCCGCGGATGTGAGAGAGGCGGATGGGCGAGGGTGGTTATGGGGGCAAGGAGGTGGCCATGGGGCGATGAGGTGAGGCGGCGTGGGGGGAGAGAGTTAGGGAGGGGCGAAGAAAAGGGGATAGCCGGGGAGGGGGCTCAAGAAAAGGAGAAAGGGAAGAAAGGAAAGAAAAGGAAGGAGTCGCCAGAGTCCAGACGCCAGTGCTTTTGTTCGGTTTGATCGCCATTCGCCACGCCACTCTTTCCCATACTATCTGCAAAGGAAATGTCATGGTGTGCAATTGGTCTGAGTTGAATTAATACAACATGTGTAGAATTGACTGCACGCAGAATCCGTAACCGATTCAAATCGTGGAACGGATTTGACGCGGTATCCGTAACCGACTCGTAACGTGCTCCACAATCCTCTCATATATATATCAGTAATGTAGATCAAATCACATACCTCTCGAATCTTTTGCCTTCCCGGCATCGAGCCGCTTCGCCTTCCCCATCCATCCACCGCGTGCACCGATCGCTGGGAGAGCAGGTCTCCGGAACGTCCGCCCTTGAGATCCTGCACCGGGAGAGGGCGAATCACGTTTTTGGGAAGCGTCTTCACGCGACTGCTCGCTGGTTTTTTCACCGACGGTCAGCTTCATCTGCATCGCCTTCTGATCTTCACGGCATTCGCTCGGGTGTCTCCACGTCTTCGTGTCATCTCGAACGCATTTTTAACCTCATCTATATTCTGTTTATCTAATAATATGGATGAGATAGACATTGCAATTGGCATGTTGCTTCTGTCTAGTTTGTTTGTTTCATCTGTTCTAGTTTCAATTATTGTCATATCTTATTTTCGGAATAGATTCATCATTAATATGCCTAATTTTCCAACAATCCAAAAACGTGATAGGCTTTTCATGGTGAATATGATTAAAGCGGCTGGTTTTGCTGAGGCAATGAAACCAGATAAATTTACCGGTGTTTACTTTAAGAGATGGCAGACTTGAGCCACTCTGTGGCTCACGGCTATGAACGTCTACTGTGTTGCGGCTGGCAAATCTGAAGAAACCCTTACTGTTGAGCAGGAAATGGAGTTCAAGGATGCCACCACAATTTTTGTAGGATGCGTTCTTAGCGTTCTTTCAGACCGCCTTTGCGACGTGTATATGCACATGTCGGATGCAAAGGAGCTGTGGGAGGCACTCGAAAATAAATTCAGTGCCTCGGATGCTGACAGTGAATTGTATGTTATGGAGCAATATCATGACTACAAAATGGTTGATAGCCATTCTGTGGTTGAACAAGCTCATGAGATACAGTTCATTGCGAGGGAACTTGATCACCTCAAGTGCACGTTACCCGACAAGTTTGTGGCTGGTGGCATTATTGCCAAATTACCTCCCTCGTGGAGGAATTTTGCCACATCTCTAAAACACAAGAGACAAGAAATCTCTGTTGAGAGTCTGGTTGCGTCTCTTGATGTTGAGGAGAAAGCTCGGGCGAAGGATGTGCACCCAAAGGTGGTTGAGGGACAAACCAGCGCCAATTTTGTGCAGCGTGCTGGTTTTGGTAAGTTCAAGTCAAAGGGAAAAGCTGTTCAGACTACCAACTTTAAAAAGAAGAAACAGCAGAATGATAAGCCTTGCTTCGTGTGTGGTGAGATTGGACATTGGGCAAAGAAATGTCCAAGCCGCAAACGAGGAAAGGATCAGCATGGACAGAACTCCAAATCTGTCAATGTGACTATTGGCAATACTGAGAAGGAGACACTGGTATGGTAATTTACTCATCGTTTTTTCGGCTATTCAATCTACCGATTGGTGGATTGATACCGGGCTAATATTCATGTTTGTGCTTGATGTATCATTGTTTTCTTCTTACCGGGTTGCTCGGGTTCCTCCGTGTTGATGGGGAATGGGTCACATGCTTCATTCTTGGTGTTGGCACGGTAGATCTGAAGCTTACTTGGGAAAAATCGTGCGGCTAAAGAACGTGCAAAGATGTCCCTTCAATCAACAAGAATCTCGTTAGTGGTTCCCTTCTCTGTAGAAATGGGTATAAGTTGGTATTTGAGTCGAATAAAGTAGTCATATCAAAATATGGACTATTTATTGGTAAAGGCTATGACAGCGGAGGCTTGTTCCGCTTTTCCCTTGAGAACGTCTGTAATAAATTCGTGAATCATCTTTGTGACAATGTTATTGGTAGTGAGGCAAGTGTTTGGCACTCACGACTATGTCATCTTAATTTTGGTTCTATGTCTCGGCTTTCCAGTATGAAATTAATTCCGAAATTTTCCATTGTCAAAGGTTCTAAGTGTCAAAGTTGTGTGCAGTCTAAGCAACCTCACAAGCCTCACAAGGCAGCCGAGGAAAGAAACTTGGCACCATTAGAACTCATACATTCAGATCTCTATGAAATGAATGGTGTGTTGATGAAGGGTGGGAAAAGATACTTCATGACTTTAATTGATGATGCGACTAGATTTTGCTATGTGTATCTCTTAAAAACAAAAGATGAGGCTTTAGACTACTTCAAAATCTATAAGGCAGAAGTTGAGAATCAACGAGAAAGAAAAATCAAAAGAGTTAGGTCGAATCGTGGTGGAGAGTATTTCTCCAATGATTTCTCCGAATACTGTGCAGAGCATGGTATCATCCATGAGAGGACGCCTCCCTATTCGCCCCAATCTAACGGGGTTGCCGAAAGGAAGAACCGCACCCTGACTGACTTGGTTAATGCCATGTTGGACACTGCGGGATTATCTAAGGCATGGTGGGGGGAGGCCTTGTTGACCTCGAGTCATGTCCTAAATAGAGTTCCTACTAAGAATAGTGAGGTAACTCCATATGAGGGATGAGAAGGAAGAAAACCATCACTATCCTACTTGCGCACTTCGGGGTGCTTGGCGAAAGTCAATGTGCCGATAATAAAGAAGCGCAAACTTGGACCAAAAACTGTTGATTGTGTCTTTCTGGGATATGCTCATTGCAGCATTGCCTATAGGTTTCTAGTAGTTAAATCTGAGGTATCCGACATGCACGTCGGTATGATAATGGAGTCTCGAGATACAACGTTTTTTGAGAATATATTTCCTATGAAGGATATGCATAGCATTCTGAGTCAGGCTTGTGATATAACTCCTGAACCTGCCATACCAGTTGAGTTTTTTGAACAAACACATGAACAAACTCCTGAGGAGGATGACAGTGATGCTCCTAGAAGGAGCAAGAGACAAAGGACCGCAAAATCCTTTGGTGATGATTTCACTGTGTACCTTGTGGATGATGTTCCCAAGTCCATTTTAGAAGCATATGCATCTCTTGATGCAGACTACTGGAAGTATGCAGTCCGTAGTGAAATGGATTCCATTCTCGCTAACGAAACTTGGGAAATCATAGATCGTCCTTATGGTTGTAAACCAATTGGATGCAAATGGGTGTTCAAAAAGAAGCTTAGGCTTGATGGTACTATTGAAAAGTACAAGGCCCGGCTTGTGGCCAAGGGTTACACCCAAAAAGAAGGCGAGGATTTCTTTGATACTTATTCACCCGTTGCTAGATTGACCACAATACGTGTACTACTGTCCTTGGCTGCCTCTAATGGTCTTCTCGTTCATCAAATGGATGTTAAGACAACTTTCCTTAATGGAGAGTTAGATGAGGAAATTTATATGGAACAGCCCGATGGATTTGTAGTAAATGGTCAAGAGAACAAATTGTGTAAGTTGCTGAAATCTTTGTATAGTCTTAAGCAAGCACCCAAACAATGGCATGGGAAGTTCGATAGAACTTTAACATCTGAAGGCTTCGCTGTAAACGAAGCTGATAGATGTGTATACTACCGCTATGGTGGGGGTGAGGGAGTTATTCTATGCTTGTATGTGGATGATATTCTAATATTTGGAACAAATCTTGATGTGATTAATGAGGTCAATATGTTTTTGTCCCAAAGCTTTGATATGAAGGATCTGGGAGAAGCTGATGTAATTCTGAACATCAAATTGATCAAAGGTGGGGATGGGATTACACTTGTGCAATCCCATTATGTGGAAAAGGTCTTAAGCCGTTTTGGTTATATGGACAGTAAGCCTTCTCCAACACCTTATGATGCTAGTCTAATACTTCGGAAGAACCGAAGAATTACTAGGGATCAACTGAGATACTCTCAGATTATTGGTTCACTAATGTATCTAGCTAGCGCTACAAGGCCTGATATCTCTTTTGCTGTAAGCAAATTGAGCCGGTTTGTGTCCAATCCGGGTGATGATCATTGGCGTGCTCTTGAGAGAGTAATGCGTTATCTGAGAGGTACTATGAGTTATGGAATTCACTATACTGGGTATCCTAGTGTACTTGAGGGATATAGTGATTCTAATTGGATATCTGATGCTGATGAGCTCAAGGCCACGAGTGGATATGTATTTACTCTTGGTGGTGCTGCTGTCTCATGGAGGTCTTGTAAACAGACCATATTGACGAGGTCAACCATGGAAGCAGAACTCACAGCATTGGATACAGCAACAGTTGAAGCAGAATGGCTTCGTGAGCTCTTGATGGACTTACCGGTAGTTGAAAAACCGATACCGGCTATCCTTATGAACTGTGATAATCAAACGGTTATCGTGAAAGTGAACAGTGCGAAGGATAACATGAAGAGCTCAAGACACGTAAAAAGACGGCTGAAATCTGTCAGAAAATTGAGAAACTCCGGAGTGATAGCTTTGGATTACATCCAAACAGCTAAGAATCTGGCAGATCCGTTTACAAAGGGTCTATCACGAAATGTGGTAGATAGTGCATCGAGGGAGATGGGAATGAGACCTACCAAGTAGTTAATCACAGTGGTAACCCAAGCTATGTGATCGGAGATCCCGTGAATTAGTATCCGGTAATAACAAGTCGTTGGATTAATCAAGAAGAGTGCATTCTATATCCCACCCGTGAAAAGATGTTGTACTCTTAAGAACTGTGTGGCAGGTTGACTACGGTCTTAATGTGTTCTGTTGGTTTTTACACAAACAAAGATGCTGTCCCGCAGAGCATTCTTGAAATAACACACCTATATGAGTCCGAATGTTGGTCGCAATCCGTGAGATGTGGGTACTCTCTAAGAAACTCATGAAGAGGCCAAGGAGTATGACTTATACGCTCCACCCGAGGGGTAGGCTGTCGGCAGCCCAGTATCAATAAGGGCCTTAAGTGAAACTTGTCTGCACAAAACTTTCAATTCAAGGCATAGTCCATTGTTCAAGTTGTAGACAAATGTAGCTTGAAGTCCAGGTGCAATTCAAGGCATAGTCCATTGTCACCGAAAGCTGGTATAAAAACAGTACTTTGGAACAGGCAAAGACCTATGGGACCTCTGGGATCTGGTGGGGGATTGTTAGAATTACATGGGCTAGGCCCAAATAATTCAAAAATAATTCATGGAAAATCCCAAAGGCCCATTAGGTGGAAGAGAGGTGAAAATGCAATAGTCCCATATTGCTAGTGGAGGTGGATGAAGACCACCTTATAAGGGAAGCTTCTCTCACCATGCTTGAGCATGAGAAGGAGAGAAGAGGGAACACACGCGTGCGCTCGCTCGCCTCGCCACGCCACGCCTCGCCTCGCCAGCCGAGCCGAGCCGAGCCGCGCGCGCGCGACGCGACATCTTGGCGTGAATGGTGCAGCGAAATGAATGGGCTCGTTTCACCGATCTCTATCTATTCTTTCCCTAAAAAAATCGGGTCCGATGGTTTGCACAGGCGCAGTTCTCTTTTACAGTTTTTGCAGTGTGGGACTAAGTGGTTAACACGTTTACGTTGTGCGGAATTGACTGCACGCAGAATCCGTAACCGATTCAAATCGTGGAACGGATTTGACGCAGAATCCGTAACCGATTCAAATCGTGGAACGGATTTGACGCGGTATCCGTAACCGACTCGTAACGTGCTCCACAATCCTCTCTGTTATATATATACGCAGAACAGAGATCAGATCACATACCTCTAGAATCTTTTGCCTTCCCGAAGTACTGAGCTGCTTCCGTCTTCCCCATCCCTCCACCGGCGTGCACCGACTGTTGGGAGAGCAGGTCTCCGGAACGTCCGCCCTTGAGATCCTGCACCGAGAGAGGGCGAATCACGTTTTTGGGAAGCGTCTTCACGCGACTGCTCGCTGGTTTCTTCACCGACGGTCAGCTTCATCTGCATCGCCTTCCGATCTTCATCGGCATCTGCTACCGGGTTTCTCCACGTCTTCGTGTCATCTCGGTAACGCAGACGAACCTCATCTATATTCTGTTTATCTAATAATATGGATGAGATAGACATTGCAATCGGCATGTTGCTTCTGTCTAATTTGTTTGTTTCATCTGTTCTAGTTTCAATTATTGTCATATCTTATTTTCGGAATAGATTCATCATTAATATGCCTAATTTTCCAACAAGATCTAGGGACGCCGAGGTGGCGATGCAGAAGGGGAGAGCTTTCTAGCTTCTGGTGATCTTGTCGGCTTCACGCCTTGGTGTAAATATGGTTTTCCCCTACGTTACAATCTTCGTAAGAGAAGAGTCGAGAGAAAAGAAGTCGTAATACTCAATTTCGATAATGCAGAGTCCTCTGTTTCTTAAATCCGAGATTAATTTGGACAATTTACGTATACTTGTCGGCCAAAGCATAGATTGTGCATTGGTTGTTTGTAAGTGAAGTAAACTCGAACTTTGTTAAGTCTGTACTAATTTGCTAATTTGTGTTGTTGTCTTGTTGATTCTTTTACAATTATTATAGTCATCCCTTATATTAAACCCGTATGCTCGAGAACGACGAAGCGCAGCTTCTCGCGTAGTGACTCAAGGGCATGCTTAATTAAGCAAGCGATTTATCATTTAACTGTCGGTTTTGGCATATTCGTCAATCAATATAAAAATTGCATCCTCGGGGAAAATGGAATCACTTGTGCATGATTCCAAAGATGCTGTTTGCGGTAGAACCAGACCACAAATCTGCATACACAGATTCTAAGCATCCTAGATTCAAGAACTCACGGAGAACAATAGCGATTTTTTTGATTAGCAATTAATCACATGCATTAAACAGGTCTTCTGAATATTGAATACTTTAAGGACTAAAGCCACGATATTATTAGGACCCAAGGACCAACCTGGGTCCCCAATTCCATTCTGTTCAAAAGAACCGCTGAAGTGTTACGCCCATGAGGGAGCTTACAACTCCAGATTTACATCAAAGCATACTAACACACACCTCGAACTAGAGGTGGGCATTGGGCTGGCCTTTTTTGAGCCGACCTATGGCACGAAGGGCACGACCTGTCCCGAAATCCGACCCTGCATGAAGACGGATGGGCCGTGCTAGCACGGCACGGTTGCCTAGGCCGTGCCAGGCTCGAGAACCAGGAACGGTGGGTGGCATGACACGGCACGGTGATTTGGGTTGTGCTCATGCCGGCATGGCACAGAGCGGCACGAAGGCATGTCCAGCATGGTTGACCTGTCGTGGGCCCATGGCAAGGCATGGCAGCCTGCGGTAGAGCATGGCGTCCCGTGGTAGGGAGGTGGGGGAGAGGAGGCTGAGGGGGTACCTGTTGGCGTGCCATGGCCCACGCTGGAGGGGCAACGGGAGGGTGAGGCGGAGGAGGCGAGGGAGGGGTAAGGGGGCGGTGCTGGTCGTCGGGGGGCAAGAGGGGTTGAGGGAGGCGGCACCAACCATCGAGGGGCAGAGGAGGTTGTAGGGGGGCTAGGAGGGGGAGGAGTATGAGCTGGGGGAGAGGGTGGGGAGGCAGAGGGGTGGGGTGACGACAAGACGGAGGGAGGTAGAGCCAACGGAGAGGTAGAGGGGGGCGAAGAGGCGTAGGGGGTGACGAGGGTGAGTCAGGGAGGCAGAGAGGGGAGGTAGGTGGCTGTAGGCGAAGGGGAGTCTAGGGAGGGAGATGGGAGGCCGCGGATGTGAGAGAGGCGGATGGGGCGAGGGGTGGTTATGGGGGGCAAGGAGGTGGCCATGGGGGCGATGAGGGTGAGGAGGCGGCTGTGGGGGGAGAGAGTTAGGGAGGGGCGAAGAAAAGGGGATAGCCGTGGAGGGGGCTCAAGAAAAGGAGAAAGGGAAGAAAGGAAAGAAAAGGAAGGAGTCGCCAGAGTCCAGACGCCAGTGCTTTTGTTCGGTTTGATCGCCATTCGCCACGCCACTCTTTCCCATACTATCTGCAAAGGGGAAATGTCATGGTGTGCAATTGGTCTGAGTTGAATTAATACAGCATGTGTAGCATTGTGTGGCCCTAACAACTGGTGGGTAGCCTACAATTTTGAAAGAGTGGCTGAGCAATAAGTTTTATTCTTTTAATTAATAACCTTGCAAGACCATTTTATGTGTGGACATGAGATACTGAATGCTCTACATTAATGCCTAAAGTCATACAATATCCATTGTTTGCCTTTAAGATAAACTCAACAGCATTGTCCATTCGGATGGACTTGATCTTTTCATCTAGAAAGGAGGCTCTCAATTTAATAATATGGGTGATTAATTTAAAAAAACATGGTTCCGAATAGATAAGAAGAATATATGGGACCATCTTGTATAAGCATCTATCAGTACCATAAAGTATATAAAGGGGCTCGATAAGGGCTGGATAGGTTTATAAATATCACCATGACTTCTCTAGAGGAAACTCGGTGATTCTTCTTTAACTTTCAAATGAGTGGGTCTAATTATGAGTTTCTTTTTAGCACAAGCAAGACATAAGATGTCTTCAGGTCTAGGGAAGTTCGTAGATGTCCTGCTTGTGCTAAAGAGAAACTCATAATTAGACTTTCTTTTCTAAAAGTTAGAGAAGAATCACCATATTTTCTAGAGAGAATTCAAGGTGATATTTGTGGACCTATCCAGCCTCTATCGAGCTCCTTCAGATACTTTATGGTACTGGTAGATGCTTCTACTAGATGGTCCCATACATGTCTCTTTTCTACTCGGAACCATGCTTTTGCTAAATTATTTGCCCAAATTATTAAATTAAGAGTCCTCTTTCCAGAAGGAAGGATCAAGTCTATTTGGATGTACAATGCTGGCGAGTTTATCTCAAAGGCATTTAATGATTATTGCATGGCTCTATCATTAATGTAGAGCATTCAGTACCTTATATCTACACACAAAATGGCCTTGCAGAATTATTAATTAAAAGAATAAAACTTATTGCTATGCCACTCTTGTATAATTGTAGGCTACTCATCAGCCGCTTGGGCCTTGAAGTGATGTATGCTGCTGTATTAATTCAACTCAGACTAATCGTATACTATGAAATTTCCCCTTTGTAGATAGTGAGACTGAAGGAACCAAGTATTTCCCATCTGCAAAAATTTGGTTGCGTTGTATACATGCCAATCTTACCACCACAACGTATAACCATGGACCATCACTGGAAGTTAGTTTAGGACCGAGATAGCGATCAAAGTGGGGGTGAATGATCTTCAAAATTTTTTCCCCCAATCAAAATGATCCAACCAAGCCCACAAACAAATCAATCAAAAGGAGCCAATGAGAAGGAGCAAGTTTCTCTGCAAGCCTAGTATGACCTTAGGGTCTTTGGTATGACCAAATAGGGGGCGGTATGACCGGGCTCAAAAACAGCAAGAAGAACAGGGCCAAAAATAGCACGAACTCAAAAGCCAAGTTGATGAATCTTTTGATCGGCTGAACAAAAACTCGCGAAACTTGGTAGATGTGATCCTAGGGATGTTAGAAACTTATTCCAACCTTCAATCGCAAGGATTGATGCCAAAGTTTCGACCTTTTTCACTTTGAAGGAAGAACACATCAAGTTTGAGCAAAACTCAAGAATTCGATTTTAGACTTGCTCGTAGCTTCTTGATGATCAAGATGATCCTAGATGGCTTCCCACATGTCATAGCAAGATAGAACACAAGTCAAGAACACCAAAAACTCGATCTTCCAAGAATGATTATCTAAAGAGCAAAAGATCGGTTTCTTGCAAGGAAGAACACAAGATTTGCCTAGATAATTGGGATATTGTCGGGACCCGAATTTGCAAATTCGGACCCTCTGTGTATATCGCACTAGTCCAAAATCACGCTAGTGCACACAGGCTCAACATAGATGCTATCACAGTCATACACAGCGGAATATAACATAACTTCAATAATTAATAATAACTGTTGTCTTACATGATTATTGCCACACAGGGCTTAACTAAGAAATAACAATTAAGCAAAGAAAAATAAAGTAAACGTAGTGACTCCCAGTTCACCACAGGCAACTGACGAGGTTCGGACCCTAAGCCTCAGCGTCGTGGTACTCCTCCAAGAATGCCACGGATTCCTCCTCTTCTGAAGTTTATTGTTGCGGGGTGAGTACATAAAGCACTCAACAAGTTGTGCATAGTAATGCAAGTTTAATATTCTAAATTCTTGGCTTAATCCAAAGGAATGGCTAATATGGCTATTTTGCAATAAAGCGACATTTAAAAAGAATACAGTAAATAGATTGAAAAACAGTAAAACAAATAACAGTAATTAATAGATTCAGTATTACAAGTAAATCAGATTTCCAATCCTAAGTCAAGTTCCATTTACTCTGTGGCAATCCTGCCATCCCATCCGGTTTTCATTTGATTAAAGTCTAACCCTTAACTGTAATTCCTGAGCATTGCCCAATACCGTGAGCACGGCTATTCGAATAGATTGTACACTCTGCAGAGGTTATGCATTTTACCCACACGATACAACCAAACACCACCAAGGTGAGTGATCATAACAAAGCCTTTACAATGCTACACCTAGACCCAGTACTGCTCGCTAAGGTTTCAACACTGAAGGGTTAAACCACCACAACAGAGCCCCCCTCTTGCGCCATGTGAGTTAAACCGTAAACCCGGGACTCACTATTCACCACGATGATGCATCAAATCTAGGCTTCACAAATTATTCGATTAGGCTGTCCCATTCCAGACATGTGGTTGCAAGAAAGACTCAGGTCAAAGGCTTGCAAGGTTAAGTCCTTAAAGTGATTAAGGCAAGACTTCCACATACCCCTGCCAATCCTGGCCCACCTTGGCACACTGCCCCTTGCCACTTGCCCCAATCTAAATCATTACCACCCCAGTTGATTACCAAGCACCACGTGCCATCAGCAATTCAATCTAGTTGTGTGACCTCCTCGCCACGACAACTCAATATCACTGTGTGACAACACATGACACACCAATTTATAAACATTGTTCCATAATCTATTAGTCAAGATTAAATATCAATGTTCCAGATACATGTGATGACGTAGCATGGCTAAGCAAACTAATACGGTCTAACTAGTCCCATGCTGATTATTATTAACCAACTATAGTTCCACATACTAGGGTGACAATTAGATCATGGCATATGATTGACAAGGTATGTTTTAATTCAAATAGGCATATTATCTAATTCCCAGATTACTTGAAATCATTTATACACATAAAGTATCATGCATAAATTTTAAAGACAAAATAGCAATTTTGTGAAATTAGGTGCAATATGATCAAAGCACAACTTTCCTTAGAGTAGGTGCTGGTCTTGCTCTGAGCTTGGGTCTTGAAGCGACGAATCCTCTTCTGGAGCACCGAGCAATTCAATGTCTACGTGAATTGAGATAAAATAGCAATAAATACCCAAAACAGAGAGCAAATATAGTCCAAAAATTCAATTAAAAAGCACCATTAAAAATTTCTTGATTTTAAATTTTTTTAGAAATTTGAATCACTCAAATCCGAGTTAAAATGCAAAAGTTATAGCCTTTTGAAGTTTGAATAAATACTGAAAATACAGAAATTAGAAAAATCCGATTTTCCACAATTATTTTTCTATTGAAAATTACCGATTAATGCACAAGCGACACGTGGACCAATCAGAGATGGACATGTGGCTTCGGCGCATGGACTCAGTCCATGAAATCACGCTGGTCGACTATGGACTCGAGGTACTGTGCTGTGGACCGGCTGATGTCAGCACAACGTCATCGCGACACGTGGGCCAAGCAAAATGCGCCACGTCGCTCGGTCTACAGACCACGTCCACGGCACGCACCTGTCCACCGTGCACCCGGCGCACACGCTTCGACTTCTGAGTCGTCACGCGTCGCTCATCCGCGCAAGGATCCAACGGTTCACGATCTATTCCTACGCGGCTCAATCCTGATCGTTCATCGAAAATCTAACGGCCACGGCTTACGGCGAGCGTAACACTGCCGACGCGAGACGTGGCATGATCCGACGAGTTCAGCGAAGATCGGACGGCCATGCGGCTCGGCACGGCGATGTCGCGCGGCGTTGGGTTCCCGGAGACGAAGACGACGACGGGTCCGACGGCGAACTAGCTCCTTCCGGTGACGAAGAGGTGGTAGCTCCGGTGCGGCTTGACGCGGCGAAACCGAAACCGGAACCCACACGGCGGATGGAGGCTCGACGTCGACGGAACGGCAGAAAAACTAGCGGCAGTGCTATGGGAAACTACGGTGAGCTCTCGGGCCTAAACGGCAGCGACTCCGGTGAAGAGGCTATGCTAGCAGATGCGCACTGGGATGGCGATCATCGGGGTGCGGTCCGCGCTTTAAATAGCCTCAGCATGCTCACAAATATGGCAAACCTAAATCACGCGGCGGCAGCGGCAGGTCAGTGGCGGATTCGAAAATCGAATCGGAGACGATGACTGCGGTTCGTTCGATCTGCTATGAACGGCAGAAACTCCCCCGAACACGATACGATCCGATCCGCACCTTCCAAAATCAACGGATACGATCAGATCCTTCCAAAATAACGCGAAGCGATCTCGGGCGCATGATCCCGATCCAACGGCTCGCAGGCGTTAGGGTTCTGTGGAGATGAAGACCGCACGATCTTCATCCAACGGTCCACGCGCGAGGCAGCGGCGAAGCGGGCCGAACGGGCCGCAACCGCTGGCTTAAGCACGCGCACAAGATCTTTGGGCTCGACCGATCTTTTCACACGATTTTTCTCGGGTTTTTGATTTAAAATAATTACAGAAATTAGTTTAATCAGTTTTAAGCAATTAAAATATCAAGAAAAATCCCAGAAAATTCTCATAAATACTTTGAGACATTTTGAAATCAAATAAATATTTTTGGCAAAACTTTATATTAGTTTTATCTATATATAATTAGTTTTCACCAAAGGTTCAATATACTTAATTAAAGTAAATTCAAATAAATTCCAAAAAAATCCAATAAATTCAGAAAAATATAAAATGCACAAATAATGAGAGAATAACATTATGAGCAAATTTTTAGGATGTTACAGATATGGCCTAAAGAAGACTCATCCATCAACCATACATCCTTAGCACAAGATTCACAAGTATTTAGAAGGAGGGGAGGCAAATCCAAATGTGTAAGAAGTAAATTGCAAGAATGTAAATTGCGGAATTTAAAGGCTGAATTTAAAGCATAATATAAATGCGTAAAATAAATTCAGAGATGAGTAAACGAAGCTTTTATTTCTGAAAGGAAGGTTTACAAAGCCTCACAACAAGGTGAGCAAAAAGCTCAAAGGAGCCAAATCCTCTAAAACCTTCAAGAGGAGGAATGCTACCCCTCCCCTTTATTTATACTACTCTTGAGTCACCCTCCACCCTTGGATGAGTTCCTTCTACCCTAAGGACCACCATCAAGGGCTAAGAATGATTCCCACACACAGCCATACTAACTAGACCTGCTACTCTATCATCTAGATAGCGATCCGACGGCCCTCCTTGATCCGAGCAGCTCCTAGCTAGCATCTCAATCATTCCTTATCTTTTAGGTTCACAGTGACTCCGTCTCCAATCATCCTCTGGCGATCTTCGATCGTTTGGACCTCCGGCGCACTTCGCTTAGTCTCGGTCATCCTTCACCTCACCATGACCTAGCACCATCGTCCTGCAACCATCAAAAACAAGAAAAACCCATCACATATCAATGTCCAACAAATATATGCAATAATCATGCAATTGCAAAATCAATTCTCATATCGCTCATTAAGTCAGCACTATCGCCCCCTGGGACCGGTAGTGCCGTTTGACCGGACACTATGTGATCGAGTTGCCACCATCGAGTAGGTTTCTCGCTCGAGTAGTAACTCGACCACTGTATCGACTACATCGAGTGATCGAACTCATGTCCAACTCGATACCATGTCTATCAACCTCATATCCAACTCGATACCAAGTCTATCGACCTCATGTCCAACACCATCGATCACGGTAGGGAGCTAAAAGAGGCCGGTAGTGCCGCTCGGCCAGTAGTACCACTCAGGGTCAAGTCGATAAAATGATATCGAGTAACAATTGGTTAGTTTAAGGACTCGAGTTGAGCTAACGGTAGGACGCTCGATCCAGCAATATTTCTACTCGATACTTAGCTACTACCAATCTACTCGAGTCGTTCGTGACAGACACAACTCAAATTGCTTCAATTTGAAAATCCAATTCAAATTAAACTCAAACCAGAGCATACTAAGCTCAAATTTAGTCTAATACTCATCACCAACATGGGTAGACCTCCACATGATTTTTCAGTTAGGGATCTATGTAGGTTATGAATCTCCATCAATTATTAAATACCTAGAGCCTATGACAAGGGATCTGCATACGACTCGATACACTGATTGTATTTTTGATAAGGACAATTTTTCGGCATTAGGAGAAGAAAAGTACCATGGAAAATAATACTAGAAAATAAATTAGAATGTCACTGGCATTCAGTCAGTCCTTAGACCCATACATTAAATATTCTGAATTGGAAGTTCAAAGGGTAATAAATCTACAACAAATAGTTAATAATCTACCAGATGCCTTCACTGATCATAATGGAGTGACAAGATCTCAAATATATGTAGTAAACACACCCGAAAAAGGGGAAATATCCCAGAAGGATATTGAATCCACTCTTATTCTTCATGATAAGAAGAGTGGGAGGCCTTCGAGTGCATGGGACTCAATTTCGCGAAGATGTTTGTAGAAATAGAGAACCGAACAAGTAAGGACACTACTCAAGACAATAGAAGAAGTTCAGCCTGATGTTGAGAAAATCTATGAAGTGAGCCATCTTGAAGATGATAACCGCATCCCTGAAGTGAGATATCTTGAAGATAATAACCCTAGCGAATATTTACACGCATAGAAGTGGGAACACCCATACTCTATCATTGTAGAAAATCATGAGGAGCTGGAAGAAATTAATAAAGAGATTTCTACTAGTTATGTAGATTCAAGAGAGTTGCATAAAAGAAAGACTATAATTGTCACATATATTTCATCTCAAAAATTAATAAAACTCTTTATATGAATCTATAACCAAAGTACATAGCAGAGTGCCAGAAATGCTCAGATTGGATCAAATGGAAAGGAACAATTGAGGCAGAATTACGCTCGCTAACAAAATAAAATTATCTGGTCCTATTGACTAAACAACTCCTAAAGTATTTCATGTAGGATCAAAGTGGGTTTTCATTCGAAAGAGAAATAAAAATAACCAGGTGGTGAGATATAAAGTGAGGCTTGTAGCATAAGGGTTCACGTAGAGACCCATCATTGATTACGATGAAACTTACTATCCTATAATGTGTGGAATATTGTTCTGATACTTGATATCAATGGTAGCTAGCTTAAACTTATCAATGCAGTTGATGGATATAGTGACCGCATATTTATATGGGTCACTGGATACATATATTTATATAAGAGTCCCTAAAGGAGTCAAAATTCTGGATCCTAATAAAAGTAATCGCCATATGTATAGCGTCAAACTGCAGAGTTTGCTATACGGATTAAAACAGTCAGGAATAATATGGTACAACCAACTTAGTGAGTTCTTCCTAAAGAAGGGATATTCCAATAATAATGATTAACCCTATGTGTTCATAAAGAAGTCCAGAATGGATTCTGTGTCATCTCAGTGTATGTTGATGATCTGAATAAAATCAGAACCACAAAGGACATAAAGGAAGCAAGTTCTCACCTTATGACGGAGTTTGAGATGAAAGATTTGGTTAAAATCAAATATTGCTTAGGCCTGTAGGTAGAGAATTTCCCATAAATAATTTTTGTATACTAATCTACCTATACTAAGAAGGTATTGAAAAAAATTCAATATGGACAAATCTCATTCTGTGAAGAACCTCATGGTAGTAAGATTCCTTGAAGTGGATAAAGACTCATTCAGACCAAAGATAGAAAATAAGGAAGTATTATGACCTAAAATCCAATACTTAAGAGCCATTGGAGCACTTATGTTTAGAAGTGGTACCTCTATTATTTTGGTTAAGAAATAAAATAAAAAACATATATTAGACTTTGATGAATGGTTGTAGAGATCGGTTCTTGTGCATGAGATTGTGGGTATGTGTTTGTCTCGTCCGAGTCTTTGGTGTAGTTAGATCCAAAAGCCAATGTACAAATCACATGTGCCTTTTATGGGAATGTCTTAGCATAATAAGATATCACAGTCCAATAACAAAACCTCATGTGATAGCTGATATGTGAAATTTGGCTTGTTTGGGCACAGAGGGTGCACTCTCTGCTTGTAGGGATCTCAGTGGGTAAGCGTGGTCTACCAACACAATATTTGAGCTCTTGGGATGTTGGAGGATTACTTCTTGTTCTAAAGAGGGTATTGACGGGCTGTTTATTGTTAGGACTAGCAATGTAAAAACTTTATCATAAGCTCTAAAATTTGTGTACCGATGGTATCAAGTGACATGTGTCTACATGATGGGATATTTATGCCATGTGGGTAAAGTTGTACAACCTTTGCAGAATATATGAATCTATTTAAATAGTTGTGTCCCCGGTTGTGGACGCCTTGATGAATCCTCCTCCATAGTATCTTTCTCATTTTTGAAATGGTATTGGGAGTATATGGACGAGGAATCCATGTACAGATTGTTCGGCAAGAAGACTTTGCTGTGGTTTAATGTTTATGGTAGCACACCACGTATCTATATTTATTACATATGCTCTATTATTACTTGTTATCAAATGTCAAGTGCTTTTACAATTTTTCGTTTACAATCTTCTATTCGATATTGTGAAAGAAAACTTGCTTTATGCAAAATACGAGAATATGTTAGGATAGCCATTCCTTTGGCATAGCCTTGTATACTATATACCTTTGTTTAAAAGTCTCGCGGAGTACAATTTTCGTACTCAACCATTTTTTGTTGAACATATCCAGAAGATGTGGAAGATAACTCGATGCATGGTTACTTTTATGCCGTAGGTTTTGGTGATGAGGACATCGATATCTGTGGTCTTATCCAGTCGGTTGTATGTGGGCGAGCTAGGCATGCTCGTTGGACCCTATCACCTTTTGCTTTTATTTCCGCTCCTCTCTTTTGTTATGTAAATTCATTTAGCAAGTTGGCTCTTTTATTGTTAAAACTAGTCATATATGATTTAATTTTGAATGTCTATTACCAAGTGTTATTTAATTTCTTGTACGTATGGATGTGATATGTCAGTGTTTGATGTATGTACTATCATGGGATTAGCACAGTATAAATATAGAGTTTGGAAGCTCAGTTTCTGGGTCTAACATTTCTCTTTATGTATGAATTTAGGTTGTACAAGACTATTTATCTCAATTTTGCACAACACGTTTCAAATTTTGGTTAAAAAAATTAGTTTAATCCTTTAGGGTGCGTTTGATTGGGTGAACGAGGATGAACGGGATAGGATGATACATGATGGATGGGATAATCCTGGATAAGATTGTACGTGGAGAGTGTTTGGTTATCTGAATGGAATGATACATGATTTTGTTTGGTTGCTTGGATGGAATGGTACGGGATGGTACGAGATGATGTTTGGTTGGATGGATGAGGTTAGTATGGTAAACTTTATCACTAGTGGTACGGGATGGTATAGGATGGTTCAATCAATTTAGAGGTACGGGATGGTACAACATATTTGAAGAATATTCCTAGAATCTGTACCACTCTGTCCCGTACAAGATAATTTCATACACTCAACCAAATATATGTATCAAAATATATCTTGTACCATCTCATCCCGTTTATCCTCGTTTACCCAACCAAACGCACCCTTAAACTCTCTCTATTTTTATTCGAGGTTCCCCGCTGCTCCTCTCCCTGAGTCATGCAAAGCACGAACCGAATATTACGTCGCAACAACTAACGCCGCTTCGATGCCCAGTGACCCTACGACTCTGCAATTAGTTCCGTCTAATCGTGGCAGTCAGTCCATAAAACTCGAGAGACCGACCGAATCCTCCACGTTTCCACTCGCACACAGGGCACGCGCACGTTCCCCGTCCCATCCCAACCAGCTAACCCCCGGCCGCGCGCTTGAGCCATGGACGCCACGGCCTCGCCGCGGCAGCAGCCGGCGTCCAGCGCCAAGACGGCCGAGCTGGACGCGCCGCTCCACGCCCTCGGCTTCGAGATCGACGAGGTCTCCCCGGCGCGGCTCACCGGCCGCCTCCTCGTCACGCCCACGTGCTGCCAGGTTCTTCCAGCTACGGCTTTAAGTCCATGAAACCATCGTCAAGGTGCTGTACTGAAGCCTTGTTTCGTTTTTGATCGCGGCGCGTGTGGCAGCCGTTCAAGGTGATGCACGGCGGCGTGTCGGCGCTGATAGCGGAGGGGCTGGCGAGCATGGGGGCGCACATGGCCTCGGGCTACCGCCGCGTCGCCGGCATGCAGCTCAGCATCAGCCACTTCCGCAGCGCCGCCGTCGGCGACACCGTCCTCGTGCGCGCCGTCCCCGTCCACATCGGCCGCTCCACCCAGGTCCGTGCGCCAGAAATCTTTCTGTTTGTTTATCTGTACACCTACGCGCGATTGCCGATTGGTCAATTAACAAACCCCAACTAGTTAATTATTAATCTCTACTTTAATCCATCACGCTGACCTAAAACAAATCATGATACGGGCTCAGAGATTTTTTTTCCTCTTTTATTCCTTCCAAGTCCAGTTTGCGATTTCGCGTGGTGCGGCTGCACCGCACGGATCGCGTGGATTCCATTTCGTTCGATTCAGCTATGGTTCTTAATTTCCGCGGTTCTACCTAATGATCGATGTGAATTATGCTAATTAATTGTACATTTCATTATTTCTCTGAAACAAGGGGAGAGTAGCTAAACTGGCATCCCGTTACTGTGATCAAGTTTGGCAGTTCAGGCTAATGTTCACAGTAGCACAGTGGGATAAGGTTACCAACGTAAGTGCGTAGGAGTAATACGGGAAGTTAGGGTGTGTTTGGTAGGACTCCAGCTCTATCATATCCGTGGATTTGGTGGAGCTGGGTATTTCTAGCTCCACCAGATTCGTGGAGCTGGATCTGTGAGTATATTAAGAGTGTTTAGATAGATCATCTTTTCAAATTTTAGACCAAAAATATAAACTTAATTCACTTTATTTTAGCCTACAAGTTTCAGATCTCAGGCGAAGCTAGGATCTAGAGCTCTACCAAACAGGCCCTTAGTGTCGTGAATCACATAAAGGATTTTTTTTGTGCGGCAGGAATTACCACTTTTCTGCTCTTCTATTCAACTTAAATAGCAAAGAAACAACAACTAGTAACTGCAATGACTCAATGAAAAAACCGGCCATTAAAGCCGCAATGTGAACAACTAGTAACTGACCCATTAAATACTAGAAACTGCTCTAAGTAAAAACAAACTAGTAACTGACCCATTAAGTACTAGAAACTGTTCTAAGTAAAAACAACAAACAAATGAATGATGTCTTGATTATGTAACAATCTCCCCCTAATACTAGCATCGTTCATCTAAGTTTGCTGACGTCGATCCGCCCACGGAATTCCTGAAACTTAACCCTTCCGAGCGGCTTCGTCAAAATGTCCGCGAGTTGCTCCTGAGTACCCGCGAACTCCAAGCCAATTGCCCCATTTTCAACAAACTCACGGATGTACTGAAATTTGGTGTCGATATGCTTACTCCGATCGTGTAGAACGGGGTTCTTGCTGAGAGCGATTGCGGACATCTTGTCCATCTTCAATTTCGGCGGGGACTACTTGACACCGATCACGTCGCTGAGCAGCCACCTGAGCCAAACCACTTGGCAAGTTGCCGCTGCACCTGCAATATACTCTGCCTCGCATGATGACAAGGCGACTACCCGCTGCTTCTGTGATTGCCAAGTCACCGGGTTATCGCCTAGGAAGATGATGATGCCAGATGTACTCTTTCGGTCATCTACGTCTCCTGCCATGTCGCTGTAGCCCACAAGATCGAGCTCGGCATCGCCTCGCGTGTGCACCAAGCCGTAGTCGATCGTGCCTGCGACATACCGGAGCAAGTGCTTCATCGCCTCCATGTGCTCCTGCTTCGGGTCCTCCATGAATCGGCTCAAGTATCCCACGGCGAACGCGAGATCAGGCCGAGTGTGCATCAAGTACCGCAGGCTGTCGATGAGACTGGATACTCCGTCGCGTTGACCGCTGGCGATGAAGACTGCTTGGACAGCTTGAGGCGAGTCTCCATCGGTGTCGCGCACGGATTGCACCTGCCCATGCCTCCTTTCTCGAGCAGCTTCTTGGCATAGGCAGCTTGACACAGTTCAATCCCGCACCTCCCCTGTTTTACCTCGATACCAAGATAATAAGAAAGGGTTCCCAGATCACTTATCTGGAATATCTTCTTCATCTCTGCCTTGAATGAGTTGATTTCGTCGGCGAGCTCCCCCGCAATGATGAGATCGTCGACGTAGATGCCCACAACAAGCCTGGTTTGCTCGACACCACGCGTGTACAGGCCGTGCTCGCACTCGCTCCGAGCAAACCCGAGTGTTTGCAGGCTCGCATCTAGCTTGGCATTCCACGCCCGTGGAGCTTATCGCAGCCCGTACAAAGCCTTGTGCATCTTTAGGACTTTTTCCTCGTGTCCGGTGGCAGTGAAGCCAGGCGGTTGCGCGACGTAGACCTCCTCTGCCAACTCACCGTTAAGGAACGCCGACTTGACGTCCATATGGTGCACGAGCCAGCCGCGAATCGCAGCCACGGTGAGCACCACGCGCACCGACTCCATCCTTGCAACAAGGGCGAACACCTCCTCGTAATCGATCCCCTGGCGCTGCACGTACCCTTTGGCGATGAGGCGCACCTTGTGCTTCACCACCTCACCATGTTCATCGCGTTTGAGCTTGAACACCCACTTCAAGCTTATGGCGCATTGTCCAAGAGGCAAGCTTACCAATGACCACGTCTCGTTTTGCTCAATTGATGCCATCTCCTCCAACATCGCCTTGCACCATTCACCGCTCTTTTTGGCATCCTCCATGGATGCAGGTTCGTCGCCGATCACCACCATGAGCTCTTCAGCAAGCTCACGGTTAGCGTACCCCAGAGGCGTTGCCGTACCAAGGACATTGTCCAGAGTGCGAAATCGAAGTGGCGCATCGTCATGATCATTATCCAGATCAAGTGCCCCGCTTGGTGGTGACACGAACTCAACCACCGGTGAAGCTAGCGGTGTGCGGGGCTCAGACCCGCACGTGGGCATCGCCGCGCTGGCCGGAGTCACTAGCGGTGTAGACGTTGCCGGCATGTCGGTGTCGCTCCGTTCCGTAGGCATCGAGAAGAACTCGACGCAGAACGGTTCAGCATCATCACCTAGCCCCGCTCCTTTGTCCTCCCCCAATCCCAGCTACGCTCTTCCTCAAACACTGCATCACGTGAAACATGGACACGACGCGAGAGCGGATTGTAGAACTGGTACACCTTGGTCCCTGGTTCGTAGCCCACGAACACCATGGGCGTACTCCTGTCGTCAAGCTTGACGAGGTGCTTGTCGACCACCTTCACATGTGCAACACACCCAAATGTGCGAAGGAAATGCACTGGTGGTCGGGAGCCATACCATACCTCGTATGGTGTCTTCCCATCGACGCTTTGGGTCGGAGCGTGATTCAACACGAACACCGTCGTGGTCACCGCCTCCCCCCAAAACAAGCCTGGCATCACCATTGCCTTCATCATGCTTCTCGCCATGCCCATCACCGTCTGGTTGCGCCTCTCCACCACGCCGTTTTGCTGGGGTGTGTATGGCGCGGTGAGGTGCCGCTTAATGCCCTGACCAGCATAGTAGTCGACGAAGGCACGCGCCGTGAACTCCCCGCCGCAATCAGTGCACAACGTGCGCATCTTCCTTCCTGCTTCCATTTCTGCTCTTGCTTGGAACAGCACGACCGCCGTCGCAGCTTGGTCCTTAGAGCTCAGTAGGATTAGCCACATGTAGCGGCTCAGGTCGTCGACGAGGAGGAGAAAAAATCGGTTGCCGCTTGGTGTCGTCGGCATCACGGGTCCGCAGATGTCGCCGTGGACGAGCTCAGGTCACTGCGTGGCCCGATACTTCGCCTCGCTTGGAAACGCCAGTCTTCGCTGTTTCCCGACAAGGTTGCTTTCACAGACTTGATCAACATGATCAATTCGCGGTAGCCTTCGCACCATCCCCTCCTGCGTCGCTTGCGGAGACCGCGGAAGTTGAGGTGGCCGTACCTCGCGTGCCACCACCACGCTGCGCTGGTGCCCTGCGCCGCCAGACACACTAGTCTGGCGATGTCCATCGTGAGCACGTAGAGGCAGCTAGGTGATCGGTGCACCTTTGCCAGTAGTCGACGTCGCTCGTCAAAGCCGTCCTCGTCAAGCTGCCCCAAGCTGACGATGTTAGCGGTGAGGTACGGGATATGGTACACCTCGGTGAGTGCCTGGTGCTCCCCACTCTTGCACGTGAAGAGCACGGTGCCGCGCCCCTCGATGCCGACCACCGACCCGTCACCGAACTTGACAGTGCCGCGCACTCCCGTGTCGAGCTCGGAGAAGGCAGACTTTGCACCGGTCGTGTGGTTAGTGGCGCCCGTGTCGAGGATCCACCTGGTGTAGTCGCCATTGCCCTTCACCCCCAACTGGACGAAGAGACGATCCTCAACAAGATCCACCGACTTTGTCGTCACAGGTGCCGGGGAAGGATTTAACACCGGCAAAATTTGAGCACGCATGAGCTGGGATGCAGTGGCCATCAATAAAGTGGGCTCCTGGTCCTCTTCCGCCTGCGCCACATGGGCCTGCTCATCGCGCTTCTTCTTGCGATACTCACGGGCCCAGTGGCCTATTTTGCCGCAGTACCAGCACTGGTTGCTAGCGATCGTGCCGCTCCCGCCATTTTTGCCGGCCTTAGACGACTTGAAGTTGCCACATCCTCCGTCGTCCTTGCCGCGGTGGCGCCCATGGCCCCTCCGTTGGCCCGAGCCTGGACTTGAGCCCATTTCGCCGAAGAGCTGCAGCTGCGAGGTGATGCGCGCAACCAACTCCTCCATGAGATTCAGCCTAGCGATGGAGCCGCCGTTGGAACTGCTGCCACCGCCCAGGTCATGGCGCTCCTCCGCCGCCTTGAGATGCCCGATGAGCTCCTCAACAGAGAGCTCGTTAAGGTCCATCAGCGTCTCGATTGCCATGGCGATCTGCGCATACCTGGGCGGCACTGCCTGCAAAAATTTGCGTACAATCTCTTCCTCGTCACAGGCGTCTCCAAGCACCGCGAGCTGACTCGCGATCCTGGTGATGCGGACGCCAAACTCGGCCACCGTCTCACCGTCGCGAAACTTGAGCGCGTCAAACTCACGACGGAGCGTGCTCTCCTTCGCCTTGCGAACTCGCTCGACGCCGATGTTCATCGTCATGATCGTGTCCCATGCGATCTGAGCCGTCTCCTTGCTTGCGATTACGCCCATCATTTCCGACGGCACAGCTTTCGCGATGGCCTCGAGAGCTATCCTATCCTCGATGTAGTTGTCGGTGCCGTCGCTCATCGCCTCCCACAGAGCCCGTGCCTGTAGCATGACGCGCATGAGCGCCGCCCAGTCGGAGTAGTTGGTCTTCGTGAGCATAGGGTATGCCGCCGACCCTCCAACCTCCTTCACAACGCGCTGCCCAACGATCTCGCGGCCACTGGCATCACAGTGCCGTGGTCGGCGTGGAGGAGGTGATGGTGAGCGTACCTGGCGCCTCCTCAGAGGAGTCCTAGAACCACGGGCTGCAGGAGCTGACGTAGCTCTGATACCAAATGTCGTGAATCACAGGAAGGATTTTTTTTGTGCGGCAGGAATGACCACTTTTCTACTTTTCTATTCAACTTAAATAGCAAAGAAACAACAACTAGTAACTGCCATGACTCAATGAAAAAACCGGCCATTAAGGCCACAATGTGAACAACTAGTAACTGACCCATTAAGTACTAGAAACTGCTCTAAGTAAAAACAAAGTAGTAACTGACCCATTAAGTACTAGAAACTGCTCTAAGTAAAAACAGCAAACAAATGAATGATGCCTTGATTATGTAACAGTTAGCATAAAAAAAATGAACTTGTGCTGCCCTTAAGAGAAAAATATGATGCAACTTGAGCTGCCGGTCAGATAAAGGCACCGCAACTTGTCTGCGCTCATTAAAATTGAAGGAGTTGTTAAAACTATCTTATACATGTGCTAAAGCATTATCGAGCCTGCATTAACAAGAGCAGTTGTGCTGAAATGGATTTAAGGTGTGGGAGGTAAAGCTCTGGAAGATGGATCCATCCACGCAAGGGAAGGGACCTCAAATCGCCGAATCCAGGGTCACGCTCCTGTGTAATCTACCGGTGTCGGAGGAGCTGAAAAATGCGGGAGACGCTCTCAGAAAATACTCTAAGCTGTAAAAAAGAGGCTGAAAAGGACAAGCTTCATATTCCATGATTGGCAGATTTGATGGTACTGTAAACGTATTGCCTGTAAGTTTCTTATTTTTCCTCTTTTCTTATACCAACATGCATGGATAAGTATTTCACTCAGTCCTACCAGACAAATATCAAAATTGAAATAATCATCTCCAAAAACTAACCAGTCTTTGGAGGTCTCGTCAGAGTAGCTTGGCTTTTTGGCCCGATGAACGGAGCCACACAGAGACTCCCTACTTTACTTTTGAAATATCACATCATCTGGTAGGTCATAGTATGTCTCGCATACCTGTAAAAAGGTTGTATGTTGAACAAAGAAACAGGGTGGAAATCTTTTCCCTGATACCTTACTGTTCTAGCGTCCGAATAAATTTTTTTTACGCATTTAGCCTCGTATGCAACGAATTTGCGAAAATAGCCTCTATACAGTATATTCAAGCGGACCGGTTGCACGGAAATTTTTTTTTAAAAAAATTTCTCGGTTCAATGACCTTGATCGCGATTTTTCGGCGAGATCCAGTAGTTCGGTGGCGAAATTTTTTAAAATTTTCGTCGCTGCTGGTGGGGCAGTGAGTCGCGTGGTGGGGCCAGGCGGGCGCGTGGGCGAGGGGCGAGGCGAGGCGGCGGGCGGGGCGAGGCGAGCGCGCGGCGTGGGGCGGGTCGCGCGAGGCGTCGGGGCGGGCGGGCGGAGGCCAAGGCGGCGCGTGGGACCCGGTGGCGGCAATTTTTTCACGAATAGCCTCTCATCCGAAGAAATTGCAAATCTAGCCCTGAACATTTTATTCTAGCGGTTCCAATGCGAGGAATTTTTTTTCTCCCCACCTCCAGCGGACTGCGTCCGCAAGAAATTATTTTTTAATTTTTTTCGCCCACTTCCAGTGGAGTCAGTCCGCTTAAAATTATTTTTTTTCCACTCGTGGGGAAGTAAAAAATATTTATCGGATTGTAACTACATTGAAAAATTATGAGATTTTTTGTGTAGGTTTGTGACACATCAATAATTTTTCCATAAATTTTTGAGAAGATTATCACGTATGAGGAATTTTTAAAAATTCAAATATTACAACTGTCTTGATGAAACACTACCGAGTAAATTTGAAGCGAACGAAAAATGAAACGTACCATGTTGATAAAATCTCAATGTTTTTGTGCGAGTTTTTGAGACATCAATTATATTTTCATAAAAATCTGAAAAGATTATCACCTACGTGGAATTTATAAAAATTCAAACATTACGACCGTCTTGATAAAACACCCACCAGTTAGTTTGAAGCCAACAAAAAATGAAATTAACCACGTTGATACATTGTGAAATTTCCTGTGGAGGTTTTTGAGACATCAACTATATTTTCATAAAAATTTGAGAAGATTATCACATATGACGATCATCTTGCGATAAGTTACAAAAATTCGGCGGTTTTAACGTCATCATAAAACATGATTACATCACGAGCGTTAGAGGATTCATAGAACTAGGATACAACATATTTCGTAGAAATATGCCTCAGAAAGACTAGGTCACAAAACCACACACTCTATGGCCATGGTTGCGAAGTGAGCGATCAAAAGCAGGATAATCGTATATTGGTGGTGGCAGTCTTGGTATGGATACCTTAGAGGGCTTGATGGAATATCATCTTCAGGATTTTGAGGACTTCGTGGACGCAAGGTTCGTGACTCTGGTGGCATGAAATCGTCATCATCATCGTCATTTGCATGGTTGTGAGGTAGCCCTCCTGTAGTGTTGGTGGAGTGTCCTCTTGCATTGGTTCTTAAATGACCTGTTGTAGTAGTGCTTAAACGGGCTGTTGTGATAGTGCTTGAACGTCTAGGTCTAGGTGATACGAAATCGTCGTCGTCGTTGTCGTCGTTTGCAAAGTTAGGAGGAAGCCCCCCTCTGGTGGTGGTTGAACGTCCTCTTGAACTTGATGCCGCAATAGTACTGGGTCGACCTCTACCCCTCAAGTTAGACTCTCTTATGCGTCTTCTGCGCGAACCAGGCATCACACCCCTGCCGAAGAGCATTTGCATTGAAAAGAATTCTGGGATATCTTTGTTCAGCAACTCTGTATCCTCCAGGAATGACTGACACACAAGACGAGCACATACGAATTAGTGAACTTGTGGGTAATACTAAAAATATTAGTATGGTGAACAAATATAAATTGACTAACCTTAATATGCTCTGCGTACTGGTCGTCCAGCATCATTACCCTGTAGTGTCTTGTAGAGAAACCTAAAACGCAAGGGTGGTCGGCTAGTTCGCATACCCTGAAATACCTCTGACGCCACCCTTGCAGGTGCGCCTTGAGGTCGTCAGTGGTCACAAGGTTCAGGCCAGAGGTTGTCATGTTATGCCTCGATAATGTCGGACGCCACCCTTGCAATTTGAACACCACTATACTTAGGTTGTCCTCGTTGAACGGATCATTTTTCCCATTTCGTGTAACCTTCATCGTGTAATGAAGGGCTAAGCTGCTCATATCAGGTGTCCACAAGAATCCTGTGTTGGAGGACCCAGCCATGGCGAAGTTTTAGTGGGAGCTGTGTATGTGTGCCTGCGGTTTGGCCTTTTGTAGACTCGAAGGAGTGGTGTATGGACTAAGTGTTGGAAGGTAAGGTTGAAACGTTCGGACGGACAGCAAAACCCTGGAGTGTGAAGTCACGTCGGGCTGAAAAGACAGCCATACATGGAAGGTGTCGATGTAATGCGGGCATCTGCCTATGCCTAGTCTACTCGGCTGACAAAGCGCTACTTGTGAGTAGTCTACTCGGTCGCGACAAAGCTACGCCCATGAGTTGTCTAATCATTGGAAAAAGCGAGCGCGCGGAGTTGTCAATTCGGTATGCAAAAGCAACAAGCTCGTAGCGTTCATGCATGACACTAATTTGTACATGTTGGATCTAACATTTTATACGGTTATTGGTACATTACTACGGTTATGTGATGATTCTTGCATTTCCTAGTGTGAAATGCTTGTCGTTCATGCATGGCGATAATTTTGACGGTTATTTGTTGTTACTATGTGGTTATGTGATGATTCTTGCATTACGGATATTTTAGTTTAAGACTTGGAAAGTTGTTTTCATAAAATAGGGCCCATTAACATTATCATATAGGGTGTTTGCGCTAACTATTTTACATGGTAAATAAGTTGTAATTTTGATATTTTCCTATAATTGATTGTTCATGTAGTGAAGTATTTTTACGGATCAATTCCCCAAAATTTGTGTTGAGCGAGTTGTTTCTGAGCATTGGAAAGGCTTAAGTGTTATGAAATATGTTCAGTTTGTGGTCATGTAGGGTATTTGTTTTTACAAAATTTGTATGCAAAGCCGGTAAGAAATAAAATGATTTTGCAGATTATGTTAGTATAGATATCAGCGAATATTTCTGAGCTATTCCATGACTATTTCCCCTTTGGACACGGTATTTTACGGGATGCCTGAAAGGCTTATATGACCATAAAAAAGATGCCACATGTATTGAAATCTGGCTGAAAAAGCTGAAAGCGATGATAGCTAATCGACTTACACATCAGTTAACAAAGCAAAAGATGATATTTGGAAACCTCTTCAGAAGACATCCATGACCAACTATGTCTCCTCTATAGGAAACAACCTACTTCGAAAGAATAGCTACCAGTACAACAAGGATAGCCGCACACACAATCTTCTCCAATCATTTGACATTATCTAAAATACGATCCATCTTGAACATCAACATGTTCGACCTGCCTTTCAGTATAGGGTCCATCCTCTTCTCCATAGTAGGATGCATCCTCGATGGTCTTGTGGTGTCCATAGTGTCGCCCATTGGAAATATTGGCACCCTCCGACCTACGTGATGAGGTAAACATACTTTTCGCCGTGCAAAGAAATGAGATCTCTCAAAGAACTACACAAGTCCAACGAGAAAAAGGAGCTAACGAACTTTTCACTTACGGAGAAAAAGGGCACTTGTAAAACACCGTCGTTATTTGCCTCGGTGGTGGAGTAGAACATATTAGCTTTCACCACGACAATTAGGGCAATCGACACGCCTTGCGATGTAAGCGCCGCAGGCCCTCCGATTCCACGAGCTCACGATTGAGACATGGCCTTTGGAGGAAAGGAATGGGATGATGATTAGGATATGTGCAAACAGAGCTGGTATGAAGGCCTACTTATTGAGGCAGTTCATACAATTGGATTATATAATGTTTATATAATATCTTTCATCGTGTTAGGTTCTTCAGGCCTCATATTGAAATGACAACTCAGTCTGACAAAGCTGCTACCTATGACTTGTGTAATCTCTCGACAAAGCTACACACAGTGAGTTATCTAATCGCTCTGAAAAAGCTGTAGCACGGGAGGTAAAGGTCACCAAACTTCGTTTTCATATAATCGACGCCACGGTAAAATTAACATTTACTGTGCTCGCGCTAACGGATTATACATGATAAGCATGTTTTAATTTGCATATTTTTGTATAATTTAGTTGTGTACTAAATTTTGTACTAATAACTACTATTTCTTGGATACTGCACCATTATACATTTAACATTGTTATTTGCACTGTTCATATACGAATGTACAATGAATGGGCCGAAGGCATACATCAATTAGACATACACGCTGCAGTACATCAATACAACCGGTCATTGCCTTTTAGCGTCAATTACGATCGGTCGCCGCTTTGCGGACGGCGCAGATTGATCTTCGGGAGCGTGAGCCGGTCGGGCTCGTGTGTGGTTAGCCGCCAAGTCGTAGTGTGTCTCTTCTATCACGGGAGGGCATCGTCAAGCTTGGTGGTACAAGTATACCCAACATGTCGGACACCCACGGGGATCTTGCATGGAAATGCATTGTTAGTAAAAGTGCGTAAAAGTGAGTGCATTTAAATTCGTTAAACACTTACCGATGATCCTGCGGGGCTGTAGATGGCTCGCCCACTCGGAGAACTTCGTCCCGATAAACTGCACACACGTATTATTCTGAAGGCGTCGCGTGAGGAACTACAGAGCTGCACATACATACACGCCTGGAGAGCCAACCAAGTATGCGGAGGTGGGTGCTACGGATAGCGTCTTGGCGCAAATCCACCACAATAAGTACTACAGTGTGCTGCGTCTTGATCGGGGTGTCCACGTCGGTGGTGTATGCACCTCGGCCCGTGTCGGCGGCGCGTCAGTGTTTGATCCTGCGCGGATCCTGCGAAAGGGCGTGGCACGAGCGAAATTATTAGTTACCTCGAGAAAGGTATGTTCACTAGCGGATAATAACTCCAATCAAAGTTCTTGTACCTCATGTGGCGCTGTGTATAGGATGTGCCTACACCGGGCGTGGAAGGCGTGGGGTTGTAAGCTGCCGAATCAGAAATCTTGCGGAAAATGTCCCTCGAGGACTCGGGCAAGTCTTGGTCGGGCCTAGATGGCGAAGGCATGAGGATTGATCTCTACGCTCGTCTTTGTAAAGGGTATGTCATTCACCGAGCAGTTCATTTCGAGAGTACTTGAAGTATGACAACAAAATATAAGTTTTGTACTGCGTATCACGGCGGCCATCTTTGCGCGAAGAAGAGCGTGCAACGCTCGATCGTCTTCGCCCATCTTCTGATGTAGCGGCACAGGAGATAAAGGTCGAGTGCCTCGCTCACCGCACCGCATGGCAGCGTCACTGTGGCGACCGCATGTCAATGCCCTCATGATGCCCTTAGACTCGTCCATGATCGTAGTAGAACCCGACTAGGCTAGACTTGACGGTGGGCCTCCTCCGTATTGCTGGAACTTAACTCAAAGATCGGCTCATGCGGTCGTCTTGCAAGAAAATATGATTAGTAATTGAAATGTGAATTGAGATGTAATGTATGGTCGTACCGCTTCATCTTGCCGTGCTGCGCGGTGTGTAGGCTGGCCGAGGGCCAACCTCTCGACGTCGGTAACCTCCTCGGGCCTCTCAGGAGGTCTCGTAGTAAGTCGTGCTCTAGTACGAGGCACGTACCACTCCAAGTAGGCGACGTAAGACTCGAGGTCGTATGGTCGACCCTCCTGAACTACCCGCTCCGTGGCGTACTACTCCCATGCAGTCGTCCATTGTAACTGCGTGTCTTGCCACTCGTCGCTCCTCTGGCCCCTTCGAGATTGCCTGCGGGAATGATAGTCGTAAGTTACAAAATATAATTACAAATTACAGTTAATAATTACGAACGAAACTTACATATGCCCTTTTAAGTGTCAAAGGCGGGCCAAGCGGAGGGGATTTGTTGAGTACAGTCAAAGCGGCGCATTACTCGAGTGGGCGATGCGCCTCCACCATATAATAGAACACGATGTGGCACGTTGTCATCCAGTAAGCGCCATCCTGCGTGCACTGAAGCGACAAACCATGTGGTGCCGTACTAACCATCGAATCATAAGTCGGGGCGCCATATTATGTCGTCCTCGTGCGAGTCTCGAAATGGTTATGAAACTTCGAGTAAACTCTGCGAGTGCATCCTTGCCCATCCCAAGTAGGCGGCCGTCCACGAAGCCCCATTGTGGGAGCATCGGCGGGGTGTCGGCGTGAAGACTACGTCATTAGTATCACAGTGAATGGGCTCCGGAATGCGGACGCCCAGCGGAAAATGCTCCCAAGACCATAAGCTGCGACAACGTGTAGCTGCTTTGCGAGCGGGCTCCTTCCTGTTGTCTTCACACAGGCGCGCACAATCCACAGTAGGTGGCGCAAAGCACGGCCGATCAAAACTATCTTGAGGACCTCGTCGGCGTGGGCATCGGCCAAAGCCTCCGCGATATGGATGTAGGCGGGTGGGCGATATCTCCTGCGATGTGGAAACAACACCCGACCAAGCGGGAAGCGAGTGCGCAACAAGGTGACTCCTCACCACGTCTTTGAGTGCGCCATTAGGGCATCGGATGTAACGGCGTAGCCATGACAAGGAACCCTGAACTCGCTCGGGGACCGCATGGCCAAACACATCTGTAATCGTACTTTCGGTCGGCCTCCTCGGTGGTGGAACTATCGGCCTACCCACGATAGGCAATCCGGTAATGTAGCTAACGTCTGCGGGGTGACCGTCATCTCCCCGTGGAAGTGGAAAGTGTGGGTCTCGGCCTCCAGCGATCCACTAAGCGCGGAGAAGAGAGCGCGTCGAAAGTGAAGGATTGCCGATGTCCATCATCAGGGCTAGCGGCGATAACCGACTCCGTAGGGTGGGCGCGCATCGTGGTCCATGGGCGGTGCTCGCCGAGGCCCTAAGCACGAAAGGCGGTGGTGGGCACTGTAAGCGGACCACCTTTCGATGCTTGGCATCGTAGAATGGAGTCAAGCAAAGTCTGCGGGTGGGCAGCCATGTCCTGCAAGAAGAAATCAAAAACAAAAATTAATACGTGTAACATAATATCACGTGACATAATAACAAATATAATGTAACGACAGGATAGCACATAACAAGACATAGATAGCACATTACGTGATATTGCATAGCAAAATAATGTAGACTACATGAAGGTACTAACCGCACACAAAAAAAGTACACAGGGGACATAAAAACTAACATTACAAGATATAACAATGCGTAACATAACATTAGGTAACATGGCATACGTAACACGGTACTATGAACTACGGATTAGTCGATGAGCCGGCCCGATTAGGGCAGTTCTTCATTGTATGCCCCATTATCGGCATATCGACACTTCCGTATGGCTCTTAGTCTCCCGTGACTTGCGTCCATGTCATTACGGATTCGCCGTGACTGCCACCGTCCACGCCCGCTTCGTTTCAAAGAATCATTCTGACACCAAGTCACTTGCCCAGGCCACAACTCCCTGTAATGCATGTCCAAGCCGTACGAGTTGAACTCCGAACTCCATATTCCAAACAGATGGTCGTGCCAAGTACTCGAGAGATGTACGACCGTAAGGCGGCGGAGAACCGTGCACGCCGCATATACATGCGAGCATGGCTTGTGCAGCAGTTGTAGCTTGTTGCATGTGCATGTCGCCACATCACGTATTGTGCACACTTGCTTACGGTAGCCTCTGTAATGGCCATCGACGAACTTCTCCCGTAGGCGCACTTCAAACTTCCGTCTGACTCCATCCATGGTGCGGACATTGTGGGAGCGAGCCTTCTCTATTTTCTTCTCAATGTATGCATGCATTCGTTCAGAGAACTGCTTTCCCTCGTCCAAATGCCTCCTTGCATTCATCCCCCTGTTCACGAAGTATCCAACGGTCCTGTTCTAGGTCTCCTCCACGATGGCACCGATTGGGAGGGACCGAACACCCTTCAGGACACCGTTGTAAACCTCGGACATGTTAGTTGTCATTATACCGTACCTCGCGCCGTCGGTGTCATACAACAAGGACCACTTCTCTAGTTCTGGAGCGTGCAACTGCACCCACTGAGAGAAGTTGTTGACCTGGCCCTCTGCGGATTGCGGCGTATGTTTTGCGGTCTCCTCATCGAGCACTCTCCATATGGCCTCGAACTTCCGCCTCTGGTTTTGCATGCATAGCCTCTTGAATGTCTTCATCACTTCCTTGTTGCGGAACCTTCTGTGCAGGTTCGCGGCAAGATGCCTCATGCACCAGCGATTGACGACGTCATTCCATTGGTACGGTGGCTGTGTCCCTCTTTGCATGGTGCTGATGGCGGACATTAACTCGGCATGCCTATCGGTGATGAGGCAGACGTTCGGGCGGTCTTGGACAACAGCTTGCTTCACATTTACTAGGAACCACAACCAGCTCTCCGTGTTCTCGCTTTCGACGAGTGCATAGGCCACCGGGAGTAGCTGGTCGTTGGCGTCCGTCGCGACCGCCATCAATATGGTGCCCCTGTACTTGCCGGATAGGAAAGTGCCATCCATGCTAAGCACGAGCCGGCGATGCCAAAGCCCTCAATAGCGGTTCGAATGCCCAAAACACACGGTCGAGCATGAAGCAGTTGGGTCCCCTCGCGAGTGCGGCCTATCCATCTTGTTGATGTAGGTCGAGTTGGTTTCGACAATGCGGTGAAGCATCACGAGGAGCAAGGTTGTACCCTCTTCATACGTGCTATACATCATCTCTATAACTTTCTTCTTCGCTCGCCACACCTTGCCGTAGCTAACGGGATATCCCACCATGTTAACTCGTCGACCATCGATATCTTGGTGAAGCGGTCACGTCCGTTGTGACCAAGTGAGAAATCGGTGGCTACATATGAGGGCGTGACATTTACGTAGCCTGCGGTGACTCGGCAAGCACACAAGTGTGGTCCGTCGGGATATTATCCTGAAGCCTAAACTCTCACCCTTGAATTTGTGGGTACGGATCTTGCGGGACACTCGGCATCCATGCACTTCACAACGTAGGTCTCCTGGTTCGACCTGTACACCCGGTACGTGCGACTGATGTTTACCGCATATCTAGCAATTGCTTGCTGGGCGGCGCTCTTCGTAGGGAAGAGTTGCCCTACCGTGAGTGTCTGATTGAAGGCCCAATCGGTGCGGCTTCATCTGGCGGCCACGAGAGCGTCATCGCGGATCGTCCAACCGTGAAGACACATACTCCACATCGGTGGACACAATGCCACCGACTTGAGTGCCGCCGTCCTCTCCGCTATCCGTGTTGACATCATCGTCTTCATCGGACGTTGCTTCATCCGACATACCTTCCAGTGCTCGTGGCAATCGGCGCGGCGAACCACCACCGTCCGATGTCTTCATTCGCTGAAAGGCATCCGCGCCGACATTCTCATCGATGGCCCGGAGGATGCTTCAACGCGCGCCGCCGCCACCAACGGGACTAGAGGTTTGGCCTCCGTCCGAGAGCGGACATACACCATCGGCCGATGGTGTATCAACGCTCTAGGGTTCATTACAATTTGCATGTATTCCACCCACCTTTGTGCTTCCCACGATCTTGCATAGGTCACACACGTAGTTCTTTGGAACCTTAAATCGACTCGATATGCACCGCCTCGATGACAAGCTTCTTTGGGCAATCTCCGATCGAATCGCTCCTCACACAAATGCGGAGTCGGCGGACTCATCTCCGCTAGACACGGGCCGGATCATCTTCCTTTCGCGATTCGAAAGGTCCGCCCCATCGGACCCTCTCGAACTTGCGTCACCATAAAACATGGACAAATCTATAATATTTGCCATTTAGTACCTACAATAGCGAAAGACGCAAGCTATGGTAAACTAAACTTCTCACCAAAATAATATTACATGCATATCATACAAATCTTGCCTGAGTACTAAACTATCGAACAAATTTCGCCTAACACCATAATTTTAGTTTCTTGTTTTTTAGCCCGGATTATTTTATTTTTGTTATACAAAATCTAGGACTCGAACGACATCACGATTTTGAACTGACATTCAAATATTACATTTGTCTCGATAAAACGTTCATTGCAAAGTTTTAACCCAATGACAAATGAAATAGACCAACGAAAAATTCAAAATTTTAAATCGTCAGGCTTCGTGGTTTGTTTCATTTTTCGTCTTTATTATTCTCTTTGCTTAGATACTTCACAAATTACGTTTCACGAGCATCATACAAATACTACCTTGAATATTACACTATTTAGTCCCGATTTTACTAATCGTCCGACTTATTCTCGCCTAGCAAATTAAATCCTCCAACAGTATTTTACATTCACGTGTACCACTTGTTTCACAATATTATAAAAATAACACGCTAACATTTTACATTACACGGATGTTACCGATCTTGCCATATTTTGAGTGCTAAATGGTACTAATTTTTAGCGACAACGGTCTTTGTTATTCTACCGATTCTTACATACTTCACAAATTTCGTTTCACCGAACTAACTTGATCCATTCATGCCATACAAATACTACCTGAATATTACACTATTTATTCCCCGATTTTACTGTTACTTAGATACTTCACAAATTTCGTTTCACCGAACTAACAGTCCATTCATGCCATACAAATACTACATTGAATATTACACTATTTATTCCCCGGTTTTACTAATCGTCCGACTTATTATACACCTACCAAATTAAATCCTTCAACGATGGGCGAACAACAATACAAGAAATAACACACCATTACAATATTAGCGACACTATCATTCACACGTACCCCTTGTTTCACAATATTATAAAAAATAATACGATATTTTACGTTAAGCGGATGTTACGATCTTGCCATATTTTTAGTGCTAAATGGTACTAATTTTTTACTAATAACGATCTTTGTTATTCTCTTTGTTGTAGATACTTCACAAATTACGTTTAGCGAGCATCATACAAATACTACTTGAATATTACACTATTTAGTCCCGATTTTACTAATCGTCAGACTTATTCTCGCCTACCAAATTAAATCCTCCAACGAGATTTTACATTCACGCGTACCACTTGTTTCACAATATTATAAAAATAACACGACATTTTACATTACGGATGTTACCGTTCTTGCCATATTTTCAGTGCTAAATGGTACTATTTTTTAAAGACAACGGTCTGCGTTATTCTACCGATTCTTACATACTTCACAAATTTCGTTTCACCGAACTAACAGTCCATTCATGCCATACAAATACTATACTGAATATTACACTATTTATTCCCCGATTTTACTGTTACTTAGATACTTCACAAATTTCGTTTCACCGAACTAACGATCCATTCATGCCATACAAATACTACACTGAATATTACACTATTTATTCCCCGGTTTTACTAATCGTCCGACTTATTATACACCTACCAAATTAAATCCTTCAATAGTAGGCCGAACAACAATACAAGAAACAACACACCATTACAATATTAGCGACACTATCATTCACACGTACCCCTTGTTTCACAGTATTATAAAAAATAATACGATGATATTTTACGTTAAACGGATGTTACCGGTTCGCCATATTTTTTAGTGCTAAATGGTACTATTTTTTTACTAATAACAGTGTTGTTATTCTACTGTTTTTTGGATAATTCACAAATTTCGTTTTGCTAACAGCTACTAGTATTAATATGTGTCTTGCTAGCAATTATACCGTACTACTTTTAATTGCACTAACAACACAGCAAGTAATCAATATTTTTCACAAACTCAAAGTTCTATTCGTGTACTAAGGGTGTCATTAAATCTCATACTCCTAATACATTTACCATTATTATTTCTATTCTTCATGTACAAGTACCGTGCTGCAATGTACTAGTATTTACACTAACCTGCCTAAAGCACAACTGATGATTGCAACGGTCTGAGAATCTTTGAAATCAAACTTGCTGAAGCCCTCCAGACAGATGTGCGAACTCACCTCCCAAAGAATACCTGTCAAATAATTAACCCTCGTCAAATCATCAGAAATATAAACTCTAACCACATTTCTAAAAAAATACATATGGCATAAATTTCTCCTGAAAAACACTTCCGATTCTCCTTTTCCACCTCGTTTTTCTCTCTGTTTTTCCCTCTTCTCCGCTCTTCTGCCTCTCGCTAAGCAAAAATATAACTCACTCTTATGCCTCACTCGTTTGAGCTCTACGCAGACCATCGCAGAGATTTATAGCCGTTTCGTTCGCCTCTGCTTTCGACGCACTGACGAGACAAGACAGCAACGAATAAAACTTTTCTCCGCGCGTGAACTAGCTTTTCTCCAATCTCCAACGAGTGTCGCTGCGGCTGCCCATGCGACGGCCCGGCCAGCCCTCTGCGCAAGCACTGGGCCCCCGCCGCCCACCGTCCACGCCGCGGCTCGCCCGCAGCGCTGGCCCTTCTGCGCCGCCCGCCCGCCTGCCGCCCTTGCCCGCGCCCGCCCTCGCCTTGTGCCCTGCCCCGCCCACGCGCCGCCCACCTCGCGTGCCCGCTTTGGCCCCTCGCGCGCGCGCTTCTGCCGGTCCCACCACGCGAGTTCGGTGGTTTGGAACCGCGGAACTCGCCAACCCTACCATGACGACGAAAAGTTTTCAAAAATTTTCTCGCGCACCGAATCCGCTGGATCTCGCCGGGAAAAAAAATCGCAGACTGCGTCCGATGGAACCGGAGAAAAAAATTTTAAAAAAAATTTCCGCGCAACCGGTGCGCTTGAATATACTGTACAGAGGCTATTTTCGCAAATTCGTTGCATACGAGGCTAAATGCGTAAAAAAAAAATTATTCGGACGCTAGAACAGTAAAAATTTCCCATCCTTATGTAGACATGAACGAAGAAAATGAAAATTCCATGAAACTCATTCTCTGCACCTCGATAGCTTTTATTAAACGTTGTTCTGTCTCTTCTAGTCTTTCACATTTGGAAGCTTTATATAACCAAGATGGGAATAAACAAGGAGGGAAGAGGTATTGTAGATAAACAAGTAGATGTTGTATTGATGATAGTGATACACATTAGGTGCTGTAATATTGCTTACATATGGGAGTTACTGCATGTATCAGGAAAATAAATAAACCCCAAAACAATAGATGATTTGGAAATGCTTTCCTTATTGCTCCCATGAGAGCTGTTCGTGGTCATCAGGTATAGTCTAGCGTATAGGTATTATAACTTGGTCGACGAATTAAAAGTACACTCCCAAAAACCTAGCAGTAAGTAGTGGAAAATCCACCAATTGATCTGGTATATGTTTATTAATCCACGCAACTGGATCACCAATTGATCTGGTATATGTTTATTAATCCACGCAACTGGATTATTTCAAATTTCCGGCCTGGCTAAAAACTATTATTTCACTTTTACCGCCAACTCTATGGAGCATATACTAGTAGTCGTCATGGCAATACCACGTCCCGTTCCAAAAAAAAAAGGGGAAGAAATTCTACATCCAGAATACAGAACACTCATCATCCAATGCGGCAAAATTACTAATATTAGCAGCGATAGGAAAAGACTATTTCGTGGTAATCCTAGTACCAACAAGCAAAATTAGCAGTACCATGTATTAATAGCGGCTGTAATCGATGAAGTACGAGGAATTACACAATATGGCAGCTAGCATGGGTTTAAGTACATATGATTCACATTGTGCAAGATCCTTTTTGTAGTTTAGTGTGGCTTCTGAACCAACATTTTCGAGTTTTGGCAGACAAAACATGTTCTTCCTCGATTTTTTTTTTCTTGAGCTAGCTTATTGTTGTGTTACCCTCACATCGGAGTGTAAGCAAATACCAAAACATCATAGAAGAAAATTCAACGGACTAGTCATCTGCATAGCATGGAACATCTGGAAAGAGAGAAACAGGATCTTCCGGAATGAGTCTTTGAACTCGCAACAGCCGGCATTTAGGATCAAAGAAGGCTTTCGTTTGTGGGAACAAGCTTTGATCTAAATTAATTACCCCTCCCTAGTTCTGTTTTGGTTGCTTCCTCCTAGACTGTTTGTCTGTTTCGGCTGTCTATTTTCCGTCTTTTCCTAACCTTGTACTACTTGCTACTCTTTCCCTTTAAATGAAATGGTAGAACCCCTGGCCCCTGCCTTCCCATTCAAATAAAAAAAGCGCCATATTCCATATGCAACTCATTGTCATCAATTGCAGTAACTGGCTATACGTTTGTTTATGCAACTCGCATTACTTCACAGATTACTACAGCCAAATCTTTGCATTGTTCAATGTAACAGTGTCAGAGTGACAGGTTGACTGCGACAATCTTAAACAAAACGAATCAAGCCATCTGGACACACTGAAAGCTGAAAGATCATACCATCCCATAAGTTCTAGTCTTCTAGCCCTAGTTTCTTACGCTGTCGTCCATACAGAAAAAGAAGGCGTACATGGCGATTCTGAGCGGCTAATTTTTTCCAAAGAAAAACTGACAATTTTAGAGTCTATTTGAGGAGCTGTACTTTTTTGAAAAGCTAAGCAGCTATAGCTTTTTTATAAAAGATCGTTTGACAAATAGCTAATTTCTCTCAGTAATAAATTGTAAAAGCAGGTCTAACCTAGCTTTTGGCTTTTGCTAGTTATATATGGCTTCTAGCTTATGCCAAAAACCGTTTAAAAGCTGAAATTTTGGAGCGTGGGCTGTTTGTAACATCCTAAAAATTTCAATTTGATTTGCTTTATTTATTTTATTCAATTTGCAATTTATTTGGAACGTTACGGATTTTATTAAAACACTTTTCGTAACTCTCAGTTTTACAAAATGAATTTATGCAGAAAATTTAAAAGCTTCAAAATTCCAAAAATAGATTTATTGGGTTGCTAATACTCTAAAGTATTTTTGAGAATTTTTCCATAATTTTTAAAACCTTTTTACTATTTTCCCCAAACCTATTTAATTTTCAGCATTTAAAAATTAATTATTGTGCTATAAATAGTAATGTTACATTATTAAAAAATATTTATTCATGCTTTTATTGCTGAAACCGGCATCTCTTCAAATTCCCATATTTAATAAAATTTATTTGCTAATTTTTGGATTTAATATGAATTATCAGTGAAAAATTAATTATTTTCGGAATTAATAATTTCGGTTACTGTTCATTATGGCCCGATCTGCTTCTCCTTCCCCGTCAGCTACAGTGCACCATGTGCGACAGTACCAACAGACTCGACCCGCATTTAATTCCCACCCGTTTCACTCATTTACTCCGACGAGCCTATTATTATTCTGGCCATAACTTCGGCGAGCGTTTTCGACGATCCACCAGTCCGATCACCCTATAAATTGAACCCCAGCTTTCTCTCCACATTCTTCACATCCTCAGCTTTGAGTTAGTCTAATCCATCCAACGGATCTCCCTGCGCAAGCCATTATTTCCAAACTCCGGAGAACTTTCGGCGAGCTCTCTCGGCCACTCCCGACCTCCATTCGGCCTCAAATTTTTACTGGATCTTACTCTCATTGTCATCTACATCTGGTAAAATCAGATTTCGAAAATTCTCAACGGGGCTCTATCGTCAATCATTTCTTCTCCAAGTCCGGCGAGAGATCATTTTTTGGATTCAAAAGGTCCGATCTCCTTCATCTTAAGTTCGATTGACCTCATTTTTCTTCCTAAATTCATATAAAATTATAATATATCTATTTGTACTAGTTTTGTATTTTATTTGAATTTATTTGGATTTGAATTTAATTTAGATGCTTTTCGCGTATAGTTTCCCGAGAGCCGAAAGAAGTTGCTACTGACGATCTTGATCACCTACCCTTCGATCCAGGCACGTCTTCCTTGAACATGTTGAACCCAAATTTACAAAATGCTTATGTTGTTTTAAATTATGCATGCTTACTTTTACGCAATGTACTTTAAATGTAGTTTTAAGGATTAGTTAAAGTCCAGATTTGTTATACCCTCGTTGGTATTGATCATGTCAAACCTTTGTCACTCTAGATGATACTAGCTAATTTATCTGGTGATAACCAATAGTGTAGCATGGGACGGTAGAATTGCTTAGTCTGGCTTAAACGTTTCATTATTATGTCATTATGAAAATCATTACAAACATTATTTAAACTTATTTGTGAAGATGCAGTAATCGGTGTTGCTGCTGTTATTTAAATAAAATAAAGTGGAAAATATGATTTAGAGGAGGACGGATGGATGTTTGGCGGGTGCAGATGCACGAGACCTTGAAAGTGAATGTTCCGTCCTAGTCAATTAAGGACCGAAGCATGTGTTATCATGGACCGAGCACTACCGTACAACCACAAGTCTATATGGGTATGACCTGGCTAATTAATTTGTGTGTCTCGATATTGACTTCGCTAGTCAGTGGAATGTGGGTGTCGGATGGAGACAGGTTTTCCTCACATAGCGCAAGAGGGGGCTTCTGATTGGGTGGATGTAACCCTTCAGCGGTGAAACCTTAGCGGGCGAGGTTAATAGCGGGTTTGTACATTGTAAAGACCTTGTCATGATCTCTCTGCCGACACACCAAAAGAAGTGTGTTAATTGCATGGCAAAAAGAGTTGATAATGTCTTGTGGGTAAAGTTGTACACACTCTGCAGAGTTAAAACTACTAAGTAGCTGAGCCCACGGTCAAGGACAGGTGAGGTACGCTTGCACATTGTAGATTTTATGGTTTTGTTTTAAATGAAAATGGTGGTTTGGGAATCTGTGAGTGGATGGAACTCTCGGGTTGTAGTTTGGCGGCTGGAGCCAGTTAGGTGGTTGGAACCTGATTAGCTATTATTTCAAATTCAATTTATATTCAATTACATTTTGATCAAGTGATGCTTTGTGAAATTATATTGGTATTTAAAGTTAACATTGCTTTATGCCAAAAGAGCTATATTATGCCTTCAATTGTTCAGCGATGCATATAGTTATCATGCATTATGTTTCCAAGACTTGCGGAGTACATCCTGTGCTCACCTTTGCAACACCCCCACTTTACACAGAAGAATGTGCAGAAGCTGAGGGTGACTATAATTTCTACGCTTGTGGTTACGATGAAGGTGATCCGGATTGCTAGGACATGAACCCCAGTCGATTGCCTGTGGGCAAATGGATGGGTTAATTCTACTGCAGTTATTTCGTTTCCGCTGTTGCTACTTATTGAACTCAAGCCAAGAGGCTGTTTACTTGTAATATTTGGCATAAGGCTAATACCTCTTTTGTTTAATTAATAATATTTTTATCGTGATATGGATATGTTGTCATCACTATTTCCACTGTGTGTACTAGCTTTTCCTGGACTAGCACAGTTTATACACAGAGGGTTCGGATTTGAAAATCCGGTCCCGACAGATGTGGTATCAAAATCATATCGACTGTAGTTTGCGACCCAGTTAGATGGCAAGCCTTAAGGACTATATTAAAAATAATTATTTACAAAAATTATAAGTTTCCTTAGTACTATCTTACCCTTCTTAGTCTCTTGCTTACGTTTTCCTCTTCTTTTGTTTAGAAACCATTTTACTAATTTCTTTCTCTTACTTCAAAATTTATAGATACCGTTCATCAACTCTTGCGCTGATAAGGATGGAGGATTCTGCGAGCAGCTGTGGTTCATGCTACAAGAACTTGGACATGTTTATCGGCCAGAGTACCAAGGGATCCCTGTCGAGGAGGATGGTCGAGAGTTTTGGAGGGTCAAAGTTATCATCTTCTCGTGGAGCCACTTGAGAGGCGATCGACCTTATCGCTTCATTGTGAATAGAGAGTTATACAAGCTAGGATGCCAAGAAGCTGCTAGAGAGGCAATTGCTTGTCTCAGGTACATCTTCCGTCATGAGCTTCAGTATACATCCTACCGCTACTTTCCCGCTCGTTATGAGAACGAGTCATTCAGTCGGTTCAGGAGTATTGAAGAGGAAGATGATACTACTGTGGTCCACATGGCAGCCCTCATCAAGGCGCAGGACAATGCCTATGTTCATGTGGCCATGGAGCTGATGGACACTTAAGACAAGCTGCAAGCCGCTCAGCAGGAGATTGCTCAACTGAAGGAGAGTCAAGCTACTGATGCAGAGGCGTCCCAGAGCAGGAAGCGTCATCACTCTTGCCTTCGCACCACTCCCCGCAAGAAGGTCTCCTGCCCCCTAGAGGTCCGCATGACTGCACCCGAGTATCGAAGTCTCTTCATCCCTGCAGGAGGAGTAGGAATTTCCACTACTACTGGTCCGCGTCTCACCAATGAAGACATGTCAAAGCCTAGGAGGAAGACCCAGAGCCAGTTGTGGTGGAGGATGCCGAGTCTGAGGAGTAGTTTCGTTTCCAGTTTTAGCTTAGTCTATAGTCTAGTTGTTTCTTAAGTTCAGTTTATCGGTAGTCAAATTATTATTTTTGGTTGTGTTGGATGACATCAAGCCTTAGTGCACTTGTGCTGTCGCCATAATAAAACTATTTCTCTTGCTTGGAATAAAGCTATCTCATTTGGAGTTTAATTGCTTGTTTGATCTTGGAGTGGCTACCTCCCTAGCTTCTTATCTTTGTTCTTCCCCTGTCATCTATTGCTAACCTACCCATGGCTGCTGCTTCAGATGGAGAGCCAAGGAAGAGGTCGTGGAGCTGGTCGCAGAGGAGGTTGTGGTCGTGGACATGGCCAGGCAGTGCCACAAGAGCAGCAGGATGTTCCAGAGCAGCATGATCAGCCAAAACAACAAGTGCTACCGCTGCCACCATTCCAACCCCCAGTCACAGATATTCAGCAGATGATGGCAATGCAGCTTCAGTTGTTACAGGCCCTTGTGCAGAATATAGTGAACAATCCACAACCAACCCCAGCCGCAGCACCAGTGATGCCACCCCAGTCCAAACTTGGAGAGTTTATGAGAACTAGACCGCCTACCTTCACGTGAGCAGGTGAACCCTTGGAGGTAGATGATTGCTTGAAGGTTGTGGAGAAGAAACTTCAGTTGGCTCAGTGTAATGATCATGAAAAAGTACTCTATGCAAGCTACCAGCTAAAAGGCGTAGCTGCAACATGGTGGGACAACTTTTGTGCTGCCCATCAGAACGCTCAAGCTATTACTTGGGATGAATCCTTTGAAACCTTCCGTACCGCACATGTGCCTGCGGGTATTATAGAAATGAAGAAAAGGGAGTTTCGTACGCTGCATCAAGGCAACCAGAGTGTTTCTGAGTACCTTAACCGGTTCACCCAATTTTCAAGGTATGCACCGGAAGATGTAGCAACTGAAAGTGCCAAGATTTAGAGGTTCATGGAGGGACTTGATCCTGACATCAAGGTGTAGCTAGTTGCTTTGGATTTCCCAAACTTTCAGCACTAGTGCAAGAGGATGCCCAACGCCAACAGCGGTAGTCTCGCAAGAGAAGGATGACATTTCAAGCCCAGCAGGGAGCGAGTGGTTCTCGACAGCGCTTCCAACCTCAGCATGCCAACAGGACACCTATTCAAGGAGCACCCCGTACTCCTAATTCTGGACCGCACCCAGTCGCTCAAGGACTCCAACATAACGCCAATACTCAGCCTCAAAAAGAGAACTCAAATGCTGCAGGAGTTCAATGTTTCCACTTACATCAAACGGGATATTATGCCAACAACTGTCCTCAGAAATGTCAGCTGGTGACCCCAGTGCCATTCAACTTGGGATCCAATTCTGCCAGAACTCCGATGCAAGGACAAGGACGTGGAACACCAAAGACGCCAAGAGCTCCACAATCTTTTGGAAGAGGACGTGTCAACCATGTGACTGCAGAAGAAGCTTAGTAGGCAACAGATGTGGTTTTGGATAAGTTCCTGGTAAACTCAATACCTGCCTCAGCATTATTTGATTCTGGAGCATCGCATTCTTTTATATCTAAGAATTTTGTTGAACAATTTGGTTGGGAAACGCTTACCCTTAAGAGCCCCATAAAAGTTCAATCACCTGGGAAAGAGATGAGAACTAATTCAGTATGCCCAAGTGCAACCATAAAAATCAATGGGGTAGAATTCCTAGCGAATCTTATCATTTTGGATTCAAAAGGAATAGATGTCATCCTAGGAATGGACTGGTTAACCAAGTATAAAGGTCAAATAGATTATGTCAGTAGAGCTATTACCCTCACAAATTCAAAATGCATTCGAGTGGAGTATATGCCTGATGAGTCTTCAAGTGAAAAATGCACTCTAAATAGATTGGAGGAAATAACTATGGAAAGTGTGCCCATGGTGCGGGAATACCCAGATGTATTTCCTAAAGAATTACCAGGTATGCCGCCTGATCGGGATGTAGAGTTCATCATAGAACTAGTCCCTGGTACGGCTCCTATTTCTAAGAGACCCTACCGCATGCCAGCCAATGAACTCACCGAGATGAAGAAGCAGATTGAGTTGCAAGAAAAAGGATTCATTCGCCCAAGTTCATCACCTTGGGGAGCGCCAGTTCTTTTTGTAAAGAAGAAGGATAATAGTTTGCGTTTGTGCGTAGACTATAGAGCCCTGAATGAAGTCACAATCAAGAACAAGTATTCGTTACCCAGGATTGATGACCTATTTGATCAGTTGAAAGGAGCTTATATTTTCTCCAAGATCGATCTTCGTCTGGATACCATCAGTTGAAAATAAGGCCATAAGATATTCCGAAGACAGCTTTTGCTACCCGATATGGACTCTATGAGTTCACTGTTATGTTTTTGATCTGACCAATGCACCAGCCTATTTTATGAATCTGATGAATAAGGTGTTTATGTAATACCTAGACAAATTTGTGGTGGTATTCATAGATGACATTCTTGTCTATTCCAGAGATGAAGCAAAACATGAAGGACATTTGAGGATGGTATTAGAAAAGCTCAGAAAACACCAACTGTATGCCAAGTTTAGTAAATGTGAATTTTGGTTGAAGGAAGTTGCTTTCTTGGGGCACATAATTTCTGTTGGAGGTGTCTCAGTAGACCCTGAAAAAGTGAAAGGTGTACTTGATTGGAGGCAGCCCAAGTCAGTGCCGGACATCAGAAGTTTTCTTGGTTTAGCGGGGTACTATCGAAGATTCATAGAAGGATTCTCGAAGATTGCAAGACTGCTTACTCAGTTGCTTAAGAAGGAGAAGAAGTTTGAATGGTTTGAAGCCTTTGAGCAAAGTTTTCAGGAATTAAAGAAAAGACTGACCTCAACCCCAGTGCTCATTTTACTGGATATTCGGAAGAACTTTTAGATTTTTTGTGATGCTTCAAGACAGGGGCTTGGATGTATCTTGATGCAAGAAGGCAAGGTAGTTGCATACGCCTCACGGCAATTGCGACTACATGAGGAAAACTATCCAACCCATGACTTGAAAATGGCTGCAGTGGTGCATGCACTGAAGTTGTGGAGGCATTATCTCATCGGGAACCGATGTGAGATCTTCACAGTCCATAACAGTTTGAAGTATATCTTCACTCAAGCAGACCTCAACCTAAGACAAAGAAGATGGTTAGAATTAATCAAGGATTATGATGTGGGAATACATTATCATCCTGGCAAGGCTAATGTAGTTGCTGATACCTTAAGCTGGAAGAGCTACTGCAATAATCTGATGATTTAAGAAGGACAACCTGCTCTTCACAAGGAGTTTCAGCGTTTGAATTTGGAACTCATGGAGGAAGGTTCTGTAGCTACTTTAGAGATTCAACCAACCTTGGAGGAACAAATCAAAAAAGATGAAGAAGTCAGATAAAGAAGCTACCAAGATCAAGGATAGAATAAAGGAAGGTAAAGCCCTAGGATTTTCAGAGAATGAAGAGGAATAGTTTGGCTTGGAAAAAGTATCTATGTGCCGAATCAAAAAGAGATCAAGCAGTTGATATTAAAGGAGGCACATGACTCAGCATACTCAATTCATCCAGGCAATACTAGGATGTATCATGCTCTTCGTGGTATATATTGGTGGCCAAGGATGAGAAAGGAAATTGTAGAGTACATAGCTATGTGCAATATATGCCAGCGAGTTAAAGCTGAACATCAATGACCCGCTGGATTGTTGCAACCGTTGAAGATACCTGAATGGAAGTGTGAAGAAATTGGAATGGATTTCATTACAGATCTTCCGAGAAGCAGATCAGGTTATGACTCAATATGGGTGGTAGTGGATCGATTGACAGAAGTTGCACATTTCATTCCTGTGAGAACAACTTATCAGAGAGATAAACTCGTAAAGTTGTATATGTCAAGGATTGTGTGTTTGCACGGTGTGCCAAAGAGGATAGTTTCAGACCGAGGTACACAATTCACTTCAAGATTCTGGCAAAAGTTGCAAGAAGCATTGGGTACCAATCTGAATTTTAGCACAGCTTATCATCCTCAGACTGATGGACAGACTGAGCGAGTAAGTCAGATTCTCGAAGATATGTTAAGATCTTTTGCATTGTCCAATGTGATATGTTGGGATCAAAGTTTACCTTATGCAGAATTCTCATATAATAATAGTTATCAAGCAAGTTTACAAATGTCACCATTTGAAGCCTTGTATGGAAGAAAGTGCAGAACACCTCTCTGTTGGAATGAAACAGGAGATCGCCAAGTCTTTGATCCTGATATTTTACAAAAGGCTAAAGAACAAGTAAAAATGATCCATGAAAGATTGAGAACAGCACAGTCTAGACAGAAAAGCTACGCTGACAATCGTCGGAGAGAGTTAACCTTTACTCCTGGTGACTATGTGTACCTGAAAGTCTCACCGCTCAAAGGGATGCGTCAATTCCAAGTTCGTGGAAAGTTAGCACCAAGATACATTGGACCATTCCCAATCCTAGCTAGAAGTGGAGAAGTGGCTTATTAGTTAGAGCTGCCGCCGCAGTTGTCGAATGTGCAAAATGTGTTCCATGTGTCACAGCTAAAAAAATGCCTCAAGGTACCAGAAGAACAGATGCAGATTGAGGATGTTGAGTTATAAGAGGATCTCACCTACCAAGAGTATCCAATCATAATTCTGGATGAGGTAGAGCGTAGAACAAGAAACAAGACAATTAAGTTTTGCAAGGTTCAATGGAGTAACCATTCTGAAAAAGAAGCAACCTGGGAGCGCGAAGAAGATCTTAAAGCAGAGTACCCTAACCTTTTTCCCTAGCCTGTCCAAATCTCAGGGTCGAGATTCCTTTTAAGGGGGTAGGTTTGTAACATCCTAAAAATTTCAATTTGATTTGTTTTATTTATTTTATTCAATTTGGAATTTATTTGGAATGTTACAGATTTTATTAAAACTCTTTTCGCAACTCTCTGTTTTACAAAATAAATTTCTGCAGAAAATTTAAAAGCTTAAAAATTCTGAAAATAAATTTATTGGGTTAAAAATATTCTAAAGTATTTTTGAGAATTTTTCCATAATTTTTAAAACCTTTTTTATATTTTTCCCAATCCTATTTAATTTCTAGCATTTAAAAATTAATTATTGTACTATAAATAGTAATATTATATTATTTAAAATATTTATTCATACTTTTATTGCTGAAACCGGTATATCTTCAAATTCCCATATTTAATAAAATTTATTTGCTAATTTTCGGATTTAATATGAATTATCAGTGGAAAATTAATTTTTTTCGAAATTAATAATTTCGGTTACGGTTCATTATGACCTGGTCCGCTTCTCCTTCCCCATCAGCTATAGTGCACCCATGCACTACAGTAGATAACGGACCCGACTAGTATTTAATTCACACCCGTTTCACTCATTTACTCCGGCGAGCCCGTTACTATTCTGATCATAACCTCGACGAGCGTTTTCCGATGATCCACTCGTCCGATGACCCTATAAATTGAACCCCAGCTTTTCCTCCTCATTCCTCACATCCTCGGCTTCGATTTAGTCCAATCCATCCACCGGATCTTCCTGTGCAAGCCATTCTTTCAAAACTCTAGAGAACTTTTGGCGAGCTCTCCCGGCCACTCCCGACCTCCATTCGGCCTCAAATTTTTACTGGAGCTTCCTCTCATTGTAATCTACATTTTTTAAAATCTGATTTCGAAAATTCTCAACGGAGCTCTGTCGGCAATCATTTCTTCTCCAAGTCCCGCGAGAGGTCAATTTTTGGATTCAAAAGGTCCGATCTCCTTCATCTTAAGTCCGATTGACCTTATTTTTCTTCCTAAATTCATATAAAATTATAATCTATATATTTGTACTATTTTTGTATTTTATTAGAATTTATTTGGATTTTATTTGAATTTGGATGCTTTTCGCGTATAGTTTCCGGAGAGCCGAAAGGAGTTGCTACTGACGATCTTGATCACCTGCCCTTCGATCCAGGCAAGTCTTCCTTGAACATGTTGAACCCAAATTTACAAAATTCTTATGTTGTTTTAAATTATGCATGCTTACTTTTACACAATGTACTTTAAATGTAGTTTTAAGGATTAGTTAAAGTCCAGATTTGTTATAACCTCATTGGTATTGATCATGTCAAACCTTTGTCACCTTAGATGATACTAGCTAATTTATCTGGTGATAACCAATAGTGTAGCATGGGACGGTAGAATTACTTAGTCTGGCTTAAACGTTCCGTTATTATTTCATTATGGAAATCATTTCAAACATTATTTAAACTTATTTGTGAAGATGCAGTAATCGGTGTTGCTGGTGTTATTTAAATAAAATAAAATGGAAAATATGATTTAGACGATGGTGGATGGATGTTTGGCGGGTGCAGATGCAAGAGACTTTGAAAGTGAATGTTCCGTCCTAGTCAATTAAGGACCGAAGCATGTGTTATCTTGGACCGAGCACTACCGTACAACCACAAGTCTATATGGGTATGACCTGGCTAATTAATTTGTGCGTCTCGATATTGACTTCGCCAGTCAATGGAATGTGGGTGTCGGATGGAGACAGGTTTTCCCCACATAGCGCAAGAGGGGGCTTCTGATTAGGTGGATGTAACCCTTCAGCGGTGAAACCTTAGCGGGCGAGCTTAATAGCGGGTCTGTACATTGTAAAAGCCTTATCATGATCTCTCTGCCGACACACCAAAGGAAGTATGTTAATTGCATGGCAAAAAGAGTTGATAATGTCTTGTGGGTAAAGCTGTACACACTCTGCAGAGTTAAAACTACTTAAGTAGCCGAACCCACGGTCAAGGGCAGGCGAGGTACGCTTGCACATTGTAGATTTTATGGTTTTGTTTTAAATGAAAATGGTGGTTTGGGAATCTGTGAGTGGATGGAACTCTCGGGTTGTAGTTTGGCGGTTGGAGCCAGTCAGGTGGTTGGAATCTGTTTAGCTGTTATTTCAAATTCAATTTATATTCAATTACATTTTGATCAAGTGATGCTTTGTGAAATTATATTGGTATTTAAAGTTAACATTGCTTTATGCCAAAAGAGCCATATTATGCCTTCAATTGTTCAGCGATGCATATAGTTATCATGCATTATATTTCCAAGACTTGCGGAGTACATTCTGTGCTCACGCTTGCAACACCCCCACTTTACACAAAAGAATGTGCAGAAGCTGAGGGTGACTACAATTTCTACGCTTGTGGTTACGATGAAGATGATCCGGATTGCTAGGACACGAACCCTAGTCGATTGCCTGTGGGCAAATGGATGGGTTAATTCTGCTGCAGTTATTTCGTTTCCACTGTTGCTACTTATTGAACTCAAGACAAGAGGCTGTTTACTTGTAATATTTGGCATAAGGCCGATACCTCTTTTGTTTAATTAATAATATTTGAATCGTGATATGGATATGTTGTCATCATTGTTTCTACTGTGTGTGCTAGCTTTTTCTGGACTAGCACAGTTTATACACAGAAGGTTCGGATTTAAAAATCCGGTCCCGATATGTTTGCTGGCTTTTTAAGAGCTGAAGTTGACTTAAACCCCTCCAAATAGGGTCTAATAGAAGTAACGAACAGTACACCACACTGCAAAAAAAATTACACATAGCTTTCTAACAGACAGACACTCTCCTTCTCATCCTTGCTCCATGTCTTTTATATGAAGAAGATGGGGGAAGAAACCAAAAGCCGAAAGAGATATTATTACACACGGCTGTCTGGATCGAAGGACGGCAATAGGTTTTGTGAAGCTGCCTGGTGAGGAGAGTTACCGAAGATGCATGCCCTGGAAACGAAGGAAACTGGTTTGGAGAGGATGCCTTGAACGCTACACTGTCAGGCAAATCATGATCATAGCTTCCAAATACGTTCTATCCCGACAATGACGTCATCGGTTCATCCGTGTTGTGCTAGCTTCACCCAAGCCCCGGTCTCTAGGCTACCCCGTGCTTGTGTTTGGTGACGTATGAAAGAAGTATCGATGTGTTCTCTGGTGTGGCTGTGCTCCGGGACTTGGTCTACTCTGAACCTGAATTAATCTAGGAGTGAGAGCCCCAGTCTCCCTGGAATACAGTGAACAAAAATAAAGCTACTCCGATCTTGTGAAGCTCAATTCTCAACTGGACAACTTGGACGGAGCGTAACAAGCACTCAGGTTGGAGGTAGAAGAAGACTTGAAAGGATGGGAAACGATTGAGGCCAGAATTCTCCCCTACGGGGTTCATGTCGGCCGCGCCATACCATAGAAACCAGCCTAACCAGGTGACTCTCTCTCTCTCTCTCTCTCTAAAAAGAAGCCCAACCAGGTGCTGCCGTGCTTGGCCAACCGGCCGACCGCCAAGCCCACTTCTTGCTTCGGCTAAACTGGCCGGCGCCGGGCAGACGGCAGCCACCAGCGGCACCGTGGCAGGAGAGGAGGAGCCGAGGAACATAGGAGGTATATTACTTCGTAATTCCGGTTTCTGATTCATAGAACCACCTCCCATTTGGTTATTTGTTAATGGTTGAGTGGTGGATTCGAATTGTGATTTGTGATTTCATTTGGTCTATTCGTAGATTTGCAGAAAATTGGAAAAACGAAAATTGCATATGCATGAATTTGGTACGCTAGTCTCATATTAGCGCAGTCCCGTGGGCACACCTTCAGATTTTGTGCCACTCCAACTCGGAGAAAGTGGCTAATTTCTTCCACGTTGGAAGCTTTGGCTGGTCGAAATGATCTGAAGAAAAGGCTATATGCAAGCGAGTCTAGTTTGCATGGACTAACTTTTCTCGGTCTCTCCAGTCTACATACGTATGACAAGCATTCTGACTCCTGAGAGGCCAAGGAAGAGGAGAAAAAAAAATAAGACCAGTGCTTACGTTCAATCTCCTGGCCGCTGCGTATATTTTCCCTGGTGCCTCTCATACTCATGAACACAGAAAATGGACAGGAATGAAAGTACAAGCGCCATAGTCCATTGCCAATAGTCTTTGGATGGATTTACAAACTCATTTTCTCCATCCTTGCTATATGTCATATGTTCTTACTCCTCTTTTATATGTGGATCATATAGCGAGGACGCGATAAATGGGAACGGGGGAGATTTATTATAGATGCCAAACGAGTAGGTGTTGTTGTGCTGTATGTACTGTGTTGATCAAGGATGATAAATAGTAGGTACTGTAACATTGTTTATTGATGAGAGCGGGAAGAAACTGAAAGAGGGAACATGTGATCTAGAAATACCATCTTCATTTTTGAATTCTAGATTCTTAATAAAAGCGCAATTGTGATGTTGCATTGATGTAACGTGATAGCACTACATTTCACCGCTGTGCAACAAGGGTATAAGGAACAAAGATAGGACCATAAAACGGGAAAAAGTAACTAACGTGGTGTGATCAAGTTTGACAATTTCAGGATACCAACTGCTACAATTGAGTAGGCTTGGGGTACAGGAACTTAGTGTCAAAACGTGCTACACACTTATCCTGCTCTGAAGTCTCAAGAGAAGAAACAATTCAACTTGACCTGCTTATCTCAAATCTCAATAGAAAAGCACATAGCTTATCTAATTAAGACAAGCTCACTAAAGTAGAAGAAAATGTTGAAATTATCTTTAGACAAAGTTCATCAAAATAGAAGTAATTTTTAAAAATTATTTCCTGTAAGTGCTTTCTGCTTGGTTCTGTTTTTTTTTCCATACTACTAGTTCATAGTCCATAGATCTAGTGAAAACACGATCTCCCATTTGTTTTTCGCCATTAATCTATATAATTTTGTCCTTCCGAGTTCCAAGAGCCCTCTGTTTGGAGCTAAGCATTAACAAATCAGCTGCGTTGAAATGGATCTGAATGTACAGGAGGTAAAGCTGTAAAAGATGGATAAAATAAGACATCACATCACTGAATCCAGAGCCATGCTTCTTTTTAATCTGCTGGTACTGGAGGAGGTGAAAAAAAACGCAGGAGATGCTCTCAGAAAATACTCTGAAGTGTGAAAACTCAAAAAGGACAAATTCCTGAGATGATTGATAGATTTTATGATGTAAAATATTGACTTCAAGTTTCTTGTTTCCTTTTTCTTATACGAACATGGTGTTACAAGCCCTTCGTTTAGAGTCTAGCAGCAGTCTCAAAACTGTAATATCCAAAAATAAACCAGGCCTTGGAGGTGCTAGCCACAGTGGGTTTTCTAGCTCGGTACACCGAGCCGTGGACTTCGAAGGAAGTTTACCTTTGGCTGCCTTTGCTCTCGCAACCATGTTGCCTATGTAGGTCACAGTGTCAGAACGTCTCATATGCCTGAAAAAAAAAATCAAACTATTAGCGTCTCGAATGTCGATTTTCTCAAACAAAGAAACACAATTTAGGCTATTGCCTACTTTTACTCAGCTCTGCAGTGGAAATCCTTTTCCTGATACCTCCCATCCTTATGTAGGCAGAAATGAAGAAAACGAAAATGGCATGAAAATCGATCTGTTCAATGCCAATAGTTTCTGGATAGCTTTTCTTCATTCTTGTTATATGTCTTCTATTCTTTCTTTGTTTTCCGTTCGGACGCTTATATAACCAACATGGAAATAAGCAAGAAGGGATTCAAAGAAGTATCGTAGATGCCTGCATATGATGTATTGATGGTGGTACGTAGTAGCCAGAAGGCCCGGATAGGGTCCTAATGGGTTTAGACCGGTTCAGATTTTTGGATTAGGTGGTCTAAAACTATAGATGGATTGGACTCATTTTATGTCCATAGCTATTTGGATCAGATCTAGGCTAGATTGCGCTAGACTTAGACCTTATATTTTTCTAATAAATTTCTCACTACCAGCCAGATAAATCAATTGATGTTGCCTTTAGCACTAATGCTTTCTTTTTTGTTTTACATACTTCAACAGCATACTTTAAGTTCTAACTTTTAATCTCTATTTTTAGTAAGTGGGATATGTAATTATAGACATTAAATCGATCTTTCTTTTTTTGCTTACTAAGACTGTAACAGTGATTCGAGATGATGGTTTACAATGTTATATTCAAGTGATAACGATATGTTACCATATGATACTATTCTTGAACCAAAATACAACAACAATAGTTTTGGAATTTATTGACTGTAGCTTAATAAGAAAGGGGATATATCCTCATGGAATTTTTTTTAAATAATACATTTTTCCATTTAAATTGCAAAAATATACCACGATCTCAAAAAATTGCAAAAATATACCTCTGTCGCCCTTTGAACGGGCGACAGGGACAACAGAGGCCTTTGTCGCCCTCTGAATGGGCGATTTTGGCACTTGTCGCCCTTTGAATGAGCGATATGTCCCCTCTCCTGTAGCCAGTTTCTAAAGAAAATCATAACTTTTTCATATGATCTCGGATGGAGATGAACTTTATATGAAAATTGTAGCTCTCGACGAGATCTACAACTTTCATTTACAATTTTTTTTCATTTGAATCAACTTAGATAGCCAAAAATGAGATGAAAAGTTCAGATCTAAAAATCAGATCTACACTAGATCTGAAACTTCTATCTCATTTTTAGTAGTCCAAATGGATTCAAATGAAAAACATTTATACACTAAAGTTGTAGATCTCGTCGAGAGCTACAATTTTCATATAAAGTTCATCTCCATCCGAGATCATATGAAAAAGTTATGATTTTCTTTAGAAACTGCTACAGGAAAGAGACATGTCGCCCATTCAAAGGGCGACAAGTGCCAAAATCGCCCAATCAGAGGGCGACAGAGGCCTCAGTTGCCCCTGTCGCCCGTTCAAAGGGCGACAGAGGTATATTTTTGTAATTTTTTAAGATCGTGGTATATTTTTGCAATTTAAATAAAAAAATATATTATTTTAAAAAAAAGTTCTATCCTCATGGCTACCAATATCTGTGAGTTTTTATTTTGTTTAAGAATTTAGTTATGATGATATATGATAATTTTAGTATAGCAAATGCTGATTGAATTTTGAGCTGGCACTGATTGTTCAGCTCAGTTTTGTTCCATAACTTAAAATAATACAGTGCTTATTTAGCTAAACACGTCCTTTGCATGTTGGTAGCAGAAGCAGTGTGGCAATATCTGTGATTTTTGTTAAGTTTCATGTGTGCTTAATTGTAGTTAGTTCATTTTATGTGGCGTGTTAAGCCTAAGTGTAGGTAAATAGGTTAGTATTAGATCCAGTATATCAGTTGAATTGCAAACTAAGTAGTGCTGCATAAAATTTTATGGGATAGTATTTTCTTAAGACCTTTGATCTTTTGTGGGAACTTTGATGTTTGATCTTTACTCTACCTTACCTAAGTTTTTTTATTCAGAAGTTTATTTGGACCGTGCATGTTTGTTATCTATTCCGATCATATTGTAGTTCATTTATGATCTAAGAAATAATTTTATCACTTGAGTATTGCATCGTAAACTATCAACTCATCAATCAAATAGTTTGTCTAGATCAAGGGCTAAATCAAGGCCCATGCTTTCATTTAGGCCTAGGCAAGGCTTAGACCTCACTCCTTTTAGATCAAACTAAATACAGATCTATGAAAAGAATATTAGACTGAACCAGATCTGTACTGAGCTTTGGCCATTAGCATCCTCAGGCCTAGAAGGTGCTGTAATATTGCTTACACTCTACAGATGAGTATTACGGCACATATAAGGAAAAATGAATAAAACCAAGAACTGTAGGTGATTTGAAAATGCTTTCTTGAATGCTATCGTAAGAACAATTAGCCAGGGCTACGCGCTACGTTGCGTCGTATGAAATTTGGTCTGACAGATATTTCTAAAAAAATTGCATAATTTTGGTTTTTTTGATTTTTTTAAAAATGGGCTGCTAGAATCATTGGCGAATCTGCGGATTGCTAGGAGCCGTCGGCGAATCTGTGTTTTTTTTGGGAGAAAAACGCAGGGGACCTAACGTATTTTCGTTTTTTTTTGTGTAATTCTGGTTTTCTTGTTTTTTTTAAAAAAAATGGGTCGTTGGACCCATTGGCGAATCTGTGGACTGCTATAAATCATCGGCGAATTTGTGTTTTTTGTTTTTGGGAGAAAAAACGTATTGTCGTTTTTTGCTCAATTTGGGTTTTCTTATTTTTTTTTAAAAAAAATGAGTCGCTAGGACCCGTTGGCGAATCTGTGGTTTTTTATTTTTGGGAGAAAATAAACGTATTATCGCTTTTTGCGTAATTCTGTTTTCTTTGTTTTTTTAAAAAACAATGGGTCGCTGGACCGTTGGCGATTATGTGGACTGCTATAAACTGTTGGTGAATCTATGGTTTTTTGGAAAAAACTGCGGAGGGACCTAAACGTTATTCTGTTTTTTCGGGTTTATTCCGCTAAAAACATCTAGAGGACTTGAATGTAAACCGCGGAGGGATCTAAATGTAATTTTGATTTTTTTTGGATCCTTTCTATTAAAAACTGACTGGAGGACCTAAAGGCGATTTTGAATTTTCTAAAGGACCTTCCCGCGAAGATGGTGACGTGGCATAGCTGGGAGGGCGCCAATCCTCCCAGCTATAATGTATAGTATTCCGCTAAAAACCGTCGGGAGGACCTGAACGTAAACCGCGAAGGGATATAAATGTAATTTTGATTTTTGTCGGATCCTTTCTATTAAAAACTGATCGAAGGACCTAAAGACGATTTTGAATTTTTTGAAGGATCTTCCTGCGAAGATGGTGAAGTGGCATAGCTGAGAGGGTGCCAATCCTCCCAGCTAAAATGTATAGTATTCTATTAAAAACTGATTGGAGGACCTAAAGTCGATTTTGAATTTTCTGAAGGACCTTCCCGCGAAGATGGTGACGTGGCATAGCTGGGAGGGTACCAATCCTGCCAGCTATAATGTATAGTATATATATATATACATTCAAGGTCATCACAGTGGTAGTAGGTGTTATAACTTAGTCAATGAACTAAAAATAAGCACTAAAAAATCTGTCAGTAAGTAGTGGACTAAATCCAGTGTAGATTATTTCAGTTTTACCATCAACTCTATGAAGCATAGACCTGTAGCGGTCAAACAAAACTAGGGATTTTATTGACTTTGATTGGGTTTTTTTTCTAGTCTACCTAATATGTTTGGGATAAAATGCTTGGTTGTTATTGGTAACTATCTTTGCTATGCTACCATGGTTCAACTGCTTGCAAATCCTAAGTATTTTATTTGCTTCAACTATTGATTTTTATGCCCTTCTTTCTACTGCTGTTTCCAGCTTGGTGTGGGTGACTATTGTGGTGATATGGGACTTGTATATGTGCTAAGGTGAACAAAAACACAGTGGCATTGGAGAAGCACCTTTTCTTTGATGATGTCATATTCCTTCTCTTGTTTGTGCTTGCTTGCTTCCCACGTGCTTGATCAACCAGCTGGTTCTCCCTTTGCTGGTCCTCCCCTGCTTTTGTTCAGCTCACCTCCTCCTTGTTGCTCCTCTCCTTCCCAGCTTGGTGGTGATTTTCTCAGGTAACTATCTTGCTGATTTGCTCTTGGTTTTTGTATGACGGCGGAAGATTGCCACTCTTCTACTACTTGTGATTGCTGTCAGGTGAGAATTGCCGTGATGCTGTCTTCTTCCTCCTTCCTCTTCTTTTGCTTATTGCTTAGTTATCTTAGGGCATGTATAATAAAATCGTCTCAGCTTACTTTTAGTATATATACATCAGCTTTATTTTAAGTAGAAGAGTGAGAAAAGAGGAGAGAAGAGAGCCGACTCTTATGCAAGAGCCAGTATGACACGATAAACAAGATAGATTAGTTATGTATAAAAGAGAAGAGATAGTTACTGTTAAACAACTAGGTATTATTTGTGTTTCAGATTTGAAAATTAAGCTAATTTCCAAAAAGATTAAACACAACAGGTAAGGTAAAAGACACCACATAATTCTGTAAAGTAGATCGATCCACAGAGGAAGAATAGAAAAATTCTTACGATAGGCTTGATGACGAAAAGGAAGCAGCGCAGTAGCGACCGACCGTAGAGGAAGTAGTCGAAGTAGTCGACGTCGTGGATCGCAAGATGAAGAGCTCGAGCGATCGCGCAGTTGCGCTGCCCAGAAACCTTATTGCCGCCCGTGCGAGTTCTCTCGGTGCAACGGTTCGGAGATCCCGCTCTCCTTGCCTCGTGGTGCACGCCAAGAGGAAGGTCGGTGAAGAACAAGCGCAGCACAAAAACGCAACACAGATCACCGTGGATGAACACGAGTATCAGAGTAAAAAATCAACAGCTCTATCTGTCTGGACGTCTCCAGATTTTATAGCCTCACACCAGTAACGGTCACCATTAAATGTTAGTAACTGCAGGTCATTCAATTGACAGTTTCTATTAGAAACTGACGCCATTATCATGGCTGTTTCAATTCTCAGTAAATGACCCAATCAATTCACTAATAATAGAGAGAAACCGAAAATTTAAAAAGGGTTTAAACGTACCAGGAATTTAATCCACGGCACGGCGACTCGCGAAGTCACAAGTCACAAGTCACGCGGGAAAAACACGCGGAAATACGCGTAATTATCGCGAAATATCTTGCTGCAGCAGCGTGTGACTTTAGCCAGCTCCTCACCCTCCATATGCCTCATTACAAGATATGGTGGGAGCTCTCCCTTTTAAATTAGTATTCTCCCCTCTCAACTAGCAATATGGTATTATTATTTGTAGCTTTGGCATTAGAGATAAATGGGCCACTTGGACCTCATTTCTAACAGTTACTGCACATCATCTAAAAACAACCTTTAGAGACAGTTATTTTCTAAGCTGACTTTAAATTTACTCTAAATGATATGGATGAAAGATGAAGTAGTGAGCTTTGTTACCGTAAGTCCACCTCGCCCCTTACCATGCATTTGCCTTCTCTCCATTGGTTGGAGTGGCTGCCCATTCCTCTTTTACTGCTGTTACAACTATTTTTGTGTGCGCGAGAGTTTCCATTGGTTGGAAGTTGCAGCCCATCCTTCTTCTGCTATTTGTTGTTTGACTACTTGGGCAGTCAAATGTGACACTCTGCCATGGTGGTCAAAATGTGGCCAAGGTGACTCATTATGTTTAGTTGAGTCGTATTTTGATCATATGATGGCTCAGAAGGTCTTAAGCTAGCTTTGGTCGCTAATGATATTTTGAGAAGGATTAGTGGATAATTAGCCGGATGATGATACCGGGTATTAGTGAGAGGTGCCGGTCAGCTCTAGTCGGTCTTGGTTTCTCGATGAGCTATACTACATGACTACGGGTCTGACCGCAACTTTCAATTTAACTAACCATTAACATCTCTTGTTTGTTTTCTTTTTTTTAGTTTGGTTAAAACAGGCAGCACTCTCGTGTTTGCTACCACCATATTATACTTGTACCTTAAACTTATTTACGGTTACTTTGTGTAATGGTGTAATGGGACATTGAGCATATTTCAATTGGTGACAGAGGTATATTTTTATGATTTTTTTTATTATTTTTGTAAAATTATTTTAAATATATTATTTTTAAAAATTCATATATTATATTTTTATGCATTTGTGTGATCTGAGATGTGTGATAATATATTATAATTATTGTTTTAATTATCTTCTTCATTATTTATGATTAGTTGAGAAATAGCTACTTAGGAAACACTAAAAATGTGGATCGTTTCAATAGGAAAACAGGGCTCCACGCTGAATCAGCATGATAAACAAGTCTGTAGACGTTGAATTAACAGGAAAGAACGAAAATGATTCAGAGAGGCTACCTTGAATACATTACACTGTCAACAATTCATGATCATAACTGATAAGTATGTTCATGCACTAGTCAATCCTCAGTTCTATCCGTGGTGTGACAATTTAAGGCGTTTCATCGCGTTATACAACAAGAAAGAAATTAAAGACTTTCATATTGAAATGATGGCCGAACTATGGCTTTGCAAGGCTAGTTCTGGAGTTTTACAGAATGCTCTGAAGTGCAGCACCACACTTTATTGGCATTAAAAAATGCAGCAACACAATGTGCACTCATTGGTGCACCAGTCAGCGTTAGATCCGGCACAGTGAAGTAGGGGAATTCCTCTGCCTTGGACTCCTTGGTTGGTTCCTCAGGTCTTGGCCGTCTTGCATGTTTTCTGGTTTATATCACATCTCTGGAAGAGTATATGCAAGGATATGCACTACGGAATTAGAGATGTGTAGGCAATGAGCTAGATTGTTCTCCTTTTTTCTTAGATTAAGCATGCATGTCATATGTCATAATTACATATTTGACCAAGAACAAGGAAACCGGTATGGTTATAACAGCAGCTGGTCAACTTGGTTTCTCGTTCTTGAACCATTTCCTACTCCGTCACACAACAAAAAGGAGTTTCAGTCAATTTGCTTGGTAATTTATGTGAAGGGAAAGCTAATAATTTAGCTGATTGCGCACTTGCATTATCAGATACACTGGATATCATCATCCCGACACCTCATATTATCTGAAAATGAGATTTGGCACGGATAACAATGAAGAAACCTCAGTCTTGGAGCAAGAACTGTTGGCGTGGACATAATTTCCCGGATGCCTCCCATTCTCATGAACAAGGATATGGAGAGAACGAAAATGCCAAGAAAGGCTATGCATTGTCGACAATCTTTGGACAGGTTGTCGAAAGACCAAAACCACTAATACCCGGTTATTTTCTTTATGCTTGATACATGTCATCTATTGTTTCTTTAGTTCACACCTGGATGTTTATATAGCAAAATATATCAAGAAGATATCAGACGAGTAGGTGGTTGTTGTAATGATCATGGATACAGTCAAAGGATGGTGGTTGGTACTATGACATTGCTGCTTAGTGTTGATAGCAGGTATCGCACGTCAGGAAACAAGAGTCCACAGAGTAGTGCCGATTCAGAGGAGACCTTGACGTGCATCGAGCTCCTCTTGTTGCAATGTGTTGCATCGCTTGTAGGAGCCACATCCCACGTGGCCACGTGCGAAAAAAAAAAAGCTTTGGGCGTTCTCTCTCCTAGCCAGGCAACTATGGCGTGAGGTTGATCTGCTTTTCTTTATTACTTAGCACCGAACTCATATATTTTTGGTTCGACTCATGGAATCTTCTGCTTAGCATAGGTTGCAGCAACGTGTGAATCGGCTCAAACTCTCCTCTCTCTTGCGTCGGTTTGCAACCACGCTGTGGATGCTCTAAGAGAAACAAAATGTGACGTGGATGTTGAAGTATAAGTGAATTGTTCATCTTTTCTTATCAGCTTAAGTTTTTAGGTGAACTGGTTAGTACATACAACTTAATATGGTATCAGAGCCAAAAGGTCTCGAGCTTCTATTCCACGTCCTAGGCCTGAGGGAGTCTATACGTGAGGAGACTGTTGAAGTATAAGTGAATTGCCCATATTTCCTAATCAGCTTAAGCTTTTGGATGAACTGGTTGGTGCATGCAACTCAATATTGAAAATTCCATCTTGAATGTTGGACTCTGACCAATATGCCAACAACTTAAGCACATAGAAGGAGGCAAATTAGTATACTACTATAATGTGCAGAAAGGAGTAATAGCATACAAATATGCCAACAACTATGTACGTGTGATTTACAATATGCAAAATACTTTGTATGGTTTCGACGTGGCTTTTGGCACAACCCTTATACTAGTTCTAATACAGAGTAAACATACTCTTCCTCCGATTTATTAGTTGATTCTTGATTTTTCTTATTGTTGCTACACACTCACCTCAAAGTGAAATCAAGGTGTTTGTAACTCGTAAGAATTTTTAGGAGCTTTTTTACTATACACTAGAATTAATATGGGCCGTCCATTCCTTCGAATCCAATGGTTGAAATTAGTTTAGATCTAAATTGGGCGGTAGCACCGCTCCTCAGTAGCAACGGCTACTGGCAGTGCATTAAATGTATTGTGCCGACCGTTGGTTTGGTTCGGTGTTACCAGCCCTACATGGACGGTAGCACCGGAAATACTAAATTTTTCTATAATTTTTTTCCAACGGTTGGAAATGTTGGTGGGGGCTATAAATACCCCCACACATGTATACTAGAGCAACTCTTGTACCTCATTGAATACATTTGAGCTCTAGCAAGTCTCCTACTCACTCTTGTGCATTAAATTCTTACTTTGAGAGAATTATGAGCATTCAAGTGTGCATTTAGTGTTTGAGCCTTTAAACACTGAATCGACCTCAAGCAAGCGTCAAGATTTATTACTCTTGAAGGTTGCCGCCTCCTAGACGGCTTGGAGACGAAAGAACCAGTGACTTTCTCAAAGGTGCTTGTGAGAAAGCCCGGTGGGTTGTGAAGGCCGGAACTTGCCTACCCAGAGTGGGAAAGAGCTACCTGTGTCCGCGTTCCCGAGGGCACCCCTCTCTTTCAAGAGGATCATTACCCTTCAACCGGGTTATTGTATTCCACTTCTAGATAGAGAAAAAACGATTGAGGGAGGGTCATTTGCACAAAGAAGCAAGCTTGTGTTGGTCAAGCTACCTCAACGTGGATTAGGGGAGACCGGGAAGTCTCCGAGACTACAGAATTAAATTCGTGTTCATCTTCTCTTGTGGTTTCATTACTTGTATTTAAATTTGTGAAATTCATTCTAGCTATCTTATCATATTGATCTTGTGCTTAGGATTGCTTAGTTGATTAGACTTCGCTTGTTGGTGCACTTAACGAAATCTAGAGGATTTAGGCTTTAATTGTCAAAAATCATAATTCTTGCTTAGATTGATTATTTATTGCAATTAGAGCCGAAGAATTTTAAAACCTTCTATTCATCCTCCTCTAGTCGGTTATCCTTGATCCTACAAGTGATCCTAGAGAGTAAAGGATGACTAGCGACGGGGTATCCATAGGAAAAACACCTTTCTTTGATGGCACGAATCATGCATATTGAAAAATATGCATGTCTGTTTATCTCAAGGCCATGAGCCCGAACATATAGAGAATTGTAGATGAGGGTTTCGCTACTGGATTAAACCCCACACTCACGGTTGATCAAGAAGAGTGAAATTCTCATCTCAATGCTCAAGCTATGATTGCTCTATTTGGAGCCTTGAACGCGAATAAGTTCAATCGAGTGAGCAACCTTGACACCGCTAATGAGATTTGGACTACCCTCTCGGAAATCCATGAGGGAATATCCTCGGTCAAGGAGGCTAAATTGCATATACTTAGGATCAAATATGAGAGTTTTATTATGTTACTCATGAGAACATTAATGAGATGTACTCAATGCTCAATAACATAGTGAATGAGCTCAAAGGTCTTGGGGCATCACTAACCGATCTTGATGTTGTTCGTAAGATGCTTAGGGCTCTACCAGACAAATACAAGACTTTGGTGACGTTATTCCTCAACTCACCCGAGTTGCCAAGAATGACTCCAACTGGACTTCTTGGGAACCTCATTACTAATGAGCTCTACAAGAAACACAAGGAAGAGCTTTTGGAGCAAAGGTCTTCGAAGAAGAAGAACATTGTCTTCAAGGCAAAGGCAGAGTCAAGCGATGAGCTGCTTGAAGACTCTGAAGATGACACTGAGGAGGAGATGGCTCTCCTCGTGAGGAGAATAAAGAGATTTATAAAGAGGCGCTCAAGCTCAAGCGCCCCTCATAAATTCAAGAAGGGACAACACTCTAGCAACAATTGCTACGCCAACATTCGGTGCTATGAGTGTGATGAGAAGGGGCACATTGCCTCTCAATATCCCAAGAAGAAGGATGATAAGGCCAAGTCACTCAAGAAGAAGAAGGCTTTTCAAGGGAAGAAAAAGCTCTTCAAGAAGCTTCATAAGGACGGCAAGGATGAGGCTCATATTGGTGAGTGGGACTCCGAAGAAGAGTATTCGGACTCCGATTGATTCGATGATGACACTCCTTCCAAGAAGAAGGGCCTTGCTGGTGTTGTCATCAAGGAGGCTTCCTCACCATTCATCACTCCTCTTTGTCTCATGGCAAAAGGAGATCATAAGGTAAAAGCTAATGATGATGATGAGCCATCTTATGATGAGCTAATCGATATACTCGAGGATTTGAATGAGTATCTTGGCAAGGAGAAGTTCAAGTATAAGGCTTTTAGAAAGGAATATCTCTCTCTTAAGGACTATTATGAGGAGCCAAAGGAAGCTCATGAGACTCCTTCTCAAGAATCATTCAAAGTCTCAAAATGATATATGCATTACTTGCAATATTCTTGATGATATGCCTAGACTAGAAAATGATCCTTGTTGTATATCTAAATCTAGCATATCTACTTCATGTGATGATCTTTTTGATATGCCTTTTAGCTCATATTCTAGGTCAATTGCTATTCATGATAATTTAATTTTTTGAGAACAATGAAATCAAGGAGCAAGTGAGTAAGCTAAGTAAGAGCTTGGATCGGTGTTTCAAAGGTAAGGAAACCCTTGATAAGATTTTGAACAATCAACGTTGCTCCTACAACAAAAAGGCCTTGGGTTCATTCCCAATAAGGTTGAGAAAATAAGCAACAAAGCTCTAAGGTTTGTGAAATCAAATTGGAAGCTTTGCTATAAGTGCCATGATGTGGGATATATAGCAAATGATTGCCCATTAGGTAAATCTCCTAAGAATAACATTTATGATTCATGCTATGTTCTTAAGAAAAATAGCAATGGTAAAATTATTGCAAAATTTGTTGTCACTCCTATACTCGGTTGTAAAAAGGATGCCATTTGGGTGCCCAAAGCCTTAGTTACTAACCTCCAAGGACCCAAACAAATTTGGGTACCTAAAAAGGTTTGATCTTCTTTTGTAGGTGAATTACAAAACCTGTGGACGGCATTGGGTGTTGGATAGCGGTTGCACTCAACACATGATTGGACATTGGAAGATGTTCACTACATTCGAGGTTGGGAGTGGTCAACATGTCAAGACCACATTTGGTAACAATAGCAAGGGAAAGTTAATAGGATTAGGTAAAATTGCTATTTTCAATGACCTTTCCATTTCAAATGTCTCATTAGTTGAAACATTAATTTTTAACTTGCTATCCATTGCTCAAATTTGTGATCTTGGTCTTAATTGCACTTTTCTAGAAATGGTGTTGTGATTTCTAAAGAAAATGATAATTCTTTGGTGATTAAAGGTTTTAGATTTGGAAATCTATATTTAGTTGACTTCACCTCAAATGAGTCATGTCTTCAAACATGTTTAATTGCGGAAACCTTCTTAGGTTGGTTATGGCATAGAAGACTAGCTCATGTTAGGATAATTCAACTCAAAAAGCTTTTTAAAAATGATCTAGTAGTGGGCTTGAAAGATGTGAAGTTTGAGAAGAATAAATTATGTAGTGCATGCCAAGCCGGTAAGCAAGTGGCTAGTTCTCATCCTTCCAAGAGTATCATGTCCACTTCTAGGCCATTAGAGCTCTTACATATGGATTTGTTTGGCCCAACAACCTATAAGAGTATCAAGGGCAATTTTTACTGTTTAGTTATTGTAGATGATTACTCAAGATATACTTGGGTCTTCTTCTTAGATGACAAACCGAAGCCTCCGGTATTTTCAAAAGTTTTGCAAAAAGAGTTCAAAATGAATTTGATTTTAAAATAAGAAAATTCATAGTGATAATGGTTCCAAGTTCAAAAATACAAGAATCGAAGATTAATGTGATGAACTTGGAATAAAGCATGAGCTTTCCACTACCTACACTTCGGAGCAAAATGGAGTTGTAGAACAGAAAAATTGAACATTAATTGAAATAGCAAGAACTATACTTGATGAATATGGTACTTCCGATAATCTTTGGGTGGAAGCTATCAATATCGCACCTTGCAACAAATCGTCTCTATTTGCATCGTCTTTTGAAAAAGACTTCCTATGAGCTTCTCATTGGAAGAAGACCAGACATCTCTTATTTTTCGTGTTTTTGGTTGCAAGTGTTATATTTTAAAAAAGAGTGTTCGGCTCTCGATTGTGATGTTGGTTTCTTGCTTGGATATTCTTCAAACAGTAAAGCTTGCCATGTCTTCAACCGAACCAAAGGTTTAGTTGAAGAGACATGCGTTGTTGAGTTTGATGAGACTAACAGCTCTCAAGAAGAGCAAGAGAATTTGGATGATGTAGATGATGAAGGCTTGAGACAAGCAATGAAGAACATGACGCTTGGAGATATCAAGCCAAAGGAAGACAAAGAAGATCAATCTTCATCCACTCAAGTTGAACCATCTATTTCCACAACGCCAAGCCAAGCTCAACCAATCGATGTGGATGAAAAGGAGGATGATCATCAACTTCAACCTTCACCACCAAGAATCCATCGTGCTATCTCAAAGGATCATCCAATAGATCAAATATTGGGTGACATTAGTAAGGGTGTTCAAACTCGATCTCGTGTTACTTCTTTTTGTGAACATTACTCTTTTATGTCTTCTTTTGAACCCTCTCATGTAGATGAGGCTTTAGATGATCCGGATTGAGCGAATTCTATGCATGAAGAATTCAACAATTTCGCTCAGAATGACGTATAGACATTAGTTGAAAGACCCAAGGAACACAACATCATCGGCACAAAATGGGTATTTCGGAGTAAGCAAGATGAGAACGGTATTGTGGTAAGAAACAAAGAAAGTTTGGTGGCACAAGGTTTCACACAAATTGAAGGTTTAGATTTTGGTGAAACCTTTGCACCCATGCTAGATTAGAAGCTATTCGTATCTTGCTTCCATTTGCATTTTGTTTCGGTATTAAGTTATTTCAAATGGATGTGAAGAATGCATTTTTAAATGGACAAATATCTGAGTTGGTATTTGTTGAACAACCTCCCGATTTTGAGAATCCTAAACATCCAAATCATGTTTATAAGCTCTCTAAGGCGCTATATGGACTCAAACAAACTCCTAGAGCATGGTATGAGCGACTTAGAGACTTTCTACTTTCAAAAGAATTCAAAATTGGGAAGGTTAATACAACACACTTCACTAAAGTAATAGATGGAGAATTATTTGTTTGCTAAATTTACGTTGATGATATCATTTTTTGTTCTACTAATCAAGATTTTTGCAAAGAATTTGGTAATGCGATGTCTAGGGAATTTGAGATGTCCATGATCGGGGAGTTGAGCTTCTTCCTTGGACTTCAAATCAAACAATTCAAGAATGGGACGTTCATGATCTAAACCAAGTACGTGAAGGATCTACTCAAGAGGTTTGGCATGGAGGACGCAAAACCCATCAAAACTCCCATGGCATCCAACGGGCATCTAGACCTCAATGAAGGAGGTAAACCGATAGATTTAAAGCTTTATCGTTCTATGATTAGTAGTTTGCTTTATCTTACCGCATCTAAGCCCGATATCATATTTAGTGATTGTATGTGTGCACGTTTTTAAGCTTCACCTAAAGAGTGTCATTTAGTGGCCGTTAAAAGGATTCTAAGATATTTAAAGCGTTCATCAAATATAGGCTTATGGTATCCTAAAGGTGCTAAGTTTGATTTAATTGGATATTCGGATTATGCGGGATGCAAAGTGGATAGAAAGAGCACCTCGGGAAATTGTCAATTCCTAGGTAGATCCCTTGTTTCATGGTTTTCCAAGAAACAAAATTTCGTTGCCCTATCTACCTCCGAAGCTGAATATATATCCACCGGTAGTTATTGCATTCAATTATTATGGATGAGGAAAACCTTGATGGATTATGGAATAAATTTTAAAAGTGTGCCTCTTTTATGTGATAATGAAAGCTCGGTTAAGATAGCCAACAACCCTGTCCAACATTCAAGAACTAAGCATATAGATATCCGCCATCATTTCTTAAGGGATCGTGTGAGTAAAGGTGATATTGTGATTAATCACATTAGAACCGAGGATCAATTAGCGGATATCCTTACCAAGCCTTTAGATGAAGCCCGCTTTTTCAAATTGAGGAATGAATTAAATGTCATAGATATCTCAAATGTGGCTTGAATATTTGCTCCATGATTGTTTTTGTCATTTGGTGTTATTGACTCTTATTCAAAATTATAATCATTTTGATGTGCTAAACATTAAGGGGGAGTGTTATACAATGTATATGTATACTACATCCCTAAAAATGTGAAAATATCAAATAAGCGTAAATATTTCCCAAAAAGAAGACTCTAGACCATTCTAGGTCAAAACTATTTAAAATTATCTTATTTTGAAGTTCAATGAACTTTTTCTTCCAAAAACTTCATTTCAACATATAAATATGCAAACCTTATCTTTGAGTATATTTATCTAAATAAACTCTTCTCATGTTGAATAAAAATCAAAATGCTTTGGACAAAGTCTTATTCTTTTAAAACTTCTTAAACTCCAAAATTTGGTCTATATCGACTTAATTAATGCACTTTGTGAGTTATTGCCTTTGGAACTAGGATATTGTTATGACTAGTCTCCTAAAAGGTATTTTGAAACTCAAACATGCCAACAAAATTAATTATTTCCTTGTCAAGTGTTTCATTTTCAAAATGATCATTTATTTCCTCTCAAAAGGTCTATTTTGATAAAAAAAATAGTTGAAAAGTTATGTTCTTGATTGATTTATCAAGTTGGAATGCTCATGTATGATTTTCATCAAAAAAAATGAAGTCATTGGAGCTATTCCCAACTCTTTTGGATTTTTTTTCAGCCTGTTAGACTGTTAGGGCTAGTACTCCTTGGGTTGTGGCCAGTAGCACCAGAGGAGCAGTACTACCAGCCTATGGGCGGTAGCACCGATTTAGTCGGTTTTGGGGGTTAAAGCCAGGTTGCGGTGCAACCGTCTCTCTCCCATCTTTTTTGCCCGAGCCCTCCTCTCTTCTCCAGTTTTCTCTCGAAACCCCCAAAGATCTAACCCTTGATTCAAGCCCAATCTTGCGAATCTTTTGCTTCCAAGGTTCTCCTCTCATCCAAGGTATCTATCCCCCATTTTTTTCTTTGGATTTCCTCTCTTTTACTTGCCCTAGAGTTCGTATCTTCCAATTTTAAGGTTCATGCGAAATGTGTCAAATTTGTGCATGATTTGTTGAAATCTCTGATAAAATTGAGTAGAATCAAGACTTATAATGTCTTTAGCAGCAATTTCATTCTTCAAACTACTCAAATGGTCAATATTTCACCAAATTAGGTTTTGGCACCCGTGCGGTCGATGCTACCGACCTCTGGAGCGGTAGCACCGCCCATGCCCGGTGCTACCAGCCTAGCATGGGAGGTAGTACCAGGATGCACCCAAGTTTGCACAAAATTGTTTAATTTTCATTGAATTCTATCTTTAGGGCAACTGTTCCTTGTTCTCACTCCTACTCCTTGCTTATCTAGAAATTATGCCGAAGTCCAAATCAACGCCCAAACCCTCATGACGGAGGTACTCTTCGCAAGTCAACCAGGAACAGGGGTGTTCCTACTTCCCATGACAGCAATAGCGAAGATTCCTAGACTTTGGCGATAAGGGATTCGAAAATAAGGAAGAAAGTACAGGCAGAGCTTGGTGGTAGCTCTAGGGCAGCTAAAGGAAAATAAGTTGCTTTTGAGTCGAGTAGTGAGGAAGAAGAGGAAGCAAGTACCGATATGGATGTGGATGGTGGGAGTGAAAATGGCAGTGAAGAGTCAGAAGAATAGGAAAATTTCGATGACATCGACCCTTCTGTGGATTTGAGAGAGATAAAAGAGGAGAAGTACTTTTCTCTAAGGCAAGCAAACCAGTACCTTCTGCCTCGCAATGCGACAGTGGACAGATTCAGAACCATGTTCCAGCATAAGGTCTACCACGAGATCTATTTAAACAAAGAATTCGCATATCACAAGTGGGTCAGTTGGGAGCACAGCTGGACTTGTAGACTTCGTGAGTTGAAGGTGTGACTACGTGGATGACAAGATCCGTCAGTTTTATGCCACCCTCCATGTGCCGGACTCATATGACTCAGTTACTTGGATGATGGACTTTACGGTCTATACAGCGTCCAAGGAGGACATTGAGCACGATTGGGGGATCTTCCGCAGTGAGTATCCCAGAGTCCACATCGACAGAGTTCTTGCGCTCTCAAGACAATTTGAGTTCTATGACCCAAATGCAAGTGTCCAAAGGCTAGGTAAAATGGCAAACCTTCTCCCCACATCGAGCCTCATCAATAGGATCATCAGGGTTACCGTTCATCCAAAAAGCGGTAATTTTGATGAAATCAGAGGCTATGCATGGAACTTAATGAATAAGATTATGCACAAGCAGAAATTTGATGTGGTGGATTTTATGATAAGAGAAATGGCTTCTTCTGCCTGTGATCGCAGCAAAAGGATATACTTCGCTCTATACATTATGATGATCATTAAGAGAGCCACATGGTATAGAGGCGGATGTTGCAGCTTCCACAAGCCATATAAGCCTTGCGAGGCGGCGCCTCAAGCCTTTGGACAAAGAGCTCAATCATCACAGCAGCCGCAACCGCAGGAGCCAGGAGATGGTGAGCACGCTCAGCAAGCTCATGAGACTCCTCAGGACCTCATTCTTGCTAGTCTTGATAGCTTGAGTAGTGACATGATGAGTAGCTTCGCCAGTTTGAGGATTGATATGATGGGAAACTTTGCAAGGATAGATGAATATCAGGCTCAGTCTCGGTAGGCAATGGAGGAGGTGAGAGGTCGTTTGGACTCCATAGATTCTACAATTCATGAACTTCACACCTCCTTTCAGGAATATCGCACTGAGCAGGCTTTGACTGCATTTCATCGCTTCGGGCATTGTCCCTGTACTCCTCCTCCATCTTGAGTCCCTATGGAGCGACCCCTATTTTGGTATTTGATGCCAAAGGGGGAGAAGTGGCGAGAAGAAAATGCGAGAAGCAAGAATCATGTGAAGACTGAAGCCTAGTTAAAGGATTAGCTTATACTTTATATTTATTTATGTTATGTAAGCTAATGAACCTCGTTTATTGCTTTTGGTTGTTTATGTTTGGTTGTTGAATGCTTGTTGAACATGGATGTTTATGTTAAATGCTAATGGTTCTTTGTTAAATGCTTATGGTTCTTTATATTGATTTTCATGCTTTACTTGATTAATATATTCATTGTCTTATCAATTGTCATAATGTTTCCTCGGGTTCAATATTTTAGAGGAAACTCTGCCAAAAATTCAAAAATTCCATAATTGTGCAAATTCCAACTCATTATCTATATGCACACACTTAGGGGAAGTTTCAACTAAATATTTTGGCTTTAATAGCATTTTACTCAAATTTATTCCCTTTCACTTCAAAGGAGTAAAATGCCACTGAATAAAAAATCCTTAAGTATACAACATGTTTGACTTGTTGCATACTCAAAAACAAACTCATTTCCATTATATGTGTTAAGGTTGTCATCAATTACCAAAAAGGGGGAGATTGAAGCATCTAGGCACCCAATTCGTTTTAGTTTTGATAATTAATGACAATCATGATTAAAAGACTAATATTTTTCTTTGAGAATATTGAAAATAGATTGGTCCTAGATATGGCGCGCAATGAAGCATGAAAATGGAGCAAAAAGAAAATCAACGTATCAAGCTAAATTGCCAAGGTATAAAATTAATGACCTTTTTCATAGCTTTTGCTGATCTTGGTGTATTGGAGAAAGATCGGATTGCTAGATTAGGTGCCGTTAAGAGGGGTCTTGTCTAGTAGTTTGATGTTGATCAAAGTTTAATGGCACAAATCATGCATACTTGCATTCGTAGATATTTTGCATTGAGTCAATTTGAAAATTCAGAAAATTTTCAGTTAAGGCCAGTCATACCGCCCTTGTGGGAACGGTGTTACCGCCCATGCGTAGTACTGGCCCAGAGCCAGTATGTTTTTCACAGAGAGGGTCTTTCCGCCGATTTTACCGGTCGGTGCTGCAGGCCATGTAGGTGCGGTGCTGCCGACCGATGGAAGCTGATGAGGCTATTCATAGCCTACATTCAGCCTCCTAGTAATGGAACAAAGGGCTCCGAGTAGGTCACGACCCTGTACAGCGCTGGATTCCTCTGCGGAATTGGATTGGTGTACTATGGGCGAATAGGGGTTTCAACCAGTTGTGGAATCGACTGTGGGTAGGTGTAAAACGAAGCCGATGGTGGTAAGCTAGCTGGTGCATCAAACTTAGCGGTATCGGTGTATGCTTGATAATGCACAACCCCACTTGCTTAAGGATCTCGTGGTAATATTATGGTCGGTTGGGTTGGCATTATGGTAGGAGCTGGAACCGATGGTTTAGGATCGGCTACTAGACCAGAAATTTGTGTGCTTGCCGGTACTGAATAGACTGGGTAATTTGGCAGGGCTTGCATCGGATCGAGTAGGCTCCTAGCGAATGCCAGCTCTTGAGCAATGGTCTTAACACTATTGGCTATCATCGACTTAAGAGTTATTACCAGAGCTGATGATTAGTTAATCAAAGCATGGTGCATATATTGATTAATCATAGCAGATAATTCAACTTGTGCAGGCATGTATCGGCTTATCGATGCATCGACGGTCTGTGTATCACCAAAGGGGTTGACTGTCGGCAGCGCTATCTTTTACATAACACCACGTCGGGTTTTTTGATAGCAGTTTAGCATCATCTCCTCAAGTGCGGCCTACCGATCTTTGATTTTCTTGTGCTGCTCTGACGTCAAATCGTCCATTGTAGGAACGATTATGGCATCGGTGTTGACGTTGAACGACGGAATTGATTTTCCTAAAGACATTGCGGTCCCACAGGGCGTGCCAAAAATGTGTTGGTGCCGAAAATATGACAAAGGATTTGATCGTCTCAAACACAAGCAAACACCGGATTTAGGAGGTTTGAGGCGTGCCAGCCGATTTGATCCTGCAAACAGCAAGAAAAAATATAATCTGAATAGCTATTACAGCCAATTAGGGTTTTTAATTCAATCAGATCTAAATAGCTATTTAGCCGATTAAATCACACGTAATGATAAACCTAAGCAGCTTGTTATGGCTGATTAGATGGTTTGGTAAAGACAGATTTTCCCAAAAAAGGCGATGCGCAACAAGATCGGAGAAAAGCAAACCTAGATAAATTGGCGTAATCAAAGATGATCAACAATCGGCAATGTACAACTTTATTGATCAAGAACGAATTAAAAAGTCTAAATTACAAGAGCTACTCCTAGTATACATGAAAAGTAGATAAAAAAGTAGATGCGAGTTGTTTGATTAGTTATTTTTTCTTCTTCAGCTCGCCTCATGTCGCCTTTTACAGTGCATAGGCCGGTTGTATCTTTCTCCGATGCGTTGCCAATCATGATTTGTATTAGCCTCCATCTCCTACAGGTAAGACTCTTTATTTGGACCAAAATCAGCTAGAATTCTAATTTTAACTTAACTTTTCCTTTTTGAACCGATATCGGCCAGGAATATCCAATTTTGTCCCTAGCCTGACAAATTGATTATACCTTGCCAAATTATGGTCTTAACACATTGCAAAGATATGAAGAAGACATCAGACGAATAGGTGTCGTATTAATGATAAAGAAATCAAGGATTAAGTACCACTAGAGTATGTCAAACTTTTTGTCATCTTTGGGAGATATCAAAATTGTGATGGTACCTGTTGTGAAATTCGGTTGAAAATTTGAATTTGCAGTTGGATTTTGCCTGGCCCGTTTTGACAGATGGGCCAAGAGGCCAGCCCATTGGGCATGTAAAGGGGTAAGAGGAGATGAGAGGAGGACTAAGTCCTCACTCTTCCCCGGTTCATGCGAAATCCGGCACTGCCGTTGCGTCGTGGGCGCGAGATCGGTGGCTATGAGCTCCTCTTTTCCCCTATTTCAAAGCACCTCAAGCTCCTCTCCAAGGGCAGAAAACATATCGATTTCTATCCCTTCTCCGCCTGCAATTTTCATCTTGTTTTTGGTGGCTGGCCGGTGATTGAATCGTGGACAACGATTAGGCTGCCGTGCGGCTTGGTCCTTGGTTCGGTCCTGGTACCGAGCAATGTGCTCCTGTCCCTTGAAGCTCTTGTTCTTGTGAACTTTAGGGCTTCTATGTGTGTGCACTTGGTGTTCTCTATTGAATACAGTGAAGGAAGGAGGAAGGTGGGCTGGGGATTGATCTTATGCAGCTGAATTAAGGCTCGATTCCGTACTCGGTGTGTCACGTGTGTGGAAGGGGCACAGTATCTCCGACATCTAGGCTATCTTGACCGTGGCACTTACGGTGGCAATTAGATTTCTGGGACAGCGACATTTCGTCGTGCCATCATGCCATGCTCTGTCGTCTGAACAAGCTTTGAGTGCTTGTTTCTTTGTGAGTATTCTCTGAATTATTCTCACATAATTGCTGTTTTTGGATGCTCAATGATGAATGGGCCTATTTATGAGCTATAACATTTAAGGTTGTGAATTAGGTCTTGAACTTGTAGTCTTACTTCTGTTAATGCCAGAAAGTATTTCTTTATAGCCTTACTAGGTACAAGTTTGGTATTCATATTATCATCTCTATATACCTTGTCTAGCTTGTGCTTGTAGCTCAAATTTCGGTTCATGTTCTGTTTGTTCTGTTATTCATTCATATCCTGGCTGAATAGTACTTTCAGAACTTGTTACTTGATCAGCTGAACAGAGAAAATTGATTCATAATACTTTATGTGCATGATTAAGAAGGTAAGAGTTTAAGGCCTTCTTTGCTTAGTTAGTTGTTTAGTTCAATTGTGAATAATTAACCCTGGTATAGTGGAGGTAAGAGATTAGTCTCTAGTAGTCCTATACCTTATGGTGAGGAGGCTGAAGATTTAATCTTCAGCAGTCCGACACCTAAGAGCACTTTAAAACATTCTTTTGTTCATTACTTTATTTAGTAGACATGATTCATTGTGTAGTCGACATAAATTTTATGATATGCTTTATCTCTTTAATTATGTCAATTTTGCTGGCTTTGAATTGTATAATTTTCATAGTATTGTTATTTGGGATCAGTATGGTATGCTTGCTCTTATTATTGCATTATATACAACAGTACCAAGAGGTACATAAATTTTAAATGGTGGAGGTATAACTTTTGGTATCTCTTAGTACCACCTCAATATAAATTTTTGGTACCTCTGAAGGATGATAAAAAGACTCAAGAGTATGTACGGTAACATTGCGCTATGATGAGAGTAGCTATTGCAGTTTTGCCGTAATATGCAACTCATTGACATGGTTGTTGTAGCAGGCTAGAGAAAGTCTTTATGCAACGCCGTGCTACTTCATAGATTACTACAACCAAATCTTTTCTGTGCTCACTGTAACAAATTGGCTGCCATTTCAACACACTAAGAGCTGAAAGATATTAGCACAACACAGGTTGCAATTTTACAATGCTTAACCCTTTTTCGAGAAGTATTTCCTACTTTGTGTACCATGGAAAAGAAAGAAAGAGAAATTTTGTGGTACATTCAAGGTTCAAAAAAGCGCTAGGCAGTAGGCGGGTGTAGGCCCACTGCCTAGCGCCTAGCCCGCTTAGGCGGAAATCGCAAAATGGCGGGCTGCAGCGAAACAAAAGAATAAAAGACACACATGACAACGTGTTGCTTAAGACGATAAATCCCTCCCGAGCTCACATGACCACAAAAAATGCACTTCACTCTTTCCAAGTTGGATGGATCGACTAAAACCCCGTAAGCCCATCCTACGTCATCCGACTTCCTCCTAAGAGTCACCGTGCTCTCATTAGTTGTTGCCGCCGATCCCGTTGACAACATTATGTAAATGAATAACTTCGCAGTGTACAAGCTCAATTCATGCCATATTATTTGGTTTTCACCAACTCATCTATTCATCAGCTAACCTAGTAGACATAACACTGATCTAGCACTAATCTAGCCTAGTAGACATAACACTGATCTAGCACTAATCTAGCAATCCAACATAAGTACATAACAGTAAATAATACTAGTGCCAACTGCCAAGTAAATATCACTGATCTAGCAATCCAAGTGAACTAAATGTGTTCAGGGCTTCAGGTAGTATGACACATTGACATTATGATTTCACTCAAGCAAATAATACTAGTTCCAAGTAAATAACACCCAGCCTTATGAAGCAAATCAGCAGGAAGCAGAAAGATTACCTCGCTGGCTGGCTGAAGGGCTGAAGACTCGCCTGCTCAGGCACTGGTGCGGGAGGAACCGAGGAAGAGCTTAGGCTCGGAGGTGGGGACGACGAGATTCGGGCGTTGGCGGCAGGCGTGGGCGGCGGGGAGGATCTCGGGCGCGGGAGGCGGGGAGGAGCTCGGGCGCCAGCTGCGGGGAAGACGACAAGGTCCGACGACGATCCGGCGGCGGGGGGGATCGACGCTCGTAATCGGGCCGATTTCCTCAGGTGCCCAGTAACCTAGCCTCCCCCACCCCGTTTTCCCCTCTTATCCCACCCGGCACCGCCTAGGCTTCCGCTTTCCTCTGATTTTTCGCCGCCGAGCTCCACCTACTCCTGCCTCCGCCCAGCGCCGCTGACCTTCGCCTAAGTGGAGCCTCCGCCTAGAGCACGATTTCGTGCCAAGGCGAGGTGGAGGCCATCCGCTGGCGCCTAGGCCTAGGCGTCGCTTTTTTGCACCTTTTTGAACACTGGGTACATTGGGTGATAGTAGAAATCAAATCGGACTATTGAATTGTTAAGGACATATCTTTTAAAATGCGAGGCCATTCCGGATACAAATTTTGTGGTACATTGGGTTGTTGTTGGTAAAGTGGTTCAGCATGCACAATATTTTAAAATGTTATTCATGCTGTCTCTTGAAATAGAGGCTACGAAAACGTAACGGTGGTTCTTTCCCATTATGCAGGCGAATAGCATTTTGAAAATATGTTTATGAAAAACCCTTTTTCAATAAAGACCAAAAATTTGGAACGATGGTGATGATCTCATAATACGACTCGCTGAGTACGAAGTACTCATCTTTGTTATTAATCCCTCTTGTTTAGAAGTAACAGAGTTGGACATGCTAAAGCGATGTTAAGGGGTAGCTACAATAAGGACCATTACCACGAAGGCCCGATGACTCAATTCCACTTCAACCACCAAGGCAAATCATGCCAAAATCCTAGCCTTACATAACTATTTTCTCTGTTGCAATATCTGACGTGGGTTATTATTTGTAGGCTAGTACATTCATCTAAGGTAATGAAAGTACGGTTTGTCACAATATTCTCCAATACTATTTCTTGGTGTGAATGAAACTAATGTGCTTGTAAGAATTTTTCAGCTCCTTTTTTCTTTTGAGTTTTTTTTTTGGAAACGGATTGTGGGAAATTTTCAGATCCTGTTGAAACATAATTTTTTACCTTTCAAATCAATTAAACTTGAAAATTGTGGTTTCATATAGCTTATAAGTCACTTTTTTGGTTCCCTTTTATCATATAGCTGATGAATCACCTAATACCGCCGGTCATTTTCTTAATGCTTGATACATGTCCTCTATTGTTTCTTTTGTTTCACACGTCTCGATGTTTGTATAACAAAATATATGAAGAAGATATCAGAGGAGAAGGTGTTGCTGTAATGATTATGGATGGAATCAAGGATGGTGGTTGGTACTATGACATTGCTGCTTAGTGATGACAGCAGTCATTGCAGATGCCAGGAAAGAAAAGAGACTAAGAGAAACAAAATGTGATCTGGAAATTCCATCTTGAATGCTGGACTCTGACCAATATGCCAACAAGCACAAACAAATAGAAGGCGGCAAAAGTACTAGTACAATTTGTTGAAAGGAATAATAACATACAGAGTATGTGGAAGCTACACAAATACGCCAACAAGTATTTTCGTATGATTTACATTTCGCAATATACTTTTTTTGTTTTGACATGACTTTTCGCGCAACCATTATACTAAGAACAACACAGATTAAATATACTCTTCCTCCAATACTATTTATTGATTCTTGATTTTGCGTATTATTGATATACTCTCACCTCAAAGTGAAACCAAGGTGCTAGTAACTCATAAAAATTTCCAGCTTCCGTACAAACATGAGTTTAATTTGCCTTTCTCGGATTTAACTTGAAATCTGCGGGTCTTCCGTCCTGGATGGAATTCAAAATTTCGTTTAGGAGTCGAAAACTGCAACCCTGGTGGTAGCGGTTTTCGTGACAAATCGCACGAAAACTGCGAAAAACCGAACAATTTGGAAATTCAAACCAGCTTGAAATCTGGTCAAACTCACGCGCGAAAACCGAGCCGGGTTGGAAAAATATGGAGAAAAATCTAAAAAAATTGCAAAAATATGTTTCAAAATTTGTAAAAATACAAGGAAGGCTAAAATTGAGTAAAACTGTAATAAATATATAAATAAGGTATGTGAAAATATGAAAAAAAATCCAATATGATCTCTCCTAAATATGGAAAAATTTCGATATAACCTTTGCTAAATTTTAGAACATTGGAAGTTGTAAATCAAGCATTTAGCAATAATATGTCAACAAATAATCTTTCATTTGAATACTACTCATATATCAATCGAACAAGTGCAAAAATATGCATTTAACAATAATATGTCAACAGATAATCTTTTATTTCAATGCTACTCACGTATCAATCCAACAAGTGCAGAAATAGGTATTCACATAATGACATACCAATACCATTCACATATCAACACCATTCACATATTAACACTATTTATATTTCAATACCTTACAGAAAATTGCTTGTGTAAATAATTTGCAAGAAATTGTTTGTGTCAAGTTGCATATTGTACAACAAAATAAGTACAGAATATAACTAGTGGTACAGAGTACAACTTACATACTAAAGTTTTGATAGTTTATGTATGCATACAACGAGAAGTAAGCTTTTCAATATTAGATAATTTCTGTGCATATAAACATCGCTATTTGAACAAATAGTACCATTTTTTGGTACCGTCCATTGCTACTAAATATACTTCAACAAATATTGCTACTAAATATACTTCAACAAATATTGCTACTAAATATGCTTCAACAAATATTGCTACTTGGCATAATTGAACAAATATTGCTTCTTGACATACTTCAACAAATATTGCTACTTGACATATTTGAACAAATATTGCTACTAAATATAATTGAACAAATATTGTTACTAAAATATGTTTAAGTAAATATTGCTACTTGACATACTTGAATAAATATTTCTACTAAATATAATTGAACAAATATTGTTACTAAAATATGTTAAAGTAAATATTGCTACTTGACATATTTGAATAAATATTGCTACTAAAAATACTTCTAATTTCTTTTTTTTTTTGCTTTTTCTATTTTCACGATTTTGAATGGCTCAAAAACTTCTCCAAACTTCGTTTTTTCAAAAAAAAATATCACACTAGAGGTCATAAAGCAATTAATAATAATTTTAGGGAATTTTTGGATAAATTTTTCAAATTTTTTGAATTTGAATTTGAATTCCACCGGTAAACCGTTCGGTTTCTGTTCTCGAACCGGAACGATACAATCAAAAACCAAAAAAATCAAGCTGATTACCGCGGTTTTGTTAACCCTAGGAATAGCCATCGAGTCGTGGTCACATGGCATGGTACACTTAGTACGTCCATGCATGGTAAATCTTGTATATTGAATGTCTTCGTATATGAAGCAATTTTCTAAAAAAAGCACAGGGAGTTGTTACCCAGAAAACGTGCGATACGAGGGCAACTATTTGACGTCGCAGTTGTTGACTCACTCCCACACAGCTCATTCTTCTCTCTCTCTAACACACCGTGCTACAGCCCACTAGAGCTTTCATGCCTCCCACGATAGACCGCTACTTCGAGACACCACGTGAGGAAGGTCGTGGTTGGATCTGTCGCCACCGCAATCGAAACTCGCCGGATTTGGAGGAGCTAAGGATGACAAAGCTCGAGATGTTGACGGCGAGCGACCGAACCATTCCACCACAGCTAGCCGCCACCTCCTTCTAGCCGCACAGACCGAAAGAGGATTGATTGGCCTCATCCTCACCAGATCAGGACCACAACAATGAGAGATTAGGCCGGCTGTCATTTCTCTAGTCAGCCCACTACCACTTGCTATAGCCACGACACCACAACTAGTTAGCTTGATCTCTGCCACAATGGATTTCATCTATTTCACTTCTCCTCTGTCCCCTTCTTCCTCCTATCTGACCTATTTATTCTCGATCTAAAATCTCTCCCCTAATTTAGCCCCTGCAAAGCCAAAGTCTGAGCCTGATGTGCCGGCGACTGCTGCAATGCTACTCGCCAGTGCCATATGTCGTGGATAGGGGTGCAATCGGTTCGGCAAAAATTATCAACCGACTGACCGAAATTGTTCGGTTTGGATTCGATTGGTTATCTCAGATAGTTATCGGATTCGACATCGGTTTTAGATTGGGTATCGAATTTAGGAGATCACTATTCATCAGATCTGGATATCCTGATAATATTCTTGGAAATTTCCAAAGAAAGCTAATTGGATATTTGTATTTCTGATAGGCACATATCAGCATCTGGCCCACTTGGGACCATTGACCCAATAGTCAGTAGGCAACCCTAGTAGGACTCGGCTACTCCCTCACATGTTGCCTCCCCTCACACACCACCGTCTTGTAGTATCTCTTGCGAGGCACCATCCTGCTGCTAGCTGCTATCTCGTAGTATCCCTCGCTAGGTGCCATCTTGTTGTCAGCCGGCCTCCTGCCTCCTTAGCACCCTCTATCCCTCTTGTCGGCCGCAACCCTCCCGCCGGTTTGCCGCCATCCCTCCTATCGACCGTTGCCCCGCTTCTCGCCCCTTCCCGCCAACTACTTCTTCATCATCTAGGCTAGGTGGCTAGGCCCCGTACCAAGGTTGTCGTCCTCTTTGGCTCTCTGCCTCGCCTCTCCCCTAGGCCCTCGATGGAGAGAAGCCTTGGCTCGCAGCCCACTGCCACCTCGCCAACACTAGCGCTAGCTTCGGTTAAAGCCTAGAAATCCTACAACCCCCTCCACAAAGTCACTGCAAGGCAGCTGCCCGTGCCACAAAGCCCTAAAAACTCACTGCGTCCTCACAACGATCGAACGAGGAAGGACGAGAACGCCTCACAAGTAGGCCTGGGCAATCGGTTATTTTGGTTTCTTCGGTTCGATTTTTTTGGTTTTTAAAAATTTTGGTTTTTGTACTCTGAAAACCGAACCGAAATCGAACTCTGATAAAAATCGAACCGAATTAACCGAACCAAATCGGTTCGGTTAATTCGGTTTTTCGGTTAACCAAAAAAACCAGCCTGAGTCCATCCTACTGGTTCCAAGGTTTCTCCGATTTGAATAGCCGATTCAGTCTCCCATCCATCCACATCCCACTGATATAGTGATAGTTAACATATGCATACTATTATACATTTGTTCACCATTCCGGTCATTCAAATACAATCATTAGGATAAAGATTATCAATTAGACAATTACCATTCATTCACAGATTCATAAAATTTAGATGTTCCACCCAGTACATGAGAGGAGGGAGAAGCAACACTGCAGCCTTTCAAGGGGAGATTGAGTATTAAAAATGGGAGAAGATAATAATAATAAGATGGTGCATGAAAATGCAGCAGAGGGGAGGGAAATACATTGTCCAAGTCAACTAACTATTAAGGCAGTAACACAAAATACATTGTCCAATGTCCGTAAACAGAAAATAGATAATGTCCATTCAGTCATTCACACAAAATACATAATGTCCATGAAACACAAAATACAATTCCCCACCTATACTGAAATACCAAGGCATTAGGTGAACTAGAGAATCTTGTGAACCTGAACTTGTCAAGCAATCCATGCCAAAACCTACCAATAACTTTTCACATCAGTCCATTGTTGGGGTTACAATAAAATTAGAAAACCTAAACATACTAGCAATACATTGTCCAGCAATACCATTATACCACAAAATACATTGTCCAGCAACAACTTACCCATCAACCAGTAAGTTTCCTCATTGGCATGCAGTTGAATCTGCAGAATATGTGTTGAAGTTACTTCAGGGTTAGAAGATAAAACAAAAGCTAAAATTGCTTGGTTCCTAAACATCATAGCCACTTAAGATAGCCAAAAAACTTCAGTACATGCCTGGCATTACCGCATATAGCTGATCGTAAGTTTGGGCCCGAAAGTAAGTTTGGCCAAGAAATTGGTTGTTTAGTCAAAAATGGTTATCTTTTTATAGCCACTTGTGTGCACAAAAGTTAATTTCAACATTTGGCTGCACCAGCACATATTCTAGACATGATGTTTCTAAATTGACTTACTAAAAGCAGACTTCACAATCACAATTCCCAACAAATCAACAGCTGCAACATTAAAAGGTAGAATCAAAGCTAAAAATTGAGAAAACACATATTATTAGAGCAATGATACGGAATTTGCAGATAACTAAAGAAAGGAATAACCAATAGTGGAATATTGTCTTGAATCTCACCAGAATTTAGGTAGTAGTCTCACTAGGTTTGGTTACGGAGTCAGATTTAGACTTTTCCTTGGAAGAATTGGTAGCATCTTCTACAATTATGGATAAAATGGAATAAAATCGACAGTCAATTGTCATGATGAACAAGATAAATGTAATTGAATCAAACATCAATAATGAATTTGTTTATTACCTTCCCCAATTTTGGCCAAATTTGTTGGATCTTCTTCAATATTGATAGGTATGGATCGCCGTAACCAATCTTGTGTACAAACTAAGCTATGATGTCAGTGAGCTTCTAAAGTCATCAAGGACACATCCGCTTGTGCTAAAGGCTGACTCAGATGCAAATGTTGATAGGGGAACAACTAATACATCACGAGCCAAGCGAGACAATATTGGAAATCTAGGAGAATTGCACTTCCACCACTCAAGAATATCAAAATTCTCGTTGTCTTCTTCATTATCTTCACCAAGGTATTTTTCAAGTTCAGACTTGCTAGTGCCAATTCCAGTATTTCTCATCCTCATCTTTTCCGCAATTAGGGATTTCATCAACCTAGTACCCCTTTCAATAAGTTCTTACGAATCATTGGATTGTGGTGCCTTATCATTTGGAGCATATAGTTTTGTGTACTCATGAAACAAAAAACGAGAAGAATCATTCAGATGATTCCAAACTTCCTTTCCGTTTTCTTCACCAAACATCTCTAAAATAGCTATATTTGTGTAATTAGATAACTTGTATCTAGGATCAAGGGCAACAACAATAAACATGAGCATGTTCAATTTATCCTTATCTCCCTAGTACTTGTAATACTTCTCTAGCATCCTTTGGCCCATTTCCTTACGCTTATCATCATCACTATGACACCATTGTCGCAACAAAAGCAAAACATCACCAATCTCATGAAATAAAATGTTAGATGTCACATGGTGTGTGGCAGAAACACGGAGAGTGAGCTTATAGAAGTGTCCAAGAAACTCTATCATCTTCTTTGCATTCTCCCAATCTCCACTTTCAGGAACTCCTGGACCTTTCTCACCACATAATTCTATTGTATAGGATGGATCTTCTTCACCATATCTTTCGAAAACATCCTTATAAATTGCTGCAGCATTCAACATAAGGTATGTCGAGTTCCATCTAGTACAGACATCTAGTGATAAGAATGCTTTAATGTCCACCTTTGCCAATTCAGCATATTTCTTAAATTTGGCTATTCTAGATGGGGAATTCTTAATAAATTTAACATCAGCACGGACACGTTGAATTGAAACTGACACTTCTTTTAGGCCATCAGATACTATCAAGTTAATAATATGTGCAGCACATCTTATTTGAAGATACTTGCCTTTAGCAATGCTATTGTTAGAATTATTCAAGACCCTTCTCATGTAATTTAGAGCACTATCATTGGAGCTAGCATTATCAACAGTTACTGTGAAGACTTTTTCAATGCACCATTCCATCAAACATTTCTCTAAAGATTTCCCAATGTCCTTCCCCCTATGACCTTTTACCAAGAAAAAACCAATGATCTTCTTATGTAGCTTCCAATCATTATCAATGAAATGTGCTGTGACACACATGTAGTTCTGTTGTGTGTTTGAAGTCCATGCATCAGTGGTGAGGGCAACTCTTTCACAAGAATCTTTAAAAAATTGTTTGAGTTTAGCTTTCTCATTATTGAAAGTGCGAATAGAGTCCCTAGTAGTTGTTCTTCTAGAGGGAACAGAGAAACGTGGACAAGCTTTAGACATAAACTTTTTGAAACCTTCACGTTCAGAAAATGCAAAAGGAAGCTCGTCTATAATGATCATTTCAGCAAAAGCTTCCCTAAGTGCTTCGGGATCGAACTTCCAAGTGGAAATGGCACAATGACTACTATCCCCCTGATTTCTCTCTACTTGCAAAGTACCTTGCTTAGAGTCTGTATTTCTATTAGGATTACGCTTGCAGATTCTCAAGTGAGAGTTTAAGAAGGATGTACCATTAGTTTTTGGATCACAACGAAGCTCAAGGGCGCAATGTTTGCACTTGGCCTTTAGGACATCCCCAACTTTGATCTTGATAAAGTTTTCCCACACATCAAATCTTGGTGCCATTGCTTTTCTTTTCTTCACCTCCTGCTGTTGTGGCTGTTGTTGCTACTCATTCTCCATCTATACAGTCTCCGTCTCATCTATTTGGCTATCACAGTTTCTAGTGTTTTCATCAGGCTCCACCATCTACAAATTGAGCAAGAGTGCAACACAATAGTTAGTGATTGAAAATATAAGAGAGTTGACCAGGCAAACAAGCAATGAAGCGAATAATACGTTGCAGGATAGTTCTGTTGAGGCAGTCGTTGTTCCTTTTCCACACTAAGATGAGATTGCTTGACTCACTAAGAAATTCATAGCATACATAGCATTAGTATTGCTGGGATATATACTTTACCATTGCTAAGTGTAAAACTATGAAACACAATTTTTGAAACAGCCAAGGACATCAGTCACTGGAGCCAAAGATATTCGCAATTGAATACTTTTCGGGATGTCAATATCAAGGCAACTATAATTGCTTTATTATCTTGAAAGGTGAATAGGCTTTTCTTTACACTTGTCGTCTTGCTTCACGCCCAACACAACAAACTATGTCACAAGGGCTATCTACAGAAGCTTTGAACTGTTAACATGTAGTAACCAAAGTAATATACTACTATCTGTCTTGATCTGTTTGAAGCATCATGACAAAATATAGAGCATTAGTATCTTGGTGATTAACTTCCGTTTTGCCCACTGCTTAAATTCAGTACTTCAAGTAACCGAAAAGGTGGGCGCTGTCCAAATTTCAACAGATGTGCAACTTCATAAACTGGACGCATTTCTAAAATGCATTGAACGTCTAGGTATGAGTTGCAGGCAAAACACCAGACTGACAGATCACTGCAAACAATACATACACAATGCTAAGTAAAACCAACTCATGTAAAGTTGTAAACATGCTACAACATAGTAGGACTGCTTGATTACAAAAGTAATCGACCTCAAAGCAAATCTAATGCCCAGGAATTTGGATGATCTCAAAGCAATCAATCTCAAAGCAAATCAATTTTTTGTTTTGTCTTAGGTAAATGCTCAGATCTGAAATAATTTTATGAGGAGTTGGACTTGGTTTTACCTCACCGGTCCGTCGGACTCTGAACTCCGGAGGAAGCGCAGAGGCAAAGTCGGCGGTGTGCCGGCGTCGGCAACAGTCGGCAGAGATGGTGGCTGGGAGGACCGGAGGTAGCACCGAGACAGATCTAGTTGACGCAGCACTGAGGGAGGCGACGTCGGTTGTAGCCGACAGAGATCGACGCGGAGGAAGACTGGAGGCCGGTACTAGGGCAGCGTGGAGCCGAGGCCCACGAGGCCGCGAGGTTGGATGGAGAGACGCGGACGCCACGAGTCCGCGACCTAGGTTTGGCGGGTGGAGGAGCGGTGGTCGGTGGAGGCCTGGAGGCAGAGGGGACAACTCGCCCGGACCGCCAGACGAGGGGTAGCCGGGTAGGGCCAAAGCCGCCGCGTCGCTGAATGGGGAATTGGGGGTTGGGGGAGGGGATGGATCGGAGAATTGGGGATTGGGTGGGTGAGTCTGTGACTGAGTGACCTAGGGACAGCCGGACAGGGTTGGCGTTGCCCTTGCGCAAAACAATTCGGTTTATCGGTTAAATCGGTTACCAGAACTACAAAACTAAACCAAATATCATACACCGGATAGTACCAAAAAAACAAACCAAAAACCGAACACCGAAAATACCGAATTTTTCGGTTAATTCGGTTCGGTTTTTCTGTTTCGGTTAAATTATGCCCATCCCTACTCACAAGTCACCAGACTCCCCGCCACCTGAGAACTTATTGTTGAGTTTTACTAATTTTTGTTTTATTGGATCGAACAGTTGTGATCGATCCTCTTAAGTGATATCTGATGGCGATCGAAGCGTACAATTGAAGTACTCCCATCATACGTCTGAGCACTAGTCGCTCCAAATAATATCTCTCTAAACAATAATATCTAATGGCTACTACAGTGCATTTTTAATTAGGGTTCACCATATCAAAAGGTATAGTTTTTTGCTTTTTTGTGAGGATTGCTATCATATTTTTTTATATATATATAATAGCCAACTGCCTCTATGTTAAACTTTAATTAGGGTCTATCCTATTAAAGCCAGATGTTTTTATTTTTTTGTGAGAATTTCTAGTATATTTCTTATTTTAGCATATCTAAAAGACCTACCTCATGTTAAAGCCAGATTTTTTTTTTGAGAATTTCTAGTATATTTCTTTTTTTTACATATCTAAAAGACCTACCATAATCGTTTAATATATAGACATGTCGTGAAAGAAGCAATGATGGGCTACGGTTGCCAGTAATAGCCATGAGTTGTTGACAGTGTACCATTCAAGGTGGCCTTTCCAGACTAGTATAGTGCCTGTGCTAACGCTACGACGGCAGTACACCCGCTTATCAATTAAATAAGAAGATAAGTATGAATACAAAACTTAATAATAAAAGAGAAATTTAGAATTTTAAATGAATTTAGAAAGAAAAACGGAACTAAATGGAGGTCGAATGGGTGAAAACGGGCTCCCAAAAGATTTTAAATCAAGAAAGAGAAAGAAAAAAGAATTTTCTGATTTTAGATTATTTTTTTGCAGCTTCCACAGAGAGCACAGTGTGCTCTCTGGGCTTGGCCAGCGTAAGGGGGAGGGAAGGCCAGGGGTGGCCGGCCGGTCGCAGTGGGTCGGCACTAGTGCGGTGAGATCGCCAGCACCGGCGCCTGCGGGGGAGGAGTCACGGTTGCGGTGAATTTCGTCGGGAAAGATGACGGTGATGGCTTGGGTTACCTCCAAAATCCGGCGATCTTTACAAGAGGGAGCACTTGGGGATTTACGCAATGCGATGGGGTGGAGGAAAGCTCGCCGGCTTTTATAGCCCCGAAACAAGCATATTTATGGAAACCATAATTTGGGATCAAATCAGATTGGAAGGAAATTTTGGCAATAGAGCACGAAATTTGGGGAATTAACACCATAGATGGAAAGAGGAAATTTGGTGCGGAATTGATGGAGCTTTGGAGCTTCTTTCTTGCTTTAATGGAGGGAGGGAAGAGAAGAAGCTTCTGCTGTCCAAATTGCGACTAGAAGAAGCTACAGGTGAGTTGCCTTCATTTTTCTTAAATATAGAAGGATTTTTCAAAAGATAGCACATTAGGTTAAAAAATTCTAGAAAAATTCACAAAAAACTTTCAATTATTTTGTACTTAATAAAATTATTTTTAAAAAAATAAATTATAAATTTGCCGAGGCACGGCGCCCGCGAGGTCGCTGACCAGCAACCTCGCCGCGTCGGCAAAACCACTGATGGCGACCGTGGAGCCATTGCAAACCTGCATTCTCGCGGCCGCACTGCCCCATTTCCCGGTTTCCTTTTCCCAACACATAATGTATGGTCCTTTCTTTTTCCAGGACGTTTGTTTCCTTTTCCTTGATTCCAAGACGTTTGTTTCCTTTTCCTTGTTGATGCTAGAGGTGAGGGAAGGTCTATTGTGGGCCACAGGGATGATTTCGGAAAAATATGGAAAAATAAATCTGCGCCACGAATCATTGGATCCGCAAGGAAAAAAGATAAAATTAAATATTGCTTTCGCTTCGTACCGGTTCCGAGAAAAAATTGAAAAAAAATTAAGCAGCACTCACAGACCGTTGGTTCCTTAGATAAAAATAAAAACAAAAATTCAACGCTCTCCGTGCGCTGAAATTAGGTTCTATGGGGCTAGATCCGTAAAAAAGTCTCGAGAAGGGTCATATTCGAAAAAAAATACGATCACAATACGAGGACAATAAAAAATTCAAGTCTTTTTTCCTTGCATGTGGATCCTCCCTGTTTATTTCCTTGTTTGATTCACCCTCCTTCCAAATATGTAGTACGTACAATTTTGGCCAGTAAAAAATTCAAGTCTGGTTTCCTTGCATGCGGATCCTCCTTATTTATTTCCTTGTTTAATTCGCTCTCCTTCCAAATATGTAGGTGGGGGAGGTCTGTTGTGGGCCACAGGGATGATTAGACACACTAAATAATGGCCATCGGATGTAGGTGAGTAAAACTGAGGAAAGATCTGAGACGTTCATTTTGATGAATGCAAATTTCTGGGGACATTTTGATGGGTGCACGAACATTGGGCCATCTCTAATGAGGTGCATTATTTAGGGTGGACGTAGGAAAAATTGCTTAGGTGCATTATAAAGGTGTATAGATTATTTTCCTGTAAGCTTCTTTCCTTACCTCAGTTACGCTATCTCCAACAGTGTTCCTTAAATTTGGATTCCTATATCTCTGTATATATAATTTTCTAAAAAGATTCCTTCCTTATATCTCTTATCTCTCTAACAACATTACCCAAATCTCACTCTCTATTTTCTCCCTCCTATATTATAATGATATTTCATAACCACCATATGAGCAGTGTTTATTTTTTTAGCGGGGAAAATTCGAATAGCTATTTTTAAATACGGAAATTTAAAATTTATTCTAACAGGAATTTAAAATTCAAACAACTATTTTTAAATACGGGAATTTGAAATTTGAAATTTGGAAGTTATATGTTCTATGTATCGTAACGGGAATCTTTAAATAAAGAAGTTTATGACAGCTATAGAAAATAAGTTCATATAACATAATTTCATAACCAACAGTAGCCAGTTAGTCACCTCATGTTACAGATAACTGGAAAATTCACCAAGAAAAAAGAGAGGTGCTTTCATGCTTTTCGTTTTAACAGTTGCATAGATATAAACATGCAGCCCTAACTAATGCTACAAATTCTCAAAATAGTACTACTAACTCACACCAAACAGTTAGAATAATTCATAAACGAAATAATGGCATTGGTATCTCCTTTGAAGATGAACATGGATCAGCATCCACTATTTTCAGCATCGACCATATTATGCGCCTTCTCTCCATGCATACATCGATGGCCTTCACTTCAAAATAACCCTGGAATTCTTCCCAGTTTTTAGCTCAAATCATGCAAGAGAAATTATTCATCTCCAATGACAAAGAAGACCAGCGAAGAACCTTGCAGCCAAATCATACACAAAATCTACAGCCATAAACATTTCATCCTGATCCAGCAAAGCACCCCAGAAACAATTAAACTTTTGTTGATTTTGACTCCAGGAGGATGCAGCGCAAAAATTGAAAAAGGCCAAATGAACATTTACAGACCACAACTTTGTATCCGTCTTAGCTATTTGCATAATTAATTAAGTTATATGAAATTAAAGAAAACATAGATGTTGCATAAATGTGAAAAGAGATTATAGCAACCCAGACACTGCCTGAAGACAAAATAGGAATGCCAGCATAGAGATTTAATATATACAAAATAGGAATGCCAACATAGAGATTTAATACATACAAAATAGGAAAGCCAGCAATGAACAAGAACGATTTCTCGCTTTCACAATGTTCTGCAATTGCAGAGGACAAGGAGGTTCCTAGCTGAGTGCTAGAGAAGCAAAATAAAGTGTTTCGTATTGCAGGAAGGTATTCTCCATTTGTTCAAATATCAAAATAAGCACTAGTGGAAAGACTACTCTGAATTCAACAGGTTCAAGAACTAAGAATAGATATACTAGAACAAGAATGAATGATACTAGAACAAGAAAGACATCAGGGCGAGGAATCTTAAAACAAAGGAACCAAGAAGATATGAAAGAACATAACATCTGAGTTGCCTAATCTCATTCCATCTAAGATAAGAAACATCTAAGTAGCAGCTTAAGCACGCACAACACATATTACAGCGTGTGGACTCGCATCCAACATTCAGAAACTGCTAAATAGATCACGTAATTGCGTACTAGAATGTAATCGAAGCAAAACAGCAGCTAAAGAAGGCAAGCACAATTCTCCTTGCCATTGAATTTCTTCTCCAGCTCCCTGACGAGCTTGACATGGATCTTCCTAAAGGCCTTGCGCAGACGGTACAACACGTGGATCACCACCGCTTGCCTGTTCCCGGCAACATTCACCTGGCTGCAAACAAACAACCACCACCGCATCATCACAGATCTCCACTACCACAAGGGCTAGCTCTCAAGAGAAAGCAGACCAATTAAGAAACAAGAAACGCAAGAGAGAGCACGACCCTGAGATGGGAGAGGAGACGAGGCGAGAGAGGCGCTCACCTGCGCGATGGAGTCCTCGAACTCAGAGGGCTCGAGGCCCTTGTCCTTCTGGATCTTCTTCCTCGCGGTGAACATCTTCTTTCGCCGGGCCCTACCGCAAGATTCGAGTGAGAGAGCATACACACGCAGATCAGCAACAAGCGCGAGGAAGTGAAGCAAAAAAATGCAGCGTGATCTGTAGTGTTGGATTGGAGGCGGAGGGGAGATAGATAGGGACCAAGCAGCGGAGCGCCGGCTCGCCTCCTCCACAGCGTGCGACGGAGTGGTGCCTTGGCTCCTTGATGGAGCGGCGGCGGCTCGACCCCTCCTCCAGGGCGCTGGCCCCCTCGACGTTCCTCGCGGGCGCGGGACGGATTGGCCGGTGGTTGCGAGCAAATGGGGAATGGAATGGGAAGGGAGAGAGAATCCTGAGATTTTTCCCATTTTTAGGTAATGCAATGAGGAAGCTATTGAAGCTGGCTTGGTGACACTATAGCACACTGATTCCTCAATTTTTCATATGAGTAACGGGTATAGAGACTCTGTTGGAATTGCTCAGCCCCTAACATTTACGAGGGATCCCCATCTACCAATTACTATTCTCTGAGCCCCAACTATCATCCTGATCAATACAACACCTACTTGTCTGGCATAGTGACATCTATAGCATCTATTCTCTGTTCTTTCTTGGCATCGTGTTATATATAAACATCCAAGTGTGAAATAGTTCTGTGGGTAATTTTGTGGAAAGCTGTATGAATATTTTTGCCACTGCATAGTGTTTCAGTGTTTCTTGCCATTTTCAGTTTTCTCCATTTCTGTTGGCGTGAGGATGGGAGGTATTGGGAAGAAGATATCCCGGATGAAGAGAGGAGCGCGGTAAGATATCTTTTACAGTAATAATGTTTTCTTCTAGAAATTGCATGTTACACAATCATTTATAGCTTCACGCAACTAGAGAACTTTCTTTTTTGAGATCAGCAACAACTTGAGAACTATGTCTATTCATATGATCTTCTATGGAATAATTTACATGTATTTTTGACAGCAATGTGAGCCGGACTAGAACGTAGCCTCATTTTACGCGTGTGTGGTGCGTGAGTGTGATATTTGTGGATTGTGTATATCCGCCTTAGACCCTGAAAAAAAGTTGACATACATACTCTGGTAGCAGTCCAGTACAACACCTATTCGTCTGACATCTTCCTATCTTTGCTTTATATAAGCATCCAGACGTGAAATACAGAAGAAACAACAACAGAGAGAGCTATCTGAAGATTTACGGTCGACAATGGAGAGTCTTTCTTGGCGTTTTCCTTCTCCCCATTTCTGTGTATGTGAAGATGGGAGGAAGCAGAATATCCACCAAGACGTGAGAGATTTGTAAGCAATGGTCTGTTTTATCACTTCTCTTAGATTCATCATACATATTTTACATGCATCGCGTGAGGCAACAAATAATAATTCTCTTACAACAAGTAATGTGCAGCGATGCGAGATGGACTAGGATGTCCAGGCACAATCTGACGAACCAACATAGGCGTCAAGGCAGAGTAATATTGTCATCTACTTATGCCACTTGGTCCATCATAACTGTTGGGCACCGATCTAGTTAGTTGTGACAAATTGAACTAGTGGAACTGAAAAAAAAAGTTGCTTTTGCATACAACCTATATTAAAGGTGGGGTTCCAGCTCAACCAACCCCTCCACGTCATCACTCATACAAAAGTCCTTCGAAAATTCCGAAATTGTGCCATTCTTTTGAAAAAGCCCTTTAAAAATTCGGAAATTGCGTTTAAAGTCCTCCAAAAAATTCAAATTTGCGTTTAATTCCTCCACGGCTCTTTGGCACAAAAACTTTTTCGAACATTCTGAAAATACGTTTAGATCCTCCCACCACCTCTTTTGCACAAAAAAAATTTGTGATTCCATAAGTTTGAGTCTAGTTTCTTCTTGAGCCCTTTTGCAAAAAAAAAAAAAACTCGCAGTTTCAAAAAATTTCATCCAGTCCCGAACTATGCCCTTTTGCAAAAAAGAGTCCTCAAGGTTTCAGAAAATCACGTCTAGCTCTGAAGTCTAGCTCTGAAACAAAATTCGACTGTTACGGCATATGCCACACGGCTGTACCTGGTTTATAAAGTAAAGCTGATGATTTCTCTGACCAATGCTTCGATTCACCTGGTGTTACTCTCACGCGGCATGGCGTCGCGGCTCCTCATCTAGTCATACCTATACTATGAGTGGAAGAAACCCCGCCTCCTCAGCGATCTGAGCCGGGAGGGGCCGGCTCGGCTCGCGGCTCGAGCCGAGCCGGCCAATTTTTTTTCGCAAACAGGTCCTTTCCAAAAAAAAAATTACGGATAGATCCTTTTTGGGAAAAAAAATTACGATTTGATCCTTTTCCCCGAAAAAGAATACAAATTACGTCCATGCCCTTTTAGCGTTTTTAGGAATAGCGCTCTGGTCCTTTTCATGAAAATAGAAATTACGTTAAGGCCCTTTTTCGAAGAAAAAAAAATTCCCCGAAAACAAAAAAAATATGCATCGTATTCATGTCATTTTTCCGCTTTTCTAGCATTACGTTTAAACCCTTTTGCGAAGAACAAAGTCTTAATTTTAGATTCTTTTCGCGCGTTTACTCGATTTACTCGTGCGTGGAGCATCAAACGCGAGTTTTTTTAGATTTTCTCGCGCGTAAAGCAGCGCCCGCGGCGTGTCACGCAGCGCATAAATTTCTAGTTGTCTTGAAACTTGGAAGGTACCGGAGAAAGGTGAACACCTATCGTACAAGAGCCGCGATCGCTCGTACCATACGTAGATCATATCCAATGAAGTATTAATTCAACAGGCTGATCAAAATAATTACGAGTTTACTGCTTACTAAGCACTACTTGCTAGCCGCGTTTGCGTGTAGAAGTAAACTGGGAGTAGCTTTATTTATGTAGTATTATCGACGTAATTTGACCGGTTAATTAATTATGGACGATCTCTCCTGCCTGCCCGTTTCAAAGAAAATTAAAAAAAAAAAGATTCAACAAAAGGAGCCAAACTTCAGTTGTAACTCGGTTTCACGCTGTGGCAGTCACTTGATCAGCATCAGGTAGCTGCTGAGATACTCGGGCATGGCCGCATGGGCGAAGTGCAACAAAGATGAACTGATGACTCACACACACTGGTACTAGATCGTGATCGTACTTAGAAGTTACTAGGTATTATAGCGCGCTACACGCGCCGTTTTGTACAGGAGCGCATGGATGGCACATGGATGATATGAACGAAAAGAAGCATACAGAAACAAGGGGACAAGAGATCGTAAAGCATAAACGAGCATTAACGCAAGGCGCTGTAGTACAGAAAAGAAATAGACGATAGATAGTAAAATAATACGGTTGCTACTTTGTTTGGTCCAAAGGACAAGGGACGTGACAAGCGAATTCTGATATGCGAAAGTATGAAATAGAGTTAAACATAACTATTACAGGGTTACGTGTCTAATAATATGATTACACAGCAGGAAGGGAGAATACGGTGTGCGAAGCCTCGATCGTCGATGAAGCATGACTGATCACTGAAAGGCTCGGTTTGCTATTAGTAGAGGGTATCCAAGGGATCTGCGATGGAGAACATTAAAGCAAATGGTAAGCAATGAAAGGGAAAGAAGTATATGTGAGCAGGGTTCACAAAACCGAATTTTGAAATTCACTTCGAAATTCACGGTACGAAAACAGTAAAAACCGCTCGAAAACCGTTAAAAACCTAAGGGTTAGTAAATCAATTTTTTTTGAACCGCTGCCAATTGAATGTTCATCGCAAAACGGTTTTTGTGATAGGTTTTTGATGAAAAAACGTGTTTTTCACGAAAAACCGAGGGCATTATTTTTTTTCAAAATTTTTAAATTTTTTCAAAAATTTTAAATTTTTTTTGAATGGACCGGTTTACCGAACGGTTTTTGATTTCGAACCGTAGCGGTACGCACGAAAACCACGGTTTTCAAGAGGTTTTCGTCGGTTTTGTGAACCCTGTATATGAGTACTTGTCCGTAGCAAATAAGTGCATACGCAAGGCACCTATAACAGGCACTAAACCCAGAAACAAACCATGACCAAACGACGGATTAAATTAGATGAGGCTACGGATCGAGAACATAATGGGCTAAGCACTATCGAAGCAGGAGACACAAAAACATAGCTAGACCAAACTCTAACATCAACGGAAACGTCCGGATAAAATAACAAACCATGAGCAATTCGAACCAAAACATGGAAGGACAGAACCCATTTATAGCAGGAACCAATGCAAGAGCAAAATAGAGAAAGCTAATAACATTCGGATTAAATAACAAAGCACGGAAGATATCTATAAGCGCCATCGATCCCCACACAAAATCATGAACAAACCACGAACTAAATTAAAGGAGGCTACGAACCGGAAACACAATGGACTAAACATCACAGATAATATACAGGCATCCGGAACAAATAAGCGTAGCACAGGCTGGGTAAAGAATGAACAGTTAAAACACAAAAAACGCATAACACAGTTACATAATATCGACAATGAAAGTTCGCTAATCGCTACCTTCAGCGACCAGCCAGGAGATGCGAACATTGAAGCTGCGGCCAGACAAAACCGATGCAGCAGAACGAATCTGCATCCAGAGCACGAAAGACATAAACAGTAAGCGCAATATTTCTAGGAGGACACCTAACATGCGGATTAAACAACAAAGCTTGGAAGATATCTATAAGCGTCATGGATCCCAGCACCAAACCACGAACAGATGATGAACTAAATTAGAGGAGACTACGTATCGGAAACACAATAGACTAAACATCACGGATAGTACACAGGCATTCATAGCAAATAATCATACCATCGTCTGGGAAAACAGCAATCCGTTAAAACACAACAAGCACACAATGCAGCTACATAATGCCCAGAATGAAAGCCCGTTACCTTGAACGACCAACCAGGAGACGCAAACGCCGAAGCCACGGCCGGACAAAACCGATGCAGCAGAATGGATCTGCATCCACAGCACGAATATATAAACAGTAAGCACAATATTTCTAACAGAACACAACGCTATAGGTAGAACGGCCGTACTCATATAACTAAAATCGACATAATCAGAGCCTAGGCAGACCGGATCAACAAAGTAGCCTATGTAGCGCGATACCGCAAGACAGGAAGGGCAAGAGATCTACTAGGGCACTCCAACTTTGACGAAGAGGAGAAAAGACATGAATAGCAAGCGATACATCTCCAGCAAAACACAACAATGCAGGCGGCGCAATCACACGCATAAGATCAAGATGGACAAAATCAAAGGTCAGGCAGACCGAACCAATAAAGCAGCCAACGTAACACACAATCGAAAGACAGGAAGGACAACAGATCTATAAGGGTACTCCAACAAGGCCGGAACAGCTGCCTGTGCAAAACAAGAACCGAGGAAACCAAAGGCCACACAAGCAGAAATAATCAAGGAGAGAAAGGCCTGCAAAATGCGTCCCAAAAAGACGGCATAAAATGAACCAAAAACGATGAAAACCGAATCAGACCAAACCAACACAAATAAGATAGAAAGCACGATCTCTGAGCACAAAAGGAATATCGGGCCAAAAAAACCGGATCAGCAACAGGAACAAGCAGGCACTAAGGGCGAAAGGACGAGCTCACGAGGGGATGACCAAAAAAAAATGCTGGATCGCCAGGAAGAAGAAGCAAGCACTGGCCAGCATAAGATAAAAAGCACGATCTCCGAGCACAAAAAGAAAATCGGGCCAAAAAAAAAACAGATCGGCAGCAAGAACCAGACCACAAAAGGGCAATCGGGCCAAAAAACCATATCGGCAGCAAGAACAACCAGACACTAAGGGCGAATGGACCAACTCACGAGGTGATGAGCAAAAAAATACCGAATCGGCAAGAAGAAGAAGCAAGCACTGGAGCAACTCACGAAAGGGAAGACGGGAAACACGAAACAGCGAGCGAGAAGCAAGAGAACCACGTGATTTCGGAGCACAAGATGAAGATCGTGACCAAAAAAATACTGGATCGGCAGGAAGAAGAACCAAACACTAAGGCGAAAAGGGGCGGAGAGCACAACAACGGCGAAGGCAGAGCGACCTGGCGCATCAACGAGAGAGACAATAAATGCGTTGTACCAACACGAAGAGGAAGAAACCTAGAACGCACAAATCTCTCGGGGAGAAAAAACCGGCGCTACTACGCGCGCCCAAGAACGCGGCTGGTCCGGCATAGATGGCCAAAGAGGCCATGGGGGCAAAACACGAAACAACGAAATCCGGGACACGAGCACCGATTAGATTCGCTACGTACACAGCAGAACATACAGAGTCACTGAGAGTGTCGGAAATCTTCGCGACGTAACATATACTACAAAATCGTGCGTGATCGTCGTTCCACACGTGAGTAAATCGAGAAAACGTGCGACTGTCGCTCTCTACACGAGCAAATCGAGAAAATACGCGAAACGGTTGAAAGGATATAATCTGCGATTTCGCTGGAACGGAAGATCCGCGTCGGGAAAAACAGTAAACTGAAAAAGACCTAAACTTTTTTTTTGAAAAGGACCTAAACAAAATTTTGTTTTTTCGAAAAAGGGCTTAACGTAATGCTAAAAAAACGCAAAAATGACCTAAATGCAATGTTTTTTTTTCAAAAAAAGGACTCGTACGTATTTTTTTCCCGAAAAAGGACCTAAACGTAATTTTAATTTTATGAAAAAGGACCCAACCACAAGGCCTAAAACGCATAAAGGACCTAAGCATAATATATATTCTTTTTCGGGAAAAAGAACCTAATTGTAATTTTTTTCCAAAAAAGGACCTAAACGTAAAAAATATTCGAAAAAAGGACATAAAAGTAATTTTTTTTGCAACTCGGCTCGAGCCGGCTCAAATCATTGTGGTGCCAGGAACTCTATGGAGTATAATATAGGAAGGACTAGATAAACAACCGCGGCGTGCCACGTCGCGAACGTCGCTCCCCACGCGAAAAAATTAAGAAAACGTGCGATTGCCGCTCCCCACGTGAGAAAATCGAGGAAACACGTGAAACGGCTAAAAGGATAAAAACTTAATTGCGTTTTTTTCGCATTTATTCGACGGAACGGTTGAAAAGATATAAATGTAACGCGAGAAAACCGAGGAAACACGCGAAACGGTTGAAATGATACAAACGTAATCGCGTTTTTTTCGCATTTTATTCGGCGGAACGGTTGAAAGGACATAAATGTAAAGGATATAAATGTATTTGCGTTTTTTTCGCATTTATTCGGGTATCTGCGTTTTTTTTGTACCTATTCGGAGTCCTCTCACGATGGTTCTGCGATTTCGCTGAAACGAAAGGCCCTCTTAGAAAAAACAGAAAACAGCAAAAAGGACATAAACTCTTTCTTTTTTTTTCGGAAAAGGACCTGAACGGTTTTTTTCTGAAAAAGGACCTAAACGTAACGCTAAAAAATGCAAAAAGGACCTAAACGTAGTATGTATTTTTTCTTCCATAAAAAGGGCCTAACCGTGTTTTTTTCCAAAAAAAAGGACCTAAACGTAATTATAATTTTCCAAAGAAGGATCTGAGCGCAAGGCTTAAAAACGCAAAAAGGACATAAGCGTAATATATTTTTCTTTCCCAAAAGAAGGGCCTAACCGTAACCTTTTTTCCGAAAAAGGACCCGAGCGTAATTTTTTTCGCGGTTCATCACTCTCCCGGCTCAAATCGCTCTGGTGGCCGAGACTCTCCCATCTTTAATGGAGGTAGTATATTATTATGACCATGTCTTTTGCGTTCGCAGTGTAGCATTAATTCAAGGCAGCCTCCCAGAACCAGTTTCCTATTGTTTCCTAACATCTGCATCTTCAATAACTTGAACAACTCTTCTCAGCGAGCATGCATTCAAGTCCTCATTGGAACGGCTTCAGCTTTGACTTCTCCTCTCTAGAAGTCTAAAGCTGTTCCAAATTGCTGAATTCTCCGTAGCCAGAAACCAAAAGCCAGCAGCCCATTTGTAATAGGAGAAGCTGAAAGCCAAAAGCTGATCTAGAATAGTTTTTCATGGCTTCGGTGTGTTGGGGCTTTAACTTTGTTACTAAAGTTGAAAAAAATTACCCATCCTACTAAGTATAAAATCCCAAACCACACCCCTCATCCTTATTCCCGACCCGCACCCTTCACACCTAAAAGCTATACTAAAAGCCAGAATGCCAAACACTAAACCTTTTCAGTCTAGCTGTTCAACCATACAGCTCGTCAGCTATACAGTCTGGCTGAAAGCTACTTTTCAGAAAAGTTACAATCATACTAAGGCCCCGTTCGGCACAACTTATTTGTAGCTTCTGTTTAAAATAAAAGCGGATTGTTGGCCAAATGGTAGGATTCTGGACTACTTCTCCGAAAATCAGAATCACCAAATCAACATATAATCAGAATCCGAAAATTTCTTGATTCTCCCGATTCTCCTCAGCACTCACCCTCGCTCCTCCACCCGCAGCCCCAGTCGCCGCCCGTGCCTCCGCCCCTTCGCCCGCCCGTTCACCGGCCCGACGCCCCTCCGTTCGTTCCTCCACCCACCCTGTTCACCGCCTTGGGAGAGGGAGCCGGCGCGCCCCGAGCTTCGCCGCCCCTCCGGCCGCCATCACGGATCATCCGCCCGAGCTCCAGCCGCCATGGGTCCTCCGCCCACAGCTCCTCCGCCCATCGACCCCTCCGCCGAGCTCCTCCACCCGCAGCCCTTTGCCTGCAGCCCCTTCGCCCGTCGGCTCCTCTGCCGAGCTCCTCCGCCCACAACCCCTCCGCCCGCCGCCCCTCCGCCGAGCTCCTCCGCCCACAGCCCCTTCGAATCGTTGCTGCTGCTTTGATGCGGTGTGGAGGGCGTGCGGGAGGTGCGGCGCTGTGGCCAGGGAGGTGGCCCTCTGCTCCAGATTTTCGAATTCTTGGATGGACTGCTGAATGACCAGATTCTTCAGGCAGCCACTTCTTCAGACAACTGAGTATAATCCATAATCTACATAATCCAAAACTGAAACGAAGGGGGCCTAATAAGACCTCGGTGGTACGACAACACCTGCTACCATCTTTAATTGATCAATGTAACACCTCGGTACTCACCGCCTCTTTCGCCTTTCAATTTCTTCCCATCTCCTTCGTATAAAAGATGCGAAACGTAGGAAACAATCGATGGCATAGAAGGGGAGCGTATTGTTTCTGAGAAAGGACAAAGCTATATGTAAACTCTTGGAAATGGGGCTGTACGTATGTTTCTTACAATTTCTGTGTCATCGGCGTTTTCTTAACAATCTTGGATAAAGATTTTCAGTTTGCTTGCAGTTGTGTCACAGTAAAACAATTGACCAGATGATTAGTTACTCTTAGTAAAAATTAGCATGCTAGACGGCCAGAGCTGTAAGAAATGCTTTAGTAGCTTGGAGGATATATGTTGGAGAGTTATTATTGGAGATGAAAAGAGTTCAAGTTATGTACGATTTGAAGTCGTGTTAGGGATATGATTTAAGATAGAGTCAATTTAGAGATAGAGTCCGATTATAATTAATGCTATAAATAAAGAGTGTGGACATCCGATATGACACACGTGAACACACAATTATTCCGTAAATTTTAACAATATAGAAGTACAATTAGCCATAACCATGTTGATTCCCTTGCTCTTGGCGTTGGAGATCGACGATTTTGTATCTGTTATTTCCCGTACTGTATACATAATACGGTGGAGAGCTAGCGTTTTGCCGCTCTGGCCATGCTAAACTCGAGAGCGTCCAGACAAGCAGAGCACACCATGAAGGCAAAAGATCGATAGATGTTTCATGTGTTTGCTTTGCGACGATGGAAGCAGGGTTAAAAAAAACTACGGTAAACCACTCGGTTTTCGCGGTTTTTAAATGTACCACTCCGGTTCGAGAATATAAATTGAGAGATTTACTAGTAAAATTCAAATTCAAATTTAAAAAATTCAAAAATTTTGGAAAAAATTATTCAAAAATTCCCTAAAATTAGTATTAATTGCTTTATGACCTTTAGTGTGAATTTTTTTTTTGAAAAAAACGAAGTTTGGAGACGTTTTTTAGCCTCAAAATTGTGAAAATAGAAAAAGCAAAAAGAAAAAGAAATTATAAGTATTTTTAGTAGCAATATTTGTTCAAGTATATTAGGTAGTAATATTTAGTAGCAATATTTACTTTAACATATTTGAGTAACAATATTTGTTCAATTATATTTAGTAGCAATATTTATTCAAGTATGTCAAGTAGCAATATTTACTTAAACATATTTTAGTAGCAATATTTGTTCAATTATGTCAAGTAGCAATATTTGTGGAAGTATATTTAGTATCAATATTTGTTCAATTATATTTAGTAACAATATTTGTTGAAGTATATTAGTAGCAATGGACGACACCCAAAAATGGCACTATTTGTTCAAGTAGTGATGTTTGTATGCACAAAAATTATTCAATATTGAAAAGCTTACTTCTCGTTGTATGAATGCATGAACTACCAAAACTTTAGTATAAAAGTTGTACTCTGTACCACTAGTTATATTCTATACTTATTTTGTTGTACAACGTGCAACTTGACACAAGCAATTTTTTGCAAATTATTTACACAAGCAATTTCTGTAAGATATTGAAATGTAAATGGTGTTGATATGTGAATGGTATTGATATGTAAATGGTATTTGTATATCATTATGTGAATGCCTATTTCTGCACTTGTTGGATTGATACGTGAGTAGTTTGAAATAGAAGATTATTTGTTGACATATTATTGCTAAATGTCTATTTTTGCACTTGTTCGATTGATATGTGAGTAGTATTCAAATGAAAGATTATTTGTTGACATATTATTGCTAAATGTTGAATTTAGAACTTCCAATTGTCTAAATTATAGTAAAGGTCATGTCGAAATATTTTCATATTTAGGAGAGATCATACTAGATTTTTTTCGTGCTTTCACATACCTTATTTATATATTTATTACATTTTTACTCAATTTTAGCCTTCTCTGTATTTTTACAAATTTTAAATAATTTTTTTCCAAATTTTTTGGATCCCCATTTTTCCAACCCGGCTCGGTTTTCGCGGTTTTCTCAAAAAAAAACCTATTGGTTTTTCACAAAAATTGAGCAGTTTTTGCTCAAAACCGGCGGTTTTCGCATGTGGGTTTTATCAAATTTCAAATTAGTTTGAATTTTTAAACCGTTCGGTTTTTCGCAGAAACCGCTACCGCTGAGGTTGCTGTTTTTGGCTCCTAAACGAAATTTTTTACCCTGCTATTCCCAATTTCCCATGACGCCTCCTCATCATCTCTCTCTATATATTCAGCCCAGGACAAGCCATCCAGCCCAGCGACTCGATCGTACGGTTCGCCGCCGGCTACTTCCACGTCTGCCGTCGTGCGCTGCTCGGAACACCGCGCGCCGCCGTCCATCTCACTCAAAGCAACCATTGTGGAGGCCACCGCTGACGCTGAGTCGTCGCCCCACGGATGGCACCAAGTCAAAGCCGTTGTTGATCCATATATGCCGATCGCCATCTCGCATCGCACCTCAGCCCAGCAGCCAGTAGGTCTCCCCGCTGAACTTCGGCCTTTGCCGTCATGCGTTGCTCAGAAGTCAGAACACCGCACCGCTGCCAATCTCAATCGAAGTCGCCATAGCGGAGGCCACCGCTGAGTCGCCCCACCGATCGCACCAAGCCAAAGCCGCCGTTGATCCATGCCGGTCGCCATCTCGCGTCGCGTTGCAACGCCGTCCGCCATTGGACGCTGCTTCCACATAGCGTCGGGCGCTATCTCCTATTTGGTCCAGCTCCACGCTGCCAGTACCTGTTCACGGGGCGAGCCGCAGTGCGAGCATTTGCCTGGCCACGCGATGTGCCTCCGCCCACCTTGGTGCACTGAAGAATTTTTGCGTGGTCTTGGCTCGGGCGGAGTAGCGGTGGGGACTTCTGAATATGTTATTCTAGCTTTTAAATTTTTTGAGGTGTTTCTATATATATTGTTTTTTAAAAGTTATACAAATATTAAAAGCATGCACGAAAGATAACCTTCGTTTTTTTTCAGATTTATACAACTTATATCGGGAGGAAAGCATAGAAGCACTACTCAGCTTCAAATTTTGTTCCTAAATACATGTTATTCTACAATTAATTTTGTGACAACTTTTAACTGTTTTTTCCTTTACGTTATCATTCATTATTCCTACTATTATTTATTACTATAAAATAGTGTAACACACACCACCCAAGAGCAATAAGTGAGCTAATGAAGTAAGGCAATTTGATTATTTCTACACGTGTCTTGGTTGAAATGCAAAATCCTAAAAATCACCTATTCTGTAACTCAGAGAGTAATTGATTTTTGTGGGGTGCGAGGCACCTGGTGCTTAGGAGTTAGGACCTTATTGCTAGGGGCATATCCAGGCGCGCGGGGGGAGTGGGGCTCTGTTAGGTTGGAGTCCTCTCGAGTCGTTAGACATTAAGTACTTATTCAGTATCGATACTTAATTTTTGACATAGCGACAACGAATGCATATATGTTTGGACGTGGTTTGAGAAAGAAGAAGTTTTACCAGGTGAATGATATGCTTCATGTTTCATGTGACTTGGTGGGCTGCTGCATATTGGAGGCTTAATTTGGTAATTGATGACTTTACTTGTTGCTTGCACAACTAGACTCAAATCCTAGACACATGCAAAGACTATAGAGCGAGAGAGAGGGGGTACGACTCAATGTCTCTCCTTCGTGAGGACATGGTAACCCACCGAGTCAAGAGCGTTTGATGTGCATTACAGAGAGTAGATGCCGGCGAGTTAGCAAGAGCGCGGGCGTGCGGCGACAGGTAACCCATCGTGGCGATGGTAAGCGGGTAGGGAAAGCAATGCAACATGAATCAGCGAGTGCATGACCGACTAAGTGGGCTGACCAAAACAATAAATAGACAATGTGAGGCTCTCTTCTGATTTATGATTTTTTTTATCAATTGTAACTGTATAAATGGATTGAATATAGACAATAGCCAATTTGTTTGATTGGTTGGTGTAAACTTGTTCATTAATTTACAAAAGTTTGACAAGCAAACGTTGCACAAGTTTTTCAAATCATAAAGTATTATTAGTAATCCTCGAACAAATAAAAATACAACACAAAATATTTAATATGTTTATCTTAATTTAGTCCAATTCTTTGAGTACACACTCTATTTTTTTTCATGCTACGCCACTGCTTACTGCCGAATGCTCATCTCTGTCACTCGCGGCTGCGGCTCCATGGACGGCACCGACGTCAATACATCATGGCCGACTACATGCAAATGCCCTCTACTGATTCAAATCTTGACACCATTAATATCACAGAGGTGTGAGAATGGAGGATAAAGAATGTGGTATAGCCGTATAGGATCTGATGCAATATTGATCATTTTCTCCCATGGAGCAGACTCTGTTGTTGATCAATTGACCGGTGTGAACAGCTGAGAAATACTACTGTTTTACATAGTTGGGCTTGGGCGAGGGAAAGAATGCCCACATGTGGATACAGAGTTGCGTATGTCGGGTAATCGTAATGCTGTCGTACCAACGTTGTCGAATGTATAGCGTTGCCGCATTTTATAATTAAAACCAAAAAAGAGGTAAACCTTACTTGTATATGGCAAAACAAGAAGCAGAATGAAAGCTATAGTAGGAAGTTGAACAAGAGAGAAGTATAGATGCTAGAAACATTCTCAATCGGACCATACATGCAAAGACCATACATGCAAAGACCAAAGTTGAAAAAACTAGCAATGTATTTGCACATCATCTAAATTCTAGCACAGGGATGGAGGTGACTTTAATATTAACAGTTGCTTAATAAAAGTAACAGGACTAGCCGCGCAGACTTTAATATTAACAGTTGCTTCATAAAAGTATTGCTAGTTATATCAGCATTGCATTTCCAACACAACCATATGCAAGCAAAGCAACTGCATAAGTCTCATAATTGTTTACATCACCCAGTAGTAGTCTTCTGGTAATACCAAATAGTTCATGAAAATCTAGGTACAAACAAATTACATGATATGAACGCAACAACATCAGAAGATTTGTTGGTGCTGTACACGTCAAGCAGCAGCGACAGCGGGAGGAGGCAAGAGGGTTATCTCCACATTGTCATGAACACCCTGCAGAAGCAGCTCACCATCGTAGGAGACAGTTTTCCTTTTCTTGGCAGCCCGCAAGGTGCCAACTAATGCTTCAAATATGTTTGCGCACCGGTCATCGTTGAAAAGGACCCCAAACGTGACCTGCAAACCACAAGTGTTCAGTAGCGTAGGTTGACTTCTTTTGAATTAGTTCACAAGTTGTAGGACAGCTACGCTAAGAACTTTGAACTTTCCCATGTATACGTTTCCGTGAATTCCGTAACATCGCACGGAGAAGCCTACAACCATTGGCAATGTTGCTTACAAGTACATGTGAACTCACAAAATCAAAACTCCTTTAGCAAAGCAAGGCCTGCATTAAGCAAGTCCTAGCATCATCACCAGGCTGTTGAAGTGTTGTGAACTTGTGCTTATGCTTTAAGAATATGCCATGTCGACCTAAGCATAAGGTCAAGATCTACAAAAGTTCAGTATACAGGAAGGCGCAAGGGACTACAAGGTGTCCTAAAACAATGAATACCAGCATATCTCTGTGTCTATTTCTCTTTTACTGCAGCATTGAAATTAAACTTTTGTTCGCACATTTTCATGCCTGAAAGGCTGAAATATTATTAAAGAAACTGCATGACAGGAATTTGGATCAAGGAATAGCTCCCCTCCACACACGATCATGGATAGAAAATGTTTTTGAAGGGAACAGAAAGAAAATGTATTATCTTCGACAAAGAGAAACTAAAAAAATAGTAAATAGGCAAAAATGATAGTCAAGAACCAAAAGTAATGCATCTCAAGTATATAGGTAGAGATTACAGAATTGCTAGGGACAACCAGCACAGTTTATTCAATAGAAAAGGGACCTTCCACAACAACTAGTCAGGACTCAGGAGTTGATACTTTTGTGCAGAGTCAGGGGAGTAACGTACTATTGAAAAGGAGCCTAAATTAGCATTTACAAAGTTTCTATTGGTTGTACCTAACGTCTTAACATCAAAAGAACCACCAGCCTAACATTAAATATCACTAAAAAAAATCAAAATCCCGCAATCAAGAAAGAGGAAAAGGAAGGACAAATCACAGTGATAAGCCCCTATTGGCCACCACCATATGTACTTTAGAACCTAATATGACTAAGAAACAAGATATGTGTTTGGACTTCATAGTGAAACATAACACTTAGCAACTGTAGGGTAAGAACGTTAATGAAAAACTCAATAGAAGGCAAGATGCATTTGCATATACATCTTTTCATTGCATGTTAATACGACTATAGACAGATGAAGACAATAACCACCATCGTGAATCTAGCAGACTCGGATAAAAGGCACAACAATGGTAGAAGAAAATTAGAACGCAGTATGAAGAATTCATTTTCGAAGCAAATGTGAAGAAATCTGGAAATAAATATGCACAGGCATAGGGCTATGGTTCTTAGTCCTTCATTGTTTTCCTTTTCTTTCCAAAATCATAATGGAACATCTTCCTTGTCAACAGTAAATCTGTTAACATATCAAGGGGAAGTAGAATACAGTAAACTGCAGTTCCATTTGTTTCCTCAAAATTTCCGCGTTCACTTAGTATAATAGATAGAATGTAAGTTCATAGATTGAGGATAGACTAAGATCAGCAAAATACATATCAAACTGCATATCATTGATTCGGCTTATCAATCAACATCACCAATACTCCTAACAGATTACATTAGCATTGTTCCATTCCATGACCAATACTGGCCAGAGATGCAGAAATTAGGGATCTGCACTGTACACATTAGAAGATAAAACATCCTCCTACGAGCAAGACATTGCCATACATACACATGATGATATCAGCAGACAGCAGCACCACAAGATCGCCTCAGAATCCAACAAATGAGCCGATGGCCTATCTAAGCCTTCACCCTCGGACCATAATTCTGAGGCAATTTCACATCAGATGATTGGCAAGCGCACATCAAACTGCACAACGGCGTGAGGTATCGAGAAATGGAATGGGATCCCAACTCAGGCCAACAGCGGAAAGACTTAAAATGCGGCCGTGCGGATGCCAGATCTGCCGTTGTTTCCGAGGAGGAGAAGGTAAGGGTACGCATACCTTGTAGGAGCCATCGGGCTGCTGTTGGCCGAGCCTCTGGATCTCCTCCTTGAGCCTCCCCACCTCCTCCCCCACGTTCATGGCGTCTCTGCTTCTGCGCGAGTGCGAGTTCTTGAATCTTGTCGCGGCACTGCGGCAGGACGGAGATATTTCTTGTGGCGGTTGAGAAATGGAGTCTGCGACTCTGCTTGGTTCAGGTGGCACCAACCGCTAGTGATGCCAAATGGGCCGCCCGGCCCGATTAACGGACGGTACGGTCTGATTAAGTACGGCCCGTTTCGGTCTACTGGGTTGTGTCGTGCTGGTTCACGTGCTGTGAAGGCTGTCTAAGTATAGTCTGTTGGCCTCGTGAGCCGTATTGTGTCGGTACGGGTTCAATGGGCTGGCCATTAGCGTTAAAAAATTCAAAAAAAATTAGAAAAATTAGAAAAAAAAAACAAAAATGTATGAAAAAATTCAAAAGAAATGGGAAAAATTTAGAGTAATTAAAAAAACTCGAAGATGTAGAAAACTTTTTAAAAATATATGTAAATTAAGAAAAAGAACCTAAAAATATGAAATAAATTCTAAAATGAGACAAATAATTGAAGGATTAACTCATCGTGAACTTAAACCGAGAAGTTATACATTCACGAGAGTAATCCAAACAACAATATAAAACACTTTACATTCAAAAGTTTTAAAAGAACACCAAATACAATATCGATTAATATACAAAGAGTCATAAAGCTCCTGGCTACTAGCATATCCTGTATAATCTAGTTTTACATATTTTAAGAATTCATAGGCTATCTAAGCATTGTTTTGGCTAGGAAAAGCTCCTATTCTAATTTAAGGTTCCCACTCAGATTTTGATGTATAGGATTTTGTTCCTTCTAGCTCAAAATCACAATATACGATTGGTTGGTGGAGAAAATGGTGGAGTCTCTATGGTGCAGCTGCTCTCCAAGCTTGATGGTCGTGGTGGGAATTCCTTGCGACAGCTGACTGAAAACGTTGTAAGTACTCCCGACAATTACATGTTTGACGATGCCTTAGTCCAGTTGCTGTAGAGGATGAAGAATCTTGAGATCTTGTATGAACATCATATGCATGAACGTAAGCGTTCATGTCAACTCCATGAAATTTACACACTCGGCGTAAAAGCTTGCGTCCGATCTCTTGGATAACACTGAATCTGGTGTCATCACGATGCTTCGCGTAGTGATGTCGGGCTTGACCTTCTATTTGAGTGCTGACATGTCTTCTGACTTTGTATCCAATTTCATGGCCTAACTAGGTTTGCGTGGTGTCATAGACAGGTACATGATCCCCTTGTCTAAGGCTCATAGTTAATTCTTTCACAATATCAGTCCAATTTGTCCATCTAGAATCACTGTTAAAGAAAAGAGACTAGAATGATAATTTAGATAAGAAAAATATTTAAAATGAGAGGAAAAGAGTTATCATAATCATATTTCGGATTTTTGGATTTTTGGTAAAACTATTTTAAATTTTGTCAAATTACCACCAAGAGCAAAAGAATTTTCACAAGAGAATGAAGAGAAGAGAATGCAACTTTGCTGGTGTGGAAATGAGGGGGGCAACCACCTATTTATAGGAAAAATTCAAGATTTTTTTGGAAATTTTTTTTAACATTTTTGAATTTTTAAAGTCCCCAACGACTATAAAACGATTATTTTTCAAACTAAACGGCTCATTGGACCGTGTCAAGGTGCCAGCCCAAGTACGGCACAGGCTCGCAGGTCATACCGATACGGCCCATTTACAGTTGGATCGGACCGTGCCATCAGTGGCATGCCTTGAGCCGATCCGTTTAGCCCGACCTACTTGACTATCTCTACCAACCGCCCCACGCCTCGAGGGTGGACCGTTTGATTTGAATTTTGAACGTGTGAGATGAAGGAACTGTACACTAACTCGACTTTTCAGTTCTCACTGCTGCATGGAGGAAGAGATGGTGTACGACAGCCTAAAACAGGGCATGGAGCATGATGTGACGGTGTATCATCTCATTTGTTACAACTATTTTGTTCTAAGATTAAATAAAAATAAATAATTACATAAAAATAATAACATCAAATAAATAAAATATACTGACTGCTAAAATCCATTAGAACATAAAAATGACTAAAGGGTGTGAATTATATTGAAATAACAATCGCTATGATATACGTGAACTACATAACTAGAAAATAGTGTAACGATCACTATTTCACTTACAAAAATTTAATAATGCTTAAAGTTCTACATGCGTTGCGCTAATGTACATGATGATATCTCAGTCATACGTGAGTTGAATAAACATGCGCATGTATGCGTGGATTAACTGCTCTTTAATCAAATAATTAACTAGAAAAAAAGTAGGGCCACATCCTGGTTTAACTCCTAAATACTCATACCAAGACAAAAAAAAAGGCCTGCCGCCCACGTCATTACACACACAAAAAAAAGTGGCGCATAGCAAACTGTCTTGTAAGGGTATGTACGGTAAGACCACGTCAGTTGACTTTTAGCCTGTACACATCAACTTTAGTTTATATAGAAAAGTGAGAAAAGAGGAGAGAGAGAAAGCTGACTCTTATTTAGTAGTCAGCTTTGCACGGGAGTATAGGTAGATCATTTATGTATAAGAGAGAAAAGATAGTTATTACACAACATCTAAAGACAATCTAATTTAGAAACAGTTATTGTACAAGCTGGCTTTTAACTTACTATTAGTCGGTAGTTAACTTTGCTATTGTACTTGCCCTAAACGGAGTCAGAGAGTGAGTCCTCCCATAACTGCATGTGTAGCGTCTCTCCCACACTCAAAAAAAATGGCGTCATGACTACATGCGTTCAGGGCTTAATTACCATCTCAACTGCTGAAATTAACCCAAAAAAAAAGATATTGGCCCACTATGCAGCCACTTTATACATAGAAGTACAGAGTAATAAAAGAATGGAAGATGGCCTCCTTGATTGTGTGCATGCATATATGAATTATTAGGAGCTTCTCTAATCAACTAGCTAAGCACTTGACCAGACCCCCCCCCACTGGTCAGCCACGATGTTGAATAATAACAGCACGAGGGGCTACATGCATGCATAAACCATTCCTTAATTAAGTAATTAATTAGTGGATTGATCATGAAGTAAAAAAAAAGAAGGCAGGAAAGAAAATTAAAAAAGAAAGAAAGAAAAGGAACTCACCATTCCACGTCACTTAATTTGGAGTAGTGCATGCATGGATAAGACTTGCATGTACTAATCAGTTTCTCCGATCCATTAGCTAATCTCAGCCACATGCATACAAACACATACACGCAGGAGGAGCTGAACCACACGCAGGCATGCAATAGTGCAATACGGAGAGAAGTTGAGCCACATGCGTACGTGCAGGAAGGAAGTGCCAGTTGCTGCTGCACGCATGCATGGCGCAGCATCCATGGCCAAAGAAATGACATTTAACGCATGGCAGCCAAAACATAATATCTCTCCCACGTCGCAACGGAATGGCGTCATGACAGCATGCAAGTAGGACGCAGTCCAAGCAATGCTCGTCTTGCCCAGCCGCAGTTAAAAGGCAAGCTTACATGTAGAATAAATAAATGAAAAGAAAAGGAAAAATAGCAAGGGAGTTACGGCTAGGGGTGAAAACGGTATCGGTAAATCCCGGAATTCCGGAAACTATTTTCGGAATTTTTCGACCGGACGTGTCGGTATCGGTAATGTTCGGAATCGGAATCGAAATCGGAAATTTTTGTCGGAAACGATAACGATAACGGTTTTGACAAGTTCCGACCATTTCCTTCGGTTTCCGAAAAAAATCGGTAAATTCCATCGGTAATTACCGGAATCGTTCAGCCCACAGATCACACTCCTTCAGCCACTAAAACGCCCATAAGTTTTTACTCCGAACTCTGATTTAGTTGATCTTGGACTCTATGCGAAGCTTATCATGAGGGCTACAATCTCCACCCATTTTTATGATTTAAGCAACCATAGATATTTTTAAATATGATTAAAACAAAACTCTAATGTAGTCATTCAAGTCTAATATCTGATTTTTCGAAATCTCTCACATAGACTTGACCAAGGGCATGACTACAAGCTCGAAAGAGTCAATAAGATCAAATATTGAGCCATGTAATGATCAACTCATGATCAAAACAATTTTGCAAAACATATTTACAAATTCTAATCACATGCTCCAATATCAAATTAAGCACACCTCATTTGCAACATACATTTGCAAATAAACCAAGAACTTATGAGATCAATCCTTTCATGCCCGTCACTCGTTTAGAAGCTTATGCCTTCTATGCCCATCACTCGTTTTCATTGGTCAAATTCCTGATGCTGATGAGTGATAATAACTACTTTGCCAGTATCACATGTTTTTTTGCTTTTATTTTCGTATCTCCAATGCTTCATTATCGATTTATCGCTGTGATTATCTATGTGCTCCGAGCCCCTATTATCTATGTGCATGTCTTTGTATGTCATATTTCCGGTTTGGCGCCGCAAGGGTCTGGTCGGTCTAGTAGCAAGTGACTAATAAATTTCAATCCTCGTGTGGAGAGATGTATTATTTGATATGAGATATTGAGACTATCTTATGCTATGTGATGTAAAGACTCGTGTGGAGACTATCTTATGCTATGTATGCCTGTATGGAATGTATGATATCGTCAACTGTAAATACTTATAAGGTATTGCTTTTAAGTGCTATGTGAATCTGTTGCTTAATGCTTTGCTGTTATGCGTTATGAGATATTGATTTTCTAGACTAGTTATGCTATTGTATACATTTACATTGGTAATGTATGTTCATCATAAATTTGTGAATATTTATTTATTACTAATTTATATGTGGATGTACGATTTGTGTGAATTTTTTGAAGTCAATTGGTGGTACATGTCGTTACGACGTTACCGGTCTCTTTTTCGGATTCCGATCGTTACCGATATATATTTTGTATCGAATTTTTGTTTTCGATATTTTCGAATTACCGATGCCATTTTCGTTTCCGTAGTTATCGATTCCGGTATCGTTTCCGAGGAAAAATATGAAAACAAAAATGATTTCAGTGTTTTCCGACCGTTTCTGACCGTTTTCACCCCTAGTTACGGCAACTTCCCTCAAGTAAACCGCCTTTGATCCTTGCTCTATAAATAGGGGTAAAGGGTAGAGAGAAAGATGACTTTTGGAGAAAACACGGGGGAGAGAAAACACTTGAGAGGAAAGCTATAGAAAAATAAAGAGGGTGCAAGCTGCCATTAAGGAAGAAAAAGGTAAAAGAAAGTGAGAATTATGTTCTTCCTTAGCCTTTAGGCTTGGTCAAGTAATACAAGCCAAGGAACTCTTCTTTCTCCCATCCTCTTCCGCCCTTAGGCTTGGTCAGGCGATACAAGTCAATGTGCATTTTCCATCAAGACCTTATTTCCTAGTTCGGTCCCGTAGTGGATACGGATTCAAGAGCGAAGATATAATATCCTCATTTCTTAGTTTCGGTCCCTACGCATGGATATGAATCAAGGGTGAGAAGTATCAAAACCTCATTTCTTAGTTCGGTCCCGTAGTGGATACGGATTCAAGAGTGAAGATACAATATCCTCATTTCTTAGTTTCGGTCCTAACGCATGGATACTAATCAAGGGTGAGTAGACTCAAGACCTCATTTTTTAGTTCGGTCCCGTAGTGGATACGGATTCAAGAGCGAAGATACAATATACTCGTTTCTTAGTTTTGGTCCCTACGCATTGATACGAATCAAGGGTGAGAAGTTACAAGACCCTGTTTCTTACGTTCGGTCGCTTAAAACGGATACGAATCATGAGCGGGTATATGCTGCAAAAGAAAATGATACATCAGAAAAATAGCTAAATAACCAAACTTTGTCACGGTTACACTCACACATGGGTTCCATATTTGTGAATACTATGTCATGAGTAGTAACACGGAAAAAAAATATACTAACATACTATCCCACGGCCATACTGTGGTCGTGCTCATGCATGCCTGAGCTAAATACTGGATTAGTGAAGAAAGAGAGCAGAAAAGAGAATAAAAATAAACACATCATCCCACATCACATTGGAGTGGTGCATTCATGGATAAATACTTGATTCTAAGCCTCGCATGTACTAATTAATTTATCCATTAGTTAATTAATAACAATTGAGAGAGGTCCGCATGGAAGTCAAGAAAGTGCCTGCAAGTCCTCAAATTAGCAGCTGTAGCTGAAGCACTACGTGCTCTAAATCACTAACAAAAATAAATAAATGGGGAAAAATGTGACATCTTGGCTGGTACGGCTGCACGCATGCATTAAGAGAATAATTACCATTTCAATTACTCAAATTAACAAAAGATAATAGCCACTAACCCATGTCCACTACAACTATTGCATCCCAAATACATGCATGCAACAAAAGTGACAACTTAAAAAATTTGAATAGTATAATTAGCCCAGGAAGACTCGGCGCAAAGAAAAATCATGCAAAATGCCATGCACATCCATGTCCTGCACCCCTGTACGTGTAGACTGCAATTAAATAAATCTAAGTATTGCAGTGTACGTGTGCTAATTACTTTCTTTATTTGTTAATTATGAAGGATAATTAGTAAGGCCCATGCAACCATGCATGACTCAGTCAAAGTATGAAGGACCATGTGGAGGTCCATCCATATTTGTGATGAGTATTTGACTTTATTTGAGCAAGGTTTGCTCAAGTTTGAGTTTGATTTGGATTGATTTTCAAAATGAAGCAATTTGAGTTGTCTCTGTCAGGAGTGGCAGTACCGGTCGTATGGGCGCGGTAGTGATGAGTTGGATGGGTTTATTGCATATCATTGTGGGCATTGCTATGTGAAAGGTTTTTCCTTGTCTTTGATGGTTGTAGGGCGACGGTGCTAGGTCATGGTGAGGTGGAGGATGACCGGGACTAGGCGAGGAGCGTCGGAGGTCCAGACGGTTGGGAGATTGCCGGAAGATGATCGGAGACGGAGTCCGGGCAAGTCAAGAAGACAAGGAAAGGAGATGATGCTAGCTAGATGCCGCGTGGATCAATGAGGGCCGTCGGATTGAGGTCTAGTTGATAGGTTAGCGGGTCTAGGTAGTATGCTTTGAAAATCATGCAAGAAAACCCGGTATGTGTGTGGGTTTTGGGTTAGCCCTTGCATGACTGTGTGTGTGGGTTAATCCTAGCCCTTAGATGAGTGCTCTAGGGTTGAGGGACTCATCCAAGGGTGGTAGGTGGCCCAAGAGTAGTATAAATAGGGGTGGAGGGGCAGCCTCCTCCCCTTGAAGGTTTTGAGGTTTTTGAATGCTCCTTTGAGCTTTGCCCATATGAAAGCGAGGCTTTGTAACCTCTCCTTACAGAAATGAAAGTTTTATCCATCCACCTCTGAATTTATTTTGCGCATTTACATTATGTCTTTACTTTACGCAATTTAAATTCAGCATTTACTTTCCTGCAATTACATTCTCGCAATTTACTTTCACGCAATTTGGATTTGCCTTCCAGCCTTCTAAATGCTGTTGATCTGGGATGTTTTGAGTGTGTTCATATGGTTTTACATCTCTTTTGCACTCTTGGATTGAGTAGAGACCATCTTTTCTTTCAAGTTTCAACTTTGTTCAGAACTTGTTCTTTGCGCAGCATTTAGTATTTGATTTTTATAAAAATAAATAAAAATCATTTTTAAGTGATTATTATTTGAGGAGGTGCGGGACTCTGATATCCACTTGTACAAAAAATTTGGAGTTCACCTGTTGCACCGTTTGGGCGCCATGAGGTGAAAACCGAGCCCCAAACTTTCTGCTCGAAGTTCTTGACTGACTGTATTCTTTGATTTTTCCTGTTTTTTCTGTAAGGCTTTTTTAGGAGAAATTTGGTGGAGTTCTTCAAGACTCTGATGTTAATAGGGAGAAAAATTCTCAAAATTTTGTGAGCTTAATAAACCCACTAATCTCCTGTTCAAATTGAGGACAAGTTCTGGAAATTCTGCTTTTGCTTTTCTGAAAGTGACTTTTGTGATTTCAATTGATGTTCTTTCTAAAAGCAAGAGTTGGATTGATTCCTCTTTATCTTGGACACTAGACAACCAGGATTGTGACTCAAAAATCCCCACATATTTTATGGTACTTATCCACGCAAGCTTGGGGTACACATAGTTGTCTAGTTTTTCGGGTTTTTCACGATTTCCTTTGAGCGATCTTGTCGACGTTTTTGTTGGAGTATTTTGGGGGAAAATTTATTTGTAACCATCACCCCCCCTCTGTTCGCCATCTCGGTCCTTCAATTGGTATCAGAGCCGGTTTTGCTCTTCCATAGATCTTGACCGGTCTCAAGAGCCATGGCGATGGACAAGTATTCCACCAAGCCTCTCATTTTTTTTGGAGTCGATTTTCCATTCTGGAAGTCGCGCATGGAGTCATACATCATTGCCCAGGGCTTTCTGATATGGCAGAAGGTGAAACTCCCATATGAGGTTCCTGCCGATGAAAACGTCACGGCCGGCAATATGGCTGACGTTGAGGCGAATGCTAAGGCAAGGAACATCCTCATACAGGGTCTTAGCCGCAGTGAGTATGACATGATTTCTCACCTTCGTTCTGCTTATAAGATTTGGGTGACCCTCGATGCTTACCATGAGGGCACTACCCAAATCAAGACGGTTCGACAGGACCAATTCAAGCGTGAGTTCAACAAGTTTGAATAGCATGCTGGTGAGAGTCTTGATGAGTGCTTGGTCGTTTACCAAGATCTTGAGCGATCTTCGAGCAGTTGGTTGCATATACCCTGACTCGGATAATGCTCGACATTTCTTGACCGCACTCGATTTGCGTGTTTGGGAGATGAAGGTGACCACCATCAAGGACACCACCGATTTATCGACTCTGACTCTTAATGGGCTTTATTCCCGCCTCAAGACTCATGAGATCGATGTCGTCTCACGGAAGACGAAATCTCAGTCGATGGCCTTGGTCACCGATCCCATTGGATCTTCTTCTTCTGATCCTTCTATTGGTTTCTCTCTTTCCGCCCTTTGTGAGCTAAGCAATGACTAACTGAAAAAATTTCCAGAAAATGAGCTTGCTCTTCTCGCTCGCAAGTTTTCTCATGCATACAAGAGGGTAAGAGAGAGAAAGAGAGGTGGCATGATCACATGCTTCGAGTGTGGTGGCCCCAACCACATTCGGGCTAATTGCCCCAAACTGGAGAAGGCTAAGAACGATGTTGGCGATTCGGGCAAGAACAACTACACCAACAAGAACCGCAACAAGAATCCTCCAGTTCGTGAGCCGACGCGTGAGAAGAAGTACCGCAACTTCTCCAAGAACAAGAAGCTCTTCCACCGCGTCCTCGCCGCGCTTGACGACATCAACCTCTCCGACACGGAGACATGGAGCGACGAGGGCGAGGATGATCCGCAAGAGAAGAAAGGCGACGACGACTTCTCCGGCATGTGCTTCATGGCCGACACCAACGGCATCAGCGACTCCGAGCTTTACAGCGACTCGGACGAGGTACCCTCCTATGTCCAGCTCAATGAAGCTTTCTGTAAATTAGGAAAATTTCATGCTAAAACTAGAGCTAGGTGTACAGAGCTTGAGAAGGAAGTAGGTACCTTGACTCGGGAGTTAGCTTCTCTTAGATCTTCTCCCTCCCGAGTCAGTGATGATTGCTCTTTGTGTGATGCTATTCTTGTGGAGTTGGAGAACTTAAGGACTATGCATGATAGTGTGTTGACTGAATTAGAAAGTCTTAAGTTGAAGAATACTAGCGATAATTCTATTGATGCTATTCCACTAGATGCTAGTTTTCTTCATGCTCACTCTACTCCTTGTACTAATTGCCCTAAATTGCTTACCGAAATTGATGCCATAAGCGATCACCTTAGGAAGCTTTTTTCTAGAAACGATGAACTTGAAATGCATGCTTCTAAGGACCCAGTCAGCTCATGTGAGGGCTGTAGGCAACTAAAACTTGACAATGAATCCTTAAATGTCAAGTGTGCTAAACTTGCTAAGGACTTACTAGATAAGTCACAAGAAAGTTGCTTGCGATGTTCTGTGATTGAGGGGGACTTGGATAAAATCCATGTCGAGCTTAGGAAGAAATTAGAAGACCAAGCTCATAGAATTAGAAATGCGTCTTGCGTTTCTTGTGAGGCCCTCAAGATTGAGGCAGCGTGTTGAGAGAGCTCATCTTTCTGGTTCTTCTTCTTCTTCTTCTTCCCCTTGCTCTTCTTGTGTCTCTTTCTTTCGAGATTGCCAGTATCTTATGAGCACTCTCGAGAAGTTTGTTGGAGGCAAGAAGAAGCTCAATCTTATTCTAGACCAATCCAAGATTAGTAGATTCAATCAAGGTCTAGGATTTGATCCTTTGGAACACGCTCGGGCGCATCCTCCCACCATTGTGCGCGGCTCCAAGAGTGGTGAAATTGTGGTAGCTCCCAGAGTGAGTACCACCGTGTTTAGGTCTGCTGGGGTTGTTCATAGGACTTCTGACCAGAAGGGTGTTACTCCTATTACTTCTGCCTCTAGCAAGGCGAAGTACACATGCACCTTCTGTAAGAAGGATGGTCACCTAGTAGATTTCTCTTTCAGGCACACCAAGATCAATCGGCGTGAGCGTGTTGCTGCCCTTAAGGGTATTTAAGGTCATCCCCAGACTTTGAGTGCTCCTAAGGCACACACTGCTTCTAGACAGGTTAGAGAGTCGCTTGTTTTTGGGCAGCGTCCAGGACTCGGTTTTCATGCTAGTTTTTTTAGTCTTAGTCCTGGAGCTGTTCGTAGTCAGTCTTTCCGCCGTCCTCTTTATATTCCTCGTTTTTCTCATCGAGGTAGATATCAGCGGCGTGATGTGTTTTCTGGTAGGAGTTTTAGGCAGCTTCACTGGGGTGGTTCGGCTTTTGCACCACGGCATGCCAACCCAGTTTCAGCTCCTAGATCATCTATTAGAGTTGCTACTGATTTTGTTAGGGTTAAACGTTAGAGAGACACTCGAGTCCAGTCTTCTTCTGTGACTGGTACTCTGAGGTGTCGTATGGTTCAGTATTGGGTTCCTAAGTCTTCACTCTATCCTAGTACTGAGTCATCTTTCTTTCTTGTGTCTTGATCAGGTTCGTCGGATGGGGAAGGGAGATGTTTGGATTGCCGACTCCGGTTGTTCTCGTCATATGACCGGAGATTCACGATGGTTCTCTTCCCTAGTCCGAGCCCCCAGTGATGAGTTGATCACTTTTGGGGATGCCTCTTCAGGTAGAGTCATTGCTAAAGGTACCATTTGCATTAATGACAATTTCATTCTTAAAGATGTTGCCTTAGTAAGTAAGCTGCAATACAATTTGCTTTCTGTTTCTCAGCTTATTAATGACTCTTTCGAGGTGAGTTTTAAGAGTAATGCCTGTAGAATTCTCGATTCATCAGGAGGGTTAGTTTGCGGGATTTCTAGATTTGGGAGAGTCTTCCGTGCTGATTTTTCTGTTTCTTCTAGAGACTCTCTTCGGTGTTTGATTGCTTTTGAGTCCCGTGATCTCTCCTTCTGGCATAGGAGACTTGGTCACATTGGATTTGATCATTTGACCCAAGTTAGCAGCCACGATCTCATTCATGGTTTGCCCAAACTCAAAATGGTTAAAGACTTAGTTTGCTCTCCCTGCCGACATGGCAAGATGGTTGCTGCTTCTCATCCCCCAGTCACTGTTGTGATGACTGATGCACCAGGATAGCTTTTACATATAGACACTGTTGGTCCAGCTAGAGTGCAGTTAGTGGGTGGGAAGTGGTATATTCTTGTCATTGTTGATGACTTTTTGAGGTATTCTTGGGTGTTTTTCATGTCCTCTAAGGATGAGACTTTTACCCATTTTAGGGGTTTGGTTCATAGGTTGTCTTTTAAGCTCCATGGTTCCCTACGAGCTATACACAGTGACAATAGCACGGAGTTCAAGAACTCCTATTTTGAGAGTTTCTGTGTGGAGTCTGGTTTGGAGCATCAATTCTCCTCTCCCTACGTCCCTCAACAAAATGGCGTAGTGGAAAAGAAGAACAGACCACGTAGAAATGGTCGGACGATGCTAGGCAGTCAGATACTCTAGGAAGTTTTGGGTGAGGCTATAGCTACCGCTTGCCATGTTTCTAATCGTGTATTCTTGAGAGCACATTTGCACCGCACTTCTTACGAGTTGAGGTATGGGCGAAAGCCCAGTGTTTCTCATTTTCGTGTGTTTGGTTGCAAGTGTTTTATTTTGAAGCCTGGTAACCTGGATAAGTTTGAGTCTCGTTCTTCTAATGGTATCTTTCTGGGTTATTCGACTTCTTCTCGTAGCTATAGGGTCTGGAGTTGCGATGCGCATAGGATCATAGAGACCTGAGAAGTGACCTTTGATGTGGCTAGCCCAGGAGCTAGACCCGATATTTCAGGCTCTTCTTCTTCCTCCGAGACCATCTTTGTAGAGGATGAGGATGATGGAGATGATGGTGTTCCACCTGATCCAGTCCCCTCTACAGCTGAGGTGCCTCCTGTTTCCATTTCTGCACCTCAGGAAGGCCAGCCCTTGCCTTCTGACTCTCATTCAGCAAGTGGCTCTGCTCCTATCTCTTCTGTGCATGAGGTAGAGGCCACTTCTACTTCTGGACCTCCCCGTCATATTCAGCGTTCTCATCCACCTGATCAGATCATCGGCGATCTATTTGAGCGAGTCACTCGCTCAAAATCAGGTTTGTCTAGTTTCTACCTTCACTCTGCCTTTGTTGCCTCGTTTGAGCCGAAGGATGTGACTCATGCATTATCTGACGAGTCTTGGACTAATACTATGCATGAGAAACTTGAAAACTTCGAGAGGAACAAAGTCTGGCAGCTTGTAGAACGTCTATCTGGTCATAATGTCATTGGGACCAAGTGGGTGTTCAAAAATAAGCAGAGTAAGGATGGGGTTGTCATTCGCAACAAGGCTAGACTAGTTGCACAGGGCTTTTCTCAGGTTGAGGTTCTTGACTTTGAGGAGACCTTTGCCCCTGTAGCTAGGCTAGAGGCTATCCGAATCCTGCTTGCATTTTCTGCATCCAAAGGCTTCAAGCTTTATCAAATGGATGTCAAGAGTGCATTCCTCAATGGCTATATTGAGGAAGAGGTTTATGTCAAGCAACCTCGAGTTCGAGAACCCCAAGTTTCGAGTCATGTATACAAGCTTTCCAAAGCTCAGTATGGACTCAAGCAGCCCCAGTATGGTATGAGAGGCTCAAGTCTTATCTTCTCGATCATGACTTTAAAATGGGCATAGTAGACAAAACTCGCTTCATCGGACACCATGAGTCTCATTTTCTTCTTGTCCGATTTATGTGGAAAGTATCATTTTGGTGGCTCGTCCCATTCGCTTGTGTCTCGGTTTTACGAGGTGATGAGCACTGAGTTTGAGATAAGTATGATGTGCGAGTTGAGCTACTTTTTGGATTCCAAATCAAGCGGACTCGGAGGGTACTTTCTTGCATCAAGGCAAATATACCGTGACCTCTGAGGCGCTTGATATGTCCGATGGGAAGCCGGTGATGACTCCTATGGCCACCATCGCTGTCCTCGAGCCCGATGAGGATGGTGAGCCTGCGATCAAAAGGAGTTTGAGCATGATCGGCTCCTCTTGTACCTCACCGCTTGAGGCCGAACATACATTTCATTGTGTGTCTGCAGCGCTCGATTTCAAGCTTCTCCTCGCGCTCTCACCGCCAAAGCGGTCAAGCGCATCTTCGTGTACCTTCGTGCTACCACCGATTATGGTATTTGGTACTCTTCTTCTTCTTGTCTATCTCTTAGAGCCTTTTCCGATGCCGACTTTCTTTGGTCAGAGGATAGATAGGAAGAACACTTCGGCACTTGCCAATCCATTGGCACTTCTCTTGTTTCTTGGTCATCTAGGAAGCGGTTTGGGGTTGCACATCCACCGCGAGGCCGAGTATGTTCTTTGCGACCGATTCTTTGTAGCAGTGCTCTGGATGAGATCGACCTTACGGGACTATGGGTTAGAGATAGAGAGTGTGCCACTTTTCTCGTGACAACACTTTAGCTATTTGCATTGCTAAAAACCCGATGCAACATTCGGACCAAGCACATTGATATTAGATATCACTTCCTTAGAGACCATGTGGAGAAGGGAGATATCGCGCTTCGATTCAGAGAGAGTGACCTTGATTAGCCGATATCTTCACCAAGCCTTTGGATAGCTCCAGTTTGTTGCCTTGAGGAGTGAGCTTGGAGTCGTGAACCCTTACGACCTTTCGTGAGGGGGAACCGGTTTGTATATTATGTATTATATGTTTTCTTCCAGCTTTTCTTTTCTTTATGTTTCTTACGGGTGACTTTGGGCTTGTTTTCTTGAGTTGAGTTCACTCACTTAGACTTCGCATGCCTTGCATGGACCTCTTATCTTGTGCTTTAGGTTGCTATCATGCGTGATTAGTCGTTCTCTCTCTCTCTAGGTTGATTTCCCTCACAGTCTTATAAGTCTAGCAGGTATTGGGTCTCCTGGGTAGACAGGGTCTGTGTGCACTCCTTAGTTGGGATCTAGAGTCAGCTTTCCTATGTCAGTCACTGGGGAAGATAAGAGCGAGTCTGAGCCATAGTGAGTCTCTTCTATCCTATATATGCTCAATAGCCATTCAGTTTTGCAGTTTCTCGACTTCTTCTCCTCATTCTGTTTTTCTGGTTATTATTGAGTTCATTCGGGTTTTCTTTATGCCTAATCTTGATAATAACTCAACTCTAACCAGATTTGAGCTTAAAATTGATTCATTTGTTGAGGGGGAGTTTGGGAATCTGTTCGTGCATTTCATACAGACTGCATTTCTTGTTTAATGAGCTTTATCTATTATGCAATTGATTTCTTCTTCATGCTATACACCATGCTACATCATATGGAGGAAATCACTAGCTTAGATATGTCCAAGTTCATTTAAATTGCTAAGCTTAAAAATAAAATAAGCCTTAAATGAAAAACTTGATGAAACTTGTTGCTTTTACTTGCTAGGTTTCTTCTCTAGAGGTTTGTACCATAATTTGAGAAATTTTGGAGTTCTCTAGAGTCCCTATAGCAACTTGGGTGAAACTAGTTTGATCCATGCTAGAGTCCTTCAATTTCTCATAAATCATTGTGCTAAAAATGAAAATTAAACAAAATTGATTCTTCTTGTGCACATACGACTCAACACCTTGTATTCACAAGACCGCTTCCCATTGCACTTGGGATGAACTTGGAATACATCGTGTTTGACCTAGACCATCCTCTTAAGAGTTCATCTTGAGATGGTCGCATACGGCTTGAGTCAATTGGTTGTCAAAAGAAAATGCAAATAAATTAAAAACAAAGACATATGTGGGTAAAGAATGCAAATAATATCAAACATTTGCACCCCGCTATGTCTTGTATGATGATAAATCAAAATTTGCATTAAGTGATAAATGAGCCCGAAGGACCTTGTATGCTCTTCTAGATTCCCCAAAGTGTTGAGTAGGTTGAACTCTAGGTTTTCCTTTTGATCCTTAGCGTGGCTATTCTTCTATTTTTGAAACTAAAGCTAAGTGTTGCACTTGTCAAATCTTGCTAAAAATTAAATATTCAAAACTAAGCTCGTATTTGCACTTGGACATGTCTTAGACTAGTCTAATCTAAAAATTGACTAGCTTGGTGTCATATCTTGTCATTGTGATCAATTGGATAATCTTCAAAGCTCCCTTAAGTTGCATTTCATGCATACAAAAAAAAAGAGGGAGAAAATTCCATGTTGATGCCTATATTGCCAAAATGGGGAGAAAATATAGAAAAGGCATCATTAAAGAAAGAGATAAAAATGTGAAAGCTTGTTGGTTCTTATGATCTTTGTAAATCTTTGCTATTTTTTTATGGATCATAATCACATTTGGCACTTACGATTGGTTTTTAGAGCTTTTGTGAAAAACTTGCTCTTTTCATGGTCTTGCTCTAAATTCTTTCTGCCAACTTGGTCATGATTTTATATCTTTCTCTCTGGACCAAGTTTGGCTTTGCAATCAAATTGCTTTCATCTTCTCTCATTCAAACTTTTATGCTTTTTGTGTTGTTTGTCAATATACTCATCAAGGGGGAGATTGAAGGACCATGTGGAGGTCCATCCATGTTTGTGATGAGTATTTGACTTTATTTGAGCAAGGTGTGCTCAAGTTTGAGCTTGATTTGGATTGATTTTCAAAATAAAGCAATTTGAGTTGTCTCTGTCAGGAGTGGCAGTACCGGCCGTATGGGCACGGTAGTGATGAGTTGGATGGGTTTATTGCATATCATTGTGGGTATTGCTATGTGAAAGGTTTTTCCTTGTCTTTGATGGTTGCAGGGCGACGGTGCTAGGTCATGGTGAGGCGGAGGATGACCGGGACTAGGCGAGGAGCGTCGGAGGTCCAGACGGTTGGAAGATCATCGGAAGATGATCGGAGACGGAGTCCGGGCAAGTCAAGAATACAAGGAAAGGAGATGATACTAGCTAGATGCCGCGTGGATCAATGAGGGCCGTCGGATTGAGGTCTAGTTGATAGGTTAGCGGGTCTAGGTAGTATGCTTTGAAAATCGTGCAAGAAAACCCGGTACGTGTGTGGGTTTTGGGTTAGCCCTTGCATGGCTGTGTGTGTGGGTTAATCCTAGCCCTTAGATGAGTGCTCTAGGGTTGAGGGACTCATCCAAAGGTGGTAGGTGGCCCAAGAGTAGTATAAATAGGGGTGGAGGGGTAGCCTCCTCCCCTTGAAGGTTTTGAGGTTTTTGAATGCTCCTTTGAGCTTTGCCCACATGAAAGTGAGGCTTTGTAACCTCTCCTTCCAGAAATGAAAGTTTTATCCATCCACCTTTGAATTTATTTTGCGCATTTACATTATATCTTTACTTTACGCAATTTAAATTCAGCATTTACTTTCCCGCAATTACATTCTCGCAATTTACTTTCACGCAATTTGGATTTGCCTCCCCTCCTTCTAAATGCTGTTGATCTTAGATGTTTTGAGTGTGTTCATATGTTACATCTCTTTTGCACTCTTGGATTGAGTAGAGAACATTTTTTCTTTCAAGTTCCAACTTTGTTCAGAACTTGTTCTTTACGCAGCATTTAGTATTTGATTTTTATAAAAATATATAAAAATCCTTTTTAAGTTATTCTTGTTAGAGGAGGTGCGGGACTCTGATATCCACTTGCAGAAAATTTTTGGAGTTCACTTGTTGAACCGTTTGGGCGCCATAAGGTGAAAACCGAGCCCCAAACTTTCTGCTCGAAGTTCTTGAATGACTGTGTTCTTCGATTTTTCCTGTTTTTCTGTAAGGCTTTTTGAGGAGAAAGTTGGTGGAGTTCTTCACGACTCTGATGCTCATAGGGAAAAAAATTCTCAAAATTTTGTGAGCTGCAGAAACCCACCAACCTCCTGTTCAAATTGAGGACAAGTTCAAAATTCGCTTCGCTTTTAAAGTGACTTTTGTGATTTGAATTGATGTTCTTTCTAAAAGCAAGAGTTGGATTGATTCCTCTTTATCTTGGATACTAGACAACCAGGATTGTGACTCAAAAATCTCCACATATTTTATGGTACTTATCCATGCAAGCTTGGGGTACACATAGTTGTCTAGTTTTTCGGGTTTTTCACAATTTCCTTTGAGCGATCTTATCGAGGTTTTTGTTGGAGTATTTTGGGGGAAAATTTATTTGCAACCATTCACCCCCCCTCTGTTCACCATCTCGGTCCTTCAAAGTATAGTCGACTGCATTCATATATTGATATAAAAAATCATAACCCATGTAGACGCGAATCCAATATAATCGTGGATAAACAAAGGGGTCAATTAATAACAAACCATTATCAAAGAAGTAAAAAAAATATATGAGTAAAGTCTGGACAAAGTGAAATAAATACTATGCCCCACTAAAAAAATCAATTAATGTGAAAATAATTAAAATGTCCCTGAGCAAGCATCCGTCAACGACGTCAAGATTGAAGACTTTTATTTTTATATTTTTGTAATGTCATATGTTACAATTTGGTGTAGTTTTCATGTTGGAATTCTTAATTAGAGGTTTCTCGCAAAGAGATGTAATTAACATAATTTTTATGTAAATGTATGAATTCTGGAAGTAATGTACCTGCAATACCTGATACTTGATGTTTTTTTAGTCTCATATTCAATCAAAATTTAAACAACTTGTCTCTAATGATGTGGAGATGGGTTCACGCCCATTTCCCCGTCATCACCATCCATCCATAAACGGTAGTGCATGAATCTTGTGTCTCGTTTCTAGCCGGGTTTGAAATCTCATTTTCGGTTGACATCTCGGGGTGAGCGAAATTCAAAATTTCATTGAGATCTCAGAATTTTGGACAAATCCTGGATAAAACACAAAAACCAAAATTCAAATCTATTTTTTTTCAACCGAGATTTCCAAGGTTTCGCCAAGAAATACCCAAATCTTGCCTAGATTACATGAGATTTCGGTAAAATTGAATCACATGTAAAATGGTGCACAGCATGTTGAATTTTTTTATGGATGGTCTTGACACATCACTAATATTCTTATAAAAATTATAGATGATGATAAAGCTTGAGGAAGTTTTCAAAATTCCGAAAGTGGTACTATCATGATAAAAGGCTGGTTGGCAAATTTGAACCAAATGAAAAATGGAACAAATGATGTTATAAAATTGCTAAAAAAATTTGGATGGTCCTGATACATCAATAGTGTTGTCATAAAAGTTTTAGATGATGATCAAGCTTCAGGAATTTTAAAAAATTCTGAAAGTGCTATTATCCTGATAAAAGCCTTACAATCAAAATTCAATCAAATGAAAAATAGTTCAAACCATGTTATAAAATTTTAAAAAAAAATTATGAATGGTCTTGATGAATCATAAGTTCCTCCATAAAATTGTCAAATGATGATCAAGTTTGAATGATTTTCCTAAATTCTGACAGTGGTACGTCCTAATAAAAGCGTGATGATCAATACATGGATTTGCTTGAACAAGCAAAAAAGATTTAGAATTTTTGAAACTTTTAGAAAAAGGTTCTAAGGCAATGCTTAAGCTCTCATAAAAATTTTGGATCGTGATCACACAGTAGTAAATTTATAAAATTCTTACAAGGGTAATGTACAATTTATGTTCTTTCTGTTTTTTTTTTATTTTTGAAATATAACAAATGAAGTTCAACGCTTTCATAGATTTGATTGAGAAAAAACCAAAGTTTGAAATTTTTAAAAATTTTGTAGAAGCGTTCTAAGGTAATCCTTAAGCTCTCATAAAAATTTTGGATCATGATCACACTCGAGCAGATTTATAAAATTCTAACAAGGTTATTGTCTCAATTATGTTCATTCTATTTTTGATTTTTTTCAACATAACAAACAAAGTTCAATTATTTTGAAACTTTTGTGTATGATCCTACACTACTAGAGATAGTACCGTAAATTTTTTAGAGTATGATCAAGCTTATAAAATTTTATAAAAATTTGACAATTTTTCTGCCAAAAGATTAAAACATCTCAAAAATTCGGTTTTTCAACAAAATTTCATGGAAGATGCCTTTCTTAAGGGTTATTGGGCCAAATCTGGTCAAAAAGTCTAATTTCAGTCAAAAAAAATCTGAGATTTCGGTGAATCTCCAAAAAATACTGTAGCAATTTTATTTTTTTTATCCGACCGAGATTTTAAATCTCGTCTCCAGTCGAAATCCGAGATCTCACCGAGATTTCGTGAAATTTTGTCGAGATTTGTAACCTTGGTTTCTAGTCCATGTGTCCCATATATGTTTTCGCAAGTTGGACAAAACTTTACAAATAAGTTGGAAATAGCTGTGGCATGCAAGTTTTCAAATTTTGCTTTCGGTTCACATATCGTCACCTTCCGAAATCCGAAATTTCAGTGAAATCTTGTTATTTCGGACGAAATCCAAATGAAATCTAAAAAGCAAAATTCAAATCCATAGTTTTTTTTGAATCGGGATTTATGAGATTTTGGTGAAATTTCCAAAATTTCGTCCGAAATTGTCAAAATCTTAGAAAATTTTAACTGAACGAAAAATGGTTCAAATGACGTCCAAAAATTATGAATTTTTTTTGAATGGTCATGACACATCACTAATATTCTCATAAAAATTTCATATGATGATCAAGCTTAAGGAATTTTTGAATAACCAAAAAAGGTTTAGAATTTTTGAAATTTTTATAGAAGGGTGCTAAGGAAATGATTAAGATCTCATAAAAATTTTGGATCATGATCACACTCTAGTGAATTTATGAAATTCTTACAATGGTACTGTATCATTTGTGTTCCTTGCATTTTTTATTTTTGAAAGATAACAAATGAAGTTCAATGCATCCATAGATATGATTGAGCAAACAAAAAAATTAAAATTTTTGAAAATTTTAGAGAAGGGTTTTGAGGTATTTCTTAAGCTCTCATAAGAAATTTGGATCATGATCACACTTGAGAAAATTTATAAAATTCTGACAAGGTTATTGTCTTAGTTATGTTCATTCTGTTTTTGATTTTTTAAAGATAACAAATGAAGTTTAATTATTTTGAAAATATTTTTGTATGATCCTACACTTCTAAAGATAGTATCATAATTTTTTGAAAGCATGATCAAGCCTGTACAATTTTATAAAAATCTAAAAATATTTCTGTCGAAATTATAAAATATCTCAAAAATTCGATTTTTCAACAATTTTTATGGAAGATGACTTTCTTAAGGGTTATTGGGCCAAATTCGGTCAAAAAAAGTCCAAAATCGGTCAAATTACTTGAGATTTCGGCGAGTTTTGGCGAAATCTCACCAATATTTTTGAGATTACTGTAGTATTTTTGAAATTTTTTTCGAATTTTTTTATCCGATCGGGATTTTGGATCCCGTCTCCGACCGAAATTCGAGATCTCGACGAGAAATTCCAAAATTTCACATGTTTTTATAACCTTAGTGCCATATAAAAACTATAGTACCGAATGGCCAACGACAGGCAGACACCAAACCTCTCTATACCTCTTGAACAATAATAAGTTTATATAGATTTTAATCTGCTAATTAGCTGTCGCTCGCCGGCGGGTTAGAATTGCCGTTCTCCTCCCTAGGCCCAAAGAGCATGGAATAGACAGGCAATGGGGGTCAATTTGTTCGCTGGTATCAAAATTTGCACGTGGCCACGTGCAACTTGTCCTGAGGCGAAGAACCTTATCCTGCTGCAGCGAATTTGAATGTCTCGGTATATTTCATTCTAGTTTTCAAATTTTATTTATAAATACATATTATTCTACAATTTTAATATAATATTTTTATTAGCTATTTTTAAAGTTATTTACAATACATTAACATATTATTTAGAGAGATCTAATAAAGAGAATAATACTGTCTTTTATAAATATATCTCGATGGATATACAATAATCTAGAATAGCATATATTCACGAACGCAGAAAATATGCTATGATCTCGATTATTCGCTGAGCATCATTCGGAACGCCACTGCTCCTTGTGCCTCACAAAAATCCAATTAATCTCGAGAGTTAGCGCCTTAGCGGTAGATGAAGCAAGCAGCGATGCGGTATGATATCAAATTCTAAAGATAAGATTATCACACTCTAATCAAAGCTTTGTATGGGGCTTTAAATCAATTTTAGCTTCTAAAAAGCTAGTAAATCCTCTAGATAGCTTAATTTTTACGTGGCTTTTGCATAATCTATAAATCATATATAAAAGTTAAAAGCTAGGTTGAATCTACTTTTACAACTTATTACCGAGAGAAATTAGCTATTTGTTAAATAATCTCTAAAAAAAACTACTACTTTTCAATTAAAAATAATAATTATAAAACAGCTAGCTTGTCAGACAGAAACTAATCCAGTCCCTCCAATTCCAAATATGCCACCTCAGCTCGTCCTCGTGTTCTACTTCTACCCCATCTCGCGTGCCGCCGCGTCGGCACCAGCGAGGGGACTCGCCATCGGAATAACCTATCCATCCATCACCGACGAGAGCGAGCTGGCAGTTGCGGCAGGTGCCCTCGCTTCTAAAACTCACTGACATGCGGGGATTGACGCCCACGACGCTACGACTGCCCCACCTTGTCAGTGACTGTGCGTAGATAAACAGCCGCCGACCGGGGAACCACCAGGTCAACGTCCGCAACCACCAGCTCCAGGGTCCCGCTCCAACAGTCCAGCCTCGCCACCCTTCCCACTTCCCACGCCCACCAACCAGCGCGATCGGAAGCGACGCGAGCGAAGCTGCTGCAGATGGCGGCGGTGGAGGGGGAGGTGAGGAGGGACATGTGGGGGCAGGAGTACCGGACGGAGTCAGCCGACTGCGCGGCGGCGCTCGACGCCTACTACGCGCGCACCATGGCGTTCGGCCGAGGCCGCGGCCCCGCCGTGCTCCGCGCCGCCGCAGTCGACCCCACCTGTGCCCTCGCTTCCGCGCTCGCCGCGCACTTCGTCGCGCCCCGCGACCCCGCCAGGGCCGCCGCCCTCCTCGCCGCCGCTGCTGACAACCTCGTAAGCGTCCTCCTCATATGCGGCAACCTCGCCCGCTCCAAATCGTCCTCGCCCTTTTGTTTCCGAATCCTCCCTTAACTTTGTAGAGTATTTGCGCCGCAATTTGTTTCGTTTGCTTCCTACCAGGGTAAAGCGACGGAGTACGAGAGGGCGGTGTTCCGGGCGCTCTCCGCGTTGGTGGGGGAGGAGAAGGAGGAGGAAGTCGCAATCGAGCGGCACTTCGAGGTTTGCCATGGCATGATTTTGGTTGCTGATTTGGAAATTGGAAGTGTTTGCTATTGAATTCTGCTATTTGCTGAGCGAGTAGCAAGTGATTAATCAATTTGGAGTGGATGTATGTGACAGTTGCTGAAGGAGTTCCCCAGGGATCTCATGTCTCTGAAGAGAGTGCAGCTCATGTGCTTCTACATGGGACGGCCGGATACGTCTCTGAAATTTGTTGAACAGGTAAGATGAGTATAAAACTGCTTAGCAATTAAGTATTTAGCCCCAAGGAAGTTGAAGTGACAAATCCTTTTCATTGGGTGACCTTGTGTTTCCCTACAACTTTGGATAAAAATCAAATCAAATAACTGCTCAAAGGAGAATTCCCATGGTTCGCTAGCAGTATGGTAGCTCAGTGCAGCGGTGGAACTAGAAAATTTTCAATGGGGGGTGCACACTTCACACGTACAACTCTATAGTCTTGTACAATAGTTTCGTAAAATTATAAATCCAATATATATATTCGAAATTTGTTAAAAGTACGATGCAAATAGTTCTAAGGCCTTACAAATCCCAAACAATCAAAATCAGAACCAATTCAATCAACAAATTTGACATATTGAAGAGGTGATCTCCTGACATTTTTCAAACTTTCGAGAACCACCCTAGATCTGCCCATGGCTCAGTGCATGAAACTCGGCAATAACATAGTGCAGCATTCCTTATGTAAGATTCTTGGATTTTTTTTTTGTCTTGGGACAAGTAGCACAAATGTGCAGGATCTTCTGAATGTAGTAGCCGTTAACTTTGCCGCCAAAAAAGGAATAATAATGATGATGCATCTATTAACCAGACAGTTCATCAGATCGGTATCACATGTTCCTCAAAAATACTACTGTACTAGGAATTATTTTTCATTAGATTTATGGTATTCATTGCTGATCAGGTGTTGCCAGAGAACCAAGATCAGAACTACATATACGGCATGCTCGCTTTCCCTTTGCTAGAGCTTGGAAGAATACACGAAGCTGAGAGAGCTGCTCGGAAAGGCTTGGCCATAAACAAGAATGACTTCTGGTCACAGCATAATGTATGTGGATGATTTGGCTTAATTCTGTTAAATTAAGATAACCTATCTTATCATAGCAGTTCACTTAGTTGGTTTGTGCATATTCCAACAATAAAAAGTTCCTTAATATAAGCTTCATCTCCCATTCCTTCTTGCAGCTGTGCCATGTTTTCCAGCAGGAATGTCACTTCAGAGAAGCTACCGAGTTCATGGAATCATGTTCTCCATCATGGACAGCATGCTCATCATTTATGTATGCAGTTTTTCACTCGATGCCCTTTCAATTTATGAAAGTCAAAAGGCATGCACATGGTTTCTTAGAAATTTATTTTCTTCTTTCTTATAGGTTGACCCACAACTGGTGGCATATCGCTGTTTGTTACTTGGAAGGTGAATCCCCTATACGGAAAGTTTTGGAGGTATACGATCAAAACATCATGAAGGAACTTGAGAGAAGTGATTGTGAGGCAGCTGAGGTATTGTTGGTGGTCATTTTTCCTAGACACTGATGTTTGAGACACTGAATAATTTCTCATGTATTCAGGTGTATTTGAATGCTCTAGGGTTGCTACTCCATTTGTATATACGCGGTCAGATAGAGCCAGCCAAAGAGAGGCTAACAACATTGCTAGATGCACTTAAGAATGAGGTACTATCTCAACTCCAACAGATTTAAATCTCTATAAAACAGTGCATATTTAACTAAGCTATCTATTCCCAAGAGCATTTTACAGATCTGAACAAAAGCTATGTGAGACATTCTTCTGACTATTTCAGTTTGAACCTTGTTCAGTCCATATGGCATGTAGAATGGCTCCTTGATTTGCTTATATTGTGGGCACTATCAAGTATGAATGACATTATAAGAGCAGAGAATTTGTTGGAATCACTGAGGTCAAGGTCAGATATATTAAAGATTTTATTTTGCAGGAAACATAAGATTGTTCCCCTGTTAGTTATTAATATTGCAAAAATCAATTTAATTGACAGGGTCCGTTCAATGGACACAAAAAGACAGCAAGTGATGCAAAAGGCAATCAAGGTATGATAGATTCTTTACGGTTTACGCAAGGTTAAGTACTATGAGAGGGACATGACATGCATTTTGTATTTAGCTAAGAGTGTTGACAGTTGAGTATTTCTGAAAAGTGGGAGGATCCTTTCTGGTGTGTGAATATCGCTGGTGCATAATGTATTATGTATGCTTACATTACATGCATACTGATTTTCTGATGTGTTACTTTCCTGTAGCTCTTAATTATTTTGTAATTTAGTTTACATATTTAATATTTCTTACATCCTTGTCTCTTGTAACATTACACCTTTGAAAGATAATAATACAAATTTTCTTCTGGAAAGTTGATCGATTTTGCTTTATTTTTTCTTTCTTTGATGCAGCTAGCAGAGGCTGTTTATTTATATGGAAAAGGAGAGCACAAAAAGGTCTTTGACATCCTCGGTCCAGACTTTGATGCACTTGGTTGTAAAGTATGATCATGGAACCCTGTATTTCTTTAAGAAAAGTAATTACGAATCCGTGTACTTTTACTGATCATGAACAAATGGTACAATTAGATGATTGGTGCTTCAGATGAACAAATGGACGTCTTCAATGAAGCTTGGTACACTGTCCTAATAAATGCTGGAGAAATTTCTAAAGGTAATTGGTCGTCATTGCTTACAAAATTGAACTATTGGTTTGTTGTTCCCTATGTAAGGAGCTAATGCAGTATGGATGGTTTACAGCAATTGAGGTGCTTGACAAACAAATTAGGAAACGGGAGGGTGCACCTTTCCTGTGGCGCTTGTTGGTAATTGCGCTGCTCCCACATTGCTCTCTTTTCCATTTTAACTGTTGTTCTCACCAATATTTCTTAACTGACTTGGTAAAGATTTGTTAAAAAAAATGCTAAGAATCAGCCAAAACTCTCTGGAGTCAGGACATTTAATCTTAGATGCTATAGATCATAGATGGTTGCTTGGATGATAACATTGTTTTGATAACAATGCGCCGACTTGAGATAACTGTTGTCCTATAGGCTAAACAGAAAGCTTTGCATCAGCTTTATGGCATTTCTGTAGACTCACTAAAGACTATTCCTCTTTGCATATAAGCAAAATCATAAATAAGATGTGGAATTGTGAATGTGTTTCCGTCAACCAATGCGAAGACTGTATTTCTAAACTCACCAACCCATACAAATACAGAAAATACCCAATCCACACCAAATACATGACTTTAATGAGCCATTTGAGGATTCTATCTGAACTTAAATAACTTGTTCGTACAATTGAGCACACTATTAAACAAATATTATCTAGATATGTGGAAAAGGCTACTTTTTCTAAGATGCCCTTGTGACTTTTATCTAGTGACCATTTTAAAATTGTACTTATTCATTGACCCATTTTGGCCTGGTTTCACACATGGTTAATGTTATTTATAGGTCAAACCAATTAGTAAATACGATTTTATTCATAAATACCATCCCTTTTTCTGAATGAAGCTGCCTTCACAGTGTATGCCTTTATTCAGCTCAAGCCAATCGGTTACTTTCTGATAATTAGACAGAAGACGACCGTGAGCTGCATGTATATATTTCCATGTGTATTCCAATAACTCTGAAACTATGGGTTAAGTTGATCTCTCTCTCGTTTTCAGGAGAAAGCATACTCATTGGATGGCAGAGGTGCAGATGCTTCAGTGGCATCCGAAAAGGCAAATGCTCTACAAGCTGCTTATTTTCATTAGCTGATATAGCATCATCGAGTATGCTACTTGTGTTAGGTTATGTATCTGTTGATATATAGTGTACAAATAAGCCGAACTGCTGTTATGTATCATGAAAGTTTACCTTCAGTGTGGTGTTAAATAAGAAAATAAATGATACGGCACTGAATTCGCTTCTCGAATCTTGAGCGTGTCTATTGTAAAGTTCATGCTCAATGTAATTACCGGCGCAGTTACGTAGATCTGACTGTAATTGTTGCTGATACGTCCCCTTCGACAATGCAGATTATTTTTTAGTCTCATGTAGAAGGTAGCGCCCTAGTCCTGCATGGTGATTGTCGGTATAACAACGGGTTTTTTTTTTCTTTTCTGCAGTTTCTTTTACGTACATCACACGCATCTCACTCATACTATATACGTGCGGGTCTACTGCATATGCTAGAAAAATTTGTAAAAGCTCAACGATCTCACGGAATGCGGACTGGCTCCTACCACCAGGCCACGTGGCCATCCGTGGGTATAACAGCAGTTTAACATATGCTAGTAGGAGAAGAGAGTATCATCAACGGGTTGGCCACTTGACCGATTTGAACGAGTGAAATAGTCTATCGGGTGTGGTTCTTGCTCGACTTTGGCTGCCTGAATAACAGTCCGTTTTGGCTCAAGTGTGTGGTCGCTCGTGAGCCTGACGCGCTCTCGCTTTTTTATCTGGACTGAAGTCTTTTATAAAATTTAAAAATAGGTATACACGTGTGCGTGTTTAATAGGTGTGAGTGTGGTGTGTGGTGTGCCGTGTGCATAGGTTGTATGCGTCCTTGTATCTATAAAAAAAATACTACTATGTTGATAGTTCTAATTTTCTCTGTCCATAGTTCTAAATTATTTTATTTGCTTCTATTTTGGTTCTGAATATTAAGGAGAAAATGGGCACTGCTGGAAGTTTTTCTTCTCTTTACGAGATATATACGAGGAGGAATTTCAGCTATGTGGTCCGGTTGAGAAATCGGGTAAGATCATATAGTAATAACAGATTTGCTATAGATCCCCACCTCTACGGACGTCCGTCTCGGCCCTTGGATCCGCGGGAGATGAAATCCGGACCAACCAGCGGCGCCATCTCTATCCCGTTGCGCGTCCGCTACTTGACAAACCCACAAGGGGGTACGACGCTCACTCGCGTCTTGGGCACGAGTCTTCTTCTATCTTTGCTCACTTTTGGGGCCGCCCGACGTCGCGCGGGGTCTCCTCCTCCCCAGTGGCGGACAGTTTTATAGTATTTTTTGTAGTCTTCAAACCGTCGCACCAGCCAACCGCTATCAACGCAAGAAAACAAAAAAACACTAAGCACCTATCTATTTTTTCTGAACGTTTTCCTTAGATAATGATGTTGGCGGCATGCATAAAACACTAGCGACTGCTGGAACAGGGATCGTCGACAGGAGACAGCGTCATCATCCTTCTCGTGGTGCTGGTATTGCATGTCCCAAGCTGATAAAACGGGGTTTCGAGGGGATGTTGGGATGGAGAAAGTGGGACTGGGAGCAGCAAGTCCCAGGGATGCCCGTTCTAGAGGAGTTTACTATTGATTATTGTGAACTGAGGTATATTATCTCCCGTCTAAACTGCTGGAAAATTAATATAGTATAACATTAATTTAATTTCAAAGATACGCAATAAAAATATGAAGATAAATATTGCATCTACAACATGGTTACTAGCAGCCAGCAAATTGACAAAACATTCTAGTAAAGAAAACATGCCTATAGATGCTAGATAGTCCAAAAGATACATAGATGTAAACAAAACTATCATAGTAGCATGCATTCTCAAAAGATGTAATCACAAAAGGGATCACTTGGATCAAGAACAACTTAGTCCAGAGCACTCACTGAGAGCTTGATGAAGAACAGGAAGCAGTGCAGAAGCGACTCGATACGATGATGAAGACGAGCAGTCGCGCGGTGAAGTGCTTCCCAGAAACATGATCGCCGGTCTCCCGTGCAGGGCGTCAAATGGCCGGCGTCGGATCGGAGACACTGCTCTCCCTCACGCCCGTTGCACGACGGACGAAGGGATGTAATGGCTCTGTCGGCGTTTCGAGCGCCGGCAAGTAAATTTGTAAGTCTAAGGGGCTGCGCGTTCCCGCTCCCTGAATGGTTAGACCCTGGAGTCCAAGATGTATACTGGTTCGGGCCGAAGGTCCCTACTCCAGGTTCGTGCGTTGGTGTTGTATTCATCAAAGTGCGGATGATCGCACCGAGTTTTTTACAAGCGAGAGGTGGAGCCTCAACACTAGAATGATCTAAACTTAGCTCTCGTAAGGAGAAGAAAAGAAGAAGAGGAAGAAGAGGAAAAGCTCTCTTGTAGCTCTTACTCGCCGCCTGTTAGGAGGTTCCCGCCTTTTATTCAAGACTGAAGGGCAGGTTACATCGAGAATTGGCGAAGTGCGCGAGCTACTTCTAGGGCTTCGGTCTTGCCCCGCCGTCGCCAATCGTTCCGCCGATCGGTCGCTTGTTCATGACCGTCGTCGCCGCTCTTGAGCCTATCTTTGGGTCGGTGGTCTAGCTGGTCGAGCGGTTAGGTAATCCTCCGGAAGTGGCGTGCCGCTCTCGTGATCCATGTGGTGCCGACGTAGTCGCGTGTGACGTTGGAGTTGCCTCGGGAGAGCGTGTCCTTGCACCGTGGGTGGTGGGTCATGGGACGGAGGCGTGGCTTCAGCAGCTATCAAACTGTCTTGGGAAGGACCACCGCCTCGCCGATCCTTGAATGACCGTTCGTGGGGCACGTGGCCTTAGGTTGACACGGGACTCGATCGCGCGACGCGCCCTCGGCGGGGATTATCATGGTTCGGTCGGGCCCGGGATCCGTCCCCGCTGCGGGGTCGGGAACCTGCTGAGTCGGTCGCGGGATCCCGCCCGCCGCGGGGTCGGGAACCTGAAGTCGGTCGTCGCGGGATCCCGTCCCACCGCGGGGTCGGGAACCTCGCCGAGTCGAGTCGGGACCGGTCGGGAATGGTCTCCTGAATGGTCTCGTAGGCATTTGGGTAGCGGCCGGGACGGCTGCTTAGGCTGGGCCGTATTCGAGGCCGCCGCTTGCCGCTCTGGGCTTTGCTTGTTGCAATCGGGCCGTTGGTGCACCTGTTTTATGAGTATTCGCCAAGAGCCCCGAACCTCCAATCGAGTTCGGCGGACTCGGCTGGGGTTGAGCTTGATCGATCCGTTCAACTAGGTGGGCCAACGGGCCTACCGATTTTTGCGGCGTGCCCCAACGCATCCGACGCCCGCCCGGATTACGTTCTGAGGTATCGCGGCGCCGGAGCCTCTTAATTGCTTCGTGCTTTGATCACCGGGCGCTAGAAAGTTCGGCGATCGGTTTCGAGTGGTCGGACGTGCGAACTCGCGGTTTGTTCCTCAAGAAATCTTCCTTTGCGCTCGTTTGCCGCCGTAGCTAGTCGGTGCCTTGGTCGGCAAGGATGAGCGGATGCCTTCAAGTTTTAGTGCCCGAGTGCCTTGGTCGGCAAGGACGACCGGATGCCTCCGCGAGGTTCCGGTGTCCGAGTGCTCGCTTAACGTCGTAGCCGGGCGCCGCCTTAGTCGGCAAGGCGGCCGGATGCCTCCGCGAGGTTCCGATGTCCGAGTGCCTTGGTCGGCAGGACGACCGGATGCCTCCGCGAGGTTCCGGTGTCCGAGTGCCTTGTCGGGCAGGACGGCCGGATGCCTCCGCGAGGTTCCGGTGTCCGAGTGCCTTGGTCGGCAGGGCGGCCGGATGCTGCGTGAGGTTCCGGTGTCCGAGTGCTCGCTTAACGTCGTAGCTAGACGCGCCTTAGTCGGCAAGGCGACCGGATGCCTCCGCGAGGTTCCGGTGTCCGAGTGCCTTGGTCGGCAAGGACGACCGGATGCCTCCGCGAGGTTCCGATGTCCGAGTGCCTTGGTCGGCAGGGCGACCGGATGCCCCGCGAGGTTCCGATGTCCGAGTGCCTTGGTGGCAAGGACGACCGGATGCCCCGCGAGGTTTCGGTGTCAAGTGCTTCTTTAACGTCGTAGCTAGACGCCGCCTTAGTCGGCAAGGACGGCCGGATGCCTCCGCGAGGTTCCGGTGTCCGAGTGCCTTGGTCGGCAGGACGACCGGATGCCTCCGCGAGGTTCCGGTGTCCGAGTGCTCGTTAACGTCGTAGCTAGACGCCGCCTTAGTCGGCAAGGACGGCCGGATGCCTCCGCGAGGTTCCGGTGTCCGAGTGCCTTGTTCGGCAGGGACGGCCGGATGCCTCCGCGAGGTTCCGGTGTCCGAGTGCTCGCTTAACGTCGTAGCTAGACGCCGCCTTAGTCGGCAGGACGACCGGATGCCTCCGCGAGGTTCCGATGTCCGAGTGCCTTGGTCGGCAAGGACGACCGGATGCCCCGCGAGGTTCCGTTGTCCGAGTGCCTTGATCGGCAAGGCGACCGGATGCCCGCGCGAGGTTCCGTGTCCGAGTGCTCGCTTAACGTCGTAGCTAGACGCCGCTTAGTCGGCAAGGCGGCCGGATGCCTCCGCGAGGTTCCGGTGTCCGAAAGTGCCTTGGTCGGCAGGACGCGGCCGGATGCCCCGCGAGGTTCCGGTGTCCGAGTGCTCGCTTAACGTCGTAGCTAGACGCCGCCTTAGTCGGCAAGGACGACCGGATGCCTCCGCGAGGTTCCGATGTCCGAGTGCCTTGGTCGGCAGGGCGGCCGGATGCCCCGCGAGGTTCCGGTGTCCGAGTGCTCGCTTAACGTCGTAGCTAGACGCTTTAGTCGGCAAGGACGACCGGATGCCTCCGCGAGGTTCCGGTGTCCGAGTGCCTTGGTCGGCAGGGACGACCGGATGCCCCTGCGGGGTTCCGGTGTCCGAGTGCTCGTTTAACGTCGTAGCTAGACGCGCCTTAGTCGGCAGGGCGGCGGGATGCCTCCGCGAGGTTCCGATGTCCGAGTGCCTTGGTCGGCAAGGACGGCCGGATGCCCCGCGAGGTTCCGATGTCCGAGTGCCTTGGTCGCAAGGACGACCGGATGCCCCGCGAGGTTCCGGTGTCCGAGTGCCTTGGTCGGCAAAGACGGCCGGATGCCTCCGCGAGGTTCCGGTGTCCGAGTGCCTTGGTCGGCACGGACGACCGGATGGCTCCGCGAGGTTCCGGTGTCCGAGTGCCTTGGTCGGCAAGGACGGCCGGATGCCTCCGCGAGGTTCCGGTGTCCGAGTGCTCGTTAACGTCGTGGCCGGGCGCGGGGTATCCATCCCGAGTCCCCGTCCGGCGAGGAAGCTGCGAGAGAGTAGCCGCCGTCTATCCCACAAGTTTACCCCATCCGCGGTGTGCGACCGGAGGGGGTGAGCGACGCTGCGTTTACTGCGTTGGTTTGAACGCCGTGCTCTTGGAGCTAGTAACGGTAGTCCGAGTGGGTCTGGGAGGTCCCGCCTGGGGGGACCCTTCCGAGCGACGGTCCCTGCAGTAGGGTGTCTGGCCTGCGTGGGGCGACCCATAAGAAACCTTTCTTTACTCAATCCAGTATGGACTCGGGTCGTCGGTACCCAGAGCACACCGTGGCCGCCGCTCATCGATGAGCTCCCAGGAGAGTGTGAAGTATGGTCTCGGACGCGAGTAGAGGTGACTGGGTCGTCAGCCGACCCAACCGGGGACCCACCGTGGGGCTCACCTCGTACTTGCCCCTCGCTCAAGTTTCGCTGGGGCGGCCCTACGCCCATCCGGTGGGTTAGGCCTTTTGAACCCACAGCTTTCGGCTGGGCCGCTGGCGCAAGCCACAAAGCTTTTTGCCATCTTGGGACCGCAGCGGCCCAATGGGCCTCTCGCGCCGGAACAACCGTCCCGCCAAAAGGCGGAGACCAAGAGGTAACGGACACGCTGTTCGGGCGGCGTCTTTATGACTCGCAACTTTGACGCGAGCAGATTAAATGCGAGTGGAATTGGAAATCGGGAGTTACCGGTGCGGCGTGATGAGACGAGGCGGGACGCGACGATTCGTTCGAGGCGTCCGTTCGGTCGGCGTCCGCTTCGCCTCCTATAAATACGTTGTTGGGGTGCCTCGGTAGCCACGCCGCCTTCTTCGTCTCCGTCCCTAAAGCAAGAAAACGCCAGAGCCGGAGAAGGAAACCTCACCTCTTCTTCTCACCTTCCGCCGCTTCCCGCGAAGATGTCGTGGACGGAGTGCTCCGCGACAGAGAGTCGCGCTTCGGCCTAGTGAAGAAGGGCTTCCTCCCGCGCGAGGCACCTCTGGTGGAGAGTGCCGACCGGGCCGTTATCCCGCGCCGCAGAGCGACGAGGTTGTGGTCCCCGCTCGCTTTTTGAGCGCGGCCGCCTGCCGCTCCACCCTTTCGCCCGGGGCTTCTTTTCCATTACAAGGTGGAGGTGGCGTGATTGCGGGCGCAAGAGATCGAGAACTTCGTCCGACCGGTCAACACCGCCTCGCACTATGACGATGTCGACCTCGCGATGGTGAGTAAGCGGCATCGCCGAGGCCGGACCGACGACGAGGTCGACGTGTTCGAGCTCGTGTCGAGCCGCATGCTCGGAGATCGCCACCACGTCCCGCTTTGAGGTCGCCTTCAAGATGCGAGTCCTCCTCCTCCGTGCTTGGCCGGCCACCGTGAAGAAGAGGAAGAAAGAAGTTAGCCCCCTTTTTTTTCTTTTCTTGCAAAGATCATTGTGTAAACGATCGTAAGTAATTGTAAGCTCGGTTTGCCTCTTTGCTCTCCTTTGCGTTTGGGTTTGACCGACCATAGCCTCAAGGACCACGGGTCGCTTATGCGTGGGTCGGGTCAATTTGAGAGGGCCAAGAGGATAGGAGTCTTGTTTATCACGTAGTTACGCGCACTCATGGGGTTCGGAGTGTTCCCGATCGGCCAAGGGTTTTTCCACTCGGGCACTTCCTTCTTCCGCAGTGCTACTTAGCAACCATAGCCGGGGCGTAGGCCGTGGCGCCGGGTCGAGAGGGTTACCGCTCGGGATAGACTCTGTGACTAGTCGGTCACCGACCCACATGAGTACGTGAGTTAGCCGAGTTCGTGTGGGGAAGATTGTTCCCAATCGACCGTAAGGTCATCCCACTCGGTGCTTCCTTCTTCCGCGGAGTGCTCTTTGGGCAACCATAGCCGGTGGCGTGGCCGTAGCACTTTCGGGTCGAGAGGGTTCTTGCCGATAGACCTCGTGGTCTACCGGGTCACCGACCCGCACGCACACCATCCGGAGCGGCTCGAACGGGCGCCACGGGCAGCCCCGAAGTCGTCACGTGGCGACCGTGTGCTCGGTTGGGAGAAAGGTAAAGACTTATACCGGAAAAAGAAAAGAGCTTAGGGATAGAATCGCCTTAACTTTTCAATGTTCGGGCATTAGGGAGGATGCGACTATCGGCGTCCTTGAGTCGAAAGGTGCGGTCGGAGAACTTCCACGACGGTGAAAGGACCTCCTGTGGGCGTCGACAGTGCTTATCTTTGGTTGTCCGACCCGACGCAGAACCAAGTCGCCAGTGACGAAGGATCGTCCTCGAACTTGGCGGTGTGGTAGCGGCGCAGGCTTGTTGATATCCGCCGACCGCAGACGGTCACGTCGCCGCCCTCGTCGAAATGGTCGATGGCGTCTTGTTGCGGGCGAGCCCCGAGCCTCATCGAAGGCTTGCAATCTCGGGAGCCGTATTCGGTCGTCAAGGCAAAATGGCTTCGCCGAACACCATAAAGAAGGGTGTGAACCCGGTCGCCGGTCGGCGTGGTCCGCAGACTCGGAGGACGGAGGCGGCTCGGCTACCCAGGCGCCGCGAAATGCTTGAGCCGATCGAAGATCCGCGGCTTGAGTCCTTGAAGGATCATGCCGTTAGTGCGCTCGACCGGCCGTTAGTCCGCGGATGGGCTCATCGCGCCTAATCGACACGGATGTTGAAGTCGTCCACGAACTCGAAAATTCCTTCCCGTGAGCGTATTCGTTGTTTGGTGATGATGGAGTTTGGGACTCCAAACCTAAAAGCGATGTCGCGGAAGAAGATGGCCGCTTATACCGACGTGGCGCTCACGACCGGCTTGGCCTCTATCCACTTGGTGAACTTATCTACCGCGACGGCGGTGGGTGAAGCCCCGGCGCTTTCGAAGGCCCGACCAAATCGAGTCCCAGACGGCAAAGGCCACGTGATGGGGATCGTCTCAGAAGCTTGGCTGGCGGATCGTCTGCGAGCAAAGAAGCGGCATCCTTCGCAGTGCGTCACGATATGCTCGGCGTCGACACAGCGGTTGGCGAAGAGAAACCTTGTCGAAAGGCCTTTCCCACAAGAGATCGGGTGCTGCGTGGTGACCGCAGACTACTGTGTATGTCGTCCAAAGAAATTGCTTTCCTTGGTCGGTCAAGATACATTTTGGAGGACCCCGAGGACTCCTTTTGTAGAGGTGCAGGCGATCAGATTTAAAGATTTTGCCCACGGGCGAGGCGCCGGCCTCGGTCGGGTCGGGAAGTGACCCGTCCGTCAAGCGGTCGATGTAGGGCCTCCTCGGTCGGACTCAAGTGCTAGCACACCGCGGGCGATCCGCCAAGTCTCGCCCGACCGCGCGTCGGTCGGGTGACCGTCTTTGGATTGGTCGGTGGCCGCCAATGCGCCGAGTCCACCGACAATGGGCGCAGGAGGTCGAGACGAAGATCCCGGCGGGACGGGCTCTCTTTGGAGGCAAGATTGGCGGTGATCGGCCTCGCCATTGTAGCGTCGGTAGCTATGGTGAAGCTCGAAACCCTTGAACGCTCCTCGAGCCGCGTGCTTCTCGACAAGACGCGGCTATCTGCGGCGCGTCTCGGGGCCCGCAGCCTTCATGACTTGGTCGACGACAAGCTTGGAGTCCCGTGGACGAGAGGGGGGCACCGAGGTCGGCAGCCGATCCGGAGACCGTTGACGAGCCTCGTGCTCGGCAATGTTGTTGGTCGCGTCGAAGAGCAACCTAATGGCGATGAAGCTGTTCGAGCGGGAGATGATGACGACTCCCGCGCCCGCGCCATTCTTGGTGTAAGACCCGTCGAAGTACATTGTCCAGTACTCGGGGTCTTCGACCACTGGTGGTGCCTGGGCTTCGGTCCACTCGGCGACGAAGTCGGCCGAGCTCGCGACGATCGCCGTCAGAGGCGTATATTATGCCATGGCCGCTAAGCTCGAGCGCCCATTTGGCTATCCTTCCTGAGGCATCGTGTCGGCGTGGTGGGGACGCTAGAAAGATAGCGCCTCAGGACTTCGCAGTCCCGGTACTTGTGCTTGACGGAGAACCCATGGTTCGGGCATGGGCCGTCCATCAATTTCGAAGTGGTGGGCGCGACGGTCGGCGCGCCGCTTGGCGTGGCGGTCGACCGTGGTGACCACTGGGTCTCACGGATCTGCTTCCGTGCCGCCTCCGCTTGTCGGGCGGTCGGAAGGAGACCCGTTTGACGCCGGGCTCTGCTGAGCCTTTCCTCCTTCGAAAATAGCCCCTCGGCCTCCTCGGAGGCGTGGTTGGTGGCGATGTCGAGGAGCTCCTTGGTGGTCCCGGGCTTGAGGCGGCCCGGCTTGTGCACCAAGGCCTTGCGGAGGTGTAGATGAAGGCTCCCACGACATCGGCGTCGGAGATGTCGGGAGCTCGTTGCATCGCGGGAAAACCTCCGGATGTAGTCCCGAGAGTCTCCCGGCCGCTGCAGCCTTCAGTCCCAGGAGTTACCAGGCGCTTATAAGTGCCCCGAAGTTACCGACGAAGAGATTCTTCAAGTCGGCCAGCCTCAGACAGCTTTTGAGGCGGTACTCGAGCCGAGCTCGAGCCGAGTCCGCGAGGTAGATGGGGAGGTACTGGATGATGAAGAGATCATCTGTCGCTCCCCCAGCCCGGCACGCGAGCCGGTAATCTTCGAGCCAGACACCTGTGTTGGTGGCTCCGGTGTACTTGGCAATGTTGGTAGGCGCCCGGAATCGGGCGGGGAAATCCGCCTGGCGGATCCCTTGGCAAAAAGCCCGTGGTCCGGGACCATCAGGGCTCGGGCTGCGGTAGTGGCGCTCACCATCCGCAACACGTGAGTGGGCGGCGTCCTCCGCCATCTTTCTTCGCGCCTCGAGGGTGGCGCGGATGTCGTAGGCATTACCGAGGCGCCGCGCACCAGTGCGTGAGGCCCGGGTGGTTCATGGTGGGTGCGGTCTTGCCGCACCAGTACCGGCTTCCATGCGCATGCGACGGGCCCGGTGGCCGGAAGTAGCACCGGTGTGGTAGGAGCCGAGGCTGCATGTCTTTGCCGCGACGGCGCTCCAGCCCCACCGAAGGTTCCGGTAGGTAGCTCGCCTCCGGGTTTGCGGGCTCCGGAAGGCCTCGAGCAAGATTGCGGCCGCAGCCCACGCTTTGGCTTGCGTGAGGAAAAAGCGGGGCGCCGGATTACGCCTCCAACTTGTGGTGCTCTTGGCGCGCGCGCCCGTCGCTGCGCCCGCCAAAGACTTGCGCGGGCTCGGGCTCGCCCCGCTCGTGTTGGCTCGAGCCGGTCGAGCTCGACCTTCGCTCCTCCAGCTCTCGCGTTGCCGTTGGAGCTCGGCCACGGCGAGCTCGAAGCGTTCGGCTTCTTCCGGTATTCCCCCTCCCGTGCCTCGGTCGCGCGGACGGGGACCGTCGTAACAGCGGTGGCTACGGCCGTCGGTCATGCCCGCCACGTTGCACTCGCGAGTGCCGCTGCGGCGGGATACTCCGTGTCGGAAGCTGGAGCCGTGGTGGAAGAGTCTTCCAAAGAACTCGTGGACGGAGGTTGGCATGTAGCCGACCATAGCTACAAGTCGTGAGCGGCGGAGGTGACGGATCTCCGCGCAGTTCGGAGGGCTTTCGCCAAAGGAGGTATAGCGCTCCTCGTGTTCCGGCTTTGGGGCGCGGGGCGCCCAAGCCGAGTGGGACGGTCTGCCGGAGATGGTGTCCAGCTCCCATGAGCGCCGCCCTCCGGGCGGCGGGATGAGCGTGAGCTCTCCTCCGAGGTGACAATGAAGCCGAGGAGCCGGCGGATCCGCTCCGAACATAGTCATGCCGTCGTTGGAGAAGAATGCCATCAAGGAGACGAATGGGAATCGGAGATGTTTGCCAAGACGCGCTGGCCCCCTACTGGCGCTGCTAACCGCGGCGTTTGAGCGCCGGCAAGTAAATTTGTAAGTCTAAGGGGCTGCGCGTTCCGCTCCTGAATGGTTAGACCACGAGTCCAAGATGTATACCGGTTCGGCCGAAGGTCCTACTCCGGTTCGTGCGTTGGTGTTGTATTCATCAAAAGTGCGGATCGCACCGAAGTTTTTTACAAGCGAGAGGTGGAGCCTCAACACTAGAATGATCTAAACTTAGCTCTCGGAAGGAGAAGAAAAGAAGAAGAGGAAGAAGAGGAAAAGCTCTCTTGTAGCTCTTACTCATTGCCTGTTAGGAGGTTCCCGCCTCCTTTTATTCAAGATCTGAAGGGCGTTACATCGAGAATTGGCGAAGTGCAGCGAGCTACTTCTAGGGGCTTCGGTCTTGCCCCGCCGTCGCCAATCGTTCACCGATCGTCGCTTGTTCGCTCCCGGTCGCCGCTGCGAGCCTATCTTTGGGTCGGTGGTCTAGCCGGTCGAGCGGTTAGGTAATCCTCCGGAAGTGGCGTAGGCCGCTCTCGTGATCCATGTGGGTGCCGACGAGTCGCGCGTGTGACGTTAGAGTTGCCTCGGAGAGAGCGTGTCCTTGCAATTGTGGGTGGTGGTGATGGGACGGAGACGTGGCTTCAGCAGCTATCAAACCGTCTTGGGAAGGACCACCGCCTCGCTCGATCCACTAATGACCGTTCGTGGGGCACGTGGCCTTAGGTTGACACGGACTCCGCGCGCGACGCCGCCCTCGGCGGGATTATCATGGTTCGGTCGGGCCGGGGATCCCGTCCCCTGCGGGGTCGAGAACCTCGCTGAGTCGGTCGCGGATCCCGCCCCACGCGGGGTCGGGAACCTCGCTGAGTCGGTCGGGGATCCGCCCCGCCGGGGGTCGGGAACCTCGCTGAGTCGAGTCGGGACCGGTCGGAATGGTCTCCTGAATGGTCTCGTAGGCATTTGGGTAGCGGCCGGGACGGCTGCTTAGGCCGGGCCGTATTCGAGGCCGCCTGCTTGCTGCTCTGGGCTTTGCTTGTTGCAATTGGGCCGTTGGTGCACCCCTGTTTTATGAGTATTCGTCAGGCTCCGAAGGCTGCAAGCACCGAGGAAGTAGAGATCGCCAAAGAGAACGAGATGGATTTCTGTCGCGTATCTTCAAACGAACAGGGACGTCTCCCTTAAGAAACCACGAACCGAAACCGCCTCGCAAAAAAGGAGCTGAGCTGCCACGATTCCAGGAACCGCCCCCTGGAATCTCGCAACATGGGCGAACGGACTAACCGCACAAAAACGTGCGTCTCCCTGAGTCCGCAACGCCACGTCAGCAGTCTAAGTGTAAGGTGATGTGGTATAGCCAGTACACGTGGCAAAAAGGTTAAGTCACGCGATAAACACGCAAAATACGCGCGCGCGTACATAGCCTAGCAAAGTCAACCATATGTACCTCTAGCCTTGCCGCAAACTCATATTAGAGTCCATACATGAACTCCCCTTATAAGTTGATTGCACTCCACCTAGCTAAGCAATATAGTACTAAAGATCATACACTTAACTCAACGTCCTTTTAACTTCTCCTATTGAATTAATTCAGCATTATTTCCAACATGGACTTGCATACCAGGCAAGCGCACTGAGAAAGTTGGACCTGAGAAATGTCTCGCGCTTGGTCTGTGTAGAGAACTGAGCTCCTGATATATGGCAACCCAGAACTAGAGCGGATCTCCAACAATGCAAGCTTGAAACAGATTGACACTACCAGATGCCTCGGCAAACGGTCCTTCGGTGGGTTGATTGCAACATCCGCCAGCAAAGTCGAGATAACTCAAATAAACTATCGTATCTTTTAATTCTATCTAAATAGATTGTTAGTTCAAATCATCTATAACTGAACTCTTTGATTATATAAGCGAAACTCTGAACTTCTAATCTTAAAACATTATAGTTGATTGTTTCTTACGGGTGTTTTTTCTTGCAAGATTTTTCCACGTTAAATGTTTATCTCCAATTTTCATATATCGTGTTATCCTAACAAGTAGTATAGTAGCGCTACCTGGGTTTTCGATCTGCAGCGCCGCCATCCTCGTCACCGCCGTCGTTCGCCTGGATCCGGCTGTCACAACTGTCGGCCTCCTCCGCATCCGCGGATCTATTCGCGTCTGCCGCCTCGGCTTCGCGCGGCCCACCGACTGGTTCGTCTTTTGTTGCTTCAACGCGCAATGAGCGCACCTGGTTCACATCTGTCGCCGTCGCCGTTCGTCGCCCGTCGCCATCAATCCGGGCGACGTCCTCTTTCGGCCTTCGCCTGAGCAGGCCGCCTTCAGCCACTGACGCGACGCCGCTCGACTCAACCTTGCCTGCCCGCACTGGCCGCTTCGGCTCACCGGCCTTCATCGCGCATTGCGTCGACTCCGTCTGCCGCGGTCTCCGCGCCCTTCGACCTGCGCTTCGGCCGGCCCTCGGCACCCCTCGGATACCCACCGCGTCGGCATCTTCGTCGTCATCGTCGATCTCGGCCATGCGCCGGTCTGCGACCCTCCGACCGACTCCCTCCGTACGGAGGCCTTCATCGCGCCATCTTCCTTCAGCGCCCGAGCGCTTCGCGACCTCTGCGCGTGCCGTCGTCGCTTCGTCTTCCGACCAGATCTTCTGCCGTTCGAGCCGCTTCGTCTACAGGCTAGCCCGACGCGCTCTGGCCCGCCTTCCTGTCGGCCGGCCACCGACCCACTCACCCTCTGGCCGGGCCGTGCCTCTGCGCTCCGACCTCCGGCCGGTCACCGAAGTCCCCGCCCGGCCGATCACCGAAGAAGCTCGCTGCTTGCTCGCCAGTGAAGAGCAACTCCTGGCGTCCAGCTTCAATTAGTTTGTTTGCTCGTGGACTCACGTGAAATCAGAAAGTCATGAAGTTGCTTGCTAGTCTTACCATCAGGTTCACATTTTCGTTTTTCATTCGAAAATTGGTATCGATTTTTCGCGAAAACCGACCAAAATTCGGTAAAAACCAATTGATTTACGAAAATCAAACAGGTGGTCCAACCGATTCAAAAAAACCGAAATCGGTCGAAAAGGTTGAAAACCGACAACAGAAGGAAAAAAAAGTGAAAATACAAGGAAAATTGTAAAAATTGCAATTTTTTATTTTTTTACAAAAAATCCCAATTAATCTACCAAACATCTCAAAGAAATTTAAACAATTTTTGAAGTCATTTATTACTTCTAAATAATCCAAAACAGCAATTAATGAAAAGGAATAAAGACACTGTCAGATTTTTATAAATATTTAAAGATTTGTTATATTATGAAATTTTAATGTAACCATAAATAGTGCCAAAGGATTATGTAATAAAAGCTTCATAAATATTAGACTTCATTTAGTACCTATATAAAATCAAAAGCAGAAGAGCATATACAATGATAATAGCACTTTCAGAAGTTTTAAAAAATACACATATCTGATCATCATCTAAAAATTTTACAACATAATTTTAATTATGTCATAACATCACACAAAAAGTTTAAGAAATATTAGACTTCATTTTGTGCCCCTAGAAAATAAAAAACTGAAGAGCATATATTGTGACAGTATCACTGTCAGAATGTTTTAAAAATACACAACTCTTATAATTATCTAAAAATTTTATAGCATTATTAGAATTGTCTCAGGACCTCACACAAAAAATTTCAAAAAAATTTAACAAAATTTGCTAATTTTCTTCAAATTTTTTAAATTTACTTTTGAACTCCACGGTTTACCGGTCGGTTTTTGTTGCCGAACCGGCTCGGCAAGATCGGTTTTCATGAAAACTAACCGGTTTTTGTCGGCTTTTTGAACCCTGCTTACCATCACTTATTTTTTGCGGAATCTAAATAGATCCTAGTATCGGATTGGAATTCTTTTTGAGTCACGCAGCTTCACATTCAGAGCAGAGTACTTCAGTTTATTTTCATTTGGCTCCGACTTCTTCAGTTTCACAGCTGTCGGCGGAATTTGCTATGTGCATCCGAAAGTGCACAAGTGGATGCGAGGAAAGAATTGCTTTTTACCCCGCGATTGTTTCAGTGCCAACAAAAGCGGAATTTATCACTTGAGATTTATTCGATGTTTCGTCGTCGATTCATCATTGGCGGATTCTTGACAATTTATTCGATGTTTCATCGTCTTCTTTGGAGATTAAAAAAAATAATGCCAATTGAGGAGACAACTGCATTTGGTGTTTCATCACCATTAATTAGAATTTGGTGTTTCATCACCATTATCTTGGTGTTTTATTCACCATTTTGATACGTTGTCCATTATGGAGGTTTTGGCGACGTTCATTTGGAATTTGATGACACCCTGTTGGTAGCATTATACTCTTCGTAGTTTTTCTAGTAAAGGTTTTTCTCAAATGTCAATTTCAGATGAAGTATTGAAGTGCAAGAAGGTGATTGTTTCTGCGTGGATACTACAACGTTCTTTTGTTGTCTTTGCTCGATATAAGAAGTTTACTGTAATTTATACTACATTGATGACACGAGAATTTTCTTCATATTGACATTTTTCGAGCAGTTTCAACTATATTATGGATTTTCAGTAGGTAGTTTGCTGAATTTTATGTTCCATGTGGAGCATTTCAAAAGTTCATATTATGAGTTTTTCACTATCTACCCAGCACCTCTGGTGATGTCTTGGATTATGCAGTTTGATGATTAAGTGTTTATTTCAGAAGGTTAGTTGCACAGATTCAGACTTTACTGGGTTTATGAATCCTTGAAGACCCAGATTTCTTCGTTTGCTTTGTTATAGCTGTGTGTTTGGATTGACTGTTTCAGTCTTTCTCTCGACCTATTGATGGTTTGCTTAATCTCGCTTCATGAGAAGTATTTGGATAAGACTATTCTAGCCTTTCATACCCTTGGTGATTTTTCGCACTACAAGTGTTTGGATTGATTGTTCCAGTCTTCCTCGTTCAGTAGTCCTTTGGACTTTTAACGCACTTGTATTCATATGCTTTATTATCCTTTGGGGTTTTCTGGAAACAACTTCGTTATAAATTTTGAGTTAAGGGGAGATTTGTTGGAGATAACTCAAATATCTCTAACTACCATATCTTTTGGTTTTATTTAAATAGGTTGTTAGTCCAAGTCGTCTACAACTAGGACTCTTTGGCTATATAAATCAAACCCCTGTACTTGTAATCTTAAATCATTATAGTGGATTGTTTTCTATGAAATTTTTTCTGCAAAGGTTTTTTCACATTAAATTTTTATCTCCAATTTTGATATACCGTGCTATCCTAACAAAGTCCAGCCATCCAATTTAGACGACATTCTACAGCGGTGGCTTCCAAGGCAATACCAAAATACAAGAGAAGGTTTTTCAACGGCGTCGCCATCTTTATTATGTGCAACATCTGGAAGGAGAGGACGGGAGGAAATTCCACGACACAGGTAGATAGCAGCGATAATGAAGGAAGCCATTAATCTGTGTGCGCTTGCCTTTCGGGAACTCTGAGTAGACACTCTTGTGGTCCTTCTTTGTTGCTTATTTCTGTACCCTGAAAGTAGCTTAATCGGGGTTCTCCAATTCTTTTTAATTGTTTGGCAGAGCTCCTATTTCTATTTAAAAGAAAGACATTACCAGATGCCCAGGGGTTAAGGTGTTGGGAGGGCTTGCCATCACTCCGATGCATGGAGTGGTGGGATTGGATGTTAAAGCACCCCAAATGTACTTAAGACAGGCAAAGCTAAATAAGTTGCTTGTAGATTGCAGTCTAAGCTTGCTCAAACGTATATCTTAAAAGGTGCCACCTCTGAGTGGGGAGAGATCCAGCACGTCCAGCAGCTGAAGCCATTTGGGTTGAAATCAGAGAAAGATTAGGGCGATCAGCACATCTACCACACCAAGGAGCTGTATTCCTTCGAGGTGGACATGACAAGCACTACTACTACAGAATACAACATCACAGACGGTTCAAAATTAACATCTTAGACGGTTTAGTGAACCGTAAGTAACAAAGTGTTAGTGATAAAAGGTCAAATCACAAACGGTTTGAGATCCGTCTATGAAAATTATCATCACAGACGGTTCTGAACAAAAATTGTCTGTGATGATGACAAAGACATCACAAACGGTTTTTATTTAGAACTGTCTGTGATGTTGTGTTTTTACTATTTACCCTTTTCTATTTATCGGCTAGCCATAGGAAATACTAGTCATGCCCTCTAAAATAAAGCAGATTACAGAATTTACATCATAAGCATATTATTATGACATACATTTCAGAAATCAACTCAGACTACATATTACACAGTACGTACATCGCATCCATTTCAGAAATTAACTTAGATATATTAACCAATTGAATCCATAACTACAACTCATAAATTCACAGCACACGATTCACAAATTAACCCAAGTGGTAACTAACAAATTCACAACTCATCAGGTCAGGCTGAGTGGCACTCGCCTTTTGGATTTAAGACCTCATGCATCAAGAAGGCACAGAGTTATCCTCGAATTCGTAGCAGATCAGCTTGTTCCAATGCAAATTCAGCGCATTTTCGAGCCTGTCGATGGGAAGAGTAAAGTCTTGCATATATATAAATTGATAAGTAGAAACAATTATTGCAAGATTAACAAACCTTCAGGAAATTGGTCTTTTTTGCACCAATAAGGATTTGCATGTTGTGGCAAACGTAGAATCCACATTGGTTAGTGGCCTTTGGCTGCTGGTGGCACTGCCAAAATATAATTGGTTAGTTTCAGAGGTATTATTATGGAGTATGAAGGATTCACTACTACAGAAAGGCCTATATTAGACGCTTCAACATAGGCAGTTCTCAAAAACCGTCTGTGTTAAAGATAACCACATACGGTTTTCAAGCGCGACCGTCTAAGTTTTGGAAATGCTGATATCACAGATGATTCATGGGTAGAACCATCTGTGATAAACTGATATCACAGACGGTTCGTGGGTAGAACCGTCTGTGATACGACTGCGACTACTATATAAACATATCAAGGTTCCTCGTGCAGACCTTAGCACCTAGCGCGTTTCGCCTCCCTCAAACCCTAGCCCCTCGGTGTCCTCCCTCTCAGCGACTTCCTCCTCCGTGACCTCCCTCTCGACGACCTCCTCGTCCTATGTGACCTCCCTCTCGGCGACCTCCTCCCCGGCGTTCTCCACTCCTCCCCCTCAGCAACCTCCTCCTTCTCCCCTTGAGCCTATGCTCCGTTTGATTCGGTGAGTCCCTGTGTCCTTGTGGATCCTTATCCTGTGATTTGTATGGATGATTGCTAAAATAGTAAACAAAATACCTAAAAAGATTGATCTCTACCTAGGGCATGCATGCATAGTTTAGTTTATCCTTCAATATTGTTTCACTGTGATCAATTTTATCCTTTGATCTTCAAGTCTAAAAAATGAAGGCATGCGTGCACCGAACGGTTGCATATTAATTGCAAAATGCAGATTTGAAGATGGCAAAATGGAATTAACTCATGTCCATATATGGTGATTAGGCATGATAGTAAACAAAGTACACAAAGGATCGATATCTACCTAGGGCATGCATAGTTTAGTTTATCTGCAACTTCGATGCTGCTAGAACACTTATCTGGTAATTAGGCATGATTGAATTTAGTTAAATATAATATTTGTGACGATCTCTTATACTCTTTTTTTGTATATGTGACTATTGTTCGTGTGGTTTGTAATATATGCATGGTTTGTAATATACAAGAACATTGAAATTCTCATTGCCACTACTTTGATCATTTCGAACATCCCTAGTAGTAAATTTCTTGTAAATCTATTTTATGCAAAACATTGAAATTCTCATTGCCACTACGTACTTGATCAATCCATTATTCTGATATGTGAGAACATCATTTTGTTTCTAATCTAAATTAATTGACAAGATTGAAATCTGATTTGGTAAGATAGACGATATGAAAAAGCTGTTGGATGCAAAACAAAAACTTGAGGTGGAGATAGAACAACTGAAAAGAAAGTCGAGTTAACAAAACAGATTTATGAGATAAAAGAAAAACTGAAAGACATAGATGACAAATTGCAAGTGAAGCTGTTAACATGGCACTCATCATTAAGGACTGCAGGGCAAATGCAGAGCTAGAAGAAGCTAAAACTGAGCTTATAGAGGTAATATAAATGTTTCTAATATTTAATTCAACATGGTTACTGATAATATACTAAGACACACCTTTTTCACAACAACATGATTATTTTTGTAGGGATTAAGAGATGTGACTGGAAGTCAATCGGTTCTTGGTGTCAAACAAATGGGCACTGTGCCAAAGTTGTGAAACTTCAAAGAGAATCGAAAAGCCTCTGTTGCGGAAGTTATGGCACATATGATAGCAGATATAGAAAAGCCCTAAGGTATTCTTGTGTTGATATATCAAATAATGTTGATTCTCAATGTATGCTTGTTGATATTTATGGTATCATAGCTTGTTAATGTATTGTCAACTGACATTATCCTTAATACATAAATGGTTAGTTTTCTATAAATATGATTGTTGGATACCCATACACTAGAAGAACGCTTAGATACTATTATTGGACTTGTTTGTCATGCATATTAAGGACCTCGAGACGAATCAATGGGACACATGTTCTTTGCTGGTGGCTGGTCACAGTTTTTGCCGTTTCATTGCATTTTTTAAGGTGACGTTGTGCTCTTAAGGTATATATGAAGGTAACATGGAGTTCAACTATAACTTTGATTTTGAACACCATGTTGCCTTCATACTTCAAGAGCACAACGTTAGCTACAAATTAAAATGCTATGAAACACCAAAAACTGTGACCAGCAACAAGTAAAGAACATGCCCGATTGATTTGTTCATATATGTAATATGTTTTTTCCTAACTCTCTTGGCAGAACTTTCATGATTAGTATCTGTTGTTCGAAAAAAAAATTTCCTTAGATATTTCTACAACGATATTTACAAGGTACAACCAGTTATAGATTTTGCAATTGAATATCAAAACATCCTAGATGCATTGAGGCAATAGCTTGTTTGACGAGTATGGTCTTAAAATATGAACATTTGCAACACTTTCATCACCTTTCTTATTCTAATGTTGATGGATTTCAAGGCAAAATCCAATTTCATCCACAGTTCGTCCTGAAAGTTGTCATGCTCTGGTTTATCGCTTTCACTTCATCCTCATGCCCGAAAGAGAATACCATAGGCAACCTATTTTCCTCTGTTCTTGTGTAGGATAGGATCACTCTGGTTCTGTTCCTATACAAGACCAGAGTGAAAATATGCTGTCTATGGTATTCTTATTCGGGGATGATGAAGAAGTAGAAGATAATCATAGAATAACAACTTTCACGATGAACTGTGGATGGAATTGGATTTTGCCTTAGAATCCATCAACATTAGAATAAAAAAGGGGATGAAAGTGCTACAAATGTTCATATTTTAAGGCCATCCTCATTAGACAATTTGTTGCTTCGATGCATCTAGGATCTTTTGATATTCAATTGCAAAATCTATAATTGGTTGTGCCTTGTAAATGTCGTTGTAGAAATATCTAAGGAGAATAAAATTTCTAACAACATATACTAATCATGGAAGTTCTGCCAAGAGGGTTAGGGGAAAAAACATATCACAGACAATTCTATTTAAAAACCGTCTATGATCAACTCATATCACAGACGATTCTATTTAAAAACCATTTGTGATCAACATATATCACAGACGGTTCTAATTAAAAACCGTCTATGACATTCATTTTCACAGTTAGTAGGAAAACCGTCTGTGATATGTGTCATAATATCACTGACACATGCTTACAGATGATTTAGAAAACCGTCTGTAATAGCCTTCTCTATAGTAGTGATCATTTCATACTAGCGGATACCGAAAACTTATAAACATGATTCACTTGCAACGAGTCCTTGTGTGGCCCTTCACGAGCTCTGTAGACATTGAACGACGTCTCGAGTAATTTTGCGATAGGCGTCAAGTCGTGGGTGCCACCCTTTTTGGAATCAAGGTAAAATACCCAGTTCTGTCTTGGTATAATTAAATGTAGTACCCAGTGAAACCTATACAGGTATGTCGCTATGGTCATTCAACCTAACTTCGAGCTACGTGTAAAGTACAGATCAACAAGTATAGCAAGTAGTGAATCACTTACCCTGGGTTGTGGAATAAAAGTATGAAATTTATTTCCCGTTGAGCTAGCAATGCGTTTTCCACGTACTCATGAATGGCTTATAAATTTTCGTCTATGATTTGCTTGGACACCATGTGTGGGTCCAGAAAACCCACCGATTCTTTCTCTTTCTTTTCTTCAATGATCATGTATTTATATATACAAAAGCAAGGATCATATATATATATGATATTTGTCGGTATGACACGAATGTAGACCGTGATTGCACACACTTATAATGTCCAACATCTAATGAGTGAGGCGTCGAGGACGTCGAGGTTGTAGAGATCGAACAAGTAGTTGAAGCCGACCACGAAGAATCCCCCCGAAAACTGATGCAAGAAATGCTCCTCATTGAAGCTAACCAAGATATTCAATACTGTTGTATCACTGGTTTGTTGGCTTGTTCCATCCACCAATTTTGTAATCTAACGCAAGATATTGTAAGCATTTACTGGGCTCTACCGGTACGAACAGTTATCCTAGCTTGAATTGTCGCGCCAATGGGGCCAACAGAAAGTCAGGGGCCCCCGTGGTGCGCTTCGATTTGACCTTATCGCCGCCTCACCATCTATCATAGGTCATCTTCACGAGAGACGACTGGACCCAAAGTGTAGTACCAGCCTATGCCGTACAGGGCACAGTAGCTGATTTGGTGGTGCAGCACGTGGCTCCAGCATTGCTGGTAGCTCCGGCATAGTAGATGACTCATGTTGTGCGTACAGCTTCGATACTGTAGGACGGTCATCGAAGGAGATGTACCTCTTGGGCCACTAGATGAATGTGCCAATGGCATTTTCTAGTGTCACAATCTCATCATTTAGGGGTATCTCCAGCGTGACGGTCTTGCAAATTTCATGTACACAGTCTACATGGACCTTCACATAACCCGGAGCTACCGTGTGGTCGTGCACAATCGCTCCTTGACCGGATAGATACGCACGCCCCCAAACAGCCTACAGGGGAACAGAGCCGTTGATAAGCCTCACTTAGAGATTACATGGTGTGGCCATCTACATAAGGGTACACAATTAGCTAACATGTCCAACAGGTCTATCTATGGAGCATTGCAGACATATATATATTACCTGGATGTCATTGATAGGAAATTTGGCGTCATCCACGTCTGTCCCAGGGGCGGACGCGCAGTTGCTCTGATGATTAGTTGGGCTGAATTGCATCTGTGCGTCTGGAGCTTGCACGTCCCGTACGTGCCTCTCCGCTACCATCCTTTGCTCCATCCTTTCCTTAAGGCTTCTTAGCTGATCATCGAATTGCGCTCTCAGCCTTTCCTCAACCCTTTTCTCAATGAGTACTACTTGTTGTTCCTCGCACTTGGCTTTGGTTCTCTTCCTAATCCGATATGTGTCGGGGTCTTGTGAAAATCCCATTTTCTAGGGAATGAAAACACCTTTGCCTCGCGTGCGACCCGGTTGCACCTTGTTTCCCAAGGTCGTGGAGAGTATCTTTCTCTCTGTCTGCCTGGAAAGAGCTCTGGGAAGATTCTATAATCAACGCTATCTGCATCCAAGATCCCAATATGTTATTTCACTTATGAAGTTTTATATGGACTAATTACAATCTATGTAGTTCGATATCTTACCAAGCGTTGGGACACTTGCTCGTCTGCGGGGTTTACAATGGACATGCCGCTGAAGACGTGGGACGTGACCTCACTCTTACCCAGTTTCGGACGTGTGGGTGGGAAGCCTACTTTTGGATTGCCTCGTCGTCCTCCCTCCTCTATTGCGCAATCTTACCCGCATACCCAGTGGTGTCAAGTCTATGCGGGTGGGTGTTTTTCTGCATGGAAGGTCTTGTGCGCTTCACTTTGACATATGAATTCTTCCGTCGTCTTCATCTCAACAAATCGTTCCCAGACGTCTTCAGTGATGAACCCGTACTTCTGGAATAGAGTCATTTTCTTATTCACGTAATTACTGACAAAGGTGTTGTTGAAGTTCTTCCACGCCTTTCCTACTACTAGCAACACATACCGTCACAGTGCGTGCATGGCATTTTCTAGGAGTTTGAACGATGCAAAAATTTATGTCACTAAGCTTTTGCGCTCCTCATCTATCATCGACTTTTAGGATGGATAGGTGATGGGGACCCTTTCCCGTTCAACTATCCCGCACAATGTCTGAAATACTTCCGCTGCCTTAGGAGGCGCGGTAGGGGCCCATCCTGCTGATCGACTGTCGTTCTATGCATACAACAGACACTCTGCAAGTTACACGACAGTCACCCATTTTGTTAAAAAAAACCCTTCACTCATTTTGACTGTAAGCTATATCCAACAATTTCGATACTTGACATTAAACACCATGCACATCTATAGTTGTGTGTGTCGTTTGGGTACACTAGTACTAAGATGGTTTATTAAGTACAGAAAGTCTATATTCTTAAATTTTGTTCTCTAAGATTACGTTGACAGTGACATTTAAAATAAAACTAGGATTCTTTTCACACAGCAGTAATTAATCAGAAAATGATCACGGGCCACTAAATTTGGAAATTTTTTAATAATATTTTTTTTAATTTTTTTATAGAAAATAATATGCCAAAGCAAAATTTTGACAAAAATACCCACCTGTCGCCATTTAAATTAGCGACAGGTCTCTGTCACCAATTGAAATGGCGAGAGAGACTCTATCGCCATTTCAAATGGCGATAGCTCTATATAACCATTGGTGATAGAGTCTTTGTCACCATTTGAATTGACGACAGAGACCTATCACCAATTCAAATGGTGACAGGTGGGTTTTTTTTGCAAAATTTTGCTTTGGCATATTATTTTCGTTAATTTTTTTAAAAAATATTGTTAAAAAATTCCACTAAATTCGTCTACTGCAACTTGTAATCTGTGGCAACTAATGGGCACATAACCTCTCTAGTATGCTATAGGTTGACTAAAGCAAAGTTTGCAAGAAGCACGGGCCACTTATGAGGTCATAATTAAAAGGATGCATGGTTAACTTTGTATTTGTGCTAAGTATAAGTAGTAGATATGATAACAAGGAAATTAGGGAAAAAGTAAGTAGCTCTTGTATCTCCTTCAAGCAAGCTAATCTTATGAATAGTTAGGTATTTCCTGAAATTTTACTTCTGCAAGAATTCTAAATTGTTGAGTTAGGTGTAATAGTTTTCAGATAAGCCCGATCAGTACTTAAATCAAGCATGTACTCCCATGTTGGTTGATCATCTCCAGGAATAACTTGCCATGCATCTACATATATAAAGTTAAGTTGCAAAAAAAAGGCATGTCATAAGCATTGTAGTCAATTGACCCACTAAGCTTTAGTAATTTAGGTCAGGCTCAAACTGCCCCTAAATATCATTTCATTACCAAAAATTAAACCTAAAAATAGGAGTAATACTAAGACAAATTCCACTAGTTAGTCTGATGAGTCGACTGATCCCACTGGAGGAAGGATTCTGGCTATTCTCCTAGGTGCATGAAGTGTGAAAGCATGTGTCTTTGAGGCAAAAGAAGTGACTTAGAAAAGCTAGCATTTGTGCGAAAGAAAGCAACTTTAGCAGCACTTAATTTGTGAAACCGAGTGAGAGGAGGCCAACAGGGGGGCTGAGAGGGAGGAGGCCACACTGAGGGGGAGGACACCGCGCTGAGGGGGTGGAGCGCAGGCGGCGCGGGTGGAGGCGGAGGGCCGAGTGCGGGTGGAGGGCGACGCGGTGTGACTTGGGCAGATAGGTGAGAGGAGGGGGCGGGGCGACAGGAGAGACGCTGCCGAGGGGGGAGGGACAGGGGAGGGCGTCACCAAGGGGGAGGGGGAGGTTAGGCCTTTGCGTTGTGTGTTTGATTGAGTTGAAGTGCTGAACTCGTGCAAAAAGAAGAACACACCCCATCACAGACGGTTCTGGGAAGAACCATCTATGATGTAACTCATCATAGATGGTTTAATCCCAGAACTGTCTATGATGGCAAATCATCACGGACGATTCAATCACAGAACCGTCTATGATGATAGTTTTCATTACAAAAGCTCAGTTCTGTAATACACAATTCATTGGATTACACTACACAATGCCATATTTTACCAATTGAAACTTACTTCTCATAGGGAACAATTATTCCTAATTTAATCTAAACTTAGTGTAATATCCATTGCACATAATTAAATTATTTGAAATGCTGAGTTCATTGTGCATGTTTAGTCCAACACAAGTTTCCCTTTTGTCAACTTTGTTGTTTGTCCTTTTTCAAAAAGACAGATCTTATTACATATCTTGTTTTGATGGAGTCATTAGTATTTTTATTATCATATTAAAGGTTTTCTTCGAAGTAGCACAAATTAAATTGGAAGCTTCACATTAGGTAAACCTTAAAGTAACACATTAGGTAATCTATTGTTGTTGAATTGTGCAAATCCAGCGTGAAAATTTTCATGCCAGATTAAGAAGTCATAAACACAATTTAACTTGCAACCATGTTCAGGTAACCCAGCAAAGGATCAACCCAGTAAAATAATGGTAACCTGATTAAAAAAATCAGACGCATACACAAAACTGTTTTGACTTTCGAGCGTTTTAATAAAAACAAATTTATTATTCTGGAGAGTACACTTAAAATCATAACTCCACTTGCTTATTCTTTTGTATAAAAATTAGCCCTTCACGATGATCAACGCGTATGTAGCTAGCTTCCTCAGGTTGTTTTTCCTGGACCGTTACTGTTTCCGATATGAGTTAACTCATCAAACTGATTGTATTCTTCCTCGTCTACTACATTCTCAACTTCGATAATCCTCCTTTTTCCTTAAAGAACTACGTGGCGCTTCTTATTGGACGGATCAGTTACATAGAAGACTTGAACAACTTTGTTAGCGAGTACGAATGGTCTGTCTTGGTATTCGACACGTTCGAGGTCCACAGTAGTGACGCCGTACTTGTCGACCTTCACCTGCTGTAGGTGAACCCAATGACCTCGAAATAAGGGGATCTTGAATAGTACATAGTCGAGCTCCCAAATCTCCTATATGAACCCTATAGTATGAGCTCCTCGTTGACCCAACGGTATTGAATGTAGTTATGTGGACACCACTGTTCTGGTTTGTGCTCTTCATATCCTGATCTCTCATGTAAAATGTGTACCCATTTAAGTCGTATCATTTCCATATTACAACTGTAAATGTTGTCCCTTTTGCCAACCATGTCAGCGTATGACCTAACGAGCTCTTAGTGATGGATCGTTCCTTCAACCATCTATTGAACTAAAGGCTATGCTGTCTGATGATCCAAGACTACTATCGCGACAGATTCTCTTACTGTAGCTAATTCTTGTGCTCATCGATATACGGAGACACAACAGCCATGTATTGCAAAACCATGAAATGGGCTTTAGCACATGTAGCTGGATCAAGCATGATTGCTTTCCTTCTGATGGTCTTGATACCCTGGAGCCTCCCCTCATGGCAGGATCGAGGCATGCCTATCGGTTCAATCTGAGCCATGTAATCAATGTAGAATTCGATGACCTCTTCAGTTGCATAACCTTAGACAATGCTACCCTCCGGTCGAGATCGATTTCGTACGTAGGACATGAGAATTCCCATGTACCTCTCGAACGGGTACATGCTACATAGGAACACAGACTGTAGCATCCCAATTTTTTGGCTTATTTGGATTTAATATGGTTTTGTGGATTTTCTGAATTTTTGAATTTTTTTGGAATTTATTTTGTATTTTTGAATTAATATGGATATTATTTTATTCTGTGAAAATTTTAAATAAAATTTTACAAAAAAATATTTTATTTGGGTCTTAAATGTCTTAAAGTATTTTTGAGAATTTTTCTCATACTTTTACTATTTTATACAAATTGTTTGACTTTCTGGAATTAATTTAATTAGGAAAGTTATTTAAAACCTTTGAATAGTATCGGGCCGAGAGCCCATTAGGTACTGCCATTTTCCCAGGCCAAGCCCAGTTTGGCCAGTCGAGTCGGTTGTTGTGTAGCCTTGTATTCTTGGCCGCTGGTTTCTAATCATGTGGTTGGGATCAACCGGGTATAGTGATAACCGTAATGGATCACAGTCGTTGGATCAGTGTGCGGTGTTGATTGAATCGGGCCGAGTGGATCGCGGCCACACATCGTGCCACATGGATGGATGCGCATCATCTTCCCCAAGCTAATTCTAGATCGGAGAGTGGGTGTCGCCTCTATGGCCGCCATGGACACGAAGTCCATTTCGTACACGGTATGGACGTTTAGGCCCTTATAAGATGAGCCTCGGTTGTGATTTGATCTCATAAGTTGAAAGCATCTAGGCCCCCAATTCAATTTGGTTTTTGGTAACTAATGACAATCATGATCAAAGGACTAATATTTTCCTTTGAGATTATTGAAAATAGGTTGGTCCTAAGTTCGGCGATCGTGAAAGCATGAAAATGGCAAAAAGAAGATTAACGCATCAAGCTAAATGACGAAGGTATAAAATTAAGGACCGTTTTATAGTTTTTACCAATCTCAGAGTTTTCAAGAAAAGATCGGTTTGCTAGAAATAGTGTCATACTATTAGAGGGGTCTTGTCGATTACCTTGACGTCGTTTAGGGTGTAAAGGCTCAATTTTGTGCTCACTTGAAGTCATGCATACCGTCATATTCAAATTCAAATTGAAAATGTTATGCATAGTAGTAGTGCCTCTGGGAGGCCGGTGCTACCGGCCATGGTAGCCTGGTGCTACCGGCCGAGCTGTAGCACCGACCCCCAGGGCGGTGTGTAAAAAAATAGAGAAGGCATTTTTGGGCGGATTGGCAGTCCAGTGCTATCGCCCATGGTAGCCCAGTGCTACCGGGCGAGCGGTAGCATTAGCCTCATGTTTGGTGTAGAAATTCCAGAGAGCATCCATTTGGGCAAAGCAAAAATAAAAAGGGTCTGATGCTACCGTCCCAGTTGGGCGGTACCACCAGACCCTCTGAGTAACGGGCTCTAACAGTGCATTTATTGCACTGATCCAACCGTTGTGTTGGAGCCCGGTGCTACCGGCCCTACATAGGCGGTAGCACCGAAAATCCTGATTATTTATATAATTTTGCTCCAACGGCTAGTTTTGTTGGTGGGGGTTATAAATACCCCCACACCTACATACTAGAGCAACTCTTGGACCTCATTGATCATTCTTGAGCTCTAGCAAGTCTCCAACTCATTCTTGTGCATTAAATTCTCATTTTGAGAGAGTTAGGAGCAATTCAAGTGTTGCATTTAGTGTTGAGCCTTTAGACACTTAATTCGACCTCAAGCAAGCGTCAAGGCGTCAAGACTTGTTACTCTTGGAGGTTGCTGTCTCCTAGACGGCTTGGAGGCGATTGTGCGCGATGAGCTTCTCTACGGAGGTTGTGAGAAGCCCGGCAAGCTTGTGAAGGCCGGAGTTCACCTACCCGGAGCGGGGAAGAATTACCAAGTGATCGAGGGAGGCTCGTGTGTTTGGAGCCGGCTTGAAGTTGATCAAGCTTCCTCAACATAGATTAGGGGAGACCAGCAAGTCTCCGAGACCACGGGATAAATCCTTGTGTCACTCTCTCCTTTTGTGGCTTGATTATCTCATCATTGTGTGCAATTTACATTCTTAGCTATTTTAGTACTTTGATCTTGTGCTTAGAATTGTTCTATTGTTTAGACTTAGATTGTTGGAGCACTTAGTAAAATCTAGAGTATTTAGGCTTTAATTGTTAAAATGGCAATTCTTGCTTAGACAATTTATTTATTGCAATTAGAGCCAAAGAATTTTAAAAACCTTCTATTCACCCTGTCTAGTCAGTTATCCTTGATCCTACATAAGCCAGAACCGCAGATCAATTTCCAGCTTTGCGCTGCCATTTCATCGAATTTTATTGCTTTTGCCTCATGCCATCGCAAGCTTGACGTCGACGATTCACCACCATCCGTGGGAGCTAGGGCTCAGAACCAGTGTTGTTCGCTTCGCCTTGACAAGATCTACCTGGTGTGCACGTCAGTTGGGCCGGCAACTCGCCGAACATCGTTGCATCAATGGGTCCGTCGTAGCCAAGGAAAAGGAGTTTGCCAATGTCATTCCAGTGCACCAGGAGGGGTGGTAAGCCGAGCACCAGAACCACGACAATGAGATCTGGCCCTAGGTGTCCTTCTCCGCCATCACCGATGACCTAGGGTCCCATGCCTAGCGAGATGATGTGGCTTGTCCCAGCGGTGGATAGGTGGCGACCACTGGGCATCGAGTCGGCTGTGTTGCGTGCATGTCACTGATGTGGTAGGTACGTGGTGCTTGGATCGGCAGTGACGTGTCGTTGGCGTAGGCCCGGGAGTCAATGCGTGTGGTGTGCACGGGGTTCGCGGTGAACCGGTTGGTCTGGTGGACCGAGTCCATAGATTAGTGCAACGTGTCACCCAGGGAATTTTCCAAATAATTTAATTTTTGCTGACATCATCAATGACGCAATAATCAGTATTTTCAGTATAAAAGTAATTAGGAAAATATTGATTTATTATTTTTCTGATTTCTCTTTTATTCAAATCTTTCGAGAGCCCGTTCTCCTTCATATGAGCTTCGATTGAGGCGATTCAAATTTTGAAAATTTTGTAAAATTAAGATCTATTTAATGGTGAATTTTATTTGATTTTAAAATTTTGTTTGTTTTTTGTTTTGGTCTTTATTTGGTATTTTCTCTCGATACGCGTAGACGTCGAAGTGCTCAAAGCGTCCGACGAGGAATCGTTGAACCAAGAGCAAGGTCCAGAGCAAGAACAAGGGCTTTTTCAAGAAAAGTTATGCTTTGATCATGTTAAACCCAGTTTTACAAAATTGCTATGTTGATTTAAATTATGCATGTTATTTTATGTGTAGAATTGTTTTCAAAATAGTTTGAGATCTAGTTATTCAATCCAATTGGATTATACCTACCTTGTCATTGCATGCCATGATTATTTGTCACCCTAGGATTGTTCATTATTAGTTGGTTTCTAATATATACCAATATGGGATGGTTAGACCGTGCTTAGTTTTCTTAGCCATGCTACGTTAACTCATGTCTTTTGGAATATCAAAATAAATCTTGACTAATGTAATATGGAACATGTTTATGAAAGGTGTGTCAGGTGTTGTCACACAATGTTGTTGAGTTGTAGTGGCATGCTCACGAAACGATGTTGATTTGTTAATGGCACGTGGTGCATGGTAATGAACTAGGGTGGTAAATAATTTAGATTGAGACAAGTGACAAGGGGAGGTTGCTAAGGTGAGTCAGTGTGATGGTTGGGTTGTGGAAGTCTTGCCTCAGTCAATTAAGGACTTAACCTTACAAGCTTTTAAACTGAGTCAAACATGCAACCACATGTCTGGTATAGGACGGACTTAACTAAGTAGGATTACTGATGTTTTAACATGTGATACCTTAGGTGGATAATCACATGGAAGTGGGGTTACATGGAAGTGTGGTTATGGCGGAGGATGTGGTGTATTGCGGTCTCACATCAATCCAACAGTATGTTGGTCCTATACTTCACCTCCACTGAGGGAAGGGGTAGTGTATGGCATACCAGGAGGGTCAGTGTTAGGATAAAGGTTTCTGAAAATGTTTTTTCATGATCTCTCTGCAGACACACCTAAGAAAGTTCGTTAATCCGAAGGCAAAAGGAGATGATCATGTCGTGTGGGTAAAATGCATAGCCTCTGCAGAGTGTAAATCTATTCAGATAGCCGTGTCTGTGGTTATGGACAATGCTCGGGAATTACAGTCAAGGGTTAGATTTTGGAAAATGAAACTTGGAATGGGAGGTAATGTGTTATGGAAGGTTTAGAACATGATTTAGGGCTGTGAGCCAGTTTACTCTTGAGAAAATACTTGAAAGTTATTATTTATTGTTATTTATTTTACTGTATTTTCAATCTATTTGTTGTATTTATTGGTAAATATTGCTTTATTGCAAAATAGCCATATCAGCCATTCCATTTGAGTAAGCCTTGCATATAGTTATGCTAGAATTGAATTATATGCACAACTTGTTGAGTACTTTATGTACTCACCCTTATCAACAACAAAATCACCAGTTGAGGAGGAGTCTACAAACTTTGGAGGAGTACTAGGAAGAGACGAATGTCTAGGGTGCGAGCCTTGTTAGTTGTCTGTGGTATATTGAGGAGTTTATCTACGTTTTCTTTCTGCTGCAATTTAATGTGTTATCTAAAGTTTAGCCTTACGAGGCATAGTGTTGTAAGTCGACCATAAGGCCAGTCAACAGGTTTATATTTAATATATGAAGTCTATTATTATGTTTTTGTTGTATATGATTGTAATATTCATCTATATTGAGTCTGTGTGCACTAGTGTGATCCTGGACTAGTGCGATATACACAAATGGTCCGGATTTGCATATTGGGTCTCGACACGGGCCTGCAAATCTTTATCTCTGTCACAAGGTGAACAATGAGATGGACCATGATATCGAAAAACAATGGAGGGAAATATATATCAAGATTACATAGAGTCATCACCATCTCGGCCTACGAAGCATCTAATCCTACAGGATCGATGACCTTCTTAGCAATTGTGTTAAAGAAATATCACAATCTCGTGATTGTCTCCCGAACCTTGATCGGTATAATTCTTATAATTGCGACAAGAAGCATTTGTGTCATAAGCACATGGCAATCATAAGACTTTATGCTAGTTATGTTCAAATCTTGCATCGAAACAAGTTTCTTCATATTGGAGAAGTAACCGGATGAAACTTTCACACCATGCAAGTATTGGTACAATTCCGTTCTCTCAGCCTTGGACAGAGTGTAACAAGTAGGTTCGCAGTACGTTCGGCCTTTATCAGTCTATTCTGGTGCTAACTCAAGTCTGATACCCATATCGACCAAGTCAAGCCGTGCGTTGATACCGTCCTTTGTTTTGCCCTTAATGTTCAGCAAGAGACCAATCAAGCTATCACAGACATTCTTCTCTACGTGCAAGATGTCGATGCAACGCTGAACTTCTAGGTGCTCCCAATAAGGTAGGTCCCAAAATATTGATCTCTTCTTTCACATACTCTTCTCACGGGTCCTCGATTTACGTCCCTTCCCAAGCGTAACATCCAAGTTCTTAACCACATCATGAACATATGTCCCTCTTAAAGGCCTTGGAGCTGAACCGTCTCCGTTTGTTCCATTGAATTGTTTCTTCATCTTGCGATATAAGTGATTCCTCCGAAGGAACCTACGGTGACACATATACACCGTTTTGAGCGAGTGATTCAGCCACACACTCTCGGTATCATCTAAGCAGTGAGTACATGCTTTGGCTTCTTTTGTACTCTGGCCTGATAGGTTAACAAGAGCAGGATAATCATTTATGGTGTAGAACAACATGCAGTGCAAAATAAAGTTCTCTTGTTTGTGAGCATCTCATACCTGTGCCCCAGGAACCTACAGTATTTTCAGATCTTCCATCAATGATGCTAGGTACACATTAATATCGTTCCTAGTTTGCTTCGGGCCTTGGATTAGTATAGACAATAAAATGTACTTCTGCTTCATAGACAACCAAGGAGGAAGGTTGTAAATACAAAGATTCAAGGGCCAAATGCTATAACGGCTACTCATGTTACCGAAAGGATTCATCTGTCTGTACTCAATCTAAAACTTATATTCCTCAGATCCGTAGTGAATTCTTGAAACCTCCTATTGATGTTTCTCCACTAGGTGAAATCAGTAGGGTGTCTTAGCATTCCATCATTTTTACACTCATTTGAGTGCAAACGTAGCAGTTTTGCCTCCTTTGGGTTCGCAAATAAACGCTTCAAACAGGGAATTACTGGCAGATACCACGCCACCTTAGCAGGAGGTCCTTTCTACACCTCTATGCCCTCGTCGTTGTCATCTAATTGATTTTTACGCTTGTACCGGGATGCATTGCACACCGAACATACATGCAAGTTTGTGTACTCTTTGCGGTAGAGGATACAATCATTCGGACATGCATGTATTTTTTCTACTTCCATTTCCAAGGGACAAAGAACCTTCTTGGCTTTGTAGGTGGTTGTTGGCAACTCGTTTCCCTTCGGAAGCATGTCCGCTAATAGACCTAATAGACCTAACAGCGTTGTGAAACTCTTGTCGGACCAACTGTTGATTGCCTTAAATTCTAGCAGTTCAAACACGGATGATAACTTTGTGTATTTGGACTTATAGCCCTGGAACAAAGGTTTCTCTGAGTCATCCATCAAGCCCCAGAATTTTTTGTACTCTCGCTCATCATGGTTCCCTTCTGTATCGCGCAGGATCTGATCCAGATTGTTATCGTGAAACCTATCCTCATCGAAAGCACAATCGATATCATCCGACGTATCGTTGACTTCGTCGACGATGTTAATACTACTTGCTTCTTATATAATCTGCTCTTCACCGTGACTATTCCAACATGTATACCCCCTTTCGAAACCCCTTAGAATCAAGTGTGTTTCGATCTGCGCTGAGTTTCGAAATATTCTCAAATTCTCGCAGTCAATGCATGGACAAGACATAAATTGCAGCCCTCTTGTTAAACATATCATCATCTGCAGCTCTTCTAAAAGCAGAAACACCATTAATGTACTCGATACTCACACTGTTCTCAACATACATCCAACTTCGGTCCATCTACGCTACATATATAACAATAAGTGTTAAATAATGAATTAAGTATACTAAGAGTGCACATGCACATATTTTTAAATTGGAGCACAAATTAACTAGCTAAAACCTTACCCTAAATCGTAAACCATGCTAGATCTAAAGAACAAACGGATCTACAATCTACATATAAGCTACATTTAAACATACCAACCTAGCTTCTTAGATCACAAAGAACAAATGGATATATATGTAAGCTACATTTAAACCTACCAACTTCAATTCTCTCTTTACCTAGCTAGCTATATCTTTTTGAGTATAATGCAATTAGAACCAATTACTACTTTATATCACAAAGAACAAATGGATCTACACCAAGCTAGATCTAAACCATCTTCAATTCCCTCTTTACCAAGCTAGATCTTGAATATAATGCAATTAAAATCAATTACTAACCTTAGATCACCTAGAACAAAAGGATCTATGATCACACTTCCAAATCCACGGTCTCCTTTTACCAGATCGCCTCTCAATCGTAGCCACCTCAAAAATAGCTCGGGAAATCCTAAAAACATTAAGGAGGTCGGGGCTCTCTGTACTTATTTTCAAAAAATCTCATCACAGACGGTTTTAGCCAAAAACCATATGTGATGAGCATAGTATCGTCACTGACGGTTTTTGGCTAAAACCATAAGTGATGTGAGTCTCATCACTGACGGTTTTAGCCAAAAATCGTCAATGATGATACCATGCTCATCACAGTCTATGATGAGCATGGTATCATCACTGACGATTTTTGGCTAAAACCGTCAGTGATGAGATTCACATCACTGACGGTTTTAACTAAAAAAACCATCAGTGATGACAATAGTAATCATCTATGAATGTTTTTTGAAGAAAAAAAATCGTCAGTGATGATCAATCATCACAAACAGTTTTTGAAGCTGTTAGTGATGAAGGATCTAATATAATCATCACTGACGGTTTTAGCCAAAAATCGTCAGTGATGATAATAGCAATCATCTATGACTGTTTTTGGAAGAAAAAAAACTGTCAGTGATGATCAATCATCACAAATAGTTTTTGAAAACCGTCAGTGATGAAGAGTCTAATATAAATCTTTTTATAGCACTAGAGTCCTCCGATTCCACAGGTACATGGGCTTTATTTGTTTTGGTCTTCCACGTTTCCCTTCATCTTTGCAGTTCTCTGTACAAAAACATGCTTGGATATACCTATTCAGTCATTTACCATTGTAGCGTGCACATTCTGAACTCGTCTGTTATCTTTGTTCCTTTTTTACTTGATGGTATGATGGATTACGTGAAGATGGGGAGGTGGAAGAACAACGAACAAACACGCGGACGAATCGTGAATTATTGAATAGGATGGCACAGCAGCTTCAGAATGTTACTCGGATGATGGCGTACCATTCAACAGGGTGAAACTCTTGATTGGTATGCATCTAGCAGTGCCAATTGTTCATTGTTTTGTTGATGTGCTCGTCTCAATGACCTTTTATCTTTATACTTTTTCCAATATTCCTTTTCATTGATATTCCGCATTTCCCTTCCACTCGTTCTGTTGCCGATGATTCGTTGATCTGTTGTTCATGTGCTTATTTTACTTTCGCAAGCAGCATCAGACAGAGTTAAGCGGCCAAAATCGAGCTTTGGACTCCGGCGACCGTCCAGCCACCGCAGTCGTTGCGCAAAGCCCGCTCTTCGCCGTCGTCTCGTTACTGGCGACCTGTGGGTTTTAATGTTACCATTTCCTCTCCATTTTTTCTTTCTTTCTTTGAATCGCATTTCCTTTCCATTATCTGAAGGAAGATCGTGATATTGGTATTTTTCAGTATTGAACCTACTACTGCTACCTAGTTCAAATATTTCTTGGATGTAAGGATTTGCAAATATATCTTTACTTCGACCACATTTGTGATGTTGCCATGTGGTTCATTCTAATCTTTTCTGAGAAAAGAGCGTAATGTTAGTATTCTTCTTCAGTAGCACCTCTATATGCCCTTTCGGTGTGTTCCTTCGTTTTTTCTGCTAAATGAGTGCACTGCCATCATCGTGTGATCATGAATTAGAGCTATCGTTTTGTAGATCACAAGGTAAGGAGGTACCATCCATTGCCTTGCCTGAATAAAACTTGGATTTCCTAAGATGATAGAGCTGTAAAATGGAGGTTCCCGTTTCCACCTACATAATTTTGATGAGCTGGCTCGTTGGGAAATGTGTCAGACAATACCTACCCGTCAGAAATCTGCTGAAACCAGCAATCCAGCATCACCACTCTGCACTGATTGCACATGGGAGACCTCACGGAAAAATGGGAGACTGAGATACAGGAGTAGAAAGGGACTGTAACTGATAATTTCAATCCCCTTCGATGTATATATTGAATTGTTGATTATGGCAGTTATGTTAACTAAACAGAAGAGAACCATCTACCAAAAGTAACTGTTCCTCCGCAGCAAATAGATACTTAAGCGAAACGAAAAGTTCTCTTTCAGGATATATGAGCCTATCACACTGTGTAAGATTGTGGAATGGTCTCGATGTCCAGACCCTTCAGCTTCACAACTGACTCTACATGCCCCTTCAGCGTGTGAAGCTCCCTGAGCCTACAATGTAACATGAACAAGCCCATAGTTAGCTTTTCATTATCGTGAAACATTATACAGGAGATGCAAATTGGCATCACGCAACTACATTGTGGAAAGTAAAGTTCCAAGGGAAGGAAGATGCTTCTGATCTTGAAAAGCATACCCACAGGTATTTAGTTCAAAAAAAGCATACCCACAAGTAACAAAGAATTGATGCAACAATGACATGCTACTATAAAGACCCTACTAAAGCATGGCAGATTATGGAAAGCAGTATTATTGGAGTTCTTTGCATGTGGCTACTGATGATTTGGTCCTACCTTGCAATCTCAGCTCTCCGTTTGGCCTCTTCGGCCATCTGATTCAGTTCGTTGGCCTTCTCAGGGAACAACTTGGCATCCGGTGGCTGCAGCCCATGGAGTGTCCTCTGTGCGTGTGCCCACTTGAGTTCCCTCTCCTTCTTACCAAAGTCCTTCTTCCTTGTAAATGCAATCTGTAAAAACAAATGACCATTAGCCGCAAACGTATGGAATTCAGTTAAACAGGTACGGCCAAGTCAACTATGTACTGGGCATTACTCTTTGCTCAATGACAAGATCCCATGCTTTCCCGCTCAGAGCGTATCGGATGAGGAACTTGATGATATCAAGTGGGAAGTAAAAAATGAGATTGTAGAGCCACACAATACCAGCCCAGCCCCATCCAATGCCTTTGATTGAAGTGAATCTCCAATCAGCATATACAGCGATTAATGTAGCTATCTGAATTTGAAGGGGGAAAAGATTGCTCAGTGGGACCTATTCCCACAAGAGAATTATCAAGTAGTGCAGAGCAAGAGGGGTGCAAGAGAATACCAGCTGTGCAACCAAGAAAGCAAAGGCCAGTAGAAAGCCAGGGCGTTCAACAAATGACCAGCTGCGAGACCTTGTGACAAAGATAAGAGCTTGACTAATGGTGCTAACTTGAAGATATACAGCAGAGGCAAGCTTTTGGTAGTCATCTTGAGCTGTCTTCTCAAGGCTTTCAACATGAAAGATCCTCTGAAATTCCATCGAACAGTATCAATGCAAGTCTGAGAATCAATCACAAAATGTAACAGTCCTACAGTTATTAGTTTCATAAGCCATTTTCTTAATCAAAATGTTTTCTAGGAATTGGCTAAAGTCATAATTTTCTTTAACAAAAAAAAACAAATTTGTTTTGGAGTTTTTAGTACTCCTTACAGGGAAAAAGTTGGTCTTATATGCAACCCAGAAGAAAATGACAGTCATCATTGCCAAGTATCCACCAAGCACAATTCCAGTTGTGAAAATTTCAGCCAGCTTCCAGCTGTCAGGTAGTGGAGAAGGCTTTACTCGATCCTTTGATATAGTCATTATGGTACCTATTCATACCAGAAAATGGTTGGAAGTGAAAATGAATATGATACACATACACACACATTCTACTGCAGTATTGTGAGACACAGCAGGGATGGAGGGAATAATAAAGTGATGTACCATCATTCAGAATTGCTATGATCAGGACCATAAATGGTGGGAAATCAAACTCCCATATGAGGGCAAGCAGCATAAATCCAAGCTGTTGAAATATAGAGGAATGAGATGCATTAATCGTTAATTAAACATGTAAGATCCATGGACATAGTTTCACAGATCAAGATTAAAACATCATATAGGGGATCATCAATGTTAACGGAAAAGAATTTCACTGAATGCGTAGTTATAATTGACCTGCAGTATGATGACAAATACCTAAGAGAAGCATCAACTATGTAACCAAAGGAGGAGCCAATGCACTTTGGCAATCTAAAACGTCCAATTCTACAGTAGAAGTGAACAAAACATACCACAATACGTATTGTAATTGAGACCGCATAGATCTGCAAAAAATGAAGGTGGATTAGCTAAATAACTCCACACACACACACAAAAAAAAGAAGAGAAGAAACAAAAGCTCTTCCAGTAGGCTTCCATCTGACATACAGTGTAGTTCTTCATCCGCTGGAAAATTGCCCGACTGGTAAGGACGGCACTAATGATCACGCTCAGGCCAGGTTCCGTGAGTACAATATCAGAAGCACTCCTTGCCGCATCAGTGGCATCAGCAACTGCTATACCAATATCAGCTTTCTTTAGGGCTGGAGCATCGTTTACACCATCACCAGTCATTCCACAAATGTGCTTCCGTGCTTGCAGGCGTTTTACAATCTCATATTTGTGCTCTGGGCAAAGAACAAACTTTACTGTTATATTTTCTCTCTCCACTTCAACCGTTCGGATTTTCATCTGTAATTAATTACAATACATACCTGGGAATACGCCAGCAAAACCATCAGCTTTCTCAATTAGATCATCAACTGGTAAAGCAGCAATAGATTCATCCTTGTTATGTCCCAGCAAAGAAGATGAAGGGTACATGTTTGTACCCATTCCTAGACGACGCCCTGTTTCCTTCCCAATCGCTAGCTGATCACCTGAAGGTGAATATAAGTTTAAATTCACATTATTCAGATGGACTAACAAAAGTATTAAAAATAAAAAACAAGATGCAATATATTTCCCGTAGAGCATCCAGTAGGAAGTTCGGTGTTCCAAGTCTCTACTTACGACACAAATTTTTTAAAGGATAGTTACAGCACAAATAACAGAACAAAATAATGCATCAAGATTTGGTTAAAAACAAACAAAACAAGAAAGAGGCATTATAAACATCATATTAGATTTGTAATTGGATACAATTTTGTGATGACGAAGGGTTCTGAAAACTTGAACCACCCCATGTCTTGGTTAGCTAAATTTTGGAAAAGTGTTTTCTAGATTTGATGTTTGGAGCTTTCATGCGATGTAGAACTTTTGTATTGCTAGTCAATGGATCTAAACAGGAACATAGTAAGTAATGACAAACTACTATGAAAGACGTAATTCCGGCATATCACACACATATGTTTGCCCAAAGGAAATGTAGAAATACACATGACCATGATGCAAACTATAGGGACGATGTATAAAGAAATGCATGTGAAAAAAAGTAGAAATTGTTATGAATAGCACTTGTTGTATTCAATATGAGACCAGTAGGTCAGAATATATAGATGTACAAGCGCGTATAAAAGGAAAGTATATATAAGGCAATACCTATACAAGGAAAACTTATATAAGAAAAACCTATATATGGAGAGTCTATGTAAGACAATATCTATACCCTTAACACCCCACGCCCCAACACGAATGCAAGGCGTATGCAATAGCATTACATTTGGAAGGGTTGACACTAAAATAGAGAAAATCCAAAATCCTGGTCTTAAAGTAGTCGTCGTAATATCCAACTCTTGAAAAACCGAGCCGACGAAGGAGCCGATTCGACGAAGAAAAGGCAATGAAGAGCCGAGCTGAAATCTGCTAGCATAATGAGCCGAAATCGACGGAGGAAAGCCGACGAAATAAGCCGAGTCGAGTCGACGAAAAGAGCCGAGCCAAGTAATGAGCCGGAAATCGGAGTCGATGGAATGAGCCGAGCCGACGAAACAGCCAAGATGCTAAGGACTTGGATGGACGCAACAGAAGCAATGATGCTAAGAAAGACTCAAAGATAACTAGGAGCAATAGCAGTAGATACTAGTAGCAGCAACAGCGAAGAGAGCCAAAATGATGAGCCAGCAAACCAAGATGTCGATTAACCAAGCCGACTAATGAGCTGAAGAGTGAGCCAGAGCTGACTGAATGCCGAAAAGCCAGAGCCAAAAAGCCGGAGCCAAAGAGCCGAAGAGCCAGAGCTAGAAAAGCCAAAGAAGCCGAGCTGAAGCCGAGCCGGAAATTGGGACAAACCCGGATTAAATCCGGTTGTCGGTTTCAATTGAAATTCGATCAAGCTTCTCTTCTTTCGGGAGGAAGCCGGACGGGAGAAGAGGCCGGCGAGGGCTGCCAGAGCCGTTGGAGGCAGCGGCGATGGAGGCGCCGACCAGGAGATGCGGCCGAAGCCAGTGGAGACACGACTCGTTGGCTGGCGTGACCTCCCCTCTCCGTCAGGACTGTCGAAAGTAGTGGGCGGCCAGAGGAGCACATTAGGCGGTCGGGTGGGCCAGAGCAGCAGGGTCAACCGCAGCCCAGGAAGAGGCGTCACGGACGGTGCGGAGGGTCGGGCTCGGCGGCAGTTAGCGGCGGCGAGACCGCGCGGTGCGCGAGGCGGGCGATCAAGCGGAAGTGGACGGTTGCGGCAACAGGTGGCCGACACGGCCCCCGGAGGTGGGCGGTCGCCGGAAGAGGCGGCGGAGGGCACTGAGCGGCAAGGATGGTAGCATCAGAGGCAGGGCTAATGGGAGCCGAAAGGTCGTGGACCGAGGTCGAGGTCAGTGGGCGATGGCCCGAAGTGGCGCGACAGAGGCCGCAATGGGCGGCCGGAGGTGAGGGTAGCGCCGCAGCCGGCCGGTGCCGAGGCCGACAGAGAACGAGGCCAACAAGACAAGCAGCGGTAGAGATGCCGCGTCGGCGGAGGTGGCCGCCCCCAGGAGTGGAGATTTCTTCTCCCGAGGGCAACAACAGCGAAAGAACGGGGTGACGGGTAGGGATGGCGCAAATGCAACGCCGGTAAACCCTAACCCTAGAACCTATGCTCTGATATCATGTTATGAATAGCACTTGTTGAATTCAATATGAAACCAGTAGGCCAGAATATATAAATGTACAAGTGGGTACAAAAGGAAAGTCTATATAAGGCAATATCTATACAAGGAAGATTTATATGAGGAAATCCTATATATAGCCTATATAAGACAATATATATACCCTTAACAGAAATTAGGCAAACCATAGTACTTGCAGTAACTGTCGTCTCGAAAATATGTAGTGACTCCATTTTGTTCAAATTGCTAAGATCTTTCGTTTTTCTCCACTAATATGTTCCATTGAATGTTCTAGCATACAGTCAGATTGCAAGGGGAGTGCTCATGTCAATCTCAGAATGGGATTCACTATACTGTACAACAAATGGCAGCAGCCTGTGCAGTCCAAGACTCCAAGCACTACTGTCTGGTTATTATGTTGATGATGGTCCCAAGACTCCAAAGATAGAGCAATGGATGGTTTAATTTTCTCATGATAAAAATTCAGTTATTCATTTATGATTCATCAGGGCCATACATTCCTGATTAGACACATTGCAGTACTGCACACTCATGCTGACTGTAGAATTTTTGCGAAATAATTGTGTGTTGCTCCATAGGACCCCCACACCATTTATTTATAGGGTTGATTACAACCAAATAATAACTTATCTTGAATTTATCTCTAACCGAACTCTATCCTAAATTTGACTCTAATCCGACTCCGAGTCGCACATGACTAGGACTCTTATTAATCTGTAATACTAACTCTCCAACACTCCCCTCAAGATGGGCATGAAATAATAATCATGGCCATCTTGTTACATAATGCAATATCCTCACTAGGACATCTACTTTTACCAAACTACCAACACAATGACGAATATCACCACCATGACATCCTCATTACGAAAGCTACCTCCGATACTAATATCATCGTCCTTGCCACCCACTCTATGTCCAACACCGTCACACTGACGCAACCTTTGATTGTCATCACCTACACCACTGACCACGGTATCCACCATGATTCATCACCTTGACTATCTCCAACCTAGCCTTAACAAACATCAAGTGATTCACCTTCGTTGTCACACCCACAATCTTGGTCTCCTCCACCTCAACCCACATGCTTTAAGCCTTGGCCTACACCGTTTCCACCTCTAGCCCCCGGCCACCCTGGCCTCCACCACCTCTCCCAACATGCCCCCAACCACCTCAACTTCTAACACCTCTCCTAACATACCCTCAACCACCTTGACCTCCTTCTGCCGCACCTCTAGCACCAACACCACCTCGACAGCTACCACAGACACCAAAACCATAGCGGTCTCCACCACCTCTTCCAACATGTCCCCGACCACCTCGGCTTCCACCACCTCTCCTAACATACCCTTGACCACCTTGACCTCCGCCTACCGCACCTCTTCACCAACAACTCATCTCCAACTCGATCAACACACCCTGATCACCAAATTATGCCGCGCGTCTCTCCATGATCACGACAACCCTTCAAGCATCGATGTCAACACAAATAAAAAATGTAGCACCTACACCTCTGGTACACATACGTGTGCACATGGCCAAGCAGGAAATCTATCTTTTTTTCCTTTTTCTTTTTCTTTCTTTTCCTTTTCTCCTCTCTATTTTCTTTTTTCCTTTTCCCCTTGGCTTCTCTCTTCCACTCTTTATTTTCTTTTTCTCCTCCTCTCTCTTCCTTCTCTTCTCCCCACCGACAACTCCTAGCAGCCACACTCTCCTCCCTTTCCTCCGCAGCGGCCCGACGATGACATAGTCCCAATCCGGTAGCTCCGAGTGATGGCGACGGCATCTTCCATCCCACAGCACAACTCCCTCTGTCCAAGACTAGCGGCCAGATCTGGTATCCACCGCCCAGATCCAACGGCAGTGGCGACTACTGCGAGCCAGCTCCCCGACCTTGAACCGACGGTGCAAGCGACAACAACAGCACTGAGTCGGTGACACCTCACCCCCTATCCCGTCGTGGAAGCGGTGGCTGATCCGCCTATTCCTCCACGGCAGAGCAGTATTAGCTCACATGCAACCGCTCCCGTGAGACGCGGCCGCGGTGGACCATGTGCAAGGGGACGGCAGCGGCCGGTGGATCGACTGAGGTTAACAACGAGGAGATTTGCTTGAGGTGAGTTTTTTTCAGGTTAAGGTTTCGATAGCTCTAATACCATGTAGAATTTTTGTGAAATAATTGTGGTCCCATAGGACCCCATACCCTTTATTTATAGCATTGATTACAACCGAATAACTTATCCCAAATTTATCTCTAACCAAACTCTTATCCCAAATTTGATTCTAACCCAACTCCAAGTCGCACACGACTCGGACTCTTATTAATCTCTAATACTAACTCTCCAACACTGTTTATTCTCCACGCAATAGATTATGATTTTCGTAACTCCGATGCATCATACATAACAAATGGACACTGACTACCCTCTTACACCCATGAGAAAGACCATAACCCCAAGATAATGATCTATTTTCCCCCTTTTTTAATATATAGGATAAGGCATGGTATCCAAATCAAAATTGGATTGTTTCATAATTGAGAAAAATACTAAGAATTCAATTGGAAGTGTACCTGTGATCATCTTCACATTCACACCAAGGTTAAGTGCTCTTCGAATTGTCTCTGCGCTATCATGCCTTGGAGGATCAAAGAGTGGCATGAGAGCAACGAAGTGCCATGGCCCACCTGGACTCTCTTTCCTTCTGTCTGGAACTTCCTACACGACAGAAGAGAATAACCGTCACTGAAACAACATTTCATCAAAATGTAAGCACAAAGAGAAAAGCAGCAAGATATGAACAAAACTGGGGGTTGTACTGGTGTTAGCCAGGCAGGTAGCCCTTATGCTGGCCTGAGTGGTAAGACAACCCAGGAACAACAATTGTTCAAGAAAATTTACCATAATTTAACTCTGGGTACTCTCTAAAACATATTCAGAAAACTATCCCGTTCTACAAACTTCAGCTGCACCGTGAAGTAGTATTCTAAGAACTTTGCTCACCTGATATGCTACAGCAAGTGATCGAAGTCCACGTTCTGCAAACTTGTCAATTACAGCATGGACTCTTCGTTCTATCTCCGATTTGTTGTGGGCCAGGTTGAGAATCTGCAGATAAATTTGTGGAAACACTAACACCATGATGCAAATGACAAATTCGGGTAATGCTTTCTAAAGCTATGTGCAGTCAATTTTTTATACCTGCTCTGGTGCACCCTTACTAACGCGGTACATCTTTCCGTCACTATCAATGTATGTCAATGCAGTTCTTTTGTCAGTGGGGTTGAATGGCAGGAAATGAACCTCTTGAATACCAGCACGTGCCTGAGAGAAATGTTGCTGGTCATTCATTTCATCAAATAAACAAGATAGGTATCCCTCTCATATTTGACAAATAAATATACCTCTTTTGGATCAGCTAGCATCCCAACTATTGCAGTATCAATAGCATCTTGATTTTCCATTCGGGATGCTCTAGCAGCCATCAGAATTACTTGGTCCTGAGTCACTCCTCTTTCAAAAACCTGGACCAAAGAAAGGAAAATAAGTGCTTTAGGTTAGATGTGAGACAACAAAAGATGGTTGTTCAAGTTTAACCTCAATGAGGTTCTTGTCCACAGTGAGCTTATTTAAAGTCAGAGTTCCAGTTTTATCACTGCAAAGAACATCCATGCCAGCCATCTCTTCAATTGCAGTCATTCTCTTTGTTATAGCACCCTGCAGAAATAGAACTCAGGAATTGAGAATATAGTACAGAAATTCTGGTTTGGTCACAGTATGGTTCACACTGTCCCCAAAAAGATGCAAACCTGCTGAGACAATCGATGAGACCCAATTGCCATGGTCACAGATAAGACAGTGGGCATTGCTATGGGAATGCCTCCAATGAGAAGCACCAAAAGGTTGTCAATCCCAGGGCGGTATGCCCTGTGCTGGATAGGGTACATGACAATGATCTCAACAAACATTCCCACAGCAATTGAGCAAATACAAAAGTTGCCGATGGCTGTCAAGACCTGCATCAATCGCATAATAATGAATGCAACAATGTAGTGATGATTCAAATGGGTAACAATGTCTGATATAAAAGTATGTGAGGCTTCTCAATCTTGCCTTTTGGAAATGGCCAACTTGATTGGTGGAGTCAACAAGATGTGCAGCCTTTCCAAAGAAAGTGTGCACACCGGTTGCTATCACAACAGCCTCGATTTCACCCTGCTTGACCGTTGAACCAGAGTAGACGCCATTACCAGAACCTTTGGTGACTGGCAATGATTCTCCAGTCAGGGCAGACTATAAATAAAAGATCAAACTGTGAGATGAGTAATCCTTGACTTAAAAGAAAGGCTGAATGTGATTTAAATGTGAATGACAGAAAGAACCTGATCAATCTTCAAAGGATCTCCGTCAAGGAGGCGGGCATCTGCAGGAATGATATCTCCAAGTTTAATACTGATGATGTCCCCAGGCACAAGGATGGCTGCCTCCTCCTCAGTCCAACGGCCATCACGAAGCACCTAGCCACCAATACAACATGAGTTTCACAATTCAAATGGACTCCAACAAGATAATACATGGAGAATATAGTGAAATAACACAAAGTATAAATGAACAAGGACCTTGGCTTTCGGTGCAAGACGGGCCATGAGTGCAGCAGCAGCATTGCCGGCATTGTTTTCCTCAATGAAACTGATAGTTGAGTTGATAAGTAGCAGTGTGATGATACCAACAAAGTCTTGCCAATCTGGTGGCTTCCCCTGATGACATAACACATCTCAATATTGTTAAAAGAGCAGGACATACACTTCATTCATCACCAAACTAAGAGACAACAGTCGAACAAATGACAAATTTTGTCAGATGTCTTAGGTCTTACCCCACCGTTTGCCAGTGCAATGGCCATGATAGCTGCAGCCTCCATGACCCATGACAGTGGATTCCACATGAACCCCAAGAACTTGAGGAACTTGCTCTCCTGCAGCCATCAAACATTCCAACTTAACTAGACAGGAAAAATAAATAAACTAAAGAATATTATTGCTCCTCCGGCTCCAAGACCAGGAAGAACAAGCTCTTTCCCATGAAAATGGCCAATGGGATAAATGAACCTAACCTCCTTCTCCTCGAGCTTGTTCCGACCAAAGATTTCCAGGCGTTGCTTCGCCTGTTCGGAAGTGAGCCCCTCCTGGCTACATCTCAGATTCTCGAAAACTTCCTCAATTGGGATGTTTTCCTGATATTTTTTTTGCAACACATGCATTTAACAAACCAAACAAGTTGCATCAACAGGAAAATAAAGTAACGAAGAACCTACATGCAAGATTGTTAGCATGGAAACCTAATAAAAACAAAGATATTTCTAGTTTCAACCATAGTTACTGGATTCACTGTAAACCCCCACGACCTACGAATCACGAACCAGATTCGTTGAACCCAACCTGGTTTAGGGTACGGGGTTTATGTTTGCAGTAGAAATTAGAAGAAAAAGTGGCAAACCACGAACCCGAATCCCGTGCAGCGACTTGAACGAACCGCGTTTCTGGTAACTATGGTTTCAACATAGAAGTATCGACCTACAATTCCAACGAACTAAGAGTCCAAGGACCAACATACAAATGCTAACAGAGCAAGAAACATGAGCACATAATTTAACCAATAGTTGAATGGCCTTAAAAAAGACACAAGAAAAATAAAAGCAAGGCGTCAACATCTCCATGCAGCCAAAAAAAACTATATCCTACCCAGCTACGGGATACTATGATCAGAAAGAGTAGCAAGAACACGAATCACTAAAATAAGTAAAAATATTAAAGAATAAATCAATATTCAGTGCTCTAAGAAGGTCACCCAGAGTTCTGCAATTTTTCGAGGGGCCCAGAATTCTGAAATTTACAAACAAGATCAAGAAACCATGCGAATTAACTACCCAACAGCCTATTCCCATTTCACCAAGCACTTCATGAACCCGTCGACTCTAGGAACTACTAGAATATGCAAGAAGTCCTGAAACCCATAGAATCCAAGAACATCTGAAACCAAGATCCTAGAACAACACAACGTGAGAGAACCAATTATCTACATAAAACGAGGAACCCACAAAAAATACGCCCATTCCTCCGGATGGGCCGCAAAATCCTAGAAGCTAACAACGACAACTAGCAAACCATTTCTGCCAGACTGCCACCCTACAATGACGCAACCCAATAAACCACAACCACATACCAATTTCCACTACGAGTTCTACAAACCACGAACAAACCAAGAACACCCATATGCAGCCTTGTCCATACACTACACTCCCAAGAACCACCATCCCAAGAGCAGGTTGTACCAAGTCGACGGACTCCTTGACGACGGCGTCGAGGTTTCCCTCCTTGTCGGCCATGGAGGCACCTCCTCTGATCTCCCCCGAACTAGTGTCCCTTTCTCCCTCCTGCCCTGCTGTCCTTTCAGATATATACGCAGAATTCTAGAGAGTGAAATACATGGCCTTTTATGTGTGTGTGTGTGTGAAACTGCGAGCAACTGATAAAGTCCTCGTCAGAAGTGGAGAGAGGTGGTGGCCTGGTGGGGTTGTAGAGGAGGGAGTGGATTTCCACGCGGCCCACAAGAGACAGCAGGAGAAGAGAAGAAGCTGGAAGAAAACAACAAGAACAGGAAATTAAAAAGAGAGAGACGGAGAGAATGAAAAGGTAGGTAAACTCGCGCCATTTTGAGGTGGACACTCGGACCGAGCTCTTTTGGATCGATCGAGGCAATACGTTACCGCTTGGTACGAAGCTCGACCCGACACGAAGTGGACCGTGCCGGGCCGGCACAACATTGTAGCAGACGTCTGGGCTCGAGGATCGAGCATGATGGGCGCACGGCCCAAAGACGACATCAGAATGGGTCATCATCTGGGCCGATGACCCAGAGCATAAGAAAAAAACCTAGCATGAATGTCACTGACTCACAGAGCATGACCGTCATGGATACACCCAGTAGCATGAACATCACCCCTATCGCCGACACCTGAGAGACGGACAAAACGAGAGAGAGCTGAGAGAGATTGAGAGACGGTGCAAGAAGCTACTCTTTCTCGCTCGACCCTCTCAATCTCTCTCTTTCTCACCAGTCTCTCTCAATCTCCCTCTCAATCTCTCTCGTCTGTCTCACTCACTCTCTTTCTCGCCCATTGCCCCCTCTCTCGCCCATGTTGAGCACATCCTTCTGGCTTTATGTAACTGTTCAATAATAAATAAATTTTAGTTCTTTTTCTCATAATATTTGCATTCACTGCTTCAATTCTATGCATCTCCGACTCCTTTCCTCTCGTTGCAATAGTGCAAATGGGTCAGACTTGGGCCGATACGACACGAAGCAAGCACGAAGCGCAAATGGGTCGTGCCTGGGCTCGCCGAAGGCGAGCCGAGCTGTCACGGCACAGCACGGCACGGCGAGCACGACGGGCCGTCGCGGCCCGGCACGGGTCAGGCACGAAGCTCGATGGGTCCGTGTCGGGCCGGTCCGGCACGGCACGACGCTCACCTCTAGCCGCCATTCATGGCTAGGATCCATTTGCTAAAATCCTGGATCTCATTTGGGAACAGGCCTTGTTTGTTACCATAGATGGCTTTCCGGTACAGCTCCAAAAGTGCTCGTTGTTTGATTGATTACCATATTTTATTCTTATCTTAATAATGTGTGATTTTAAAGTTAGCTTTGAAAACAAATTGGTAGGTAGTTGTATTTAGATCTTGATGGAATTCGTTTAGTTTCTTTGAAAAGGTTATATGTGCAATTAAGAATGAGCAAGTATTGGTATATATGCTGATGTTGAGCTTCAAATCCTCTCACTCCGTCAGTGGTGGCACTATAATCATTCATAGAATAAGGACTACTCCTTGCGTTCTCGAATACATGTCATTCTAGTTTTCAAATTTTATTTCTAAATGCATGTTATACTACAATTTCGATGTGACTTTTTACCATTTTTCCTTCTATATCCCCCCTTAGTTATTTTTCAATGTCATTTACTACCATACACTAGAGTAAGACATACCATCGAAAGATAAAATAAAAATAGATAATACAGTCTTTTGTAGACATGTATTGGTGAAAGTACAAGAACCTATGATGACATATATTCGGGAAGAGAGAGAGTACATACTACATTCAAAATGTGTGTGCTACCAACGGAAAAATACCAAATACAAACGTGACTGCTACCTATGTCCTTACCCATATAACCACTACATGCGTCACTGCTTATACTGTGTATCTAACTTTAGTTTCGCCGAGCAGGAATACTACTTTGTCCGATGACATCAACAAATGGACAACAATATTGATGCTATGGATGCAACATTTTCCCCACAGACTGATATGCTACGTAAGTTCACAAGTCTCCAGATCACATGATAGCATAGATCATATTGGCATAAATACCATATTGGCCAACCAACTGGCAAAGGTTGATTTATTCGCAGTTTATAATAGAGCTCCACTTTCTTGGTGTTTTGATCTAGACATCCATTTCAAATTTGACCTCACATAGACTCGAAAATATTCTAAATTTATAGCAAGTACTTATTCGGTAGAGTTGACCTCATGTTAAAGAAATCCAAACATTCCATAACTATGACGATGTAGGCAAATCTTCACAACAGTCTGTTTCTCGTACTTGGTTTCTCCATTTTCTTTAGCTGAAGCACTAAAGGATATAGCTTCTGAGCTCACACTAGAGTGATTAGTGATCCTTAAGTTCTAGAAAAATTCCTGATTCGATTCCTCTTGTCAGTGTCAAGGAACGGCGTAGCCGTGGCACTTGCACTACCCTCAGTGGTCAATGCAAGTGATGCTCCAAAGATAGAGCTAATTTGATCCTAGCTCTTTTCTTTGGTAGTTTTAGTGCTAGTTATCAACAATGGCAGAGTATGAATCCAGCGGTGCTGCGTGAACGGTGTAGACACGTAGTCCATGTGCCTAATGACTTAATAATAATTAAGGAACTTAATCAATGGATCAAATTAGACCTGTTACAAAAAACAGTCAATTCTAAAATCTGCAGTTTTGTGATACAAATTCTCCTAATTAAAATCTGTAGTTTTGTGAAATACAAATTAAAACATGTAGTTTTCTGAAAGTTTGTAGAAGAAACCTATAATTTTGTGAAATTTACTCGTACTATTGTTATCATACTACAGATGGTACTGCATGCTGAGCTCTGGTTAATAGAACACTCGGACTGGATTGCCCCATTCCAATCTTGCTGGGACAAGTTGAACTAAACACAGTATTAGGAATTGTTGGTCTCGTTTGGCTTAATGCAGGACAGGCATCCATTTGAGATCACCTCTTATGGCCTGTTTGGAAAATGGAAATCCGTGTAGATTGTCTAGAATTCCTGTAAGATTCTCTCGTGTTCCAAACACGGTGATTAGAGCTGTATTCGTTGCGTATTTAGCACCAATGGAAGCTATACGATCGGTACAAACGACGAGAAACTCGTACATTCCACTTCTAAAAAAACACGTTCATATCCCGTGTTGGACAAATTCAGACGGCAGCTCTAATATGTTTGGTGAATTATCCTAATGCTGTTGTCCATGTGTTCATGGCGTTCGTTGGATGATCCTAACGCTATTGAGTCAAAGCGTTAGTCCCGTTGTGCTCTTGTGAACGCTAGCTGACTCTGTGTCACTCCATAGGACATTATCTAGTGTTTAATCTTCATTTGCATAATCAAGTATGTAATCTTCTCTTTTATAAAAAAAAATATAATCGTTTAATCTTCTTTTATGCAATTGGTTTTGCATTCCCATAGTTATCAGAGATACAGATGTTTATCATGATGAGAAAAGTGAGATCGTAGAGACAGACACACATGCACCAAATCTTGCAGGCCAAATACTTGGCACAAAATGCCAGATCGATGCTTCCAAGCGGCAGTAGCCAGCCAAAATTCAAAAAAAGCTACTATTCCGGCAATTGCCCTCCATCTTTTCTTGCTTTTGTCATCCTCTGTGGCTCTGTGTAAAAGGCATACTTCTCTATATTTACAAAAAGAAAAGGTACGATTTTATTAAGAAAAGGCGGATGATTCCTTCTTAAACTTTTCTTAGTCAATAAAAGCATCAAATTAGAGGGCTACACTTGTCCGTGCAACGTGTAGTAATTCAAGAACAATCAATCGTGTCCTAATTCACAGTAGTTACTAAATTGCACAAGCCCTTCTTATCTTTGGTCTTCCTAGGTACGCTTCTCTCTTTTCACCTACCGTCTTTTGCTTCTTTAACAATAATTGAGATCATGTGTTTCTCATTCTGTCCTTCATGAAATCGTGAAGATCTCCCAGCTCATCTGTCTCTCCGGTCTCTTTCACTAAATCTTTTGGCACTTGTTATGTTACACCAAATGAAATATTTCGCATCTCATTTCTGTCACAAGCTCACAATGATATATCTCAAATATTTTTGTCATCTAAGACAACATACAAAAGACTAATCCCATCTGCTTTGGAAGACATGGCAAAGGGAATACTTAATGGTTGCTTATTGATTTTTGTACTTGGTATAATGTTTTTCAGAACAGTTGCTGGAGGAAAGATTAAAAGTTTGCCAAAACATGACGGCCACAGCCTAGCATGAGTGACACTGAAAGAGCTGGCCAATTGCCAGTCGCAATTGCTTTAAAAAAAAGTTGCAAGTTGCAATGAACATAAATTCTTTGACTAGGACCAAAGTTTGCAAAAACAGTGTTATGGCGCCATTTCGAACTAAATACATTTCATAATTTAGGCCCCAATCTGGACCTCAAACCACTGTCACTACCAGGATGAAACACGTAGACAGGACACAAGTCGTCATGTTGATCGAGGCATGTGCACATGCATCTCAACTGCTAAATACTAAGCAAAATCTCGCATGCAACCGACATGGCAACATGATTATATGACAGCCTCGTGTCGTCTGAATACCAAACGGAGCCATGCGTATAATCAAAGAATCAGGTCCACGCGGAGCAAAACGACGTGAAGAATAAATATTCTTCCAAGAATCAAGAATAAGATCCTTGTGGGTTTATTTCATATTTCCTATATATACTTCATTCTCTATTCAGCAACAGAATATCTAACTAGCTAATCATCAGATATTTAGAATTTTAATTAAAATTTCCTTCTACCATTGCTAATCTAGAATATTGTGATTTTGGTTTGGTTTAACTCCCTATATTCTTAACCAGCTTCTGCTCAACTCTTCTGAAAGCCAAAAATAACATTAAACCGAACTAAAATCATCTCAAATAGTTCACACAAGCCAGTTTCTCAAAAATTTGAGCAGGCTGCAATTTTCATATGCAGATACAGGGTTGCTGCTGGAACTTTGAAGCTTTGCCAGTTTGCCTACAGATATTAAAGATAATACCAGGCAAAAGCATTCGCATGATTCAGTTTCTGGAAGATTGAACCGAGTTACCAAAATTGAGCAAACGGGGTTGCCACCAAATGCTAACTACCGAGAAGAATATTTACATTTACTGATTCTAGCGATTTGTAGCTTTCAGCTATTTGCCATTAGTCGCACCCTTGTGAAAAGGCCAGAGGCTAGCCAACCGTTCCAGCATCCCAGCGCCTTTGGAGAAGTATCCTGAAAAGGCTTGTGGAGGTGCAGCCGGGGGGAAGTCCTCTGGGGGCATTGCAAATGGTCGCACCATTTTCTCAAACTTGTCCAGTGTCAGGCAAGAGCCAACTTCCTGCAATCTCTCAGGTCCCATTATCGGCAGGGTGTGCTCCTGGAGCAACGAAGAAGTTTCGCTGGTTTTATCCTGGACCAAACACACATTACATTAGTAAACTCAAAGGTGTCTAGTAGCACAGCGGAGCTCATGTCCTGCATTGTGAAGAAGATGTGGCCATCACCTCAAGAGGACTGAGATCAGCGCCACGGCTGAAAGTCATTTCAATCCGGAACCTTTTCTCATCTTCTAGAGGAACCTGTAGATAAGAAATTTGGTAAGCAGATTGACCAGGTCAAACAACAGCAACCAGGAAACTGGCTGTATGGCATCAGCAAGTTTTCAAATGCAAAGGCATGGACTATGGAGAACTTTGTCACAGAAGGATCAAACATAACTATGACAAAGAACAGAAATATGCATACTTACTGCTAATTTAGAAACAAATTGAGATATACATATGCATACATGAAACAAATTCGGATGGAAGTTACATCCAACTCTCTATGTACTGTGATGTCTTGAGAAGCATGTTAGATCAACCACCAGAGGCGGTAGGGAAACCACTTATAATACAAAATGTACATATTTATTGCTTTACAACTTTATGAAAAATAAAGTTGTGAAGCACTAAGGATTCAAAGAGAACAGTGCCACTAATACCATTTCAACTAATATCATGATGTGATAGGTTATGTCATTGCAAACACTATATGCCAATATTACAGAAAGTAGAACAGACTATTTGGATGGGCAGTAAATTCGCCATCATGTGATGCAAGATCAGATGTTCGCAATTCAGAGCAATCAGCAATCCTACCTCCTACTTCATTACAAGAGCAACTTACAACTGTTAAAAGTATATGTACATATTTATGTTAGTGCTTTGTGTAGGGTGTTTTCTGCAATTTGCTCTGCCTTGTACGACTTATATGGCCCATTTGGACCATGGAATGTATATGAGTTCATTCCAAAATATGGTATGTGGGCCCATGGCTCTTTCTCTACCCAACCCTAGCCCAAGCCTTCATCGCCACCGTCCTCAAGCCGCCGCCGCCGTCTGAGTGTTGCCGCCTTCCTCTTCTCCTCCCTCTCTCCTATCGTCGCCGCCGAATCTGCTCTAGCCGCCGCCCCTACAGCGCCGTCCCGAGCTAGAGCCACATCGGATCCCACCGCCCACTCCAATCTGCACCACCATGCGCCGAGTCATGCCGCCCCGCGCTCGATCCTGCTGCCCCCATCAGCCATTCAAGCTTCGCCCTGCTCGGATATGCTTACTTCGCCTTCAGATTGAGCTACTCACACTCAACCATTGGTCGCTCAAGTTCCCAAATCGTGCTCCCCAATGTCGCCAGCAGCTGATTTGGGTCTTCCCATTGCTACCAGTCTCTGCCGACCTTTGGTGAGCGTCACCGAGCAAGACTTCGTCGCCGTGGAGCTCATCTCTACCAACATTGGGGCCGGATCTACTCAATTCTAGCACCGCAAAATTATCTCTGGATGGATCTGCCACCATCAGGCCTTCCTCGACCTACCTCAAGCTTTGGCTACACCACCTCGAGCTCCGGTCGCACCACCTAGCTTTCAGACTTGTCCCTGCTATGTACAGACCCGTGCACACTAGGATACTCACCATCTCTACGACTTCCTAACATGTCTTCGACAAGAGTTCCAGCCGGGAGTTCCAGCCGGTTCATGTTCACCTTCTGGCCCGCTCACCCCGTCTGTGGCGGAGGCTCACTTTTGTTCATTTCGAGGAGACTCGTCTTTGTGGCATGACAACAACCGTCTTCTGTCGTCCTAGCTGTCCGTACACTCATTGCTCCTATAACTCTTGTAGCGGTAGCTTCTACTACTCCAGCACTAGTGGGTGCACCGGTGGCTACTACGAGTGCCTCTACTAGTGGCCTTCACTGCAACTGGTGTCAACGTGATGGCCATACATACTAGACCTGCTACTCCAAGGGGCGGAGCTAGGGCCACAAAGGTGCCCTCAGCATGGCTGTACTCAGGAGGTGTTGGTGCTCCACGCCAACCAGACACCACTCAACAGCTGGTCTCCCTCCAGCGTCTGGTCGTCAGCCCTACCTAAAGATCTTCAAGTGCTGCCAATCTGGCCACTCAGCCTCCATTCATCCAGTTTCCCAATTAAGGTATATCATATCCTTGGATCCTGGACTCTGGTGCTTCTTTTCGTGTAACATCATATTCCAATCACCTCACCTCTTTGAGTCCTTCCGTTCTACTTTCCATTCATACCGCAGATGATACTTCTCTTCCTGTTACTATTCAAGACACTCTTTCCATTCCTAGTTTTCATGTCCCCTTTGTTTCTCATGTTCCTAGGCATGCTATGCAGCTCATGTCTGCGGGTCAGATTACTAAGCATTATTGTCGTATCATTCTTGAGCCTAATTCGTGCTGTGTTCAGGACTGCAACATAGGGACTCTGATAGATACTAACCGGAAACACCTTGATTCTTAGCGTCTCTGGGAGCTCGACTGGCTTCACCTTCCTTCCACTTCTGTTTCCTCCATCAACCAGTCGACCACTACTACCACTACCTCCACCACCACTTCCATTAGTTTTGCTTAGGTCACCTATGTAGCAGCTACAGCTCCCTTATGGTTTTAGTGACTCTATTTCCGCTCATCATTTTGATTTGATTCACTCTGATGTATGGGGTCTGGCTCCCTACATTTCGAAAGGGAGTGATCGATACTTTGTGATCTTCATTGATGACTATTCTCGACATACTTGAATTTATTTCATGTCTTCCTGTAGCCACGTCCCTTCTATCGATCAGTCTTTTGCTACTATGGTTTGTGCTCGGTTTGATTCAACCATTTGTCTTTCATTCTAATTCTACTGGTGAGTACTTGTCTACTGTTTTCGTCAGTTTGCTTTAGCGCAGGGCACTCTTTCTTGGTACTCCTATCCTGATGCTCATGCTTAGAAACGGTGTTTCTAAGTGTAAGCATCATCACCTTCTTGAGACTGCCCACGCTCTAGTGATGGCCTCTTCTATTGCACCTCATTTTTAGGCTGAGGCCATTACTACCGCCACCTAACTTGTCAACCTACAGCCCTCCACTGCTCTTTAGGGTCCTACTCCTGTTGAGCGTCTCTACTATAAGTCTTCTCAATACAGTCACTTTGGTTGTGTTTGCTTTGCTCTCCTTCCACCCCGTGAGTGCACGAAGCTAACTGCTCAGTCAGTTGAGTATATTTTCCTTGGCTACAGTGCTAAGCACAAGGGTTATCACTGCTATGACGCTATTACTCGTCGGATACACATTTCGCGCGATGTCACCTTCGATGATTCTCGACCTTACTATCCTTGTGACATCATTCCAGCTCGAGCGCTATTGCTGATTCAATCTCCTTTCTAACTTTTCCTGATCCTCAACTCTCCACTCTGTTGGTTTCGCTTCCGTCTCCACCACCTCCACCGGTTTCACCTTTGGCTCCTTCACCTCCGGTTCCCCTTGCTTCCCTATCGGAGGATTTCACTAGCTCTTTGTTGAGGTCTCCCCCTTTCCATTGCACTACACTCATCATCCCCATTCTGATCCTTCTCTGTCAACTCTGTCACCTCTCTACCTCTATTCTTCCGTCCTTTGGGTCCTGCTCTGTGCCTTCTTCTCTCTCCTTGTTGGACTCTACTTTGCCATCTCCTCCGAGGTACGCTCGTTGTGATCGGAGTGCGATTCCACATCCTGATCGCTACGGCTTGCAACTTCTACTACTACTCTTACTAAGCCTACCTATTATTGTGATGTTGCAAATCATCCTGAGTGGCAGCTAGCTATGGGTGATGAGGTTGTTGTTTTCGAGTGTACTAGCACTTGAGACCTTGTTCCCCTTCTTGCTTGTGTTACTCCGATCATGTGCAAGTGGGTCTATAAGATCAAGACTTGTTATGATGGTACCATTTAGTGCTACAAGACACATCTTGTTGCATGTGATTTTCGGAAGGAGTATGAGCTTGATTATAGTGAGACTTTTGCCCCTATTGCTCATATGACCGTTGTTCGCACTTTTGTTGTTGCCTCTATTCGATAATGGACTATCTCATAGTTTGATGTCAAGAATGCCTTTCTTAATGGCGAGCTGCGAGAGAAGATCTACATGTACCCACCTCCTGGGCATTTTGTTCCCGACAGTCATGTTTGTCGCCTCCATCGTTCTCTTTATGGGCTCAAACAAGCTCCTCGTGCATGTTTCGAGCGTTTCACATCTATTCATTGCTATCAGCTTTTTCACCAGTGATCATGACCCTGCTGCCTTTGTTCACACCTCTCATAGTCGGACTCCTCTATGTGGATGACATGCTCATCACTAGAGATGACCATCAGTACATTGACTTTGTGAAGACGATGTCTTAGCGACAATTCCAAATGTCTGATTTGGGTCCTTTTCACTAGTTCTTTGGGATTGAGGTCACCTCTATGCCTAATGGCTACTAGCTCTCCCAAGAGAAGTACATCTACCATCTTCTTGATCGTGCTTGTCTCACTGATCAGCGCACGGTGAACACTCCTATGGAGCTTCACCTTCAGTTTTATCCTACTGACGGTACCCCTTGATGATCTGTCACGGAGAGCGCCTATCTTGGTGCCTACCTAGAGAGACGTGAAGGGGAGTCTATTGGGCCAAGAAGTTCAGAGGGAGAGCTACATATATTGGACGCAAGCAACTGTTGAGGGCCGAATAGACGGGAACCGAAGACTTCTATCCCTTCTTGCTCCTTTTTGTGCTTCTTCTCCCCTTGTATCTCTCTTCTTCCTTTAAATTATCTCGGTTCTACTTCAAATCCTACTCTAATCCTTCTCAATTCTCTCCAGTTGCCTTGTATCCAGTGGTATCAGCATCGTAACATTTGGTACCAGAGCGGACAATCCAATACATGGCTAATGCTATGGAGAGAGAGCTGATGTGGCAAACCATCAAGATGTGCGAGAAGGTGCTGGTCGGCTGCGCGGAAGGCACTCCCTAGTGGCTATTGCCATCGAGGAGCTCGACGTCGGCTAGGACACCGTGACCAATAGTGACAACTCCAAGATGCCCTTCAGGTGTTCGATGGTACGCCCCATCCACGATGTCGGCATGTCGACAGTGGCGTCCACCCTGCTGCAGCGTTAACGCCACCCTTGGTCATTCCGTTCATTGCTGACCCTGTCATGGCCGCTCCGCTTGTTTAAGTTGAGGTGCAGTAGTGTCGCGCATGTGAGGTGTTTGAGGAAATGCCTCTGAGGAGCAGCACCCTCGTTGTCGCTGTCACCAACAACCTCGGCAATGCGACGCCCACCAGGTGTTCGACGTGGTGCTTAAACCACATCGTCAATGAGCTGATGACTCCGTTCACCACAACGGTAACGCCGACCCCGCCTTTGGCTACCTCCGTGGCATTGATTGGCCTCGTCGCAGACTTGACTCGCTTCGAGGCCACCCCACTCAGTGCCAACGTCGTCATGATCAAGCTGTAGTGCATCAGCGTGAACCCATCTAAGCACACCATTCGCAAGGCGATGACCCCAAGGCAAGCACATCGAGCACATCCACCTGAGCTCCGCGGTGGGCGTGCTCACTAGACCTGGAGTCAACAGCAGGATCTAGTGCTTCAACTCTCTGATCTGACATGCCGTATGCCGCCACGGCCACCATAGGCGACTTCCACGATCTCGTATCTACCACCTGAGCCATCACAACCTCCAAATCCGTCTAGTGCCATCCGAGAGCCACCTCCAACTCTACGACTATCCTTGCACTTCCTGATCACAATGCTAAGCACTGCATAGGCCGCAACCAGCGCTCAACCCGTTGCAACCGCACATCCCACTGCTGCCTTGTTGACGATGGTGCACTCAACTTTGTCGCCACCACAGGCTATATCATTCTCGACTGGACAGGGCAACTTGTGCTGTTTGCTTAAGGGCAACCTCTACTCAAAATCCAAGGCAGTCTTTCTCCTCAACCACATTCTCGAGAGCTTGCAAGGTCATGAAAGGTCGTGCCTAGGCACACCCACGGTTATGGGTTTTTACTTGGGTCAGTGTGCTGTGGAACTATAACAGCCGTGGCCGCCACCAATTTGTGCAAGATTCAGGGGTTCGCGTGTAGATATTGGAAAATTGCTTTGGCTCAAGACAGATATGCTGGAGATTGGTGGCACTGCAGCAACCACGACCGCCACCTATGTGCAGTAAGAAGGTGGTCAAAAATCTGCAAGTCTATGTGCCAAACACATGTAGAAATAGAGAAGGGCCACCACTGCCCCCTTGGTCATCACCAATGTACAATGGAAGTGAAGAGGGAAAATTGCAAGTCTGGTTACTACACAATTGCAGCAAAAGTGCAGGGTTGTTTCTACCCCTGTGGCCACCACCTGCACCAAGACACCTAATAAAGAAACTGCTAATTGAAAGTTCATTTGATATGTACAAGTTGCTAGTTGAGAATCATATAGAGGTGGCAAGAATCCAGTCCAGGCAAATAGATTTGTACATGGTAGGATTGGGCAACAGATTTGCAGTGCAGTCAGTGCTTTGACTGTAGCATCAACAATTCATAAGGTTGTGCAAACGAGTAAGATGGGCAAGGAATCCTCTCATCCATGTACAGCATATGGAGTTAATACTTGGATGCCTACTACATGGGATTGACAGTACACTAATAGCATCCTCTTGTGGCAAACACCATATGGAGTGCAAGGATTGGTTTCCATTAGTGCAGGAATCAGTGCCTCACTGCACATGCAAAAAATGCTCAGGGATTGAGATGCTGGAGTTTCAATTCTGGGCGCAATGCAATGGAGAGATTACCATGCTATGAAGAGACTGGGCATGGCTGATGATGTTGAAGGAGCTAAGATATTGGCCTCTGGAGTTCAGGTATTGGTCTTCAGGGTATTATGCAATTCATATGCTTGTGGTGTGGTTGCCAGCCCTGGTGATACCGAGCATATTTTTTCATGCCATTCACTGCTGCTACCGCTCTCAATCGGATTGTGCTCCATGAGGCAAACAGAGGACAAATCCATTCCTACATAATGCTACAAAGGAAACTTCAGGGTACAGCGCATAGAAGAATTTATGATGCTTAGTGCCGGAGATGGCTGGACAAAGTTTGGCATTAAAGGACACCAAGTACCATGGGATCCTGGTGGCTCGAAGCTCGTCCTAGAGCGACTCACTGTAGCAATTGGGGGCAAGCTGAGGCTCGAGGAGGGGGGAATTAATGTCACGGAGTACATGTATCTTGGGGCTCATCTGCAGAGATGTGGAGTTTGTTCCTTGGGAGTGTGGGCTAAGAAGTTCAGAGGGAGAGTTGCATACATTGGATGCAGACAACTAATTTTGGGGGACGAACAAACGAGAACCGAAGACTTATATCCCTTCAGGCTCCTTCCTGTGCTTCTTCTCCTCCCCTTGTACCTCTCTTCTTCCTCTGAATTCTCTTGATTCTACTCCAAATCCAACTCTAATCCTTCCCAATTCTCTCCAGGTGCCTTGTATTTGGTGGTATAGCAGGATCATGATAGGATCCCACTCACTATCGCCACCTTGATGGGAGCTTGGTTTACCTTGGTGTCACTCGTCCTAACATCTCTCATGTTGTTCACATTCTGAGTCTATTTGTTTCTTCTCCTACCTAGCTCCACTATAGTAACTTCCTTCGAGTTCTGTGATATCTTCTTGGGACTATCAGTCGACGCCTTTTCTTCCCTCGCTCCAACTCCTTACAGCTTCAGGTGTACTCTAATGCGATTTGGGCAAGTGATCCTTCTAATCGTCGGTCTCTCTCTACTTTTTGTGTCTTACTTGGTTCTTCCTTGATTGCCTGGAAGGCTAAGAAGCAGACTGCAGTTTCCCTGTTCAAGTGTTAAGGCTAAGCTGAGGGCTTTGGTGTCTGTGGCAGCTGAGGTCACCTAGCTACGGTGGCTCCTTGAGAACTTCGTGTTTCGGTTTCTGCACCGACTACGTTATTGTCAGACAGCACTGGTGCGATCAATATTACTCGAGATCCGATGAAGCATGAGCTCACCAAGCATATTGGGTTTGATGCTTCCTAAATGCAGTCGCAGGTGCAACAGCAGGTTGTCGCTCTTCAGTATGTGCCTTCAAAGCTTTAGCTAGTTGACTTCTTCATGAAGGCGTAGGCTAGGGTTCAACATGGCTTCTATCTCTTAAAACTCAGTGTTATTGATCCACCATGAGTTTGAGGGGGGTGTAAGAAGTATATGCATATATTTGTGTTAGTCCTTTGTATAGGGTGTTTTCTGTTATTTGCTCTGCCTTGTACATGACTTATATGGCCCATGGAACATAGATGAGTTCATCCCAAAACAACAACTAGCAGTATTGCTTTTGGACTGCACATGCCATAGGCATGCTAAGGCTTCTCTGGAAATGGGTCAGAATATAAGGGGAGGCCACTGCTTAGTCATATGACCACTAGCTGAATGAAGGTGGTCCTGGAATCAAGTACTTAGCTATACAGAACAAGAGTCTGCTAACAAAAGTTGCAATAGAATAATCACAGACTAGCATAAACCCTTCCCTGGATGGGCAAGGAGATGATACAGCAATAAGAACATGCCCTTATAGAGAAAACTGACATGAAGTACACTATAAGTATAAACCAATTCAGGACGACAATTCATAATAGTTAAGAGATAATGTCATTTGCACATAATCAATCGATTAACTGATGCTCAATTGCAGATACCAATGAAATACAAGAGATACAGAGATCCCAGTCTAGCAAGTAGTGATGGCTGATAGAATTGTATAGCTGCATGTTTGCATAAGGGGGCACAAAGAAATGCCTAATTGTATCACATGCTATGGGTATTACCCATTGGTCTTGTAAATAAGTATCATTGACATGGCTCTGCAACAGAAAATTGGCAATAAACAATCTGTTCATTGCAGTCCCCATAATAACAATTAGTTTGGCACTAAAGCTCCCCTAAAATGTTGTTACTTGTTAGTACAAGGTGTTTGCATGCCTGGTGAAAATAGGACACTGGAGTACAGAAGATAGCTTAATCAAGAAAAGGATCACGATCAACAATTGAACAATACTTCATTCTATGTAAGGTAGGAAACTTGAAGCTCAAAACCTTTCAGAAATACTAACTCATGAAGACAATAAATGGAAATATGTAGGATAAATGATAATATAAAGGAGAAGATTATTGAGAAACATATTGCAAAAAAAAATCCATACCTCTGTATTTTCAAACATTCTAAGCACAATATTACTCATGTAGTCAAGCTCCTTGGTTCTATGCAGTCGGTCCAAAGCACTTTGGCAGACAAGGCTATCCTCTCCTTGTAGAGATTCATCCAAATTGCAATAGCGAAGGACATTCATTAATGAATGTATATGAGATTCCTGGTGGAGAAAATGTATATCACTTGGAATTCCAAAAGGATGATAAGAACAAGGCATGCAGAACATAAGTGCTCCGGTGTACCGATGTGAAATAAAGCCTTGTGCGGACATGTCGGTCAGGTGTCTTTACATTGGCATACCTGAGATAAAGTATATTAGAAACATAAAGTTTACATGTAATCAGCAAAAACTTGAATTTCATAGAAACCAGAAAAAACAAGCACATACTTAGGATCTAAGCGGTATTTAGTTTCTCTATCATCTTCATCATCTTGGTCCAATGACTTCTCACTCGTGGAACTAGATCTTCTTCCATCCTCATTTCTTACTTGTAGCTTTTGCTGGTGCTCTGCTTCTTTTGTTGGCAGGAATGTAGCTTCATCTTCAATAAATTTTGGTTCGGCAACACTAATAGCTTCTTCACGAGTGTTCCATAGATCAATTAAAATTTTTCCCAATAACCGTCGTGCTATCTACAAAAACCAACAAAAGTGAAAGCCACATAAATGATTAATCACTTGGCAGTACCCTATGCACACAACCAGTGCACACAATTTTCTACAACAATGAGAAACAGTGACATCTTGCTTGAGAACAAACCTTTGAACCAATTTTTAGTTTTTGCTTTGGGTTGATCCCGTACTCATTTGGAATAACACCATCAGCAAGAAGCTACAGGAATCACAGTGCTACATAAGATTTGATGAACATGCTAAAACATTCCAGAGATCTAACCAATGTCAACGAACTAGCAGACAGATCAAAACTACAACATCGACATATGGATATAAAAAGAAAATTTCAAACAATCAGTTCTTTCTTTCATAATTGACTGATATGAAATAACGAAAATACGAACATCATGAGTAGATTAACCATAGTTACTAGAAACATAGTTCGTCTGAGTCGCGGTATGGGATTTGGGTTCACGGTTTGCCACTTTTTCTTTCAATTTCCACTGTGAACACGAACCCCATACCCTAAACCGTATCGGGTTCGACGAATCCGGTTCGTGAATTGCAGGGGGTTTATAGCGAATCCAGTAACTATGAGATTAACACTACAAGCTATTCATATTCATGAAATCTATCTTAATGGCCCCCATTGACAAAACGGAAGTGATGGCCAAGCCAAGCATAGTCCCCTTCCCAAGTCACTTCAATGTTAGAATCTTATAATCCAATACACTTCAATGTTAGAACCATTTACTCCAATAACTTCAATTTGTCTTTTCATATAACAACATTTAAAAACACTCATGTGTTAATGGTTACATTCAACGCAGAGTGCCTGAGTAGACATGCAAGGCCCTATCCAATTAGACGATACAATAGAGTCCTTCCCCAAACTTGGGGCGACAAAATCAAGGAATGCCAATTCTTTTTTGTGGCACATGTGAGTTTTTGCGAAATGATATCCCCAAAAATTAGATGGCATATGTACAGAGTTGTTTGTACAAAAACAATACGACCATATGTTCTACTTATCATTACATGTGCATTAACTGACTCCTCTTCCAAGGTATGTGCTTAATCAATATAACTTTGTGATGACTAAGGAGACAGACTACAGCGTGTGAATACATTATTGCAAAAGTTCATGATTAATTCATGTAGAATCAAAAGAGACATCAAATTAAAGAATGTAAAATGTAAACTTGCTTACTTGAGCAACTTTGAAAAGCTCTTCCAAACCCTCAAGATTGAGATGACCATTATGCAGAAGGTCATATCTGCCATGCAATTCAGTAGTTCAAATGTAAGGTTTATGCCACTTACAGATAGTTGTATGGTGATGTAAATGATCTTGAAGATTCAAAAAATAAGCATATTATATATAGGAAGATAATTGCACATCCTATTTCAAAGTTTCTATCAACTTTGTTGAGCACATTTTCTTTCTGTATTCTAGAACTGTAAACGTTGAATATCTTTATGTCATATTAAGTATTTAGGCACTTGAAAAGACACTAATCATTTCAAATGGATGCCAAGCATTAGATTGAATGTTACATTTGAAAAAAGAACAATTAATTTGTCCTCATTAAATAAGGCAAATACTTACTTGCAGGAGTCATAGACATCTGGAATCTGTGTAATGTCAAATCGGCTGCATTGATTTATGAAGCACCATGAGTGAACTGAGTGCAAAGGTGAACTCAATGATAAAAAAACTATTTATAAAGGTAAAACACTTTACTCACTCCTTTCTTTCATTATATAAATCTCTCTCAAGTTTTCTCCATCGAGCAAACATCAAGAGGAAGCTTTCACTCCCACAAGGCAACCCAGCAGCAATACGAGCCACATCAATTGTTGTTTTCCCAAGAGCCTTTGCTTGATCATATCTAGGAAATGAGCTTGTCAACGCAAGCTTCTCATCTTCACCTTCAGCAAGTAGCTTGACTTGTGCAGTTACTTCTTTCGTCAACTTGGCCTAATCAAAGTAAAATAAGGGAACAAAGAATTATAAAATCATTATTCATGACAGTAGAATAGTATGCAGCTTAGAAACTTGATGAATCTAGCACAAACACCTTCAGGTTTTCTGTACTGAAACTTTACAGGGACTTGGCTAACACATTTTACATATCTGCATGTATCCTCTGAATAATTGTGTGAGATTGTAGCAATTAAGGTAAAAATTATGTGTCCCTAGGACCTCACCCTGTATTTATAGTGCTAACATTACAACTAAACTCTTAACACGGACTCTCATCAGACTACAGATTGAAGACTCTTACTAGACTGTGATACTAACCCACCAATTGGCATCCATTACATCCTGCACTATCGTGAATTTTTCAACATTGATTCACTTTGCGTCAACTCATTAATTTCGTGATTCAGGTAAAGACCTACCCAGCATAAACCCATCCCACCAAAGAATTGGCAGTTGGCCACTAACGCACTGGTTTGAGGTGAAGGTGAACTTACCTTTCTCATTATTTACTTTCATTCACCTCAATATACAAAATTGTACACGATTGGCACTTTCAGTTTTTATTCACTGTACTTTTCTTTCCCTTTTCTTTCAAAAAGAAGACTAGCCTACATGAGAAAGTCCAATATGTTCCAAGGTTGCCTTTTCTTATTAAAACCTATTCCTGAGTATGTTTGAAGTTTCCACATTAACAATGTTGCTACAAAATTAATAAAGGCAGCAATCACAAAGTAAATAAGTCAATTTCATGTAAAAGGCTTAAAGCCTTATATTGTATAATCGTAAAGTAAAAGTAAAACATACAACAACAGCATTTGGCATGTTCCTAGTTAATGCAAGAACAGCATAAGAATTAATTTACTTACAATTAAATTATAGGACTGGAAATAGAAATAAAATCGCAGGTTAGCATCATGATCCTATGTAGCTAGCCACACAAGTTGCTCCATAGAAATACAATTGTAGAATTGTACAACTAATATCAATACTTGACAAGCTTGCACATAGCAAAATTAGAAAGGACAGGAACAAAAAGTTTTTTTTCCTAATGTCTAGAGATCAAGCGAAACTAAACTCTATATGGGAACAAATAACTACTAACAAGAAAATAACATATGCTTGTCAAAATTGAAAGAAGTGAGAAAAATGAATTTCAAAACAAATGAAGCAAACCAATAAGCACATCATTGACACAAATAATATGACTTATACTACTTCTGTAAGAGATGCTTAAAAATAAAGATCTAGCCTATATCTAATTAAAGTACTTTACCATCTTAGGGAGAAGTTGAGAAGCATTTGCAGGCAGTCCTGCACCATCAACCATCCATGGAAACTCCACCGGTTCATCGGTATTCTTTGCTTTAGCATTTGAAATGATGATCTCATTCAATCTAGCCTGAAAAGGTCAGTTTATTTTTAACTTTTGGTAAGAATAAATGATGAACTAAATTCATGTGATATTTAAGACAAGCAAGAGGGTGGTAGGAAAATTGGCAAGATCAAAACAAACATTAAGGAACATCTAATTGTGCTGTATATGGAAATGTTTGACATGGTGGTGTTTGGTATATCTCAAGCTAAAAATCTTAGTCACAAAAGTGTGTGCAAGTGTTTTCCTTTCCCGAAACATCAGATGACTGTTTGAATCCAAGAAACTTTATCAACAAATACAGTATGTTTATCAAATATGGAAACAAACCTTTGCTTCATCCATCTCAATGCTAGCATCTTCCAGTCCGTCTAGCATAGATGAATCTTTACTTACTAGAGAGACCTGAGGAAGTTAGTACAAAAGATAAATTTGAGATAGACACGGAATTAAGCAACAAAATGGATCTGCTAGACCATAAGCAACAGACCAGTATGGGAGTTAGTTGCCCTTCCAAATCAAGAAGGCCTTTGGCAAATGCTGCTGCAGACATCTGACAAATACATCATGAACATACTAATTAGGAGTGACTATTAACATTACCAGAGGAAATTACACATACCCACATGCACTTTAACACGAGTTGCAGAAAGTCAGAAACCCTAGTTTCAATGTTATGCTTACGGTGATCTTCCTCAAAAAAAAATTCCTAATACTAGAATAATAGGACTTTCAGCTACAAAATTTCTATATTTATGGGTTCAAGTGCAACTTTTAGCAAAACCTAGGGTTTCTACAACTTGTGTCAAAGTATCCAAGGGAAAGTGTAATTTATCGAAGTACCACTACAAGCATATGCTCGGCTTGGATCTATAGTTTTATCTACAAGACTACGACAATAATATATTTCCCCAACGGGTATCTTGACAATTAATGCTGGGAAATCGTCAAATATTCGAACTAGCTGGGGTACAATGAGTAGCATCCACTGAAGAAAAACCACCGAGTATCACACAAAAATAGTGATTTAAATTAATTTTGACCAAATTAGGGTGACCAGGTGCTTTTGGATCATGATGGGGTGGAAATCGAGCAAAGTCGTGATTTTTTCGAGCTTTTTCTGAAATTGACACAGTTTGATTTAATATCATTTTATTAATAGCTTGGAAGTATTTTTAGAATCGAGCTAACGAGCCGAGCCAGAGCAATATCCAATTTCATTTGAAATTGATTCATTTCAATATTTAACCAATGAACGAGTGTAATTTGAGCAATTTTGAACTGAGCCAACGAGTCCCACCAACGAGCTTTTTTTTCCAGCCCTTGATGACATATCCAGATATATTATGATCAAACAGACTATTCAACATTACCAGAAGAGAGCAAATGACACTGATCACTAGTTGGATGGATGAATCAAAGCAGTTTTCAGTGGCTTTCAGTTATGTTGGAGCCATCATGCCACTGTCCTACACTTTTGATAGTTTAAACATAAGCAGGTGTTGGGCTAGTCACCACTGGACATAAGTATTTGATTTGTGAACAATAACAATCCTATCAGCAAGTATGAATTGCCTAAACCTTGTTTGTCACATCTAAATCAAAAATAATAATACTCTAGAAGCCAGTTTCAAAGGATTCAAATGGGACTATTTCAAATGGGCTAAGGATTGAAAAGGACAGCTAAAAGTATACCTGTACACGTCCTTCATCTGAACTGTATATTTTTAAATCATGTCTGTAAGTGCTATGAAGTCGAAGCAAACCTGTTCCTTCACCTAATTTAGGATATCATGCTAGTCAGTAAACATCTTCAAATACAAGGAATATACTTCAAAAAGAAACCCAAGATGGTAGAAGCTGATTATGCAACACAAACAAGTCTTATATGGAGAGCACATTTCTATGAAAAAACAGTGAATTGTTAAAAAGATTTGAACAAAACTGAAGCTCATATGCATGGCAAACATCATCCTTATTCAAGTGAAACTACAACGAACTTCTACTCGTCATAAAACTACTTTTCCCTACAAACCATTGCCTAGAAAATAATGCAAGATTCCAATTGCATTTTATAATTCAAGAAAAATTGCACTGAAGGTCTGTAAACTTCAAAATCGCCCTGGTAGGTCCCTAAAACTTGGTAAATATGCCACCTAGATCTGTGGACTTACAAAATTGCTGATGTAGAAATGTTTAAAAACATAATTGATGTAAATATCAAACAAATATTTAAGTATCCAAATAAGTTGTAAATATAAAGTGGAAATGGAGTTCTATGATTATTTATCAGTTTTATAACAATTATGAGCATGTGGCATCCAATGACTCCAACATGCATCAATCAACCACTTAAGACCTGCCACTGAAGTCATCTATATCCAAACTATGTTGTCACATTAGAAAATTTCACAATTAAAATCGTTGTAGCGACCTAAGTGGCACAAAGTTCAAGATTAGGAGCCCGCCAAGACGATTTTGCGGTTTAGGGAGTAGGGACCTAAGTGGCAGCACAACTGCCCAAGATTAGGCATCTCCAACACAATTCTCTTGAAAAGAACATTCAATATAGAGATAAGCGCAAGATTGTAATAAAATAAATATTCTCATTCCGAATAAGTCAGTTATTTAACCTCTCTCACAAGATATTAGAAACAACAAGAATGTGGACATGAACCTGGATAGATGTTATTTCTGAAGAACCTTCCCAACTCCTCTGCCTGAATGAAAAGCATAAAAAAAATCATTACACTAGATACATATTGATTACTAATGTGACTGCATAAAATTTGTTCTTGTCGTATCCAAATTTGGCAAGTAGCTCATTTAACATAAGATTAGTTGAAATAACAGAAAATGGTGCTTCATACAGAAAGTAATGTTATTCAGTAATTAGTGGTTTATCGAATCATATGAATCATAGATTCTAACAAATTTATAAATAAATGCATATCAAGGTTATTAAAGCGATAAGGCGAGGCGAGGCGACTCACCACCTTTTTACCACCAAAGTGCTTAAGGCGTGCAGCGAGACGTCGCCATACACATATCCTAACAACCTAAGTATGTCTCAATGTATGTATAATTTTTCCCTCATGTAGGAACTGAGCATAGCAGTAGCACTAGCACACCATGAGACTAATATATTTCTCACTCTCCCTCAGCATTCTATTTCTCCCTCTCCCTCATTCCTCAATCCTATCGCAGGCAGCAGGCATCAGATCAACAGAGCTAGTCAATCTTCAAAACAGAGTAGATAGAGGACAACAGGGAGGAGGGTGGAGAGAAGAGGGGGATCTGGCGACCGGTGACTGGCGGAGATAAGAGAGGGAGGCCGGCGGGGAGGACGACGTACATGGATGGCTGGTGTAGCAGATAGAGCAAAGGAGGTGGCGGCACGGTGGCTCCCGCGCCGGATCAGATGGGGACAAGCGGCGGGTGGCGCTGGGTATTCTAATGTGAATCGCTCCAACCTTTGCTCACCCAATGTATGGCATCTGCCTCAAGCCTCCGCGACGCCAGACGACGCCTCATCATCGCGTAAGCAACGCCACGGCCATGAGGCGGACGCCACACCCACCTCCGGAAAGGTGACGGTGTGGCGAAGCCCCCCGGTCCGCCTTACCGCTTATGTGACGCCTTAATAACCATGATGCATATGTTTTATTACCTACACTCGAATAAATCAATTTGTTATTAATATAGGCACTAAAATATGCTGGACAAATTTTTAGTTTTTTACCAATATTTTGGACATGAAACACATCTAACATAGAAATATTTATAACATCAATGTCAATTTCATATATGTATCAGTAAAAGTAGCATTTATATGTGCAATATATATATATATATATATAAGTAAAAGGTGTTCAAAAGGAACCACTGCAACAGGGCATAGCAAGAGGCTGTATTATTCTTCTAGATCAGTCACTATCACTAAAACTTCTATACCGAGTGTACTACCTACTAATTTTAAATTAGATCATGGAAATGAATAAGCTCAAATAAATATTAAACTCATAAGAACATTTGACATGACAAGATATAATAACTAATATTTCATAACTCAGTCAAAATTATGGGTCGAAAACCTGCTTTCTCCCCGCATGAGTGAGCACACCACCATATTTCAGAATCATCAGAGCTTCAATTGGCCGATCATCTCCACCATCACCATTAAATTTTGGAACTTTAACCCATTTCAGTGGCTTTAGCTGCACTTTCCGATATATACCAGAGAAGTGCCCACCCTAGTATTGCAATAATAGTAGAAGTAATTAGATGTCAGCATCCTTTAAAAGACTGATGTAAACTTTTCACGGCATATGTGCCAGCATCCTTTAGAAGACTGAAGGATATATGGTACAAACAGTTGTGTTCTTTTTCCATTAAGTTGGTGCTAATATGAGATGAAGATATATATATATGATAATTTATGGTTGTCTTCTTCCATTTACAACTAGAAAAAGAATAGGTGAATAAATTGGTAGGCTTATTATAGCTCCAAGAAAAAAAATCCTTATCTTCCTCTTAATTTTTGAATCAACTTAATAGTTAATACTCAACATAGTTCTAACAACATGTGCCTATAACTCATATGGCGAGGCAAAAAGAAGAAATTATCAACGCATTCTACCAATTTGCAAATTAAAAGCTTACAGCGGCAATGGTAGATAGAATTCATGCCTGCCAGTAGGAATGAAATCCTGAACTGACAGCAAGGACTGCTAATGTACTTCTGCAGTAACTAGCAAGAATCACACTGAACACATCCATGTGTTAGTGCAAAACAATAGCTAGGAACAATTATGTAAGCGACTTTGGTTTAGGCATCAAATCAACACAAAAAATTGTTAACAAATTGATGAGGTCTATGAAGCGTCCACCAACCATTAAATTTCACATGTAAACTCAATGACTCAATCAGCGGACGTAAACGTAGTAGCTTCTATTTCCATTTTAATTTTTAGTTAATCAGAAATTTCTCCTTGTTTCTTCTAGCACATATTGAATTTGAATTATAATTTTATATGTATGTATACTAAATAAGGGACTACCCCTTTTGAGTTTTTGAGAATCTGTTGTGCTTATTTGATGCCAAACTGAAGTGATTTGCATGGTTGCACCTAGCTATTAGTTTGCATTAGGCACCCCTCTAGTGTAGAGATATCCAACATTTAACATGTCCATAGAAAATGTCATGCAGAGGAAGATTTGAATAATAAGAAAAATTACCTCCTCCAGTACTGCTTTGACTTGACGAAGCTTTTCAACATGCTCCAAATCTTCGGCATCACTATCACTCTCCTGACCAGACCTAAAGATACAAAACATTCATTGGTTTTCCAGATTTAACACAAAATTACAATTGAACAAACAAAAGACCAAAATAGCACGTTTGAGCAATGCAGCAAGCCAGTAAGGCAGTAACAGAACATACAGGTACAACAGGTACTAATAAAGTAGGGAAGCATATCCAATTAAGCAATTTTGCAATTCTGTAAATACTCGGATTAAATTACTTATTCCAGCACACCATACCTAGTTGGTGGTACGAGTTGTCGAGTGGCATCTAGCAAGTCTTGCAATTGTACGGCACTTTTCAGTTTTGTCTGCAAGGACAGCACAAAACGGTGATTCAATTTGAGCACCAGTAGGTTAACTAAAACTTTAGATTCAGCAAAGAGGGTACCTCAGCTCTTGGCTTTCCACCATTGTACTTTAACATCAAATTCAGGAGCTTTTCCTCTGTAACTTTCAATTTCACTTTCTGTTTTGGTGTCCGATCGCCACTAAACAGATATGTAATGTCAAGATATAGCACTAGCGGTTATCATTCAATAAAACCAAAGCAGCAGTAATATCCTTACTGGCGTATCACAACAATGACACAGCGTAGTTCTTCTGACTGCCCAAATGTACCAATGATTCCACTTCCCTGTCGTGTAAGACCTTCAGTGGACTGAACTGGTTCATTCGATTTCCAAGGAAGGTTTGGAGGGATGGTCGACGAAAGATGCGGAGCTTTTGCATCAAGAAATATTTTTCGCAAGATACATGCAGCATCATCATAGTACCTGGATTATAGAAAATTTTATCCAAACATTTCAGCACTCAGCAAACCTAATAGACATTTTTTCCATGTAAAGAAAATGAGCATTAAAGAAATTACTTGTGTGAGTTCTTTACAAAGCTCCATCCATTAACATCACAAACATACGATCTTCCATCACACCTTAAGAGATCAAAACCACAAACCTATAGAAAACAAGGCCATACCTCAGAACATAAAAAGGAAAATTAAGAAACAATATGATGATGCAAAAAGTTATCAGGAGAAAAAAAATCAGCAGCATAGCCAATTCTTGGAAAGTATCTAAAGCGTAGAAAATTAAGAAAATATTGAGAGAGAAAAAAGGTTTTTGATGGTCCATTGTCCAGCAAGATGCCAGACAAAAAAAATATGACATTATTAATGCGAATTAGGAATGAATGAGATTCTTAAGGTACAACCAGCACGAATGAAAGATGAAAAGAGGAGACAACAGGCAAGGTAGGAAATGGAAAAAATGATACGAACAAGTATTTAGAACTCTAGAACATAATGTATGGTGTACATATACTCCCTTTCTAAAATAGTACTAAATTAATAGCACAATAATTTAGCAGCATTACTTATTGAGTTATTATAAAGTGATAGTATTCAAAACTAAAATAAAGTCTAGTGTGATAGTGTATGATTTTTCTTTTTTTTGTAGAAAAAAGGAGGGTAGAAACTCAAGTTATGAAGCCATGTATTTGGATTGTTAAGTGCTGCAAAGACTAGTCAACTACTAAGCAAAACCCAAACAGAAGCAATTGTTAGGAAACTAAATGCAATTGTAAGTCCATTTCAGCATCATTTCAATAAATCAATCAGGCAAAATAAAACAATATGCAGTGAGGTTAGGTATTAATTTCCCATGATATTTAGAAATAAATCTAGAGATAAACAAAATAAGGAAGTGTTACCATCTGTCCGAAAGCAATGCAGACGTCTCTTGCCATTTGTTTCTCTGTAGGTGTCAAAAGCACTGGATACCGTACCTTCAAGTAATAAAAATGAAATTAAGAAAGATCAATCGGAAAGAAGGTAAAGAAGGTGAACAGTATGGAACCATGGTCCATGAATGGAAGAAATGACAATGTCAAGAAGTTTGACCCAGGAAGCATAATTCAAAATGATAACAAATACTATCAAATAAGTGCCCACTTGAATACACTTTTCAACTTGTGTGCATTTCAATCAACAAATTTAATGATTTTTGAAAAATATGAGATTTTTTTTTTCATTAGTTGTAGGTGGGACCTGTTGCAGCAAAGCCCAAAACTATTGAAGGGGCCCAAAGAGGCAGATATACAAGAGTACAAGTGTAGAAAAATGTGAAGGTAGCAATGCATATACAATATAATCATGGTGGATATGAGACATTTAGTTTGGAGAGGTAGAAAACATGTTGCGCTTGGGTATGTGGATTGGTGAAAAACAGCAAGGTGTAGCTCCGAGGGCACAATATTGTAGGGTGATGACAAGTTCCTGTACGTGAGAACGTGTGTAGGAAGCATCCACACAAATGTGTTTAGTGAGCTCATGCTTCACTGGATCATGGGTAATATTGATCGCCCTGAAAAGTAACACCAAAATCAGCAAGTAACCACCGTAACCTCAATCACCAAAGCCATCTCTCTCAACTCAGCCTTAGCATTCAAGCAGGGCAGCAGCTCTTCCAGACAATAAGACTATAAGAGAAGAACCAAGGAAAGCACTATGGGCAAAGAGAGACTAACGATCAGTGGGATCACTAGCCTAGGTCGCATGACTCGCATCAGAATATGCCTGAAGTTGTAGTGGACTAGTGCGAGGAAAGAACAGACAGCGAGAGATGGTTTCACGCAAATAACGAAGAATCCGAAGATGACTACAAACTGTGGTAGTGTAATGTATGTTGGTGGGAGGACTAAGGATGTGACAGCAAGATGTCAGTCCAAGTGATGCTGAGGTAGACTCCCAACAAGGTGATGATATCAAGTGGGTGTTGTGAATGGGGTCACAAAATGAAGCTCCATGGGAGTCTCATCAGTGTGGCGATTAGTAAGACCAAATCGATCTCTGACGGGAGAGATAATAGCCATCAGGCATAGAGGTGACCTCAATCCCTTGAACATAACTGTGCAAGTTTTCATACAAACATATAATGATAACAACTCAAATAGAATTCTAGATCAATGTTCCTATTTGCAAGAAGCAAATTCCATAGTATAGTCAAAAGACAAACTAATGAGTATGTGGGTCTGGATTTAACAAATAACATGAAAGTGGGTAAGCTCTTACTTCTTTTCCATCTGGGTTCCTCATAACAACACCATCAACAACTGGTGATTTGCGTGCCTCAGCATGTGCATATCCTGGGCCAACTGTGTAAACCTGAAAAGCATGTTGTAAAATGTTTAGCTAGATAAGAAACAATATGTAGAGTAGATGTTGCATGACATGATTTTAGTGCAAAAATCTCTTGGAATTGTTGAATGTGCCGAATCAAAATAGGCAAGGCATCCAATATAAGGAGCTGAGCATACTGTGGCTCTTTTTTTTGTATCAATAGAAAAGAGGCCAAAAACCTTTTCTTTTGTGAACATGACATATTTCCATGTTTAATGAGAAGCTTATCATCCATAGATATATAAAACTGATAGAAAGGAGATAGACCTCTCCAAAATAAAAAGGGACATAAGAAAGATTCGTGAAACCTTTTTAAAGAACCACCAGAAGCATTAAAGCAGAAGTAAGCTGCTACATGTCATTAAAGTATACATCAGTACATACGAGAAACTTGTGAAAGGCATCTTACTTTCACATCTGTCCCACCAGTAGGCATGAACTCCTCATAAATGTAAGATCCTTCACGCCTCACTCTCCTGGCATCAGGATGAAATTCACTAGAACGGTTACCAACCTACATTTATTCAACGATACAAAAAAGTTTATATTTCCATCCAAATGCAAGAAATGTAAAAACAATACATGAGGAATAAGAAAATTTCTCAGTTTCCATTTTTGTTTAGTAACCACCTGACCTGTTGACACAAAAAACATATAAAAGAAGAGCTAATACTTTAATTCTTCACAGAGCAATTGCAAGGAAACTAGCCTCCTAAAACTACATTGATCCCAGTATTGTTTAGGGCATAAAGAAATACTTTCATCAAGGTCAAGGTGTCAAAAGTAATTTCTAACCAATGCTCTTTGAAGTCCTCTTAACACCATACACTCCAATTTTCTACATATTGTTTTTTCCAAAAAAAATGCAGTAGTTATGGATGGTAGTCTGACAGACAACAGGCAAACAATGTCTGATGTCCAAATAGCTAGTTTCTAAAAACACTGAAGGATGCAGGAGCTCAATTTTTACATGTCCCTATCGTAAAGATAAATTAGGTAAATCAAGGGCCCATTTGTCCCAAATCACAGAAAATCAAAGCACAAACGACTTCAAATTAAACTCTAGATAATTATTTTCTTATATTATCTTTTGCCTTTTCCATAGGCCAAAGCATCTAAGCAATTGATAGGTTTTAAACAAACCCTGGGAAACAGGTCATTGTAGTAAGCCAGATACAGAATTAAAGTTGGTTCGTAGCAAGCTACATTTAAATGGCATGTTGAATAAAACCTTTTACCTTTCGGAACAATTCCTTCATTCCACCACCAGCAGAACTAGGATAATATATCATTATTCTATGGTCATCCCCTGGAATAAAAACACAAAATTAAGGAATCAAGTGCATGTAATTGATCATTATAAGTGAAACATAAAATAACAACGTGTACTAAAATAAAGAGATTAAATAGACAGTTCTTTGCCCAATATCATATTTTCCCATACAAAAATGGCTTAGTTGCTTCTCGCATACAGCAAAATCAACCACACCAGCACCAACAAGAACAATATTCAGGTGCAAGGAGGCATATAGCAGTGTAGCACAATGAAATTAATTAGGTAAATATTGGCACATTACCATTAACAGGTTTCTCCACAAAGGGCTTCAAAAATCTCTTTCCATGAACCTCAACAAAATCTTCTTGCTCAATGAAGCAGTCCAGCACTTGGTATGGATATTCTCTATTAACAAGAGCATAATTTGGTACAGGAATTCCATATTTCTCGAGATGCTTAAGCATGAAAGAGATTGTAGTTAGGTCACTTAAGAATTAATCCAAAGAGAAGAACACAAGTGTAAATGAAAAATCATAGAAATACATCCAGTAAATAATAGAAAATTAATGTAACTGAAGGAAGGGTGACGTGTGGTGTCTGAATGTCTGATAAACAAGACGTGATAAGTTCATACAAATACAATATTTAGAATGTTAATTGGTACAGTTAGGGGTGAAAATGGGTCGGATATGGGCGGATATTGCTCTTCCCGTATCCTATCCCATATTTTTTTCCTGGATACGGGCTAGCCGTATACGGATTCGGGTTATTCGGGATACGGATATGGGACGGATATGTGACGGATTCGGGTCGGAAACGGATAAAGGTATACGGATAATACACATATATATGGAGTAACATATATTGAATTAAAACCATACGAGTATATGACTATAATAACAAGTTATATATCAATCAAACTCAATAGACGTCGTAGAAAGAATATGCTACTTGAGGATCAATAGAACCAACTAATTGTTAGAATAAATGGGCTGATATGAAAAAAAAATATGATGAAAATGGGCTCGGCCTTGCTGATATCTGAATAGGAAAAATCCGAATATCCAATCCGATATCCGAATAGGAAAAATCCGGATATCCGAATAGGAAAAATCCAAATATCCGGATCCCGTCCCGTATTTACCGGATATTGGATGCTCCGATCCGATCCCGAATCCGGATTCAAGTATCCGGATCCGGTCCCGGTCCCGACCGGATCCGGTTCCGGATCGGGTGGGAGATATCCGACCCGTTTTCATCCCCAGGTACAGTCCATGCCTCCATGGCCTTGAAAAGTAAGAAGCTACTACACAACGAGCTGAAATATTTTTATATCAAAATTCAATATTTTCACTGTCAGTCTTCACACTTCAGCGCACGTATAAACATGCGTACCAAATGAACATCTTTGATACTATAGCATAATCCATAACTTGCTTTTAAATGAATATCATCCGAAAAAAGTCAGATGGCTCACTGACACATAAACAGTAACCACATCATGCACAGAGGGAACACAAATGTTTCTCAAGGATAATTTTAATTTTTTTCCATTTGTTCTCCAAGGCTACTTTTTTTTTGATAGAAGGGAAACTCCCCAGCTTCATTTATTGAAACAAGAAATCTGACTCCAAGACTACCTAGTGCTCGTACTCTGGCAAATCCACTTTTAAGAGAAAGGAACTGACTATTGTTGGCAACAATGATAATCTGGAATTCTGAATAGGGCCAATACAGTACTACTCGAAGTGCTCCAGAAAGTTGAGTTATTATGAACTGACATGTGGAGACCATATCTACTTTCAAGGATATATGGGTTTTTATGGAACATTGTGCAAAGTAGAGGGTTTTGGGGACCTAAAAAAGTTTAGGAAAGGGAACAGCTGTAAGTCGAAAAAACAAAATGAGAATCATTTCCCAAACTATAATGAAGCAACAACTTGATAACATGCAGAAGCAGAACACTTTGCACACAGGGATGATGTACAGATAAAAAAACGTAAGTTACCCTGGGAGTGTATTTAAGAGAATAAAGAGCGTATGTTTTACTGAACGTAAAAGAAGGCATTGAATGAAATTCCATGACAATACCTCGTATACTTTTCTGCGGTCATGAAGGAGGTGTTGTGGCTCCAATTCATTCACTAAAAAGGGCCTGACATTCATACAAGTCAGAATTGATATTACAAAAAACTGGAAAATATGAACAAATCAAAATCAAGAACTTAACAGAGAAGGTAACCTCTATTCACTTCAGAAAAAAGGTTCCACCTTTGACAAGGTGAGGTATTACCTAATTTCGAGATCTATTTAGATAAATTAGTGGCAAAAAGATTACAGTGGTTACGCGAATAAGTGAACGTCCCAATTTCTCAGTGCTTTTTCTTGATCAACTCATATTCACCTAGAGTTGTGATGACTGGTAATGTGGTATATTGCAGCCTTGCAGGGATAAATAATGGCAATGTTTCATGTGGATTTTGACCAAAAATAACTAGATGCGTATAAAACTTTAATAAGAATTTAAGAAGCCACAAGATTTTTGAAGAAGGATGAGCAAAACTTTTAAAGTAACTCCTGCAGTTAGGCATGTATACATGTATAATCATTAAGTAGAAAATCATTAGGTTTTAAGGTAACCGAGATATGAGCAAATAGTTTTAGTATGATTCCTTCTTTTTGTTCCTCGTGATTGATATTCAAATTAGCATAAATGTTTACAAGAACAATATTTTAAGACATTATATAAAATGAGACATAGCTTTCAGTACAGTAATAATTTGGAACGAAGGCTTGTTTGATAACAGAATATGTGCCTAGAAGTAACAAGCATAGAAAGAACTGGCCAGTCATACCTTCGTAAAGCAGCATAACCCTCAGCCTTTTGAAGAGGAAAACCAGACGAATAGAAGGCAATTAAGCAATCACACTTTGGCCAACTGAAATAAAATTGTGGATAAGTGAGATGTAACTCCTAAAATTAGTCAGTCAAAAGATGCTACGGAAGGAATGTGGATAAACCTATACTCGAAAAGAATTATTGATAAGTTATTAATAACCTGAGTTCTCATTACATACATCTCAATAGGATCCTCGAGGATAACCTTATCTCCAAATATTATGATCTGCAAAGGAATTAAAGAAAAGGATGCAAAATGACAACTGATGGAGCTATACCCATAAATTCTCACATGGTTAAAAGTATGTGATAAAATAATCTTTTAAGTGAATCTGGAAATAAAACAAGAGAAGCAACAAAGCTGAAGAGTTCGGCAGTGGTGTTCCTGGTGTACTATTATGATTGCATCTTTCCTAGATAGACATGAGTTATATCACGATGGATGAATGGAAGCAAGGATGAAATAGTGAACCATGTGCTGCTGCTCGAATTATGGTAAACAAGGATAAAAATGTCAAATTATTCCTACTAGGCAAGCCTTGGTGAAAAGACTAAACTAGGTGGTCAATAGTCCCTCCTAGAAAGTAAAGGAGCCAACAATATGTTAAATTGTTTAATATACATATCGTAGACCAAATCTGATGCTATATCCTTTTCGAAAAGTTGAATTTTTCATTGCATTCTAAACATTATTTATTTATAAGGAATCTTGGTCATTATCCAGGCCTCACTCCATTGCTTATACTTAACAGTGCTTATGATACAAAAGAACTTATGAGATTACCGCGCACTCAAGTGTGAACCTTCAATTTTATTGACAAAGTGCTTAAACTATTGGTAAAGCAACTAACTCAAGTCCTCTCAAGGAAAAAAAAATATTTACCAAAAATCTGCAGTCATTTATATCCAATACATATTCAAGGACCTATTTCCCATAACCCAAAACATTTGGGGACAGACAGCAAAAGGAACCACATGACATGATGGGGACCTCACGTATTATTCAAAATGATGCAGAATAAAATGGTATCCACAAGACCACAAAGATTCCCGGATGTCTGGCAATAAAAAAATTCGAAAAGCTTTTTTCCCAAAAAAAAATATCACATGCAATTCTACGCCATCCACTCATCCCCGTGGCAAGCTTCAATCGCACACTGGTTTCTACTTTTGCAAATTGATAGAACAAGGAAAGAGAAATGCAGCGTGGAAAAAAATTCTCGCGTACCTCAAATTCTCCAAATGCGCGGAGCCTCTCGAGAATCTGCTCCATTTGAGAGGAGAACACCTGGAGAGAAATAAAGAAATCGATCAGTACAGAAACTATCCCAGAACTAGCGGCGCAACCCCAGCATTCTTTGAGAAATCCAGAAAAACATGAACCGACCAATCTAGAACAGTGCGTTGGAGCGGCAAGAACACGAATCAATCAAGAACCGGATAGGCTGAAACAACAGCGGAAAAGAGGAGAGAGGATCGAAGCAGAGAAAACCAAGAACCATCCGTGCGTTCGCCAATCACGCGAACCACCGAAACAAAACCAGCAACCAAGAAAACACATCGCCAAGATTTCCCCGACCTTCTTCTCCATGACGCAGACGCCAATGGTGATCCTGTCGGCGCGCCCATTATCCTGCACCACCATTGCCTCCCCCTCCTCCTCCTCCTCCTTCCCGATCTGTCGACGAAGCGTGCACGCGAATCTGGGAGATCCCGCAAGACTTGAGGCCGGGAGAAAAAGAGGAGGCGTCTCCGCAAGATCAGGATCCTCAAGGAAGAGGTGCGCCGTTTTCATACAACAACTACTCTGCGGCTGCGGTATAGCCGTACCGGGCGCGCTGCTTGAAGTGGCAAGCAAGGAGGGGAGCCGCTCTTATCGGTTGCACAGTGGTGGTGGGATGGCCAGCCTTGCCTTGGCCAAGTCTGTGATGCCGTGTGGTCACACGCCCTTGTGCCCACACGACACACCAACATACAAATAAAAGACCTTTGTGGAAAGAAAAACACACGAGAGGATAGATTAAAGAGACAAGTGAAACCTGTGGAAATATGATACTCCTTTCATTCCGGTGTCCTTATAAGTTATTGCACTTTCACCAAATATATCTATAAAAAATTATATTACCTCTCTTAATTAGATCACTTATTGTTCTTTGGATGATGTATCTTTCTCTAGTCTATGGTTGTAAATAACTAAAAGAGAGGGCATACAAAGAAAAAGGTAAAAAATTACCTTAAAATTATAGAATGACATGTATTTAAAAATAAAATTCAAAAGATAGAATGGTATGTATTTAAAAACAGAAGGAGTAGGAGCTCATGAGCTAAAAATTTTGTTCTAATGTATACCCTTGATGTCTCGGACATCAACACAATCACCAAAATGTAGTTTTGACTACTAATTTCAGACTCAATATATTTACAGAGCCTAATAAAACTATAACATTATGAAAGTACTTTTGAAGACAAATAATCTGAATATTCATATTGATCTATAGCCTAATTTAAAAAGTTTGACTACTGGAAAATTCAAACTGTTACACTTCTGATAACTTGGTTGGTCCTTGATCTCTACCTTCCCACTATCGTTGCGCTGCTGAAAATCTTTAGTGCATCAAATCATATCATTTTGGGTGTACTTTACTACTAGGTCTTAAAGTTTTCATGTAAATCTTACCGATAAGGTGCTGAAGTCATAGTATTATTTTAACTATTCAAAATAGAAGCATATATGTAGCCACGTGGAGTACTTAGCTGTACTATGCCGCGAAACCAGTGTGCTAATGCTAATCAAGCAGATGCCTCATGCATACCAACTAAATAATGACTTGCTGGAGAACCGAGCTTAGCTCGTTTGGCAGAGGTGAACATATACCGCTCCCGCCCAGGTTTGATTCTAGAAGTTATGCGTGCATATGTGCCTCCTTTATCAAAAGTATACATGTATATGTGTTCGGTTAAAAAACACATGACTACGCTTCTTAAGGCTTTGAAGTCTCCGTAAAATTTCTAGCGTGTAGTAGACATATGCACGTGTCTCTCTCTATATATATATATGGAAGGCCGTTTTATACTCTCAGGAGTATGCACTCCTATAACTCCTGTAGTTGTGTTTGTTGATTTTGTAATGCGTACTGATAAGTGGATGGGCATTATAATACCAAATCAAGTGGAACTAATTACTCTAGTTGTTAAAGTTGCAAGCATGAATAACAGCCGGGGTTTGAAATCTCGTTTTCGCTCGACATTTCGAAGCTGGCCGGAGAGTAAAATCTCGCCGAGATCTCGGAATTTCGGACAAATCCTAGACAAAATACAAAAACAAAAATTCAAATCCGGATTTTTTTTTCTACCGAGAAAACCAAAATTTAGGCCGGTTTTGCCGAGATCTCGGCCAAATTGCACAGAGTGAAAAATAGCTCAAACGAAGTCGAAAAATTTTAAAAAAAATTGTAGGTTCATGACACATTGGTGATGTTCCCATAAAAATTTTAGATGATTATCAAATCTGAGGGATTTTTAAAAATTCAAACATTGCTACTATCTTGATAAAACGCTGACCGACAAGATTGAACTGAATGAAAAATAAAACAAACCAAGTTATAAAATTTTGAAATTTGTTTTGCATGTTTATGATGCATCACTAATATTCCCATAACAGTTTTAGATGATTATCAAGCATCATGAATTTTAAAAAATTCAGGCAGTGCTACTGTCCTAATAAAAGTATTACTCGCAAACTTCAACCAAATGAAAAAAAGGCACAAACCATGTTAGAAAATTTTTAATTTTTTTTTGAATGGTCCTGATGTATCATTAATATTTATATAAAATTTTCATATGATGATCAAGCTCAAGAAATTCCAAAAATTTTGGCAGTCCTGTGTCCTGATAAAAACCTGATGGTCAATATATATATTTGTTTTAGAAATCAAAAAATGTTTAAAAATTTTCAGAAGGGTTCTAAGGAAATTCTTAATATCTCATAAAAATTTTGAATCATGATCACACACCAGTGAATTTATAAAATTCTTACAAATGCACTGTACCATGTATGTTCTTTCTCTTTTTGATTTTTGAAATATAACAAATGAAGTTCAATGCATACATAGATTTGATTAAGCAAAAAAAAAGTTAAAAGTTTTTGAAAATTTTATATAATGGTATTGAGGAAATTATTAAGCTCTCATAAGAATTTTGGATCATGATCACACACGAGAAAATTTATAAAATTCTGACAAGGTTACTGCCCCAATTATGTTCATTCAGTTTTTGATTTTTTAAAGATAACAAATAAAGTTAAATTATTTTTAAAAATTTTATGTATGATAATAAAATTCTTAGGATAGTACCGTAAATTTTTTACATCATGATAAATCATGTACTATTTTATAAAAATCCGACAGTGTTTTTGTATTTTTTAAAAAATGTCTCAAAAATTCGGTTTTTCAACAAATTTTCATTCGATATGACATCATTAAGCGTTATTTATCAATTTCCGGTCAAATCCAGTCATCAAACATCAAAATCCGGCTCAAAAAGCCGAGATTTCGGCGGTATTAACCGATATCTCGCGCGAGATGTAACAAGATTACTGTAGCATTTCAATTTTTTTTACTCCGGCCGGCATTTCAAAACTCGTCCACGTCCGGAAAAAGAGATCTCACAAGAAATCGGCAAGATTTCAATCCATGATAACTGCTCCCTTGAACCAAGTTGCATGCTAACTGTTCTGATACGTATATCAAAACATCATGGATTGGTTATGAGAGTATGTACTCCCCGAAGTACACTTTCATTTTGATATATATATATACATACACGTGTGTGTATACATATTTATACATATATATACATATATATATGTATGTGCGTGAGTGTGTGCATGTAGTATGTCTCCACCTTGTACTCTAAAGAAATAAAACAACCCAGACTTTTATCTATGCACGGGAGATCATTAGCATAAATCAATAACATGCATAATTAAATTAATTAATAAAATATTAATCACAAACTTTATTCATTACAAATATTGTACAATAGTATCAATTACATTACACAAGGATATTCATTTACATCCAAAAATAAAGATTACAATGATGTTTAAATTTCCTAAACTCTAAGCTCCTTTTGATATGTGGCTTTAATCCCATAAAAATGTCAATCATGCATGCATATATAACTAAGAGGTAATAAATTAAAATAGCAAAAGATTAAAAATAAAGAGTTACCGTCAGACCCATATGCAAAGGTATCGCTCACTGAGATACCAGACCGCCTGGGCCCAGTCGGCACCTCTTGCTAGTTAGGGTTTCATCATCCGGTAATTTACAAACCTGTAATTATCGAGTAACCATAGCGTTGCATAAATAGTACCAAAATATCCTATAGTAAAAAGGTTAAAGCCCACCATGGTAAAAAGGTAAGTGCATCACTGTGAAAAGGGATAAGAACAAACCTTAGCTGAACCAAAGCTCAAGCACAAAGCCACCACTAAAGCACAATGCTCCCAGGAGGCCAAGCTTCCAGGGGACCAAACCCTCAAGCAAGCCACCAAGTTAAAGCCTCAAGAGCAAGGAGCCACCATAAGGAGCAAGCACCACAAGGCTAAGCCAAGACCAAGAGTAAGGCCGGCCAAGAACAAGAGCAAGGAGTTCAAGAACCAGGCCACAACCCTCCTACCGCTTTTCCACCGATCCCAGCACTCAGTACCATCTCCATCCAATCAGTTCTCGCATTCTAGGTAAGCACATTCATCCATTAGTCATCTTTACCAACATCAATCATCACAATAGAAAACTAGGATGGCCAGTAGTAGTTATCGTCGGTCTTAATAGGATGGTAGCTAGGGGCGGTGTTGGGTGTGCCCACAACTCCTACGTACTCCCTGGCATATGGGAGGTCACAGGTATCGTCACCGCACCACCAAAACCGAGCAATCAACCCATTAATTATCATCGACCCAAAATGAAAGCATATGTATCCATAAATGTGCATCATCACACATATATTCAAAGATCACAATGTAACTTAATGCAAATAAAAAGGGGAAATCCAGGGTATAGTAAACCCTAGAAGGGGGGCAGCCGATCAGAGCTGGGCGCAGGTGTCAGCCGGTCGAGGTAGGCGAGCCCTAAGGGGGCAAGGCAGTCAGCCAAGGGGGCGAAGGACCCAAGAGCGGGGCCTAGCACGAAGCCCAGGTAGGCGCGTAGGCGTGAGGCCGGCGTGGGTGGGGAGTAAGGTGCGGGGTCACGCAGGCGGAGGCGGCAAGGAGCAGGAGGCCAGGCAGCACGCGGTTGCGTGGGCATGGGGGCGTACGGCCCAAGCGGGATCGGGCCCAAGTGGGGAAGCAAGCGGCGGCGACACTGAAGAGGAGGGAGCACCGACGGTAGGCCACCGGCCGAAGCAGATGGGGGAAGAACCAGAGGGAGAGGAGGGGAGAGATAGGGAGGAAGAAGGGATAAGGTGGCCGAGTGGGAGAAAAGAAGAAAAGAGAGAAAAAGAAAAGGGAAGGAGAAAAAGAAAAGAAAAGGAAAGAAAGGAAAAAAGAAAGAAGAGAGAAGAAAAGAGGAGAAAAAGAAGGAAGAGAGAAGAAAAAAATAGAAAATTTCTGTCTAAAACCAGTGCATCCTCCAAATTGATTCTACCTAATTAAAAATCCGATAAACTAAACAACCTCAGCTATAGAGTATTTAAATGAAACATGTTAAATTAAAATATTCCAAAATTTTAAAATAGGCATTATACGTATACTAAATAATAAAAATTTAAGAACATATTAGATGCCGTAAAACATGCAAAAATCTAATAACCACCTAAGATGTGGTATTTTATAATTTCAGGAATTAATTCAAGTCCGACCAGTGATTTTCTGCAACAACCGGGTGAGGTTTCCCTTGATCATATTTGAGAAATTATTTTTTAATATTTTCATATATGTATATGATATCATCAGTGCATGGGAAAAATATATTTTAAAGCAAAACCTCAAATCAGATATAGTTGGAAAGATGGTTATGATGATGAACTAAGGAGGCAGTGGTTGGTTATGGATATATTGAATGGAAGTTAGCTGCTGAGTTAATATTTTAAATTGTTGATATGTTGAAATGGCTCATCCAACGAAATGAGCTAGTGACGTATTTATATGTATGGTGGGTAGAGGGCGCAGTTGAGAAGGATTGTCATGCCAGTGGGGCCCTTTACATAGGCTATAATATAAGATCGAACAACTACACTCGGGCAATGAATCATAATTACAGTACCAACAATAGTATGTGAAATCGGTCAGAAAATATTGTTCTATGAAGGTATTATAATCTCCACATTGGGTAGGAGTAGATAACTAGGAAGTGTGAAGCTAGGATATATCGGAAGGCCCAGTGAGGGACACAAAATCAACTGCGGTTGATCAGGTGCTATATTTAAAGCTTGGGGTAGAGTATCTCCGATGTCAGGCAGGAGTACTACTGGTATGCTGCAAGTGGGTGGGGAATGTTGGTGAAGGACACCACGGCTCGTCGGTATGCAAGGGTTGAAGATCTAATACTGGATTAGTGATAAACATTCTGGGACCTCACAAGATGGGGTTACTATGGGTAAAGTGGTACAAACCTGTGTAGGGTCAAATCATGAATTCATGCATGTCTCCTGAATTGGAGGCTACGGGAGCTAAGTCTGCCTTATATACGAGTGCTAGTAGCAGTTTTCATAATAAAAATACTCAACCCTTAAAGAAAATCCAAAACCTAATTTCAGTAAAAATGGATTTTGAGGGAAGGAGTACATTGGACGGTCATGAGAGAAATTCATATATGCATTTGTTATTAACGCTTGCTGAGTACTTTTATACACATCCTTGCTTAACTCTCTCTTTGCTTAGAAACTGAGCATTACAGATTTACCGGCGAGGAATGGGTGGAGGATTACCCACTGAGTCAGGGTGATGAGGCAACAGAGGACCACCAGGAGGACTAGGTGGAGTAATAGACCGTACGATGAAGACCGTCGATCCATTAAGTACTTAGTTACTATGTAAATTATGTATGGATGAAATATGTACATTTTGTAAATCTTGATAACTACAGACCCGTAACTTGCACGGTAATGGATTGTAATATGTTTCCATTTCAGTATCTAATTATTTTTCTGTTGTAACACTCTGAACACAGTGTATTAACTAATAAAATGTCAGGTGCGCTCGATATTTTGTTAGCTAATATGCTGAGATCAGTATAGTTAACTCAGAATAATGACAATATTACTATTATTATCCGGGCTAATTATACTGGTAGCTACAAGAAACTATTTAACTAGTTAAGCTTGTCAATCTCAAACGAGTTTGTTTGACTATTTCCTAGCTTGGTTAATTTGGTTTTAGGACAGACACGAGAGAGCGAAAAAGAATGGTGGGGATGGGTTGGGTCAAAGACCGAGACCTAATTGCTTACTTTAAGCTAATTAAGTTCGAAATGCTATGACTAGATTAGCCTAAACAGTCTCAAAGAGAACTCAGCCTTAGCCAACCAGCTGTAGCCTTGCAAAGCAATGCATCTGAATCTCTGCAAATTAAAATATAAAGGGAGAGAAGAAAATGTAGGCAATTCCATTCGCGCCACAAAAGGTAGTGAGAACTATTAATTCCTCAAATACATAATTAACCATATACAAATGTGCTAGCATGGGGTCCTCTCACAAATTAAGTAAAAGTCGGTAATCAATCCAACTAAACAAGTACTCTAGACATAGGCGGAACTAGGGGGTGCCGGTATACCCGGCACCTTTAACATTTTGAGAATGCAAGCTACTCCCAGATGAGCGGCGCGGGCATGCCAGGCGGGCCAGACGAGCGGCATGGTAGGCGTCGTGGCGTCTCGGGTGGGCGACAGCGGCGAGTGGCTCTAGCGGGCGGCAGCGCTAGCGGCAACGCAGGGGCGGGCGAGCGCAAAGAGGGCGGCTCGGATGGGCTGTGACGCGGCGCGCAAGTGGAAAGTGGTTCGGGCTAGCGAGTGGCGCGGTAGGCAACGCAGCGCCATGCGAGCGACACGGCAAGCGGCTCAGGCGGGTGAAAGGCGGCTTGGGTGGGCGGCGGCGCGGCACGGGCCGGGCGAGCGGCTCGAGCTGGCGGCGTGGGCACAATCATTAGAAAAGTTCTAGTTCTGTCATTGACTCTGGAGCCAAACCCTCCTATGGTAGTTGCTTTTAGTGTGTGTGTATATATATATATATATATAAACTACTGGGAATCTACGAGGAAGAAGAATTTTTTTAAGAAAGGGTTGCTTCGTGAATCACTAACATACGTTTTTTATCTATAATTCCATATATTGCATTTTAATTAATTTTAATATACATGAATGGATTGGTTAGTATGTTTGGATTTGGATCAGTTTCTTGTTATTGCTGAAGACATCAGGTTTTTTCAAGCGTGTGGGAACAACCGGCCAGTGTAGTCATCTCAAGGGAATGTACAATAGTTAGGCCCTCTTCGGGATAGCAGGGAATGTACAATAGTTAGGCCCTCTTCGGGATAGCTTTTGATAATACAGATTCTGGATTATAGTCAGTTGTTTGGAGAAGCGGCTGTCTGAAGAATATGCTAGCTGAAAAATCTGGTCGTTCAGTAACCCTGATTGTTTGTGCTAATTGTTGATTAGCGTCGGCGACGGATGAGCAAACGAGCGTGGTGGAGGGGCCTCGGGCCTGCGGCGGAAGCCCTCGGACCTGCGGTGACTCGTGGGGAGGCGGAACCCACAGAATCTGTATCAGAATCCACAGAATCAGGTGGGTGACGTACAATTTCTAATTTTGTATACAAATCAGTTTCTGATTATGAGGAAAGCTATCCAAAATCCTCCCGTTCGACAGACAATCCACTTTTCTTTTAAGCAGAAGCTATGTAGAAGTTGTCCCAAACGAGGTCTGAATGATAGATATGGATATTGTCTATGTATCACTCATGTTATCTAGTAACAAGAGTAAAAACTTCTACTATGAGTTGTTTCTTAACGTTGTCTCTACATGAGACCACGGTCTTTTAATTTTTGAATGAAAAAATGTGTTTGTTATAAACAACTCATAAAATGGTGTTTGGTGCCGTTTGTATGTCCTTGTTTCATGAACTTAGGTCATCACTTCACCAAGAGATAACCCTCTCTCTCTCCCACATCAGTGTCAAACCTTATAGGTTGATGGCATCACACCATTATACATGTCGTAAGGCTTACAACTCATAAGTCACGGGTTCAAATCCTGAAAAATCAATGTCAAAAATCCACACAAATAACATATCCATCATGCAGTTGGTAGGAATCAAACTTTGATCATCGATTAGAAAGACAAGATGCCATACCACTAGGCTAAGCTACGGTTGGCAACACCAGTTTTTTTTTTACCTTCTAGAAATTATTATATTGATCATTGCCCAAAGGAGAAGAGAACAAATGGATTATGATGTTTAACTAAAAAATATGTCTTCATAGAAATCCAAAGATCTGCTAATCCTGAGATGTAATCACAATATATGTTAAATTTATATTTTTGACTTTTGGGTAGATAATTTTAGTCCTAGGTAGTTAAGCTCTTTCTTGTGTCGTTTCTGTTACTATGTTGGTAAAATATTTGCATGTTTATCTTGTAATATTTTTCATAGTAATTACAATGATTTATTTTTACTACCGCATATTTTTCCACGTGACTTTGTGGAAACATTCATGAAAAATATTAAAAACTACAGCAGTGAAAGTTCATGTCTACAAATTTAACTGGAGAGATTAAACATTGGTTTCAACTCAAGGGTTACATTGCTATAAATGATAATTTTCTTAATCTTTTGCTAGAGCTATTTTACCTTTTTTGTAATAACAACTTTAATATCTACTACAACGTTTGGGTTTCACACTACTGCAAAACTTCTATAGCCCTATACACAGCTAATTCCATAGTAACCCAAACTTAGCATTTCGACTACAAGGACTAAACAGAAAGAAACATTTTGTTCACTTTGCAGCCTTGATTGGTATTTTCGGTTAATGGAAAATATGCTTAGTATTTTATTTTAGCAACAACTAACAGGCAATTACAATTTGCAATGAATTGATTCTCCATAAACAGTTTACATCAATTTGTTTAGAGAGATAAGAAACTTGTGGAGCTGACCATCTTGGTCCTTGGGGGACTCCTATCAGTTTGACTCCAACGAACTGGATGACAACATGTAAACTGGGGGGGTAACCACGATGGTTGCATTATTAAAGCTGTGAAAACATTACCATTGTTCTTTCACCATCGCTTGAGACGAATGAATCCATGGGCGGATCTAGGAAGGTGTTCATCGGGATCGTTAGGGTCAATATAAATCTATAACACTAACTTGTAACTACTAATAAGATAATTATATATTTATATACTAAAAGAATTATATGTGCTAAATTAGAGGACATTGATGTTACTTGGCGCATACACTGCAGATCCGCTCGCAAACGAATCCAACCTATTTTCCAAATAATTACTGGCTCTAGAGGGCTATTGCAGCAAGTTAGGCTAGTTTTATGTAGTACTGCTCTCTCAAGGAATATATTGTACTAGTAGTACAAATTTGTACTAGTGTAGTACAGCTCTTGCTGGTCTAGTTCTACTTGACTTTGAACCTCGACACTTAGAACCTTGTCAACCGGGGATAACCACGATGGTTGCATTATTAAAGCTGTGAAAACACTACCATTGTTTTTTTGAAATGACTTGTGTTCGAACGTTCTTTTTTTTCGGATACTTGCAATATTTATTTTACATGTGAAATATTTTCTTCTTACGCGTGCAACATTTTCCTTCGATAATAGTAGAAATATCTGCGCGAAACAACATATTGCAGATGTTGAAAAAAATGTTGCAGACGTAAGAAATAAATGTTGCACGACACGTCCGAGGAAATAAACAGTGATCGGACGTCCGATTGCTAGTATCACCCTTGTTCTTTCATCATCGCTTGAGACAAACGAATCCATGTGCGGATCCAAGAAGGATGTCATCGGGACCTTCGGAGTCAATATGAATCTATAATATTAATTTGTAACTTTTAATAAAATGATTATATACTTATATAGTAAGAGAATTATATGTGCTAAATTAGAAGACGTTAGTGTCACTTGGCACATATAGTGTAGATCCGCTCGCTAACGAATAATATATATATTATGCTCGGAAGGATTCGAGCGCTCCTAGGGCCTAAGGTACGTTTTTTTGTGAAAAAACTCTTTGAAAAATCCGAAATCGTGAATAGGTCCTTCTACCTGTTATTTTGCAAAACAGATCCTAAAAAATAATATATATATTATGCTTGGAAGGATTCGAGCGCTCCTAGGGCCTAAGGTACGTTTTTTTGTGAAAAAACTCTTTGAAAAATCCGAAATCGCGAATAGGTCCTTCTACCTGTTATTTTGCAAAACAGACCCTGAAAAATGCGAAATAGCGAACATGTCCTTTCATTGTTATTTTGCAAAGAGGACCCCGTAATTCTGCAAATTTAACCCGGACGTCGGTTTTTTCGACCCGGGAAATTCCAAAATCGCGAACAGGTCCTTCTACAGTCATTTTGCAAAAAAGACCCCTGTAGGTCCGCAAATACGATACGAGCACAGGTTCTTTAAACCCAAAAGATTTGAAATTACATTTAGGTCCGATTATTTTCGTATAAAAAAAACTTAGGTCAGATTTTTCCACGCGATGTGCACGGTTTTGCCTAGTCCAACATATTTTCCAAATAATTACTGGCTCTACAGGGCTATTGCAGCAAGTTAGGCTAGTTTTATGTAGTACTGCACTGGCTGGCTCTCAAGGAATATATTGTACTAGCAAAATTGTACTAGTGTAGTGTAGTACAGCTCTTGCTGGTCTAGTTCTAGTTGACTTCGAACCTCGACAGTCGACACTTAGAACCTTTTATAAGAAACTAGGTAGGAGCAAAAGAAGAAAATAGGATTGAGTCCGCTTCAGATCAAAGTTCTTCCGTATAATACCCACTCCAGTCATAAATAGTTGTAATTTTAGACATAGATGAAGCAAAATTTTGGAAACTTTGACTATTGATATCATTTTAAATATTTAAAATTGATACATGAAAATCATATACGTAGATTTATCTCGAAAAGTATTTTCATAATATTGTAATTTTATTAGATTTTATAAATATATCATAATAAAAATTAATAGCCAAAACTATATTTTAAACATCATATCAATATCCAAATCGGCAACTATTTATAACCGGAGAGAGCAACAATCGAGATAAGTTCGTTCTAATGTTAACGGAGAAAAGTCAGTGTGACAAAGCAGCCAATATGGCAAATTAATTTCTGGATTGAATGTTGCTGGAATTTGGTTTCCCCAATAACAAGTAGTAAAACTATCACTGTCCCCATTTTTTGTCCTGCTGAGTGCTGACACGCTGATCATTACTGCAGATAGCGAAGACTTGTTTAGAATGAGATTTCACGTCGTGGAGAGAAGAGAAACCTCCAGCAGTATGTGTGCAGAATACTAGATGTGCAGTGGGCCCATATGTTGCTATGGACGGAAAGAATTGTTGAGACAGAGGTTTTAATAGAGGGAAGGAATTTTTTTTCGGGAATACTAAAAAAACAAAAAGTGATATTTTTTTAACAAAAGATTTCTCTATTTTTTAAAAAACTATTCCTTTAAAAGGTTTTGAAAATACACAAACCTATTTTTTTAACGGTAGCTCAAACACGCTCTCAAAACCCTTCTCACAAAATTTTAAAAGCTTACAAATTTAGTACCTCAATTAAATCAGTAAAACTGCTTAAAATGCATAAGTAGCATCGTCAGTTTTAAAAAAAATGCAAAAGTTTGATTATGCTTTTGCTTTTTTTTTTCTGTACTGTAAGCATGCTCTCGGGACCATCCTAAAAAAATTTCAATTATTTTCAAATTTAGTAGAGTTGCTTTAAATGTATTAGTAGCATTGCTATTTTTTTAAAATCGCGTAAGTTTGATCATAATTTGATTTTTTTTATGGTAGCTTCAGCATGTTCCCAGATTCCTTCTCAAAAAGTTTTAAAAATTTCAAACGTGATTTAGCAGCTCAATTAAATTAGTGAAGCCGCTTTAAATGCATTAGTAGCACCGTCAGGATTTTGTAAAATATAACATGTTTGATCATGGTCCGGGATTTTTAAGACAGCTTAGGCATGCTCTCAGGACCCTCCTCACAAATTTTCAAAAAATTGCAAACATAGTAGCTCAACTAAATCAATGGAGTAGTTTTGAATGTATCAGCCAGCATTGCCAGAATTTTTAAAAAACACAAAAGTTCGATCATGGTTTGGTTTTTTTTCCAGTAGCTTAGGAATGCTCTCATGACCCTCCTCAAAATTTTCTAATAATTTATAAATTTAGTGGCTCAATTAAATCAGTGATGTTGCTTTAAGTATATTAGTAGCATTGACAGATTTTTTTAAAAATCGCACATGTTTGATCATGATCTAAATTTTTTTATGGCACGTTAGGCACACTCTAAGCACCCCTCCCAAAAATTTCAAAAATTTATGACATGATTTAATACCTAAATTTAATCAGTGAGGTTCACACAAAAAATCAAGAAAAAAGGCTTCCGACGGGATTTGATCACGTCCTCAATGCACGACGTGCAAGCGCTTTGCCAGCTGAGCTACGCACGCTTTGTGAAACTTGATACGCAATAATTTTTTGAGGATATGTAGCATGTACTGTAGAAACGACAGGAAAAACCGTGACGTGACGGTGCAGATGAGCGGCGGCCGTAACTCTTCGAGATTATAGATTTATATAGATTAGCAGTGTGTGGTGAGCTGGACTCCTGTGGATTTTCCACTGGCATGCATGCAGCTGGATCGATCTACAGTCGGTAGAAAGAAACAGCGAAGTATTAAAGAGCAGAAAAGACCAAAGCTATGAGCCTATGACGAGAGCAGTGTTCCCCTGGCCAAGTACGACACAAAAGACCAAATAGTGTGTCGTCAGTAGTAACTGATAATTAAGTGATGAGCAGTATTTTAATATTTTTTTTCTAATATAAATTACATAAATTTTAAAGCAAACGAAGAGATAAGTAATTACTATCTACTCTGTATTTATATTTTAATATTTGTGCTACTTAAAAAAGAAAAGCATAGAAGCACCTCTCTTGAGTAATATATACATGAGTAGTGCTTTATATTTTTTTTCCCTTGATACAAGTTACACAAATTTTAAAGCGTGCAAAGAGTTAAGTAATCACTATCTATCTTTTATTTATATTTTAATATTTATGTAACTAAAAAAGATAGCATAAAATCACATCTCAATCTCTCTATATACATGGCAAAATTAGATACATGACATTTAACTTTCATGGTATTTGCTTTAAGATATTGGCTTTTTTTTCTTCACTAAAAGACACTAAATGTTGGTGGCCTTTTACTGTACGACACTCTTTCCATTAAAAACATAATATTTGGTCGAGAGAGGAGAGAAAAAATAGGTGAAAAAGTCTATTTTGCTCTTGACCTCTTGGAAATTATTAAACTGCCAGGAGCTCACCAACAACGACAACGGTGTAAGATGAGGACAAGGTTCAGTGAGAGAAGAGGAAGAAGAGGTTGAGGGCAAAAAAAGACTTTTTTGACACCACATCTCTCTCCTCTTTGAGCAATATATATTATATTTAATAGACAGTGTCCTACAACAAAGAGTCATAAAAGTTTAGTGTCTTTAGCAAATACGCAAAAAGCCAGTGTCATAGAGCAAATATGGTAAAAATTGAGGATCATATAGCTAAGTTTGCTTATCTATCTGTACTACTAAGGGCATGTACAGTGGTATAGACGGTGGTTGTCGGCGTTTCGAGCACCAGCGAGTGAATTTTTAAATCTAAGGGGCCGCGCGTTCCCTCTCTTTGAATGGTTAGACTCAGGAGCCCAAGATGTATACTGGTTCGGGCCGAATGTCCCTACTCCAGTTCATGTGGTGGTGCTATATTGCTTCGGGTGCAGATGACTGCACGATTTTTACAAGCGGGAGCTGAGGGCTCGAATAGGTGAGAGCCAAAACAGCCTATTCGTGAAGACCGAGAGGAGGGAGCCCCCTCTCCCAGAGGATCCTGCCCCCCTTTATATAGCCGGAGGGGCAGGTTACATGGGAAGTTGGGAGAGGAAAGGATGAGGTGATCTATGCTAGGAGCTCTGGTCCTTCGTCTTGGCGATTGGTCAGCGTCTGCTTCACCCCACGCCGGGTTGGTGGACTCATTGAGCAGAGCAGTTTGACGTTTCATCAGGAAATAGCGCACCTGCCCTCTGCAAGCCTATCAGGTGCCGACGTTGCCTCGGGAGGGAGCGCGTCTTCACGCCGTGCGTGTCTGGACGATGAGACTGCAGCTTGACTTCGGCAACCTCCTCGCCACCTCGGGAAGGAGCCATCTGCCCTCGCACAGTCACTCTGAGCTGTCATGTCCGTAGGGCACGTGGCTAATGGCCGGCGGAGGCCCGACACTTGGCCCTTGGCAGAGATCGCCTCAGCTTGGTCGGAGCTCGTGGGGGGTCCGACCTGTGGCGGGGGTCGGACGCCCCATTGGGTCGGGGACGAGCTTGGGGCAGCTCATTAGGTCGGGGTCGATCGTCCTTCGTGGCCCCGCAGGGCCTTTGGTTGGAGCCGGGCTTGGGGCAGCCCGTTCGTCACTCTGGGCCGTTGGGGTACCCATGGTATGAGTACTCGTCAGTAGCCCCCGAACCCCCGAGCGAGTTCGTTAGATACGGTCGGGGGTTTAGCTTGGTCGGCGAAACATGGTCGAGTGCGGCGACCGGACTTGGTCGGCTGATCCGACTGACCTGGTCGGTTGGTTCCAGCCTGGTGTGCTCGAGCGCATCCGGTGGTGGCCGGAGAACTGGGCGGGGGTATCTCTGCCGCCGAAAGCCTTTAATTACTTCGTTGCGCGTGTCGCGCATGGTTTGGCACGTTTTGACCATATGTCTTCTCGGCCGCTTCGGAATCTAGCGAAGTCCGCTTCGTCTTCTCGCGTTTGTGTTTACTCGGAACCGTTTGACCTCCCTTCATTTGGGTATATAAGGATATCACCGCTCGCTTGAACGGTTGTCCCCATCCCAGAACCCTCCTTTGCAACCTCTCGATGGCTTCGTCGCATCTGCTGGTTTTTAGTTTTGGTGATGACGATGAGGTGGAAGAGGAGGATCCCTTGGCCGAGTACCGGGCAAATCACGACCGGGTGATGGCCGAACTCGCGGAGGAGGAGGCAGTGGCCCGCGATACTACCGCCGTCGACGTGCTGCTTGAGGTCGTTCCACGGCTATCCAAGGCGAGGAGCGCCCTCATCGAAGCAGTAGGTCGCGTGCGCCGGGCGTAGACCTTAGGTTCTTACATAGCATTGTGTAATGTTTGAACCGGGGGGTCTATAATAAAATTTTCTCTTCCTTTTTGATCGCTGCATCTGCGTGATGACTTCGTTTTAGGCGCTTTCCCAGACTACTCAAGCCCCCGAGGGTCAGCAGTCGGTACGTCGTCGTTTCTCTTAAGCACGGGTATCCAGATGCCTTATGCGCCACCTTGGTTGGCGCGGTACGTCGTAGCTGGACGCGGCCTTGGGCGGCGCGGGTGACCAGATGCCTCTCGGGAGGTTCTCGTATCCGAGTGCTCGTTTTACGTCATAGCTGGACACGGCCTTGGTCGGCGCGGACGACCAGATGACTCTCGGGAGGTTCTGGTGTCCGAGTGCTCGTTTATCGTCGTAGCTGGACGAGTGCTCGTTTTACGTCGTAGCTGGACGTGGCTTTGGTCGGCGCGGACGACCAGATACCTCTCGGGATGTTCTGGTGTCCGAGTGCTCGTTTAACGTCGTAGCTGGACGAGTGCTCGTTTTACGTCGTAGCTGGACGCGGCCTTGGTCGGCGCAGACGATCAGATGCCTCTCGGGAGGTTCTGGTGTCTGAGTGCTCGTTTATCGTCGTAGTTGGACAAGTGCTCGTTTTACGTCGTAGCTGGACGCGGCCTCGGTCGGCGCGAACGACCAGATGGCTCTCGGGAGGTTCTGGTGTCCGAGTGCTCGTTTAACGTCGTGCTGGATGAGTGCTCGTTTTACGTCGTAGCTGGACACGGCCTCGGTCGGCGCGGACGACCAGATGCCTCTCGGGAGGTTCTGATGTCCGAGTGCTCGTTTAACATCGTAGCTGGACGAGTGCTCGTTTTATGTCGTAGCTGGACGCGGTCTCGATCGACGTAGACGACCAGATGCCTCTCGGGAGGTTCTGGTGTCCGAGTGCTCGTTTAACGTCGTAGCTGGACGAGTGCTCGTTTTACGTCGTAGCTGGACGCGGCCTTGGTCGGCGCGGACGACCAGATGCCTCTCGGGAGGTTCTGGTGTTTGAGTGCTCTTTTAACGTCGTAGCTGGAAGAGGGCTCATTTTACGTCGTAGCTGGACGCGGCCTTGGTCGGCGCGGACGACCAGGTGCCTCCCGGGAGGTTCTGGTGTCCGAGTGGTCGTTTAACGTCGTAGCTGGACAAGCGCTCGTTTTACGTCGTAGCTGGACGCGGCCTTGGTCGGCGCGGACGACCAGATGCCTCTCGGGAGGTTTTGGTGTCCGAGTGCTCGTTTAACGTCGTAGCATGACGAGTGCTCGTTTTACGTCATAGCTAGACGCGGCCTTGGTCGGCGCGAACGACCAGATGCCTCTCGGGAGGTTCTGGTGTCCGGGTGCTCGTTTAACGTCGTAGCTGGACGAGTGCTCATTTTACGTCGTAGCTGGACGTAGGGCGTCCATCCCGAGTCCCCATTTGGAGAGGGTAGCTGTGAGAGGAGTGGCCGCTGTCTATCCCACGTGTACGCCCCGTCCGCAGGTGTGGGACCTGGAGGGGGTGAGCGAACGCGCGTTTACCTGCGTCGGTTTGAACGCCGTGCTCGTGGAGCTAATAACGGGTGATCAGAGTGGGACCTGGAGATCCCTCCCAAGGGGGACCTTTCCAAGCGGACGATCCCAATGTAGGGTGTCCGGCCCACTGGGGGCGACCCATGGGAAACCTTTCTTTACTCAATCCCGTATCGGACTGGGGTCGTCCACGACCGAGCACACCGGTCCGTCACCCATCGATGGGTTCCGCGGGAGAGCGTGAAGTATGGTCTCGAACACGAGTTAATTCGATTGGGTCGTCCGCCAACCCAACTAGAGGCCCAATGGGGGCTCTCCTTGTCCTCGCCCCTTGCTCAATTTTTGCTCGAGGTGTTAACGAGGCTGATTTTTGCGCCGCAGCTTGGCGGAGGGCGTCCATCCCGAGTCCTCATCTAGTGAGGGCATCTGAGAGAGGAGAGGCCGCTATCTATCCCACGTGTACGCCCCGTCCGCAGGTGTGGGACCTGGAGGGGGTGAGCGAACACCCGTTTACCTGCGTCGGTTTGAACGCCGTGCTCGTGGAGCTAATAACGAGTGATCCGAGTGGGACCTGGAGATCCCTCCCAAGGGGGACCTTTCCAAGCGAACGATCCCAGCGTAGGGTGTCCGGCCCACTGGGGGCGACCCATGTGAAACCTTTCTTTACTCGATCCCGTATCGGACTCTGGGCCGTCCGCCGACCAAGAGCACAGCTGGCTGTCACCCATCGATGGGTTCCGCGGGAGAGTGTGAAGTATGGTCTCGGGACACGAGTTAAGGCGATTGGGTCATCCGCCAACCCAACTAGAGGCCCACTGGGGCCTCGCCCCTTGCTCAATTTTTTGCTAGGGTGGCTTGAGTCCACTTGGTGGATCATGCCTTTGGAACCCGCAGCTTTTGACTGGGCCCCGGGCGCGAGCTATCGAGCTCTTTTGCCACTTTGGGGCCGCAGCGGCCCAGCGGGCCTTTCGCATGCATCTCGGAACAGCCGACCCGGCCCGAAGGCAGAGACCGAGAGGCCATAGGGTGCGCTGCTCGAAACGGTGTCTTTGCGTCTCCTGCAGTCCTATCAGACTTAAATGCATAGAGAGGAATTGGAAATCATTGCGTTTACCAGGGGCCTGGCGTGGCAGCCGAGGGGAAGGGCGTGTGACGATTCACCCGAGGAGGTGTCTGTTCGACTGGTGCCCGCTCGGCTAGGCGCCTGTTCGGCTCCTATAAATCTGACGTGGGGACGCTATGCAGGTCACTTGCCTTTGCTTTCCTCACTTTCCTGCCTTTGCCTTAGACAAGAGAAAACCAGAGCAAAGGAGCCGGAGAAAAGAGATCCCCACCTGTCGGTGTTTCGAGCATCGGCAAGTAAATTTGTAAGTCTAAGGGGCCGCGCGTTCCCACTCCCTGAATGGTTAGACTCGGAAGCCCAAGATGTATACTGGTTCGGGCCGAATGTCCCTACTCCAGTTTGTGTAGTGGTATTCTATTGCCTTTAGGGCGGATGTTTACACAATGTTTACAAGAGCGAGCTAAGAGCCTTAGCGCAAGAATGCTGATTGCTTGTGCGTGTGTCCCCCCTTCCCCCGGGGGTTCCTGCCTCCCTTTATACAGTAGGAAGGGGCAGGTTACATCGAGAGTAGGGGAAGGGCGAGGTGACCTATGCTAAGAGCTTCGGTCCTTCGTTTTGTCGACTGGTCACCGCTCGTCTTGCCCACGTTGGGTTGGTAGTCTTGTTGGGCAGAGCGGTTAGCTACTTCGTTGGGAAATGGCGCACCTGCCTTCTGTGAGCCCGACGAGTGTTGACGTTGCTGTGTATAACGTTGGTGCCGCCTCGGGAGGAGCGTGCTTTCGTGTCGTCGTGATCGTCGATGGGATCGGAAGCTTGACTTCAGACCATTAAACCGTCTTGGGAAGGGCCACCGCTCGTCTGATCCTTGATTGACCTCGTCCGTGGGGCACGTGGCTATGGGCCGGTGGAGACTTCGACACGCGGCCCTTGGCGGAGGTTGCCTTGGTTCGACGGTCGGGGATCCGACCACCTGCGGAGGTCGGAGCCCCGCTGGTCGGGATGCCTACCCCGATCGGTCGAGAATGGGCGTCTGTGGCCCCGCAGTACTTTGATCGATGAGCGGCCTAGAGCCGCTGTTAGGCTCAGTTATGCTTGAGGCACCGCCGTCCTACCCGGCCGTTGGGTACCCCAGTATGAGTATTCATCACCACCTTCCCCTTTTCTCACCTTTTCGCTGTTATTGCTTCGGAGATGTCGTGGCCGGAGTGTTCACTTCACCCCCTTGCCGCCTTCGGCAGAGAGAAGGGGTTCCTCCCCCCGCGGGACGTCTCATGGTGGAGGGTGACGACGGGGGTCGCTGTCCCCTCGCCGGGGGATGACGAGATCGTCGTGCCCGCATCATTCTACGAGCGCGGGTTCGGACTCCCGCTGCACCCGTTCGTCCGCGGGCTGCTGCACCATTACAAGGCGGAGGTGCACCACCTCAACCCAAACGGAGTGCTTCATATTGCGATCTTCATCACGCTGTGTGAGGCATTTCTGGGGATCGATCCCCATTGGGCGCTCTGGAGGCATTTCTTCCATGCGCGGCTGAGGAGGGACAAGCCATCGGACGCACCTGCGCCCATAGGTGGTGTGGCCCTCCAGTTGCGCGGTGGCCGCGGGTCGAACTACATCGAGGTGAAGCTGCCATGCTCGAACTAGGGGTGGCACTCCGAATGGTTCTACGCCCGGAACCTGGGATGTAGCGCCCCAGCCTTCATCGGCCGGCTCCCGGTGGCGGGGCCCGAGTGGACTTGGAGCGCCGAACGGAAGGAAAAGAACAGGGTGGACGCGATTATCGACCGGATCAAAGTCCATAGAGAACAGGGACTGACCGGTGATGTCGTTGTGCACGCATTCATGAAGATGCGCGTCCAATCCCTGGTGGACAGGGTGCGCCCCATGTTCCGGCACGAGGGGGCGTCCGACCCCATGAGGACGGTAAAGTTGGAGCTCTCCGCGTCTGAGATCGAGGCCAGGGTGTCCACCGTCACGGGTGGGAGTGCTACCGAGGCTGCGGGTGGCCACCAAGAGCCATTCTCCTCACGCAATCCCCCGGACTTGGTAATCCGAGCAGATCCCTTCCTCCTTTCCTCTTCCCCTTAGCTCTTAGTAGTCGGTCTGATTAGTGTTTTTGCGTTATCCAGGGTCTTACTGGGATGGTTTCCCGGGCGTGTTTGCCGGGGGAGAAGGAGCTGAGGGCGGCGGCCCGTGCGGGCAAGAAGCGGAAGGAGGAGAGGAAGAGGAAGAAGAAGCAAGAGCGTGCGGCGAGGGCCGCGCGCGGCGAGGAGGTCTCCGATACGACCGCCGTTGAATCTGCTGGTCTGGGGTTGACCTCCGGCGACGGCAACGACAGCGGCGGCGAGGACCCATACCGCAGGATCGAGTTCGTGCCGCCGACTGGTCGCGGCTCGATCGAGGGCGCCGGCGTGAGTGCCGCAGTCGCCGAGCCTCAAACGGAGGCTCCCCCGGCGGCAGTGCCCTCAGGGAAGGGGAGGAGCGACTCGTCTCCGCACGGGGGACCGGCGAAGAAGGCGCGGTTGCCACGCACCCGCTCGGCACTGTAAGTGTTCTCGTCCCCGAGTTGCATTGCTGCAGGGTAGTTTGGGCAGTTGCTAATCGACTGTTCTGTGCAGAGCTTACAGGGGGTGTCTGTGGCGGCGGCTCGTCCGGCGGTGACCCGGTGAGGGTCGGCATCGTCCCCGCAGTCGGCGGGGCTTGAGTAGCCACGGGTCGAGGCACCACAGGCAGTGTCGGAGCCGTCAGCGGAGCCGACAACAGTCGCGGCGCCGGTGGCTGAGCTGGAGCGCGAGGAGGGTCCGACGGCTCTCGGCGAGTCAGGGCCTTGTCCGGAGGCCGAGGGGGCGAGAAGGAGCTCCCGCCGCCACCGCTGGGGAGTTCACCGGCTTGCGCGACCCGGGTTCCTGTGGGAATCCTAATGTCGCCGCCCAGGAGCCCGCCGGCGGGAGCGTTCCAGGCGTTGGAGGTGGTCGTCGCTGAGCCACAGGTGGGTCTGCTAGGCCGCCTTTGCCCGTGTTGGCCGGGTCGGGAGACGACCAGCCCGGCGGGCAGTCCCTGGCGCTGGACGACCCGACGGAGCACGGCGAGTGGGAGGCCCTGCAGGAGGGCGTCCGGCGTGCCGAGGCCGAGGTGAGCCAGATCCAGAAGGGTCTGGCTCTCCTCCTCGAGTCTTGTAGCGGGGCGGCGGACGCGATTTCGGCTGAAATCCGCCCGACTGGCGCGGTAAGTCAGACATAACCCCGCCCTTGCAGCTTTTGACGAATTTATCATGGGTTAACAGGGTGTTGCGTTTTGCAGCACTTGCGAGCCCGCTCGGGGGACAAGTCCGAGCTCCTCCGGCGTTCGTACGGTCGGAGGTCGGCTGCTGAGGAAGAATGCGATCGGCTGCGCCCCGAGATGCGCGATGCTTGAGAGGGCTTAGCCCGCGAGCGGGCAGAGGCAGAAAAGGTCCGCCAAGAGCTGGGCCAGGTCGCGTAGGCCCTGTACGAGGAGCGGCGGGGGAATAAGTCCTTGAGGACACGGGTGTCCGAGCTTGAGTCTCTCCTGGCGGCGACCAACAGCGCCAAGGATGCTACCGTTGCCGTGGAGGGGACCGCGTGGTTGGAGGCGACCCGCCTCCAAGGCGAGCTGGATCGGGCCTAGAAGAGCACCGAACAAGCGCGCGTCGAGCGTGACGCCGCCCGGGAGGAGCTGGCCAAGGCCGGGGAGGAGCTTCGCGATCTGACGAACTCCGCGGCCGGTAAGTGACCTGACTCTTTAATTGATTTCGCAATCGTGGTTCGTAGGGTGCGCTCTCTGACGTTATCCTGGTCTACAGAGCTGCAGAGGAACTTTGGCGACGCCGTCGAGGCGCGGAGAGAGGCGATGGAGATACGCGACATGGCGACCACGGCGCGCGATGTGGCCCTGACATCGCTGCAGTTGGTGGAGGTGGATCGATCCGAGCTGGACGACGAGCTGGCGACCCTTCGAGGGGTCGGCAGGGAGGTCTGCGACCGAGTGCTCCGGACCGCGCCGGGTTCGAGTTCGCTTGCCGCCGGCTAGGACACGTGCCCGAGCACGTCGTGAACTCGGTGAGCGAAGGCGTCACGCTCGGAGCCTCCTCGGCGCTTGTTTGCACCATCTCCCACTATGACGGTATTGACCTCGCCACCGTCAGTAGCGGGATCACCGGGAATCGGACCGACAAGGAGATCGACAGGTTCGAGATTCAAGTCGAGCCGCACGCCCGGTTGATCGCCGATAGGATTCCGCCGGGGAGCGTCCTCCACAGAGAGTAGAGAAAAGTTAGATTTTTCCCTTTCTCAATGTAAAAAACCTTAGCATGCAATAAACTAAAGTTTGGCAAGTTCCAATATGTCTTTTGCACTTTCCTGCTGTGATGAACGCCCAGCGACCATAGCTTTAGAAACCGCAAGGGTTGGTCAAGCGTAGGTCGGTGCGTTACCATTTACGAGGGAAGCGTGAAGAGGACAGGAACTTGGTTATGAAGCATTCACGCGCACTTGCGCGGGACAGGAGTGTTCCCGACCGACCAAGGGTCGCTCCGTGTGGGCACTTCCTTCTTCCGCAAAGCGCTACTTAGCAACCGTAGCCGCTGGGGTGTAGGCCGTAGCACTTGGGTCGAGAGGGTTACCGTTTTAGGAGGAACCCTGTGGTTGGTCGGGTCACCGACCCGTGTGAGTGCGTGAATTGGCTGTGCTCACGTGGGAAAGGGCTGTTCCTGACTAACCAAGGGTCGCTCCGTGTGGGCACTTCCTTCTTTCGCAAAGCGCTACTTAGCAACCGTAGCCGCTGGGGCGTAGGCCGTAGTACTTGGGTCGAGAGGGTTACCGCTTTAGGAGGAACCCTGTGGTTGGTCGGGTCACCGACCCGCGTGAGTGCGCCGACTAGAAGCGACCCGTACGAGTGTGCCAACCGGTGGCCCCCGAGCGCCGTGCGGCGACCGGGTACTCGGTAGAAGGGTAAAAAAGAGCGAGGGACAAGAAAGTGTTTTAGGGATAGAATCGCCTTAACTTTTCTATGTTCCACGCGTTGGAGATGATGTTGCCATCCGTGTCCTTGAGTCGGAAGGTGCCGGGTCGGAGAACCTCCACGACGGTGAAGGGGCCTTCCCATGGCGGTGAGAGCTTGTGCCTGTCTTTGCTGGATTGAACCTGGCGCAGGACCAGGTCGCCCACGTTGAAGGACCGGCCTCGGACCTGACAACTGTGGTAGCATCGCAGTGCTTGCTGGTACTTGGCCGATCGTAGAATGGCCACGTCACGCGCCTCATCGAGCTGGTCGATGGTGTCTTGTTGCGAGACGAGCCCCCGTGCCTTGTCAAAGTCTTGTAGTCTCGGGGCACCGTATTCCAGATCGATCGGTAAAACAGCTTCGGCACCGAACACCATGAAGAATGGTGTAAACCCGGTCGCCCGGGTTGGTGTGGTCCGCAGGCTCCAGAGGACGGAGGGTAACTCAGCCACCCATCGTCCCGCGAATTTGTTCAGTCGACTGAAGATTCGTGGCTTGAGCCCTAGGAGAATCATGTCGTTTGCTCGCTCGACCTGGCCGTTGGTCCGCGGATGGGCCACGGCTGCCCAATTGACGCGGATGTTGAAGTCGTCGCAGAACTCGAGGAATTCCTTCCCCGTGAACTGTGTGCCATTATCGGTGATGATGGAGTTCGGGACTCCGAACCGAAAAACGATGTCGCGGAAGAAAGTGGCCGCCTGCACCGATGTGATGCTGGCGACCGGCTTGGCCTCTATCCACTTGGTGAACTTGTCCACCATGACAAGGAGGTGGGTAAAACCCCCGGGCGCCTTTTTGAAGGGCCCGACCAGATCGAGTCCCCAGACCGCGAATGGCCACGCGATGGGGATCGTCTATAAGGCCTGTGCCGAAAGATGCGTTTGTCGGGCGAAGAATTGGCATCCCTCGCAGGTGCGAACGATTTGCTCGGCGTCGGACACGGCGGTCGGCCAGTAGAAGCCTTGCCGGAAGGCTTTTCCTACTAGGGACCGAGATGCGGCGTGGTGACCACAGACACCACCATGGATATCGAGCAGCAGTCGCCTCCCTTGGTCGACCAGAACGCATTTCTGGAGGACTCCAGAGGGACTCCTTTTGTAGAGGTCTTTTCCGACCAGGACGAAAGATTTCACCCGACGAGCGAGGCGTCGTGCCTCGGTCGAGTCGGTGGGGAGCGATCCATCAGTTAGTCGGTTGATAAAGGGCTTCCTCCTATCGGAATCGACCATCAGCACGTCGCGGCCCGACCTGGGCGACTCTACATCCGATCGCTCGGCGGTCGGAGTGGTCACATCGGACAGGTCGGACGACCGCTCGGTCGCTGAGTCCAGTTGGACGAAAGGCTGTCGAAGATCGCAAACGAAGATCCCAGGTGGGACCAGACCTCTTCCAGAGGCGAGATTGGCTAGGTAATCGGCCTCACCATTGTAGCGTCTGTAGCTATGGTGAAGCTAAAAACCCTTGAACCTTTCCTCGAGCTTGCGCACTTCCCGACAGTATGCGGCCATGCGGGCGTCTCGGGGCTCCGCAGACTTCATGACTTGGTCGACGACAAGCTTGGAGTCTCCGTGGATATAGAGTCGGCGAGCGCCGAGGTCGGCAGCGATCCGGAGACCATTGACGAGGGCCTCGTACTCGGCGACGTTGTTGGTCGCATCGAAGAGCAGCCGAATGGCGTATTGGAGCTTGTTCCCGAGCGGGGAAACGATGATGACTCCCGCACCCGCGCCGTTCTTGGTGTAGGACCCATCTAAGTACATTGTCCAGTAGTCGGGGTCTTCAAGCGCCGGTGGCGATTGGGCTTCGGTCCATTCGGCGACGAAGTCAGCTAGGGCCTGCGACTTGATCGCCGTTCGGGGAACGTATGATATGTCGTGGCCATTGAGCTTGAGCGCCCATTTGGCTATTCTTCCTGAGGCGTCGCGGTTGTGGACGATTTCGCCAAGCGGCGACGTGATCACCACGATGACGGGATGCCGGTCGAAGTAATGGACCAACTTCCTCGTCGTGATGAGCACCGCATAGAACAGTTTCTGCACCTGCGGGTACCGAGCTTTGGACTCGGAGAGGACTTCACTGATGAAGTAGATAGGCCATTGTACCTTGAGCACATGGCCTTCTTCTGCTCGTTCTACGACGAGGGCTGCACTGACGACTTGGGTCATAGCGGTGATGTAGAGGAGCAGTGGTTCTCCTGGTGCCGGGGCGACCAGTACCGGGGATAAGGTCAGGAAAGTCTTCAGTCGGGTGAGGGCTTCCTGAGCCTCCTGGGTCCAGCTGAATTGATCGGACTTCTTGAGCAGCTTGTAGAGCGGCATTCCGCGCTCGCCGAGGCGAGACATGAAACGACTTAAGGCTGCAAGGCATCCGGTTAGCTTTTGGACCCCTTTTAAGTTGTCGACTGGGCCCATCTTCATGATCGCCGAGATCTTCTCCCGATTGGCTTCGATGCCACGCTCGGAGACGATGAAGCCGAGTAGCTTTCCCTTGGGGACCCCGAAAACGCATTTCTCGGGGTTGAGCTTCACGCGAAACCGTCGAAGGTTTGCGAAGCTTTCCTCTAGGTCAGCGACGAGGTCACCGGCCTTCTTGGTCTTAACGACGATGTCGTCAACGTATGCTTCGACGTTACGGCCTATCTGGTCACTAAAGCACGTTTGCATACATCGCTGGTATGTAGCGCCCGCATTTTTTAGACCAAATGGCATTGTTATGTAACAGAACGAGCCGAACGGGGTGATGAAGGAGGTCGCGAGCTGGTCGGACTCCTTCACCGCTATCTGGTGATAGGCCGAGTAGGCGTCCAAGAAGGACAAGGATTCGCACCCCGCGATGGAATCAACAACTTGGTCGATGCGGGGCAAAGGGAACGGATCCTTGGGACACACCTTATTCAGGCTCGTGTAGTCGACACACATTCTCCATTGCCCATTTTTCTTTTTTACAAGGACAGGGTTAGCCAGCCACTCGGGGTGGCGAACTTCTTTGACAAACCCTGCGGCCAAAAGTTTGGCGATCTCCTTCCCTATGATCCTGCGCTTCTCTTCGTCGAAACGGCGCAGGCGTTGGGCGACCGGCTTTGAGCCTGGTCGGATGTTTAAGGAGTGCTCGGTGACCTCCCTTGGGATTCCTGGCATGTCGGAAGACCTCCATGCGAAGATGTCTCGGTTGGCGCGGAGGAAGTCGACGAGCGCGCTTTTCTATTTAGTGGGGAGCGCGGCTCCAATCCGCACGGTTTTGGCCGGATCCTCGGGGTCGACCACGACCTCCTTCGTGTCCTCGGCGGACTTGAAGGAGCCCGGCCCTGACTTGCCGGAGTCGGGGGTTGGCTCGGAGGTTTCCCTCCAAAGATTTGTGAGTTCGGCTGACGCGATGATCGCCGACGCCAGCTCGCAACTGCTTCACTCGCAGTTGTAGGCAAGCTGAAAAGATGAGGCCACGGTGATTGCTCCCTATGGCCCAGGCATCTTCAGCTTGAGGTAGGTGTAGCTGGGGACCGCCATGAACTTGGCGTAGCACGGCCTCCCCAGGATGGCGTGGTAGGAGCCGGGAAAATCCACAACCTCAAGGTGAGGGTTTCGGTGCGGAAATTGTTCGGCCCCCCAAAAGTGACGAGCAGGTCTACCTGCCAGAGTGGGTGGGCCTGCTGGCCCGGGATGACGCCGTGGAAGGGTGCCTTGCTTGACCGGAGACTCGAGCGGGGGACCCCCATGGCGTCAAGCGTTTCAACATATAGGATGTTGACACCGCTGTCGCCGTCCATGAGCACCTTAGTGAGGTGCTTTTGTTCCCATGATAGGGTCGACCACCAGTGGATATCTCCCTAGCTGCGGAATGTGGTCGGGGTGGTCGGTCTGATCGAAGGTGATCGGAGATTCCGACCAACGAAGGTATTGGGGAACGGTGGGAGTTGCCGTGTGGACCTCGCGGAAGGCGAGCTTGAGCCGCCGCTTGTTGGCGTAGCATGCCGGTCCGCCAAAGATCATCAGACAGCCGTCGGGTTCTGGGAACTTGGCGTCAACCCTCTTTTCCTTGGCCCGTGGTGCCAGGTCTTGCTTCTTTCCCTTACCCCGCGACGTTGTGGGGGTGCCGGAGAGGAAGCGCTTCAGGACTTCGCAGTCCCGGTATTTGTGCTTGACGGGGAACTCGTGGTTCGGACACGGGCTCTCCATCAGCTTTTCGAATAGGTCGGGCGCGACAGCCTGTCGCGCTTGCTGCTTGGTAGGGTAGTCAGCAGCCGCGACCAGGCGACCTTCTCGGCCTTGCTTCCCTTCCCGCTTCCGCTAGTCGGAGCGGTCGGAAGGGGACCCGGCTTGAGCGCTGGGCTCTTGCTTGGCCTTCCCTCTCTCGAAGATGGCCCCCACAGCCTCTTCGCCAGAGGCGTGGTTGGTGGCGATGTCCAGGAGCTCCTTAGTGGTTCTGGGCTTGACGCAGCCCAGCTTGTGCACCAAGGCCTTGCAGGAGGTGCCGTAGATGAACGCCCCGACAACATCGGCGTCGGAGATGTCGAGGAGCTCATTGCATTGTTGGGAGAAGCGTCGGATGTAGTCCCTAAGAGTCTCTCCCGACTGCTGCTTACAGCTCTTCAGGTCACAGGAGTTTCCAGGGCGCTTGTAAGTGCCCTGGAAGTTTCCGACGAAGAGGCTCTTCAAGTCGGCCCAGTTCCTGATAATCTTCGCGGGCAAGTACTCGAGCCAGGCTCGAGCTGAGTTCGCAAGGTAGATGGGGAGGTATTGGATGATGAAGAGGTCATCTGTAGCTCCTCCCGCCCGGCATGCGAGTCGGTAATCTTCCAGCTAGACACTGGGGTTCGTCGCCTCAGTGTACTTGGCTATGTTGATTGGTGCCCGGAATCTGGCAGGGAAATCCGCGTAGCGGATCCCCTGACAGAAGGCTCGTGGTCCTGGACCATCGGGGCTGGGGCTGCGGTCGTCGCGACGACCGCTGTCTACGACTCGTGACCGGGCCGCTTCGTCCGCCGCTTTTTTCCGCGCCTCGATGGTGGCGCGGACGTCGTAGTCGTTGCCGAGGAGCTAGCGCATTGGGGTGCACGAGGCCTGGGGCTGTTCGCACTGTGTCGCCGTCTTTGCTGGACCCAGCTGGTTCCGAGCGGCGGTGTAGCTCGGGCGGCTGGAGGAGGCGCCCGAGTGGTGGGGCCGAGCCACGCATGTGCTTTGCCGCGCAAGACGCTCCACCGATCCCGGAGGTTCTGCACGCCGCCTTGGCCTCCGGTCGTCCGGCTCGGAATGCCGCGAGCAAGATTGCGGTTGCGCCACGCTTTGGCTTGCGTGGGAAGAACGGAAGGTCGTCGATTCCTCCACCACCGGTGGTGGTGAACTGACGCGCTGCGTGCGCTGCGGTGCGCGTGCACGAGTGGGGGCTCGGGCTGACTTTGCTCCAGGTCGGCCTGGAGTTTAACGAGCTCGACCCTTCGGGCCTCCAGTTCCTCGCGCTGTTGTTGGAGCTCGGCGCGGCGAGCTTGGGTGAGTTCAGCGCGCTCGCGCCGATATTCCTCTTCCTGCGCTCTGGTGCGTTGGATGAGAGCTCCCGTAGTCGCGGGGGTTGCGGTCGGATCGACCACACCCGCCATGTTGCACTCGTGAGAGTGCGGTCCGTCGGCAACGCGTTCCGTGTCGGAGCTGGAGTCGTGGCTGGAGGAGTCTTCCAGTAAGTCGTGGACGGAGGCCGGCATATAGCCGGTCACTGCCACGAGATGCGAGCCCACGGGGGGTGACGTAGTCACCCGCCCGAGTTCACGGGTGTCGTTGCCAGAGACGGCGCAGCGCTTGGTGGGCTCCGGCCCTGGGGTCCGCACGAGAGCCTCGAGCCGAAGGTTGCCAAGATCGCCGAAGATGGAGTCCGGGTTCCTAGCGGATGCCTGGTCTAGAAAGACGGCGGGGACGAGCATGAGCTCTCCCGCCGAAGTGGCGACGAAGTCGAGGGAGCCGAAACGGATCCAGCTCCTTGATGCGGAGACGTCGTCGTGGGCGAAGGAAGCCATCAAGGAAGCAAATGGGAATCCGGAGACGACGATAAGGACGCGCGAATGCCCCTACCTGGCGCGCCAACTGTCGGCGTTTCGAGCACCGGCGAGTGAATTTTTAAGTCTAAGGGACCGCGCGTTCCCTCTCCTTGAATGGTTAGACTCAGGAGCCCAAGATGTATACTGGTTCGGGCCGAATGTCCCTACTTCAATTCGTGTGGTGGTGCTATATTGCTTCGGGTGCAAATGACTGCACGACTTTTACAATCGGGAGCTGAGGGCTCGAATAGTTGAGAGCCAAAACAGCCTATTCGTGAAGACTGAGAGGAGGGAGCCCCCTTTCCCAGAGGATCCTGCCTCCCTTTATATAGCCGGAGGGGGCAGGTTACATGGGAAGTTGGGAGAGGAAAGGATGAGGTGACCTATGCTAGGAGCTCTGGTCCTTCGTCTTGGCGATTGGTCAGCGTCCGCTTCACCCCACGCCGGGTTGATGGACTCATTGAGCAGAGCAGTTTGCCGTTTCATCGGGAAATAGCGCACCTGCCCTCTGCAAGCCTGTCAGGTGCCGACGTTGCCTCGGGAGGGAGCGCGTCTTCACGCCGTGCGTGTCTGGACGATGAGACTGGAGCTTGACTTCGGCAACCTCCTCGCCACCTCGGGAAGGAGCCACCTGCCCCCGCACAGTCACTCTGAGTTGTCGTGTCCGTAGGGCACGTGTCTAATGGCCGACGAAGGCCCGACACTTGGCCCTCGGCGGAGATCGCCTCAGCTTGGTCGGAGCTCGTGGGGGGTCCGATCTGTGGTGGGGGTCGGATGCCCCATTGGGTCGGGGACGAGCTTGGGTCAGCTCGTTAGGTCGGGGTCGATCGTCCTTCGTGACCCCGCGGGGCCTTTGGTTGGAGCCGTGCTTGGGGCAGCCCGTTCGTCACTCCGAGCCGTTGGAGTACCCATGGTATGAGTACTCGTCAGTGGTTGTCTATAATACACCTCCATATCATATATAGACAGTACTAAAGACAACCCATATAATAGATTGTCTATATAGCTGTCTGTAATAATCTCTCATATAATTAAAAACTGTCTGTACAATGGTATATATATACAGTATAAAATTGTCTATAAGACCGTCTGTTAAATAGTAAACAATATCTTTCTCTCTCCTTATTCTCTCTCTGTCACATCATCTAAAATCCTATAAAGCATACTCTTATAAACAACATACATATACCATTGTACACGTTCTAATATTGGAGATGTACAGATGGGCTAGCCGCCCGCTGCCACCCGCCCTGGGCACCGTAGTTTCTACATGCCAAAGCTACAATATTTTTTTTACTTTGTTTATTTTTTTTTTAAAAAAATTCTTGGAAAATTTTTCCTCACTCTGTTAACATTGAGCTACTTTTTTTTCTCCCTCTTTCTTTTAAGGAATTTCTCTTTCTCTATTAAAATTGAAGGGTCCCCGCGACAACGTACCAGATTCTAACCAGTATATAATACACGCCGTGTGTTGAGTTTGATCAGGATGCATGAATGCCACGTGCCACACTTGCAAGATCGACAACCCCTTGGGTTTACGCCGTATGCCAACTTGATTGGAAAAAAACTCAAAAAAGATCCCCAGGGTTGATACATATAGTTGAAGAATATCGACGTTAGGGACGTAGGGTCGAGGTTTGAAAATTCGGTTTCGGAATAAATTTCGTCCTTGGTCGCGAGATTTCGAAATTTCAAAAAAAATTCGGATGAAATTTGAATTTGAAAATTCAAATCCGGTCCATATAGTAACGAAAAATCTCAAAATTCGGCGAAAAAAACCGAAATTTCAAAAAAAATTCGGATGAAATTTGAATTTAAAAATTCAAATCCGGTCCATATAGTAACGAAAAATCCCGAAATTCGGCGAAAAAAACCGAAATTTCGGGCGAAATACCCGAAATTTCGGGTTTTTTGCAACGGAATTTTTTTTAGGTCAAACTATATTGAAAATTTTTTAAATTGTTTTTGGAGAGTTTTGACACATTGATGATATTGTCATAAAAATTTCAGATTATTCTGAAGTCTGTGGAATTTTTAAAAATTCAAACATTGCTACTGTCCTGATAAAACGCTGATCGACAATTTTGAACCGAATGCAAAATGGTTCAAACCATTTTATAAACATTTGAATTTTTTTTCATGGTTATGATGTATCTTTAATGCTCTCATAAAATTTTCAGATGATGATTAAACTGTATGAATTTTTAAAAATTTGAACAGTACTATTGCCCTGTTAAAAGGCTTACCGGCAAACTTGAACAAAATGAAAAATTATCTAAACCACTTTAAAAACTTTTGAATTTTTTTTGGATGGTCATTATGTAACATAAATGTTTATTTAAAATTTTTAGATGATGATCATTATCAAATAATGTTTAAAAATTCAGATTGTGCTACATCCTGATAAATTTCTGATGATCAATACATAGATTTGCTTTAGCAATAAAAAAAGTTTAAAATTTTTACAGAATTGTGATAAGGAAGTGCTTAATATCTCATAAAATTTTTGAATCGTGATCACACTCCAGTGAATTTATAAAATTCTTACAACGTGCAGTACCATTTATGTTCTTTTCTTTTTTATTTTTGAAATATAATATAACAAACGAAGTTCAATGTTTACATAGATTTGATTGACCAAACAAAAAAAGTTGATTTTTTTTAAAATTGATATAATGTTAATGATGAAATTATTAATCTCTCACAAAAATTTTAGATCATAATCACACTTAAGAAAATTTATAAAATTCTGACAATGTAACTGTCCCAATTATGTTCATTCTGTTTTTGATTTTTTAAAGATATCAAATGAAATTAAATTATTTTGAAATTTTTGATATGTGATCCTAAACTACTAAATATAGTACCATAAAATTTTCAGCTCATTATCAAGCTTATACAATTTTATAAAAATTTGATAGTGTTTCTGCCAAAATTTTAAAATATGTAAAAAATTCGCGTTTTCAACAAATTTTCATAGAAGATGACTTTCCTAAGGGTTATTGGACCAAATCCGGTCAAACCCAGCCCTAAAAGTGCCAAAACCGGCCAAAACACGCGAAATTTCGGAGAGAAAAACCGAAATTTCGGGTTATTATAGCAATTTTAATTTTTTTTCAAATTTTTTTTGACCGGTACTTTAGATTTCGGTGTGGTCCGAAATTCAAAATTTCGGCGAGATTTAGAACCCTGGTTAGGGTCACTTTGGTCGCCCTATCATCCCAGCTGCAACAGCTAGCCCCGCAAAGGCGCAAAGTGAGTAGACCATGCGACGAAAAGGATCGATCGATGGGATTAAGGAGGTGAGGTGGCAAATTAAAGGACCTCCCACCTATGTATCGGCGCTAAGTTTCCAATGGGCGCAACGACGATATTAAGGAGGTGAGAATGGTTTTAGAGAAAGCAACGTGAACATGCGTACGTATAGAGATTTTTTTTTATCATCTTTGAATGCTGTCAAACTATCTATTGGAGTAGCAGCGAGAGGTATAAAAAATTTAAACAGTAGGAGTACTAAAAAATACTAAGAGTTTAAGAGTAATTAAGAACAGAGTTTTTACCATCATTAGAAGGTACCCTTTAAATTTTGTTACCTCTTGATATCTCTAGTACTATTTAGATTTTTAATAGCATTTTATACTAACTCAACGTATAGTTTAACATCTCACTTACGTGCCGCGTACCAAGTCTCCTCACGTACGTGCCGTACGCATGCCAGGTCTCCTCACGATGATCGGAGTAAATTCTAAAGCGTTGTAATGGACCGTCAGAGGAGAGAAACAGAGCTCGAAATGCTACATGGGATCAATTGATTGGAATGCGATGCCAAATAAACATGTTGTGGGATGGCGGAGCGCGGCGGGAGGCGACAGCACGGGACACGGCCGGCATGGGCGTGGCCACATGTAAGCCGCCGGCCGGCGCGCGCTGGCAGGAGAGGCAAATCCTTGGTGCCGCCGCCGTGGCGCACCATCCGTAGGCGTTCCACGAGAACGGCGGTCGTTATCGCATCATGGACGATCATCGTCGACGTGAAAAGGACGAAAAAGAGATCAATCCGGCTGAGCACCCAGCGACACAAAAAGACACGCACTCATCTCACCTGTATGTTGTGCAGTGGCGGATCCGGATTCAATTTTAGGAGGTGTATACCGGGTTGCCGAATGTTCTACCCGCACACCGCTCGACCGGCACACATCCGCCACCCGTCGCTCGGCACCCGTAATCCACCGCTCCCTCAACCCCTGCCTCCCCCTCGGCCTCGCTTGCGCCTGCCCACTGTCGCCCGCTGGCTGGGGTGCTATGAGGGTATCAATGACGCTGCCGGCAGTAGGGTGTGCGACAGCCAGCGGTCCATCCCTGGTGCTGTGTTGTGTGCGCACTGCATACATGTCTTAGCCTTCGGTAGTGCTAAGTAATCAAACGGTGCTGTTTGCCACAACCTCAGCTCAGTGGAGACTGGAGATCGAGAAGCCTCTGAAGCATCGTCACTTCATTTGCAACAGTGGTATCGCAATAACTCCGCTTTATCCCAGATCTTTGTGACAGCAGCCGCTGCTTGGTTATAGAAGAACATTTGTGCACATATAATTGCGACAAAGCAAGCTCCTGCATATGTTGATTATTTAGTACTCCGCCATGATCGAGTGACTGCTGCATATTATCGGAATGTGCCATGCGCGGTGGACTTTATAATTCTCGTGTCATCGCTTTCGCCTTTCCGAGCGTAGCAGACATCAGAGACATGCATGTAGAGCTAAAAGATGGATGGATTATTTGCCTGTTTTCTCATGTACTGTCCACGTTGCGCGATGAAAGGAACCAGTGTGGCGGATTCCTTATCTGCTGCGTGACTACTGGATAATGATGCCATGAAGTAGAAATGTAATACATATCATGGAATAGTATTATCTTTCGCAGTGTAATTTGGTATCCGTGAGCTTCTGAGTGAGGGAGCCCAAATTAGATATAAGTTTTGCAACCTGTTAAGGGTCCTGATTTCTACTACCACTACTTACTATGTTATCCACTGTAAGATTTCTTTGTAGGTAAGGATAAAGAGTAGAAGTTGTGCCGTAGAAATAGAGAAGACTAGCAGATGGTGATTCAGACATTCAGTGAAGCGAGACGTCAGATAAGTGTTTGATGCTATTTGTCAGAAGAGTTTAGGGGGTGTGGAGCCTGTAGGCTGTAGTATTGGACCTTGTCCTGAGGCCAGATTTTCCATGGAACTTTGTGCTGTTTACACTGGAAATAGATTGGGAGTCTCTTAACTCTTACCTCTGTTTGCGAAACATAATGGATTAAGCATCTGACTGAACTGGTTGAACCTAAACGATAATCATCCTCCACAATAAAACTGAAACCATATCCTAGCTAAACATCAAGAGAAATCAAAGTCTTCAGTTATTACACAACATACAATGCAATGAGTTCACCTCATACAATAAATTCTGCACTGAAGATTTGCAGTATTCAGATTCCTTTGTGTCACACATAATTACAGCCATGAGCCAACACAAGTTCAAAGACAACGGTATGATACGAAACCGCCACCCTTTCCCTACAAATCCTATCGAAGATTCAGATAGTCTATAGCAGATATACAAAGAAACTGAAGAAACAGGAACACCGGGAAATTAAAGTCATGTATATATCAAAAACCTAGCACCGCATCGACCATTTTCTGAAGCCTGAGCATATGTCCAATGACCAACGTGCGTCTTCGTTATCGCGCCATAGAGAGCGATCCGTCCTTCATCAGGCTGTTGCTCAGAGTCTTGAACCGCTCCCTCGAGTACTGGCGCGACGCTTTCCTCCAATCCGTCCCGGCCTTCATCATGGCAACGAACTCCTCGAAACTTATCCGACCATCCTGCAGTCAGCAGCCATAGGCATATTCAGATTGCGCACACGTCATGAGCAGAACAATTTGTAACAGAATGACAAGTACTACAATGCGGTAGAATTAATGATTGGCATGCAGATTTGGAGTATAAATCAACCTTGTCCGTGTCGACTTCCTGCAGGACGTGGTTGAGCACAGCGTCGTCTGTCTGGCCGGAGTCGTCGGCCAGAGCGTCGGACAACTCGGCGCGCTCGATGTATCCGCTGCTGTCCTTGTCGAAGAAGAGGAACGCCGTGCGGAGGTGCTCGTCGTTGGAGAGCCGCTGCAGGTGGATGGTTATGGCCACGAACTCGCTGTAGTCCAGGTACCCGTTGCCATCCACATCGGCCTGCCATGGACTGATTAATCAAGCCCAACTTTCGATTGTTTTCTTGGCAATGGCATGGCTAGAATGAGAAACAACACAGGCGCTTACGGCTTCCATGAGCAGCTCCATCTCGGGCTCGGCGAGCTTGGAGCCGACCTTCTTGAGGCCGGCCTTGAGCTCCTGGAGCGTAACCCTGCCATTGTGGTCGGTGTCCATGAGCGCGAACATCTCCTTGATCACCTCCACCTCCTCCACGGACAGGTGCTCGGCGATCACCTGGACGGCCAGTAGCACAGAGAAACAAAGCTCAGACATTCAGCACAGCGACAGTACAGACATAATAGTGATTAACTGATCAATATACCCGCATGGCCTTCTTCTTGAACCTGTTCATGACGGAGAATTGCTTGAGCCTCGCCCTGACGATGTCGCCCAGCGGCACGTTCGGAGCCTTCTTGGCGTTCTGCAGCCATGGATGCTCTGCCCAAGCAAGCAAGGTGAAACAACGGGAACAACTGATCACATGTATCGCACGCCATGTCTGACACAAGCATAAGCTGTCGATATATATGCGTGTGTGTGTACGTACGGAGCACTTGCTGCGCGGTGGGTCGCTTCCTGGGGTCCATCTGGAGCATCTGCCTCACGAGGCTCTTGGCGCTCTCCGATATCCGCGGCCACGGCTCCCGCTCGAAGTCCACCGCGCCGCGCAGGATCGCCCGCGCCACTCCCTGCTCCGTCTCTGCGATGCAAATATGCAGCGTTGGCGACTCTGTTCGCTCTGTGGCATGCTCATTGGTGCCATGAACTGGATGCGAGAATCAGCGGAGGAGACGACTGACCGGCCCAGAACGGCGGGACGCCGCAGAGGAGGATGTAGAGGATGACGCCGGCGCTCCAGATGTCCACCTCCGGGCCGTAGTCCCGCCGGAGCACCTCCGGCGCCATGTAGTACGGACTGCCCACGATCTCCGTGAACCGCTCACCTGTTTTACTACTTGATTAATTCGTAGCACCAACCGCTGATCAACTACTTAACATTTTTTTCTTGAACTGAATCAACTATACTTAACATTATTAGCTCGCAAAGCTGACTACCGATCGCCATACGCATGCACACTTAACATTTTTTTCTTGAACTTAATCAACTATACTTAACATTATTAGCTCGCAAAGCTGATTACCGATCGCCATACGCATGCACCGCGGGGGGAAGCGTGGGCCGTGTAAAGAACTTGGGCCCTCCATGCACGCGCGTACGGCGGCTGGCCTGAGGAACTGTAAACCGCAGCAGCTCAGCTTCTTTCCTGCTCCTCTCAATATACTAGCACGTGGTACGAATGTAGTTACCGGATTAGTCGACTTCGAACTAGTCTCGACACGAAGTTTATGTTTTCGGTGAAAATTATAAGAAAAAATAGCACAATTAAATTCTATAAAATGACTCGGACGAATGGCATTTTTGATAACTATGATATGAATATTTCCTCTCGAAGAAAAATGGTGTGAACATTTGTGAATCAGACTATGCAGTTCAATTCGACATGACACCTCAAAGTAGACGAGTCATTATTATCCCGTGTTTTTTCCTCAGCTCTCCCTGTCTCCAAATCTAGACTCTTGTCTAGTACTACTACTACTATTCATCTGCGTCTTTTCACTTTTGACTCGGTTCAGTCTGAGGAGGCCGACCTCCACGCGTTACGCAATCCAGATGTGGATGCGATTACGTGCTACGAACTAACCATTCAGCCCAGGTAAGCAAAGCAGGAGGCGTATCCGGTGGAATCAGCATCTAAGCACCTGGAAATTCGCCCACGGTACACAAAGACTTTTCCCCGTCTCCTACTCCGAACCCCAGAAATTATACCGGCTTGATGACAAATTTGTCCTACTAAGATTTGACATTGTTAAAATTTAGTCACTAAATTAGTTACCACTGTTTTGGCTAACAATCAGCAAAAAAAAAAACTACAGAGAGGAATGTTACCAGAGTTTAGAAACAAACCAAATACTTATCAAATTTGATCAATACTACTAAAATTTGGTAAAATAAACATCGGTAACCATTGGAAGCAAACCAAACAACCTCTAGATTTCACCGTCGTGATCATAGTAAGCAGTAGCTACAACTCCAGTTCAGACTGTTCCAATGGACAAGGTCAGCCACAACGGATACGAAACCGGCTTCCACTCGGCCAGACTTGTTCGTTGCAATACCTCCCTCCCTCGTGCTATAGCTTACACATGCTCTAGTTTTCTGATTAGGAGCTTTTATATCTTCTTATTCTTTAAAAAAAACCTTCAGATTGGGAGCTTAATTAGAAGCCTGAGCAGCATACTCTCTAGTTTTCATATTTTATTTTGGATGGACAGTTTTCAGTAAAAAAATAAAAGGTTTTGATTTGGCATTGCTCTGCCTTCGGGATAATAAAGTAGATACCTTTGACCGTTTTTTAAAATATTTTTTTTATCATTTAGCAACATAAAAAGATATTTTTGCCAAACATTATAAATACGTTCAGTTCACTAAACACAACATAATACTTCAAAAAAAGTATAATCCTAAATAATTAGCCCTTGGGCATTAGTTATAGCTTATAATCCACGATTTTAATTAACCCTTAAAAAGCATCTTGTTAAGGTCATAAAAAATAATCCAAAAAAAAGGTCATAAAAAATAAATAGTTACTGTAATTATTAAAGATTCCACATGCAAAACAACATAATACTTAAAAAAGTATAATCCTAAATAATTAGCTCTTGGGCATTAGTTATAGCTTATAATCCACGATTTTAATTAACCACTTAAAAAGCATCTTGTTAAGGTCATAAAAAAGAATCTAAAAAAAAGGTCATAAAAAGTAATAGTTAATGTAATTATTAAAGATTCCACATGCAAAACAACATAAAATCCGCTAATTGGCCCTGTCTCGTGAAGAAACCGAGACTTTTGCTCTAGATTTTCAAAAAATTCAACATTTGACAACATGTAGCTAACTAATTACATTTTTTTCTGTAACAAAAAACGTTGAGAAAATTAACGTGGAAGGAGTAAGAGAATTATACAAGCATGCAAGGCAAGCAAGCTGACCTGGTCGGAAGAAGACGGAGAGGCCGAAGTCGATGGCCTTGAGCTGCGCGTCCTCGCTCTTGCCGGCGTACAGGAAGTTCTCCGGCTTGAGGTCCCGGTGCATCACCCCGTGCGCGTGGCACGCGCGCACCACCTCCGCGACCGTCCTTGCCGCGGCCGCAGCGGCGCGCTCCGTGTACCTCCCGCGCGCCACGATCCGGTCGAACAGCTCCCCGCCGTCGCACAGCTCCATCACTAGGTGCACCGCGTCGGCGTCCTCGTACGCCGCGCGCAGGCGCACCAGCGCCGGATGGTCCGGGAGCGACGCCATGATGGCCACCTCCCGCCTCACGTCGGCGACGTCGACTGCCGTGCGCAGGCGGCGCTTCGGGATGGACTTGCAGGCCAGCCGCTCCCGCGTGGCGTGGTCCGTGGCGAGGTGCGTCACGCCGAACTCGCCGCGCCCCAGCTCGCGGCCCAGGTGGTACTTGTCTGTCACGCGCAGCCGCGGGTGGTGCGGCACCACGCCTTCCAGCACGCGCGCCGCGCGCCGGGACGGCTGCCACACCGCCGGCGACGGCGTCCAGTCGTACGGATTGGCCTTGGCCTTGGCCTTGGGTCGGGGCCTGGGCTTGGGATTCTCCCTGGGGCTTGGTTCCTGGCAGTGACCTTGGGAGCTCGGAGGCGTGGCCGCTGGCTTCTTCTTGGCTTGCGGCGGTGCTTCCGCTCTGTGCTGTGGCTGAGGGGAGGCGGGGGTGGTCGAGGTGGTGCAGCAGACGACGCACGTGTTTCCCATGGGGACCTTCTAGAAGCTTCTGGATGCTTCTGCACCGCCCTCCTTCCCTCTCTGGCTTCTTGCTTCTTCTCTAGCTACGTAGCACTGCAGTAGTTTATTGCTGCAGCCAGTGTAGTGCAGCTCTCTCTCTCTCTCTCTCTACCGTCTCCTATTACTCTGCTTGATCAAGAAAGCTCAAGGTTGTTCTCTCTCTAGCTAGTAGGTACTAGGCATTTCTACTGGTGTGGTTGTGCATGCATGGAGGGATCTCTCGTTTTTACTCTCCAGTTAGTTAGGCTCCCAAGTATAAAAAGAAGAAGAGAAAACTACTTGTGAAATGATAATATTTGGTTGTTGGAACAGTTGATGCATAGACTTGTAGTAGAGGGAGAAGAAACGGTCGCGGTTGGGGAGAGAATTGGCCGGATTGAAGGAGTCCAACTCCAAAGTAGGCAGCGAAAGGGGTGAGAAAAGGGAGGAAGGAATCATACAAATTTCTCAACTCCGAATTCAAGCTGTTAAATTGTACTCGATAAACAAATCGAGATGATCGAGAGGGGGAGGGAGAAAGAGAAAGCAGGGAGCTTTGCTTCGTGCTTACGTTCTTTGAGGAGATGGATGAGAGGGGAAACGGAAGCTGCCGATGGAGGGAGCACGTACGCACGACAGCTTTACAAGGCTGCAGTATCTTTCATTGATGTCTCCTACAAAAATTTTACACTAAATTATACTGACCGATAGTAAAAATTAGATTTATATATTGATTTATTTAAATAATTCCTACTACTATGCAGTTGAGGAAGTATAATATACCAGCTAATCTGATTATTTGAATCGAAAATAATGAATGATCTATATTAGATTTAGTATACAGTGAAAGAGCCCTATTTTTCCCAAACAATTCTGCCGCTGTGATGTGCAGCCGTCTGGCTCGAGCATCATTACTTACGGCTTGTTGCATTGATCCAATGAGTTGGTCGTCTGGGGCAGCAGCCTGCCTCGCTACTCGCTAGCTTTAGCTGTTCCCTCGATCGATCTCGTGTCGTGCAGCTGCAACTGCAACACCTCAGATGCCGTGCGGATTCCAGCAGAAGCAGATTACGAAATGACCCGGCATTAAGGTGCGAGAGCGAAGGATGCTGCCCGGAAATTAATGGCATCAAAGGAACCTGGCATTACATTTGCGGATGTGATGAGTGGTCGTACTAGAAATTTTTTTATTGGAGGTATACACTTAATATGTATAGTCTTATACAATGAGTTTGTAAGGTCGTAAATGCAACACATATATTTAGAATTTACTAAAACTATCATACAAATAGTTTTAAGGTCTTAAAAATCCTAAACTATTAAAATTAGAACCAATTCAATTAACAAATTTGATCCATTAAAGATATCATCTTACAATACTTTTCAAATCTTTAGGGTTCGGACACCCTAGTAACGCCACTGGTTGTGATATTTTCTTCAATTGGTGCAGAATGAAGAACACACCATAGTGATCCAAAGTTTTTCTCTCTCTTAGAAAAACTTTAATGATTAGTATTTGTTGTTCGAAATTTTCTTCTCCTTAGATATTTCTGCAACGATATTTATAAGGTACAATTAGTTATAGGTTTTGTAATTGAATATCTAAACATCCGAGATACTTTAAGACACACATTGTCTGATCAGGATCGTCTTAAAATGTGAACCTTTGTAACACTTTCATCTCATTTTTTATTCTAATATTGATGGATTTTAAGACAAAATCCAATTACATCCATAATTCATCCTAAAAGTTGTCATTCTCTGATCTATCTTCCACTTCATCCTCATCCCTAAATGAGAATACCATAAACAACCTATTTTCACTCTGGTATTGTGCAGGAAAAGGATCATTTTGATATAGTTCATCAAATATGGAGTCCATTAAATATGTTAAGAGATTCAAAATCTTGCGATTTGTCATCTATATCTTTCAGTTTTTGTTTCATCAAATAAATCTTTTTTTGTTGACTCAGAATCTTCTTCACTTCTGTTCTGCTCCATTACATAAGACTTTTCCTTTAGTTGTTCTATCTCCACGTCAAGTTTTTGTTTAGCATCCAACATCATTTTCATGTCGTATATCCTGTTTGTAGGCTACATTTTATGTGTACAATTTACAGTCACTGGGACATAAATAAAAAAATAATGAATCACAACAGATGTAGTAATAGTCATGGTTTTATTTTCTTCTATCCTTGCTCCTATTTTTTTTGGATGCTTTCTATAATTGGATTACTATTTATAAATTGAATAATTTCATATAAACATCCAAATTACTCTCTCTCTCTCAAGAAGAAGTTAAACATTCAGATGTTTTTGAATCATCATTACAAGTATTCATTTATGTAGTAGTGAGAAATCTAAACCTCAATTTATTCAGTGCTCTTATAAAGATGGCATTTCTAAAGTGGGTGTAACTTAAAAGCAACATTTTCATTTTGTTCCTGGATGTCTTCTTTGGAAATTTCTTAGTTGTATTACTTTGCTTTCCTCCTATAATGCAATAGCAGAGCTCCTACCAATTGTCTCTGAAAAAATATGACCGATCGAAAGCAAAATATTTTAATGTGTAGAACTTGCCATCGGTATTAAAGGTTCACCTCTAGATTTTCCCAACAATGCCATGAATCTTAAGATAGAAACAAATTCCAATCATCTACATCAACTGGGTTATTAGAACCAAATGTTATATCTCTGTTTCTTAATATTCCCACAAGCATTCCTGTCTACCTAGATTTCTAGAACCAAATGTTATATCTCTACATCCGAATATTTCACATCGAAGCAACAAAACCATATTTAGAATTAAGGTTTCAATGTTACTCAACCAACACCTTGCTATAGATTCAACATCAGGAACAACACCTTGCTATAGGTTAGAAAAATTTAGAATTTTTTTATTTGTTTTTGTATTTTGTAAACGTGAGATGTGGATAAAATATAGTAAGTCATTGGATACAAATCCTATGGCTAAACAAGCGACTGAGGTTGAAAAAAAAAATCGCACACTTTATCAATAGACAGCCCCTTGTTGTTACGATCAAGACAAGAAGCATGTACAAGATTGAAAAAATCAAACAACTTATCGATAGATAACCCCTTGTTACGGTCAAGATAAGAAGCGTGGACAAGATGACAAGCATATGTATGTCACTGTGTTGTTTCAAATCCAATGCATGTACTAAGGTGACAAACCAAAACTTCCCCCATTCGAACAACAAAGCGAAGTGACATCTTCATGGACCACGACATGGGGGGGCTGGACTAATATATAGTATCATCACCGCGAAGGACGGAGGCACTGTGCAAGGTAGAAAGGCGGGCGCTTTTTTCCCCTTTGGCCTTTCCGCTCTGGGGCTTAAGGAAAGGTAATCGTGGTTTGTGAGGGCTAAACAACCGGGAAAGCGGTGGTCAAAGGTTGTGAGCTAACATGCAGCGCCATGATTACGGCATGAAGCGACGTGCAGCAAGCAAATGATGGGTTCAGCGATACATGATTTTGTTCCATCCGAAAGCAAGCAGCCAGACTAATTACTATGCATGTTTTCTTACCCCTTTGCACCTTATATATACTACTACAGAATGGTACATCACTATCGCTTCATCTGTGTCGGTTCTTAAGTTTTTCGAAAGAAACGATTGTGATAGATGACTTAGGAGAGGCATTAATCATAATCACTATCGGTTCTCAGGTTAGAAGTGATAGTGATGTAGCCTTTGAACATTCTGATCGGTTCTTATGCGGAAGTGATAGTGATGTGCATTATCATCACTATCGGTTTTCATATAAGAAGCGATAGTGATGAGACAGCATCATCATCACTATCGGTTCTTATTTAAAGCGATAGTGATGATAACGCACATCACTATCGCTTCTCACAAAAGAACCGATAGTGATGAAGCGCGTCTCATCACTATCGGTTCTTTTGTGAGAAACGATAGTGATGTGCGTTATCATCACTATCGCTTAAAATAAGAACCGATAGTGATGTGTGCGTCTTCATCACTATCGCTTCTTATGTGAACCGATTGTGATGATTATGATAATCACTATCGCTTGTCTTGTAAGAACCGATCGTGATGTGATGATCACATCACTATCGCTTTTATATGAGAACCGATAGTGATGTACCTCGTTAGGTTATTTATACCACTCGAGCTGAACTCTTCTCTCTTATTGTTCCAGAGGAGGTTTCTCCGCCGCCACCGAAAAAATAGCTCATATTCGTGGTTGGAAGCAATACTTGGGTGAGAAAATTTAAAATCCTCAAGGGTGGGTGTTAAGATAGTAAATTTGAAGCCCTAACTTGAGGAGATTTCCTCATTTTGCATAATTTGTGGTTTTCTTCAAAATGTGAGCATTCCTTCAAACCCTTTAATTTTGTACTATGTAATTTTGATATGTCGCAAGAAAGTTTAGATTGCACTTTGGTATTGTGTATATCCTATCGATTTCACACCCTTTATTTCACAAGCATGTACACATGTATTTAATTATCTTAATTTGTAGTGCTTTGATGTTAATATGGAATTATTATTGCTTGTCACATGATGAATGCTAGAGTTTAGGGTGCGGAACCTCGTCTCCTGTTCGACGATGCTTGTTTATAAATATACCGAACGAAATGGCATATTTATAAGCGGCGATCTCGAATTGTCCACGTTTTTGGATTAGCTTCGAGGATATGTGCCGGAAAGTTCTGAAGTGTGTTGTACAAGCTGCGAGTAGAGATTTGGTAGCGTCTCCTGGTATTCTCGGATACACACCCTCTTGACCTGTTGTCGAGGCGTGTATATGGAGAATAGCGGGAGATGTCTTCAAAATTTTCTCTGAGTTGTACAACGGCTTAGGAACTTGTCGGAACCACATATTCTCGAATGGGATTAGGACCAAACCTATTTAGAGATTAGGAGTCATCGTTGGTACCCTTGTATTGTTTCGTTGTAGTCAAAAGATCCGTGAGGCTACCGCACTATATAATTAGATTGTTTGATATCATTGTTCATGTTAAAATGTATGTCTCTTATCTAGGAAATTGGAAGCTCTAAACCAGGGAAGAATCTAGGTATCGATCGGAGTACATATTTCATATATGTTGCGTGAAATTGTCATCTATTTTGCAAAGGTAATATTAATCAAATGATGTCTCAATATTTCAAATAACTAGCTTGCCGTCGCTCCGTTTGTGCATAATTTATTGGGTGAAGTTTAATTGCGTATAAACCGTAAGGAATGGATGTATGCAAAAGTCGTGTGAGTCTTTGAATTTGGAGGGTGTTAAGGAGTTCAAAAATTGCCAAGAGGACATGGTGAGGAGGGTGTAAACTTCATATATTGTCCTTGCATTGATTGCACCAATCTGAGAAGATTTAACAACTCGGCTCAAATTGAGGACCACGATTCGACGTGGCCGTGAGGAATTACACGTGTTGGATCCATCACGGGAGACAGTAGTACCTGCCGGTATGCAATGAAGACACGGTGGAACCGGATGATGAGTTGCACCTGATATGTTTGAGGAGGAGAATTTGGAGCAAATGTTGCGGGATGTGGAGGGTAATTACACGAAAGAGAGTTTGAAAAGTTTAAAAGCTTGATGGAAGACGATGCCAAACCACTGCTCACAGTTGCAAAGCGAATACACCAAGTTGGGTTCGGTCCTTGCATTGTTCGAATCAAGGCAAAACACCGTTGGATGGATACAAGTTTCAATGCACTTCTAGTTCTTCTATCGGATCTGCTTCCGAGGGAAACGAATTGCCAACAGCATTTATGAAGCGAAGAAGCTACTATGTCCCATGGGAATGGAAATAGAAAGGATACATGCATGTCCGAATGATTGCATCTTGTACCGTAACGCACATCAGAGCTACACGCTTGTCCGGTTGCGGTGTGCCCGGTACAAACAAAAGGAGAAGCGTAACGACAAGAAGCGTAAGAGCCGAGGAAACGACGGTGAAGAGGTCACTAAAGGTGCACCGCCAAGGTATTGTGGTACTTGCCCATCATTCCCGTCTGGAGAGGTTGTTTGCAAATCCTAGAGAGGCGAAATTGTTGTGTTGGCATTATGAGTCTCGAAAGGAAGATGGAAAGTCGAGACACCTGCCGATTCGGCTCAATGGAGAAACATCGATTGGAAATATGAGGAGTTTGGTGCGAAATGAGGAACATAAGATTTGGGTTGAGTCTCGATGGAATGAATCCGTTTGGTAACATGAGCGATCGTCACAAAGACGTGGCGCTTCATTGTGCATCTACAACCTCCTCCTTGGTTGTGCATGAAGCGGAAGTATATCATGATGTCGTTGCTAATCTCGGGACCCAAACAGTAGGAAATGATATTGATGTGTACCTCGCTCCACCGATCGAGGATTTGGTAAAATTGTGGAATGACGGGGTCATTGTGTGGGATCGTCTGAGAAGAGAGCATTTCACCCTACTGCTATGGTATTTTGCACCGTAAATGATTTCCGGCTCTTGGAAATTTGGCGAGCTCTGATCGAAAGGAGCAAAAGCGTGTCCTATTTGTGAAGAGGAGACCGAGAGCCTATGGTGCCAAATTCCAAGAAAATCGTATATGGGTCACCGTAGGTTTCTACCTCGAAGTCATCGATACCGTAAGATGGATGACAAATTTGATGGAAAGAGGGAAATCCGTTCAAGACCGCACCTATGAGTGGTAGGCAAATATATTCACGTGTAGAGGATATCGATGTTCAGTACGGAAAGAGCCGTAAATCTGCTCGTTCTAGGACCATTTGGAAGAAGAGGTCAATAATTTGGGACTTACCGTACTGGAAGGAGTTAGATGTCCGGCATTGTATTGATGTCATGCACGTTGAAAAGAATGTCTGCGACAATTTGGTTGGCATCCTGCTGAACATACCTGGAAAGACAAAGGATGGTGTGAATGCTCGTCGCGACATGGCCTACATGGGAATCGTGCCAGGCTTGCGGTGATTGAGGAGGATGGAAAAGGTCCGTACATCCCATTGCATGCTACACCTGTCCAAGAAGGAGAAAGAGGACCTTTGCAAATGTCTCCAAGGTATTAAAGTTCCATCCGCTATTCCGCGAACATTAAGAAGCTTGTGTCCTTGGATGATTTGAAGTTGCTAGGCATGAAGTCCCACGACGCCATGTCTTGATGACCCAAATGCTCCCGATTGCAATAAGAAATATTTTGCCGAGGATGTCAGTTTGCAATCACGGTGTGTTACTTCTTCAATGTGATCTCCTGCAGTTATTGACCCGACATGCTAGACAACTTGCAGAGTGAGGTGGTGCGGACTTTATGTCGACTTGAGATGCATTTCCACCGTCATTCTTCGACATCATGGTCCACCTTGTTGTTCACCTTGTTAGAGAGATTAAGATATGTGGACCCGCTTTCTTACGTTACATGTATCCGTTTGAGAGGTACACGGGTATATTAAAGTCCTACGTAAGGAATCGGTCGAAGCCTGAGGGTAGTATTGTGGAAGGTTATGGGACTGAAGAGGTTATTGAGTTTTGTGTGGACTATCTCGGGAAAAGACAAGCAATCGGTGTTCCTCTATCTCGCCACGAGGGCAGACTTGCTGGCAAAGGAACCGTGGGGTCGAAACTAACGAGGCCACGGTTTGATATGTATTGCAAAGCGCATCTGACAGTCTTGCAGAATAGCGCAGAAGTTGCAGGGTACATCGAGCAGCACAAGTCGATATTACGGGGAGAGAATCCACATATGGATGAGCTTTCCATAATGCGAGAACACAACGATAGATTTCTCACATGGTTCAAACAAAAGGCGGAGGTCTCTGTTAGTGAGACTATCAAATGGTTGGCTGATGGACCTAGATTTAATGTACAAACATGGCAGGGGTACGATATTAATGGGTACACCTTTTACACTGAAAGTCAGGATGGGAAGAGTACTGTTCAAAACAGTGGTGTAAGCATAGATGCTTTGTCCGATGAACATCACTCAAAAGGAGGATCCTCAATGGCAATGAACTCTTACTACGGGGTGATCGAAGAAATTTGGGAGCTCGATTACGGAATATACCAAATTCCATTGTTCCGATGTAAGTGGGTGGGACTTCCACATGGAGTGAAGGTCGACAAGAGAGGTTTTACCCTTGTGGATCTAAACAGAGTCGCCTACAAAGAAGATCCATTCATCCTTGCGAAGCAAGCAAATCAAGTCTTCTACGTGTGTGATCCGGCCAATCCGAAATTGCACGTCGTCCTTTGTGGCAAGCGGCGGATCGTTGGTGTTGAAGATATCGTAGATGAAGAAGAGTACGACCAATTTGATGAAATACCTCCGTTTGCGTATGGGGCCTTTCTTAGCAGGAACGACGACACACATGGAAGAAATTACATACGTGTAGATCATCAAGAAGGGTTGTATTGTAAATAAAAGGAGTACGTCAATGTATCAGTTGCGCTATGTGTTTGAAATATTTGTATTGTACATAAATGTAGTTTCGTGTTTCGAAATTAAGGTTATGTGTACGTATGAAACTTTCACAATTTTTGTGAATGGATTGCAAGAAAAAGAAGGCACTTTACATCAAATCATTTCTGAAAATTTTCAAAATACTTGAACTTTATTTGAAAAACATTTGACTTTTCTACTCTTTGAGGAAGTAACATGTGGACAAAGTGAATTTGGGCTTCTTTTTTGAATGCCAACTCTTTTTGCCAAAATCCTTTTTGGAGAAGACTTGTAGTATCACAAGGTATATTCCTGCAAAATTTCAAAAAATTACAATTATATTTGCAAAATTTATGGCCGTTTTACTCTTTCATCACATATTTCAGCAAATTCAGACTTCATGGTTTGTCTGGAAAACAAATAGTGCAGTGAACTACAATTGTGTCGGTTTTTTTAAAACCAGATAGTGATATGATCGTTTATGTCGGTTTTTTTTTAAAACCCGATAGTGATATATTCTATTATTTGTGTCGGTTTTTTTTCCAAAAACCGATAGTAATAATAATTTTTTTTGCAAATGCTTAACAGTGGAATGCAATTATCTGTGTCGATTTTTTAGAAGAAAACCGATAGTAATACTAATTTTTTGAAAATGCAGTGGAATGCAATTATCTGTGTCGTTTTTCGAAAAAACCCGATAGTGATACTAATTATTAGTATCGGTATTTTTAAAAAACCGATAGTAATAGTAATTTTTTTTTGCAAATGCCTAACAGTGGAATTCAACTATCTGTGTCGGTTTTTAAAAAACCCGATAGTGATATCGATTATTAGTGTCGGTTTTTAAAAACCGATAGTAATACTAATTTTTTTTTGCAAATGCCTAACAGATGAATTCAAGTATCTGTGTCGGTTTTTCAAAAAAAACCCGATAGTGATACTAATTATTAGTGTCGGTTTTCTTAAAAAACCGATAGTAATACTAATTTTTTTGCAAATGCCTAATAATGGAATTCAACTATACGTGTCGGTTTTTAAAAAACCCGATAGTGATACTCATTATTAGTGTCGGTTTTTAGAAAACCGATAGTAATACTAATTTTTTGCAAATGCCTAATGATGAATTCAAGTATACGTGTCGGTTTTTCAAAAAAACCCGATAGTGATACTAATTATTAGTGTCGGTTTTTTAAAAACCGATAGTAATACTAATTTTTTTGCAAATGCCTAACAAAGGAATTCAACTATTTGTGTCGGTTTTTCCAAAAGCGCGATAGTGATAGATACTTATGTGTGTCGGTTTTGTTAAAAACCGATAGTAATAATAATTTTTTGCAAATGCTTAATGATGGAATGCAATTATCCGTGTCGATTTTTAGAAGAAAACCGATAGTAACACTAATTTTTTGAAAATGCAAGGAATGGAATTATCCGTGTCGGGTTTGAAAAACCCGATAGTGATATCGATTATTAGTGTCGATTTTCTTAAAAACCGATAGTAATACTAATTTTTTTGCAAATGCCTAATGATGAATTCAAGTATACGTGTCGGTTTTCCAAAACGCGATAGTGATAAATACTTATGTGTGTCGGTTTTGTTAAAAAAACCGATAGTAATAATAATTTTTTTGGAAAATGCCTGACAGTGGAATGCAATTATCTGTGTCGGTTTTTTAGAAGAAAACTGATAGTAATACTAATTTTTTTGAAAATGCAGTGGAATGGAATTATCTGTGTCGGGTTTCGAAAAAACCCGATAGTGATACTAGTTATTAGTGTCGGTTTTTTAAAAAAACCGATAGTACTACTAATTTTTTTTTGCAAATGCCTAACAGTGGAATTCAAGTATCTGTGTCGGTTTTAAAAAAAAACCCGATAGTGATACTAATTATTAGTGTCGGGTTGTTTTAAAAACCGATAGTAATACTACTTTTTTTTGCAAATGCCTAACAGTGGAATTGAAGTATCTGTGTCGGTTTTTTAAAAAAACCCGATAGTGATACTAATTATTAGTGTCGGGTTTTTTTAAAAACCGATAGTAATAGTACTTTTTTTGCAAATGCCTAACAGTGGAATTCAACTATCTGTGTCGGTTTTTCAAAAAAACCCGATAGTGATACTAATTATTAGTGTCGGGTTTTTTTAAAAACCGATAGTAATACTACTTTTTTTTTGCAAATGCCTAACAGTGGAATTCAACTATCTGTGTCGGTTTTTCAAAAAAACCCGATAGTGATATTATCTTATCTGTGTCGGGTTGGTGAAAAAACCGTTAGTAATGTTAATTTTTATGCTAAACTAACGATGGAATGCATTTAGTTGTGTCGGTTTTATTCAAAACCGATAGTGATAGAATCATTTGTTTCGTTTTGTTAAAACCGACAAGAATGCTTTTTTTTGCTAATGCCTAACATGGAACTTTGGCGCAACCTCATTTTATTCCCGCGCCCCCATGCTCCTAACCGTTGCCTCGCCGCCCCGACGCTCCTAACCCTAGCCCACCGCCACGTCGACCCACGCCGCCCCGACCGCCCCGACTCCCACCACACCGACGACCCCCACTCCACCCCCACGCCGCCTCCGCTCGACGCCACCCATCCGCCCCCACTCCACCCCCACGCCGCCTCCGCCCGACGCCACCCTCCGCCCCACTCCACCCCACGCCGCCTCCGCCCCACGCCCCCTCCGCCCCACTCCACCCCACGCGCCTCCGCCCCACGCCCGCCCTCCGCCTCGACACCACCCCTCGCCCCACTCCACTCCCACGCCGCCCGACGCAGCCACGCGACGCCCGCCCGACGCCACCCTCCGCCCGACGCCGCCTGACGCCACCCCTCCGCCCGACGCAGCCCCACGCCGACCCCTCCGCCCGACGCCACCCCTTCTTTGGGAATGAAGTGTGTGCTTTAATGGTTTTATCATATAAAAATGGCACTTTCACGAATAACACATACACATCATGTTTTTACCCTAGCAATAGGATTGTGTACATCATGCTATCTTAAAGTTTCAGAAACTGCTCAAGTATTGATTTATGTATTTAGTGATTGTTGAATGGACTAGATACTATAGAAAACATAATTCTTCATGACTCCCAACTATGCTTGACCTTACCATTATATAACTAGAATTAGAGACATTATTTGTGCAAGATTTTGCTTGGTTAGTCTTTCTTACTCATTGCTATCATCCGTATTCTAATAATTGCATATTATTTTTCTTTTTCATCTCAAAGATATGTTAGAGTTTAGGTTATGTAACCTCGTCTCCTGCTTCGAGAGTGCTTATTTATAAATATGCCTAATGACATATTTATAAGCAAGCGATCTCGAATTGTCCACGATTTTGATTAGCTCGAGGATATGTGGTTCGAGCAAGTTCGACTGTTGTACAACTCACAGAGTAGGTTTCGGTAGTGTCTCCCTGGTGTTCTCCGGATACACACCCCTCTCGACAGGTTGTCGAGACGTGTATCTGGAGAACAATGAGATGTCTTCAAATTTTCTCCGAGTTGTACAACACTTCAGAACTTGTCCGAACCACATATCCTCGAATGGGATTAGGACCAAACCTATTTAGAGATTAGGAGTTATCGTCAGACGCGTTCGGTTGGTCAACATATAGACTTTTCTTGAAGATCATTCGCTCATCTGTTACTTCATCGCAATATGCTAGAACAATGACATGCTATGAATTATCCATTGACTGTTGTTTCGGATGATTTATTGTGAAGTTCACATAATAGCTACGAATTGCTTTCTCTCATGTCAAATATTTGTCCATGTTAGATAGGAAAACTCAAAATGTCACAATTAGAGAGCATCGGCTCATCGCCGTAAAGAGTAGAAGGTGCTCCCGAGGGGCGCAAACTTCCGAGTGTCGAGCCGAGCCAAGTTCGAAATGTCGAGGGCCGAGTAAGGTGAGGAAGGCCCGAGGACCGAGCAAAGGAGCCACAGGAGAACACCGCAAATTCTTCACTTCAATACGACGGGCGTTTGCACGGTCCTCCCAAGTGTAAGGGGCGATACCGCCATTCCTCGCAACCGTGAGGGAGAGAGTTCCCATAACGGTTAAGGATTGGAGAAAGGAGGTCGTCGAGCGTAAGAACCTACTGTGGGACGAGGTTAAAGGAAAATGGATTATAGAAGAGGAGGATGAAAACAATGCCAGGCGGTACGCCTTGAAGAGGATGGGTGTGGCTCTGAGGCACTTCAGGGTCTACATGCACAGTGAGTACGTGCTGAAAGGCCGTGCACCATTCGAGAGGTATTCGCTCGTGACTACCGATGTTTGGGAGGAGTTCACGAGGATCAAGAGTACGCCCGAGGCGGAGGAGCCGAGATAGAGGAACGCTACCCGCAGGTGAACACGCACGCCGCACCACCTCGGTTCGGTGGCTACGAAGGGAAGAAAGCGTAATGGGCACGACTAGCCGAGGAGTGCGCCAACTCCGACAACGATGCCTTACTCGCACATATGTGAGGAGCGGCACGTGATCGGGTACTAGCGAGGACAAAGAAAACCGCGGACGGGCAGCCGGTAGTACCAAACCCCACTATCGCAAGTCGCTCCGCCATCGTAAGATATCAAACTTACTACATTGCAAGAGACCATTCCTCTCAGATTTCAGATCTAATTCGTACTCGCTTATTGCAGGAGGAGGTAAGCCGGAGGAAAGAGCAGGGACCTTTCTTAGCCAAGGGTCAAATGACATCCTATCCATCGCGATCGGAAGCTCGACCATAAGGGCCGGTGCTTGCCGCAGGTCGGGCATACGAAGAAGTCCTACTTCCAAGATGCCGCTCGAGTACCGGATCAAGAACATGGGAGGCACGTGCGGGCGCTCAAGGACACGCTTAGGAGCAATGAGGAGGAGATCTCGGAGGAGATGAGGGAGGAGATGAGGGTGCGATGATGGCACGTGAGGAGGAGATGAGGTGGAGATGATGGCACGTGAGAAGCGCCTAAGGGCCGAGATGATGGCGATGATCTCCCGCAGTCGAGCGGATGCCCCGCCATCAGAGAAACCTGTGCCCCCACCAAGTAGCGAGGGTTCCAAAATGATAAGTCCGGTCCCGGTTGAAGGTAATAATTAATTTTGCCTTACTTAATGGTGCGAGGTAACTCTTCATATGTTTTCTCTCAAGTTGCGAACTTTTTGCGCGCCTACCAAGTGCCACCACCTGACGGAAGACGGATTTCGTTGAGGTCGCGCACGCGGTGTTGCATTTCCATGCAAGGAGACCGACACGGTGCATGGTCACCTTTGGGAAGGGCTACATGAGGGTCCAGTGGACTACGCCCACGGCCTTCTTATCACATGTGCTTGAGTTCCCCAACGAAGACATCACCACTCTCGCCAGCGCGATGTCGCTCATCAAGTGGCCCACGACAGCGCCGATCGGTCAAGGTAAACATCCTCACGCCTTCGTACCATTCCAAAGTATTGCAACAAGTTACTTAATTATGCGCGTGCTTTGTAGGTTCCTACCGTACTGCTACCGCTCCCACGATCGTGACGAGCCCCGCACAAAGTCTGAGCTGGTGTATAAAAGGACTAGCACGACAACCACGTAACCACCGAGGCCTCTGCTAAAAGGCTAGGCTCACAAAGGCCACATCGCCTCGGTACATGAAAAGCCCATCGCCTGCCTCGAGACTCCTTCGCCCGTAAAGGAGAGCCAGCACGCACCACGATGAAGCCTTATGAATTTAAGGCCTACGTACATGGAAAGCCCTTCGCCTCCCAAAGAAATTGAACGCTCTAGGCATATGGACTCGACGGCTCCATGGATGGTACATTGACAAAGCGAAAGAGAGCGAGCGTGTCGACTTCAATGTTAGATACGAAAGGGACATTTCCACCGCGAGGAGGATGGGACATTCGCTAGTTTTGAGGATCTGCTCGCATGCACTCAACCGATAGCCATCGATATTTCTACATGACGATCCTCGACGCCGTGAGTATCGCACCACGCTGCGCGACCTTATGACTTCCATAGGATTTTGCATTACGCTTTTTAACATTCAATGCGAGTTGCGAGGCGATGAGGCAATGGGGTCGTGACGAATCGACAACTAGTTGGGTTCGCTCGACCACGAGCTTGTGTCCGCGACGATGGCTAGGCTTCAACCGGAATGGGTTGCGGCTACATCAAGAGGGCATTGCAAGTGAGTGAAGAAGGGCTTCATTCTATTCCCGTACCACGAGGAGTAAGTACTACTTCACTGTTCAATTACTTCTACACACTGAAACCGTATGTGAACTTATTTTCTTCGCTGCATACCATTTAATAAGCAACCATTGGGTTCTACTCGTGCTCCTTCCGAGCGACAACAAAGTGTACACTTTTAATTCGCTTGATAAGAGACCGATGGCCTACGCGATCAAGCCTCCTTTGGAGCAGTAAGTGCACCACTCTTATCTAACATTTTCTGTATTTAACTACATTCATTATTTTTTACTCAACGACATCTTTCCAATGTATATAGGGGTTTCAAGGAATACGTCGAAGCAGGAGGGACACACGACGACAAAATGGGCTCCAAGTCGGGTATGTCGACTTCAAGGTACAAGTGGCTATCATATATAAGATTTAGATTTTCCGACATATTTTCTTTGTCTCTTAATTTATTTTTCTTTCTTCACAATGTCATCAACAGGGCAACGACGATCACTGTGGTTTGTATGTCATGCAACACATGGTGATCTTGATTGTCGGCTCGCACCGCTTCCCTAAGGTAGTACATGCATATACAATTAGTCTTTCACATGGAAATTTGAAAACTCAAATTAGAGCACTCGTTTCTATCTTGCAAGATACCGTTATCCCCGTAAGAGTGTAGACGACCTTGCACTCAACAAGATACGAGACCACTTATGCGGTGAGTAATCGATAGAATGCTTGTCGGAGGATGGACGGTTTAGAGATCCCAAAAGCTCCTACTAGACCAGATGTGAACAAATATTACATATCCGAATGCGATTGCATGTGTACTTATGGTTAAGCATGTTTACGCTTCTATTTTGTTAACGAATGTGATATGTGTTTGTTGTAACAAAGTGTTCATGTTCTTTGAATGTGATATGTTGTCTGTAATTTCTGTGTGAATGTGATATGTGCATATTGTGTGGAATATGTGCTGATTAGAATGTGATAGCACACCACACCCCTTCATCTCTGTCGATTCTCACAAGAAAATGATAGAGATGTGACGGTCATCTCTATCGGTTCTTTGAAAGAAGCGATAGGGATGATGAACTCATCTCTATCGGTTCTTTATAAGAAGTGATAGAGATGAGTATATTCATCTGTATCAGTTCTTTCAAAGAAGTGATAGAGATGATTATATTATCTCTATCGGTTCTTTATAAGAAGCGATAGAGATAGTATGGTCATCTCTATCGGTTCTTTATAAGAAGCGATAGAGATGACCATATCATCTCTATCGGGCAAGAACCGACTGTAATAATGCCCGCCTCATCTCTGTCTCATGACTTTGTGTCACCACTAGAACCGACTGTGATGACGAAAAAGAACCGATTGTGATGTATATTTGTGTAGTAGTATATCCTGCCGATCAAGTACTAGCAACGACGTTTTAGTTAAGTCAATGCGTTAACATGGGCAGGATAGGAAACGGTCAGGTGAGAGGGCCTGGAATGCACTATCACCACCACTGTCCGTATCTATCTATTCGCTCAGCAAAACTTGGTACTGGTAAGGAACCTCGCTATCGAATAGTCCAGGGTTCCCGAACAGATCTGAATTGGAGAACAGAGAGAGAAAGAGAAACACAGATTTAAGGAGAACAACGACCGAATTCTTTATTGCTTTGTGGTTGCTTGTACAATGGGGGACCCTCCTCCTCCTTATATAGTAGTCGCCTAGAGTTTCAGCTAAGGGACCATCGTGAGTTTTTCATTGGGCCACGTGGTTTCCCAACACTCCTCCTTGGGCCCTTTGCCGCGAGATGCATATGCCTCATTAAAACTCCAGAAAAACCCAGTGGGAAAAATATTTGGAGAAAGAGTACATAGCATACGCTTACTGTGTTGCACGAATTGCCTCATTAAAACCTTATGCAAGAAAACTTCATGAAAAACTTGCTAAGGAAAAAGAGTACGATTCACCCAAACTTCAATTGCTAATCTTCGAGATTCATGTTGGGTACTCAAAATTCATGTTCGAGATTCATGTGGGAGTATGTGAAATATCTCCCCCTGAAATCTGCACTTCTCTAAGTCTCATCATTCCAATTCCTTTAACGCACCTTTCAAAGGTAGATGCTGGGAGTGAATTAGTGAACAAATCTGCAAGATTTTCACATAACTTAGTATGCAATATCTTGATCTCGTTCATCTTATGCAATTCGTGAGCATATAAGAACTTGGGGTTGATATGCTTCGTGAGATTGCTCTTCACATAACCTATCTGTGCTTGAGCAACACAAGCTGCATTATCTTCATAGATGATCGTGAGAGTTTGCTCAATGTTCAAGCCACATGACTTCTGGATGTGGTGAACCATTTTCCGGAGCCATGCACATTCACGAGATGCTTCATACAAAGCAATGATTTCCGAGTGGTTTGTCGGCGTCGAGACAAGGGTCTGCTAAGACGACTTCCAGGAAATTGCTGTTCCTCCACATAGGAAAACATAGCCAGTTTGGGACTTGCCAGTATGCGGGTTTGATAAATACCCAGCATCGGCGTAGCCAACCAAATTCAGTTCGTTGTTTCTTCTGAAGAACAAACCTAGATCTTTGCTTCCTTGGAGGTAACGAAAGATGTCCTTGATCCCTTTCCAATGCCTTTTGGTGGGTTCTCAGACTGCATCGAGCTAGCAAATTCACAAATGAACGCAATGTCCGGCCTAGTGCTATTCGCAAGGTACATGAGCGCTCCAATTGCACTCAGATATGGGAATTCTGCTTCTAGGAATTCCTCCCCCTCTTCTCTAGGTCTGTATGGGTTTAGGTCTGCTTGGAGTGACCTTCCGACCATTGGAATCTTTGCAGGATATGCCTTTTCAAAGCCAAATCTCTCCAACACTTTCTGCGTGTAGGATGATTGGTGTACTAAGATTCCTCCTTGGGCATGCTCAAGCTGTAAGCCTAAACAAAACTTGGTTTTACCCAAATCCTTCATTTCAAACTCAGACTTCAAGTATGAGCATGCTTCTTCAATCTCTTCATCCGTCCCAATGATGTTCAAGTCATCTACATAGACGGAGATTATACAGAATCCATTCGGGGATCGCTATATAAATACGCATGGACAATCTTCGCTGTTCGTGTAGCCTTTCTTACAGAGAAAGTCTCTCAAGCGATTGTACCACATTCTTCCTGACTGTTTTAGTCCATACAGTGATTTCTCCAATTTACAGGTTTCTATTTGCTCTGTCTTGATTCGGGATAGGAATATCTTCCGGTACCTTCATGTATATCTCCGAATCCAAGTTTCCATACAAATATGCTGTGACAACATCCATTAGCTTCATTCTCAACTTCAAGTTGATTGCCATTGAGATCAAGTATCTAAAGGTAATTCCTCCCATGACTGGATAATAGGTTTCTTCATAATCAACTCCAGGACGTTGAGTGAAACCTTGAGCTACGAGCCTTGCCTTGTACCTTACAACTTCATTGTTTTCATTCCTCTTCCGAACAAAGACCCATTTGTGACCTACAGGGTTTATATGGGGAGGTGTGCGGCATACAGGCTCAAACTGAAGGGAAACGCGGTATGCTACGCTAGCACAAAAAAAAAACTACCGCGCAACCAGAAAGCTACTCGCAAGAAGGGGATCATAGATAAGATTACCACTAGACGCGCGATTCTGCGAATCCTTCGCGCCGATGTAGTGGTTCGTCCTCGCCGCAGATCGTTGCGTCGATGTAGTGGATCGTCCTCGCCTCGCCGTGGATCGCCCTCCCACGCCGCAGATCGCAGCAGCGTCACCGCCGCAGAGTCCACACGCCCAGAGATGGAACGCCGCGCGCGTGTGTAAGCACCTAGTCGCTCGGCGCGGCGAGAGGAGGAGGCTAGGGTTTCAAGTGAATCAAACCTAAACCGTGGAAAGCACACTCTGCGCCTCCTCCTCCTCCTTATATAGCCACGAGATGAAACCCTAAACCAGGGGCCCACCAAAGATGCTAAGCCCACGAGGTTCATTAATTACGGATCCAATCCAAATTAATGCGCCCCACCCATTAAGTGTGTGACCTGCGAGGTTCACATACGCTTGGACATGGATTCAAAAACTCCTTTTCAATCCAATAGTTGGTAGCGCTTCTTGCAAAGTATGCCAACTCCCAAACATACTCGTGATCAAATCGAATGTAACCTATCAAAAGAACTCATGTAATAATCCCTTTGCCAAGTATATGAAGATTGATCTCAAGGCGAGAAGCATGTCATCCTTTGATGATTCAATCCATCTCTCGTATCCGTGATATATTAATAAGTTGTGATTGACTCTCAATCACGGCATGGCCATGCACTTTCTTAATCATATCACACGAGTGGCCTTGTCATATATCTCCGCTTTCATTGGAGTGGCAAATTCCATCTTGATCGCTCACTTCCTCTCGCACGCTTCATAGTAAACATGAAAGCTACCTTTATAACTATCCGGTTAGGAAGTAGTGTTTGATAGCCCCAAGGAAAACTATTACACATGTAGGGAATATGACAATCTCAGGTCTAAGGATCATACATCTTCTAGGTATGAGATACATCGATGACACATAAGAATGAAACATTCTCGCAGTTGTCCCATAGCAGTCTATCTAACCCATGTTCTTCAACATGGTCCACAATGTAGAGATGATATCTCCATATCCCATGATCTATGAAGCATGATCATCGATCACTACATGTGCTGATCTATTCATCGTAGTCCTATACGATGATATCCGATCAGAGATATTTATCGAATTACATCATTAAGTAAAGAGCTTCATAATCAAGTCACATACTTGTTGATCAATACAATGATATGCATTCATTGGACCAATAATCATATTATTATTCATAAACATAGTCATGTTACAATCATCTAAATGATTGCCTCAAGGGCATAACACTAGCACAAACACCTCTCTCTTGTTCAGAGAGACTAACTCTGCAGTGATTGCCTTCTTCCATTCTTCCCAGTCTAGCCTTTTCTTGCACTCTGCTAGAGATGCAGGCTCGGGATCATGATCAATGATCGAGGCAATATTCTTTCCAAAGTATGCATCAACATTGACTGTTGCTCTATTCAGGGATTCTCCTGTTATTACAAAGTTTATGGCCATTTCTTCATGGGGTGCTTCGTGCACTTCTACTTGCTCTTCGCTGCTATTCCCTATCGCAGGAGCAAGTTCCTTTAGCTTTTCATCGCCTATGTGTGCGCACACATTATTTCCGGCGGCTTCCTGCAGTGGAAGATTCAAGTCTGGAATTGCCTTTTTCGTCGGCTTCTTTCCAATGCCAGGTCTCAACTGGCTCCCCTTCTTCCCTTGGGGTATTTCCGTGATTGGTTGTGGTAAGTCCTCTCGCCCAGTTTTCTCCAGACGTCTTTGGGTACTTTGGGTTTGAGGAGCCAGATTTCCTGTTCTTTTTCTTTGAGGCCTCTGAACAGGATGAGGGATACCTTCTATTTTCTTTGGTATTTCCACCCTCTCTGGTGCATTTCTTGCAGGTACATGCGACTTCACCACGCCCTTCAGATCACAAAAATGATCAGGCAGTTTATTTGCTAAATTATGCAAATCAATTATCTTCTGGACTTCTTGATTTGCTTCATTAGTGCGGGGGTCATGTGCGGGGATCCCAGTGAAATGACATATGATTTCCCAGCATTTTTCATCCAAAGGTTGATTTCCTCCCCCTAATGACGGGAAACGATCCTCGTCAAATTTGTAATCGAATCGGTCAGATGCAAGTCTCCAATATGGGTTCCAAATACGATTATAGATGCACTCTTATAACCAACGATATCCCGGACTTATGGAGAGGGCCCATTGCGATCCACTCGAGGGGTGGTATAGGAACATATACCATACACCCAAATTTCCCGAGATGGGAGATTTTCGGATGATCCGTGCACAAGCCGCATAGGAGAATGGATGTTGTAGGCCAAGGTCCAAATTGATGAGAGCCGCCTGCGTGCGAGATCGCGTGTCCCCAACAAGTGTTGGGAAAGTTACAACTCTGCAAAAGCGGTCTGGCAATGAATTTAATCCTCTTTATTAGTGTTTCAGCTAGTTCATTCTGCGTATGGACCGCACGGAGTGCTCAACTGCTATCCCTGTTGCCGTGCAATAATCATCAAATGCCTTTGAAATAAATTCTCCGGCATTGTCCATTCTAATGGACTTCACGCGATGATCAGGGAAAGCATTCTTAATTCTTATGATCTGCGAGATCAGTTTTGCAAAAGCATGGTTTCTTGTTGACAATAAGCATACATGTGACCATTTCGAGGAAGCATCGATGAACACCATAAAGTACCGAAACGGCCCTGACAAGGGCTGAATCGGGCCGCAAATATCCCCCTGGATGCGTTCCAAGAATGCAGGAATTTCACTTTGCACTTTCATGACAGAGGGTCAAGTTATTAATTTCCCGGTGGCACATGCAGGGCACACGAAATCTTCATGATTCGGGAAATTTTTAACATTAATGCCATGACCTTGTGAGTTGTTCACTATATTTCTCATCATTCTAAGACCAGGATGACCTAATCTACTATGCCATAAAGAAAATAACTCAGAGCTTCTAAATACAGTCTTCAAGGAAGTATACACTTCGGGTGCATGAATATTCGTGTAGTACAACACAGATTCATATGAGGGACATTTTTCCACATACCGCGTGCTTCACAATGCACAAGTATTCTTTGTCGTTTTCTTCGTTGGTTTCTACGTGAAAACCATTGGGGCGGATTTCTTTGAAACTTAAGAGAGTGCGCGTTGATTCGGGGTACAAAAGGGCTTCTTCAATTACCAAAGTTGTACCCATAGGTAATATAATTGTGGCTCTTCCGGAGCCTATTATATATGAATCGCTTCCTGCGATCGTAGTAATCTTTCCAGCATTCTTCGTGATCAACTGGAAGTACTTGGACTTTCTTAAGATGGTATTTGTTGTGCCACTATCAACAATGCATATCTCTTCCATTTGGGCGCTACACGATTTCTAAAAAAGAAAATTAATCCCAATCAAACAGAGGCAAAATAATTCAAACATTGCTTGCAAATTAAAGAATACTGGAATAAAAAATAAATTGCATATTTATTCATGAGAGAAGTATGCTCTTCTAGAGCTTACAATTCATTATTCAAAGGAAAATGCTAACAACCATAATCTAAACAAAACCATGCATTAAACAGAATCTATAAAATATGCATTAATTTCTGCTTCTATGTCATTGACAGAAGTTTTCTCTTCATTTGCCATAAGATTGGCTGCAGCATCGATGTCCAGGCTATTCTGTGAGGATGAGACAAGTGGGGTATCTTCATCCATGGCATCATCATCAACAATCTTGGCGAAGTACGCCTCTGCTAGGGCGTTTTCTTTTGCCTTCCTCTTAGCTTGATATGCGTTGATCACTTCCTTGGATTCCTGATATATCTTCGACCAGTGTCCCCAAGTGCCACACCTGAATCACGTTTGGTTCTGCTGCCCATACGGCTTGGCGTGCGCCTTTGCCTTGTCATCCTTCTTCACTGGAGTTTTGGACTTTTTCTTGGCCTGATTCCTCTCTTTTCCACCCTGCTTGCCCTTCTTTCTATGAATGGGCTTTCTCACCTTATAGCTATTGGCATTGACTTCTGTGCCAGTGCCCCTTCCAGGTGGCTGCGAGACATAGTTCTTGCGTAGAACATCGTCTTGCGATTTCACAACTTGCATTACATCAATCAGTTCGCTATATTCCTTGTATGCGTCCTGACGATAGCTGCATGCACTCTGGATAGCATTTGGGTGGAAGGTCGAGAGAGTTTTCTCAATCTTCTCCTCATCAGTGATCTTCTTGTCACATAGGGAGAGATTTGTACAAATTCTGTGCAAAACAGAATTGTAGTCGGCCAGTGTTTTGTAGTCTGCAAACCTCAGGCGGACCCAATCTTACTGTGCTTGGGGCAAGATGGTGTACTTAAGCTTCTCGAACCACTTCTGAAGTGCAGTCCAAAGCTCAAGTGCACTCTCCTCAGCTATGTATTCATTTTTCAGAGTGGCTGAGAGGTGGTGCCTGAGGAAGTGCAAGGCTTGATCGTTCTGTTCGACGGTAGGTTTCGCGTCCTGCGAGGACCCTAAACCAATCGCGGCGCAGAGCTTCTTGCCCCCAAGAACGATCTTCACGTCCGATGCCCAAGTGAGGTAGTTCTGACCGTGCGGGGCCAGTTCTTCAAACTCACGATTCACGATGCTGGATATCTGCATGATATCAAAATTCCGATATTAGATTACTGCGTGTAATCTAATAGAAAATGGCTGCAAAAAGCATAAAGTGCAGAAAATAAATTACCATGCATATCTAGTATCTTAAATAAAGCAATGAATTCAAAAATTCATAAAGAATATTCACAAATGCAGAGAATAAAGCTAGAAAAATTAAAAACAGAGCCAAAAAAATCTTCTAGATTTTTCTAGCAATTTTCCAAATTTTCTATTTTTTTCTTCCTTTTCTTTTCTTTCTTTTCTTTTCTTTCTTTTTCTTTTCCCTTTTCTTTTCCGGCCGAGCGGCCAGTTGGGCCTTGCCCCTTCCCGGCCCATAAGCGTGCGCGGCTAGGGTTTCCCCTAGCCGCCACAGCCCTGCCGCCGCCGCTTCTTTTCCCATGCGCGCCGCCTCTTTCCTCCTCTTCCCTTGCGCGCACAAGCCGTCACCCTTCGCTCCTTCTTCCACGCGTGCGACGCGGCTGGGGAAGGCGAAGCCGAGGCGGCGGGGCGGCGTCTCTTCGGGTGGCGACGCGCGTGGCCGGGGCGGCGATGCGGTCCGTGATGGCTACGAGCCGGGCGGCGACGCAGGCCGACAATGAGGGCCGTGGCGCAGCGGCAGCGCCGAAGTCGAGGGCGGAGCGGCCTCGGGCGAGGCGCGTCTGGAGGCGATCGCGGCATGGCCAACCGATGCGCGGGCGAGCCAGAAGGCCGAGGCGCCGACGCGATCATGGGCGCGCGAGGCACACACGTCGGCGCGACGGCCGGCCGGACGAGCCGACGGCGACGGCGAGGCGGGGCGGCGCAGATCGCCGAGGCGCCTGATGATGGCTGGCCGCAGCACGATCGAGGTGCGCATGGCAGCGGGTGCGTGGGTGCTTCATGCGCAGCACCGATCGAGCCGACGGCGTCGACGATGTCACTCGTGGCTGCGCGCCGCGAGCGCGAAGACCGAGGCGACGGCGATGCCAGCTGCAATGTGCACAGCAAAGCTTCAAGCCGGCGGCGCGCAAGCCGATGTATATTTTTTCTGGATGAATAGAACTGTAGCTTCGTGCCGTACTGAGTAGCTTCGAGCGATCACCGTGTAGCTTCGTGCCACGTGACGAATACAGTACCAGATGCGTAGAATAGATGCATGCATAGAATCAACGAGCGTTTAGATTCAATCGTCGATTCTCACCTTTTCAATCTGTTCGCCGGTAGAGCTTCGTGCTGATAACGTGTTAAGGAACCTCGCTATCGAATAGTTCGGGGTTCCCGAACAGATCTGAATTGGAGAACAGAGAGAGAAAGAGAGACACAGGTTTAGGGAGAACAACGACCGAATTCTTTATTGCTTTGTGGTTGCTTGTACAATGGGGGGACCCCCTCCTCCTTATATAGTAGTCGCCTAGGGTTTCGGCTAAGGGACCATTGTGGGCTTTTCATTGGGCCACGTGGTTTCCCAACAGGTACGTCTCCTCAGGATACAAGAAACTGGATTTGTTCTCTCGGTCAGCCGTCTCATTAAGTCGGAAAGAGATCAGATCCAGTTTCAAGGAGACTGTAACTTTAGTAGCTGTAGATCAACCGTTAGATAAAAAAGTGATGGTCCAGATCTTTTATAGTACTGTTCAGAAAGCACTGTAGTGAGTGCTGTAGCAATACACCGTAGCTAGGTACTATTCTGTGATCAGACCGTAAGTTGTTTCAATCGAACATGCTAACGGAAAGTGACTGCTTAAGTTAGACTTCCCTGCCCTTGCAATAACTCTATCCATCAAGTCCTACCAAACAACTTCCTCGCAGTAATCAAACAAGGCAGAGAGGCGTTCACGCGTAAAACGAAAAACAATTCGCTTCGTGCCGTGGGCTCGTGGTCATCAGCTCAGAAATACTCGGCTACGGTGACACGTTAACACCTGACCTGTGCAGAATCGTATATGACAATGAAGGAAAGAGTCCAGCTCTCGGGTCTCGGCAAGCGTTATCTACAGCAATAGGACGCAGTGGAGGAAAAGCGACAATGCGACAAGCACTATTGGAACTGGATCCATCCAAGGGTCCAACGTAGGGCATTTCCCTCTCCCTTTGCCAGCCACTCTACACCTCACCGATCGCCACCTACTCCTCCATTGCACTGGTAGGCCATCGCACACTACTACAGAACTGGGCATCACAACCGGCCTATTAGAAGCGGTTTGGTGTGAATCTGTTGTGATGTTCACACCAGAAACGGTTCGTTGGCAACTGTCCGGAGAGGGATTTCAGAAGCGGTTTAAGATACGAACCGCTTCTGAATGTTGCGTTCTACAAACGGTTCTTTTCTCAAACCGCTTCTGATTTTCAGAAGCGGTTTGAGAAAAGAACCGTTTCTAGAACGCAACATCGTGGCGGTTCGTGTCTCAAACCGCTTCTGGAAGCCCTCCTGCGCAGCGCATTTAAATCATTCTTCCTCCATGAGCCAGCAGAGGTACGATCGAACAAAGAAGGCCGGCTCAGCGCTGTTCTTGGGGAGGTGCTGTCCAAATTTTAATTGGAGGTGATTAGCTCCAAATGAAGTGTTTCAAGGTTAGTAACATCATGTGAACATCCTTCTCACCTAGATATTGCTATTTTTTTCAATGGATGTGAAGAAATCTTGAACTTTTTAAGCATGATCAAAAATTTGTTTTCTATGCTTGTTTTTGTTGTTGTATGAAGATGTAGGGTGGAGATCTAGTTCAAAATATGACATTACAAGGTAAAGGTGATTGGAAGCTTTAGATCTAGGTGGTTGTTAGCTTTAGAATCTTAAATATCACAATAAGTTGGGGGAGATCTAGGTACAATATTGCAAGGAAGTAATTATTGGTGTATGAAATAAAATAGAAAAACATGTAAAAGGATAAAAAATAATTACAAAGGTACGAAGGGATACAAAATAATTAGAAAGGTAGGTCTTTAATTGGATGACGGTGTAGGTGGAGCTTTTTTTTGTTGGGTTTAAATGTAACGAAATTTAAGTTAGGTTATAATTTTGGTAACGAAATTTGTTATAATTTTTAATGAAATTATAACTTGGTGTAGATGAATCGGCAATGGATGTACAATGCGGACCGTCGCTCGACAGAGTTCATTGATGGCGTGTAGGCTTTTCTCGATGCGGCCGTTGCAATCTTGCCTCCAGGCAGCTTCATATGTTGTCCGTGTGTAGGTTGCAAGAACGAGAAGGAGCACTCCCAGCGATGGCAAGTTATTAACCACTTGATCATGAGAGGTTTCATGCCAAACTATACATGTTGGACCAACCATGGTGAAGTTGAGGTGATTAGCCAGGAAGACGATGAAGAAGGCGAGGAAGAGGAAGATGGATTCAACAGTATCCCGGACGGCACGCACATGCTCCGTGGAAGAAACACTTGGTGACTTTGGTGATGATGAGCTAGACCAGATGTCGCGTGTGAGAGGGAGACTACATAGATGAAAGACAGTTCGAGAAGTTCCAGCGCATGTTAGAGGACCACAAAACTCCTTTGTACCCAAACTGTAAGGGGGCCAAAAAGTTGCGTACCACATCGAACTCATGCAATGGAAGGCTAGAAATGGTGTGTCGATAAGGGATTCATGAGTTGTTATCACTCGTAAAGAAGTTGTTTCCGTAAGATAACACTCGCCCGAATCTACATATGAAACCAAGCAAGTCGTCATCCTTTAGGATTGGAAGTACGAAAGATACACGCATGTCCTAATGATTGTATCCTCGATCGAATGAGTATGCCGATTTGGATGTTTGTCCAGCAGCGAGAGAATCACGGTATAAGGTGAAGCGTGACGATCCGTGAAATAGATGGGGAGCGTAAGACGAAGAGACCTCTAGCTAAAGTGTTGTGGTATTTCCCTGTGATCCCACGATTGAAACGTATGTTTGCTAACAAAGCGCATGTCCATATGATGCGTTGGCACAAGGAATAGCGTAAGGACGACGGGATGCTTAGACACCCTGCAGATGGCTCACAGTGGAGGAAAGTCGACCGGACGCATCTTGACTTCGTGATATGAGGTGAGAAACATAAGTTTTGGGTTGAGTACCGATGGGATGAATCCTTTCGAGAATTGAGCAGCCCAAATCACCGGCCCGTTACACTATGTATCTACAACATTCCTCCATGGTCAGCATGAAGCTAAAGTACATCATGATGCCGTTGTTGATCCAAGGCCCCAAGAAACCCGGAAATGACATCGATGTCTACCGAAACCATTGGTTGAAGATCTTGTGACGCTAGGGACAATGGTGCAAGGGTATGGGATGAGTACAAAGGGAGTATTTCACCCTCGTGCATTGTTATTTGTAACAATCAACGACGGCCCGCTCTCAGTAACTGTCCGCCTAACTATCAAAGGATATAGAGCACGCATCCAAAGCTTAGATGAAACGGACGGCATGTACCAAAAACTCTCGGAAGGTTGTGTACATGGGTCACCGTAGGTTTCTTCTTCGAGTCACCCATTGCGGAAGGAAGGCAGAAATTTAATCGCAACCATACCTTCGCAAGGCCTCAAAGATCGTAGTGGGCCACGCGTGTTTGCTATGGTAAAGGATTTGAAAGTAGTATTTGGAAAGGGTCCGAAGCAAACATGTGCGTAATGAGGATGGTCATGCACCCATGTGGAAGAAGAAGTCAATATTTTGGGACTTGCCTTATTGGGAAGTCATGGAGGTTCATCACTCACTTGACTTCATGCACATCACGAAGAATGTCCGCTTGAACTCGTTAGGCTACATAGATATGTACGAAAATCGAAAGATACACCGCAAGCTCTGGAAGGACCTTAAACTCTTGGGCCGAGGAACGACCTACATCCCAAAAAGAGAGGGAAGGACAACATTACCTACATCCTGCGAGCTACACTCTAAGCAAAGAAGAGAAAAAGCGTGATAGAGTTCCCGAACAAGTGTGAAGGTCCCTTCCGGATACTCTCGAATGTAAAGAGACTCATAAACACGAAAGAGAATAAAATCGCATACATGAAATCCCATGACTGCCTTGTGTTAATGACACAGCTCGTTCTGGTATGTGAGAGGCATAACGCCCGAGTGGGTACGGGGACAATCACAAAGCTGTGTTCTTTTTTCAACGCGGTTTCACAGAAGGTCATCAACCCAGATAAACTAAGTAAGCTGCAGGATGACGTGGTACAAAGTGTGGTTAGTCTTGAGATGATCTTTCCTCTTGCATTCTTTGATATTATGGTTCATCTCACTGTTCACCTTATCAAAGAGATAGGTATTCTTGGGCCTGTATCTACACAACATGTTCCCTTTCGAGAGGTACATGAGTGTGCTAAAGAAGTATGTTCAGAACTGCTCTCGCCCGTATGATGCATTGCCGAGGGTTATGGGACAGAGGAGGTGATTGAGTTTTGTGTGGATTACATTAATGATCTAAACCCGATCGGCGTTCCTATATCACGCCATGAGGGAAGGCTACGGGGAAAAGGGACACTAGGAAGGAAAGCAATTGCATGCAATGATCTTCTTACATATAAGCAAGGATATTTCACGGTTTTGAAACAATCAACTGTAGTGGCCCCGTATGTCCTTGAGCACAAGAGTATTCTACGCCGCGATTTCCTGGAGGTCCGAGGATTGATAACACCAAGCACATGGATTCTTTCGCGCTTGGTTACAAAAGTACATCCTTTTGAAAGGGTCAAACAATGAACAGCTTGTAACGCTTGGCTCGGGACCATCTAGTGAAATCGTGATATTCAAAGGGGTACGAGATAAATGGTTACACATTCTACACCGATCCGTGATAACAAGAGCACCAACCAAAATAGCGGTGTCCGTATAGACGCCAAGACAACAAAGGCAAGGTGGATACATATTATGGTTTCATAGAAGAGATATGGGAGCTTGACTATGGACCTTTGAAGGTCCCTCTATTTAAGTGCCAATGGATCAAACTGACCTCAAGCGGCGTAAAGGTCGACAAATACGGTATGACAATCGTGGACCTCACGCAAGTCGGCTATAGGCGCGAACCGTTCGTCCTCGCGAACGATGTGAGACAGGTCTTCTACGTAATGGACATGTCAAGCAAACCTAAGAAGCAGAAAGATTGTAGTGCTAAGCTAAAGCGACACGTGGTTCTCCAAGGCAAACGAAGGATTGTTGGAGTTGAGGACGTCACAGATGAGGAAGAGTATAGTCAGTTCGACGAGATCCCTCCTTTCACTGTGGGTGTCGACATAAGCCTCCTCAATGACACAGACGGGGATACTCCTTTCATACGTCGCGATCATAATGAAGGAACACTTGTAAAGACAAAGTACGCTACTACTCAAGATGTACCCCTACTGTATGAAGTGTTTATTTGGAATGAATGTAAAGTGCCAAAATTCTGGAATGAAACTAAGGTGCTGAAGGCTTTTTTAAAAAATTATGGAATGAAAGTAAAGTTCTAAAAGCTTTTTAAAAAATTATGAAATGAAACTGAAGTGCTAAAAGCTTTTTAAAAAATTCTGGAATGAAAGTAAAGTGCTAAAAGCTTTTTAAAAATTATAGGATGAAACTAAATTGCTAAAAGCATTTTTAAAAATTATGAAATGAAATCAAGTGCTAAAAGCTTTTTAAAATTATGAAATTAAATCAAACGGTTTAAGAAAAGAACCGCTTAGAACGCAATATCTGAAGCGGTTAGTAATATCAACCGCTTGTAGAAGTCCTCTCTACAAGCGGTTGGTTCTAAAACCGCTTGTAGAGATATTTTACAAGCGGTTGGTTCTAAGAACCGCTTGTAGAAGTATTCCTCTACAAGCGGTTGGTTATAAAACCGCTTGTAGAGATATTTTACAAGCGGTTGGTTCTAAGAACCGCTTGTAGAAGTGCTCCTCAGATAAAGTTTACACGCCCGCCCTTTCGCACACCCCAAATTTTCTAAGTCCCCGCCGAGACCCGCGCGCGCCACGCCCTCCTGTGTCTCTCCGACCGCGCCGTCGTCCCCTCCGTCGAGACCCCGCGCCGCCATCCTCGTCGATGCCGTCGCCCTCCTCCGCCACCCAACCATCCCGGCGCCACTCCACCCCCGCGCCAGTCGACCCCGCGCTGGTGCCCTCGTTGCCGCCGCCACTCCACCCCGCCGGCGCCTTCTCCGCCACCTCGCCGACGCCTCCTCCGCCACCAAACCACCGCCACACCGCCATTCCATCCAGAAGGATCGAGGTACAACTGTGGATGCGTCGTCCTCCCTCTCTAATTCGGCTGCCCACAAGGTGTTCGGTGAAATGCCCACAAGGTGTTCGGCACTTTGGAGCCAATGAGTGGACACGGAAATTTTTTTTCTTCAAAAGAAGAAAAACATCTATGCAATAAAGACGCATTTTACACATTTTTAATCATGGTTGATTGGATTGTTGTGTATTGAAATTGTTCCATCAAATCTCAAACATCATTTTCATATCTAAATTTTTAAAATTCAAATATGAAATGCAATGGAACGCTGATTATAGTAGTTCAACGTACAAGTTCAACACAAATTAGAATTGAATTGTAATAAAATAAATAAATTCGAAAAGGTAATATTCGAAATTAAAGTATATTATGGATATAGAAAATTTTAATGAATAATAAATTCTTCTAAATAAGGATATAGAAGTTTGGAATAAAAATTAAATTCCATAATAAAGTAAAACTTAGTTTGAATCAATTGATTTAGAAATAAATGCCAATTTTGGAATATACAATTTCAAACTGAACTTAACATTACAATATAATTTGAAATATATAAATTCAGAAGAAATATTAAGATCTGAATTAAAACTATGGTTAAGAATTAAATTAAATTCGGAAACATGGTAAATAAAAGCTAAATTAAGTTTGGAAATTTTTTAATTTTAAAATGGAACTAAAATTAAATGTCAAATACAAAAGTTCAAACTCGAAAATCTAAATTGACAAATCAATTGGGGCTGTTAATACATACATACATACATACTGGTCCACACCACGTATAGCAGTAGTATGTAGTGGTATCTGTAATATGGTTGTTTCATAGTAATATGATATTTATGTCAACATTTTTTCGGGATTAGGATAGATGGCGCAACTAGGATGTGGTGACTCTACTTTCGATGATGGAGAACAGTTCTTGCTGGACTCCATCGCGCTGGGTAGCATCGAAGGTGATGCTAACGCTGCTGCCGCTGAGGCTAATGTTGGTTCCGGTGAGGCCGTTGAGGCTGCAGCTGATGAAGCCATTGACGCCGGAGCCGCCGAGTCCGTAACACCGTTTCGCCAGATGAGGTATAGACGTAAGAATATAATCCTCGTAGACATGTTAATTAATCGCAATTCATTAATATAATACACTCTGACACGTTTATACATATGTTTATGTATTTCAAGCCCCGTACATCGAGCAACCAATCCAAGCATCGGGGACGACAAGAAGCCATCCACAAAGCACGTGTTTACCGACGTTAACAACGGCGGGATGCCGTTGCCCTATTTTAGCAGCTTGGACCGCATAACAACGCTATGCGGTTACCACGTGAGGGATCACGCCCCAATTAGCATCGTAAAATGGGCCAAGGTCCTCAAGCTACCAAGGACTCGCTCGCAAGATATTATGGAAAATTTCACATTTCCTCAAGGGTCCGAAGACAAGACCAAGAAATTCACTTTGAAGAAGATGGCAACAATGTTTTAGGCGTGGAAGACGTCTCTCAGCCACAAGTATGTGCAGAAGGGAGAAAGACCCGACTTCAACCAATTTCCAAAGTTGGCGGATCACTGGGAAGCATTCGAGGAGTTCAAGTTGTCAGCTGATGGCCAGGCCGCGAGTCAGAAGAACAAGGCCAATTCACAGATGAAGAAATACCACCATCATCTTGGCACCGGTGGTTACCTCAAGGCTGTACCAAAATAGGAGAAGCGAGAAGAAGAATTAATGGCGAAGGACGTCACACCGGCTACCGCTTTGTGGGAAGAGCGACTACGCAATTGGTTCATGGGTCATGGGGGGAGCCTTTCAGATGACGGCAGTTTGGTGATGACACTATGAGTACAAGAGGTTGGCCAAATGATTGTACAAGCTGTCGAGCAATCTCAGGCAGGTACATTGGTGGCAGACAGGGAGAATGACGAGCTAACACATGCCCTTGAAAACCCTGAGCACCCAGGACGGACACGAGGTATGGGCAAGCTAACACCGTGGAAGTATGGTTTCGCCAAGGATGCACATACGTACAGGAGCCGACATAGAAGCAAAACAAGAGAATCACATAAAGTGTACCAATTGGAACAAGAGCTCAGAGCAACCCAGGCTAGCATCGACGACATAGTTGCGCAACAAGTACAAATTGCCCTCAACAAGCTTCAAGGACTAGGTCCGAGCAATCAACCGGACGCCGTGATCAGCCCCTCCGCGCGGAGTAGCCGAAAGGCCCACCGGGCCCCGGCGGACAACTTGCAGCCCGTTATCCCGTGGATGACATAAGGGTTCGCCGCCAGTGTGAGCTACACGTTGATGCGCGTAACCTCTCCATCAAGGTGGCTTACGGCATGGCATATCCGGTGGAGCCGGGCCATATGTTCCACTGCAACGAGATACCTCCGGGTTACTCAAAGGTCGCGGTGGAGGAGGTACTGAGCGGATTTGAAGAACTTCATCTCGATATTGCTGGAGGCGACGACGTGACCAAGCTTGGACAAGCCCTCCACAATATCATCCTTTGGCGCAAACGGTACATCATATTTCCAGATGGTGTGGACGCGTCATCTCCACCACGGCAACCCACGCCTTCTCCAACGTCACCTCCACGCAATGCCTCGCCGGTAAAACAGAGCACGTCTCCTCCACCACCCGCTCCACGCAGAAGCCCTACTCCACCACCAGCATCTCAAACAAAAAAGAACCCCCCAGGAAAACCACGCCTCCACCATCTCCTCCGAGGAAGAAGCTCGATAGCAGAATTAAGGCTCCTCCACCTTCTCCCAAGAAGGCGAAGTCCAGCCGATCAACAAAGATAAAGGAACCTCCAAAGAGGGCATATGATATCAATACGGAGGAGAGTGACGTGGTCACTAAAGCAGAATTGGCTACACACTTCGCAAAAAAGAAGGTAGAGCCAAAGGTACCAATTGATCCAAAAGCGGCGGAACACTTCGCGACATGCCGCAAAGTCATTTGCTGTCTGGGCCCAACTATGAACGGACAATAATAAAGGCTACATAGAAGAATAAACGTGGTCAGGCGGTGGGGGCAAAGAAAAAGAAGAGAGACCAAGATCAGGAGAACCTCGAGAGGTTTATGAAGGAGGCAGGACTCAATTCCACAACTGCAGCTCTTGGATTAATAGATGATATCCCAATGGCAACAAAGGTCAGATGGCAATTTCAGTTGGGCCGGGAGCTGATTGACCCAAATGAGATAAAGGATCTGCCAACCAAGATGCGGCAATTTCACGAATGGTACATGACAGAGTCCGCTCAAGGAAGAACGATGTTCCCCCTCCGTATCAAAGAAGATGATTTTTTTCGCGGGGACAACACCATATGGCTCGAATTTGACGACTTATACCATATTTACCATGCCGACGCCATCAACGTGTCTCTCATGAGTCTTTGCCCGTAAGTGTCAAGCTCATACCTTTACTGTGCTTCCTCGTACAATAAAATTGCAACTCTTAAATTTATACCTTTTTATGTAGAATGGAGATACAACGATGTAGAAAAGAGAATATCTTCAACGTGGGCTTCATCGACCCAGAGATTGTTAACAAGTTCGTCTTTGGATACAACCGAAAGGCTATTGAAGATTACATTCTCGATGCATTCTTGGGACAGCACTACAAACCGTACATACTTCTGCCCTTCAACTTCGAGTACGTATATATGCAACCTCTCGTTCTTATATTTTCCAAGGCATTTATAATACTACTAGCTAGTTACATATATGTTGCAATACATGAATATGTTTCATCGATCCTTCTTGTCATCAAGCTTGATAGCGACCAAATCGTTGTTCAAGACTCAAAAGGACTCGGTGGAAAATATCAATTTATCATTGACACCTAAACGGTATATAGCACATATATATACGATAGTTTTCCTTATTATATATATTGAAATACCTTGCTAATTCCAACTCTGATAATTACTACTCATACTAACGCATCACACAGGGCATTCGCAAGGTTTCGAAAGAAGCAACAAGGAGATTTTGAGAACGAATTTGATGTACAAATAAGCACTCGAGTACGTATTAAAAATATTAATATGCCGTAATGTTTTTCATCCCAATAATCGTTTTCTTTTCAAATTTCATCGCAGGTTCTACAATGCATGTGGAAACAACTTATGTGGCTATTATGTGTGCCACTATATGCAAAGTATTACCCACGGTGATGTGCCGACAACCAACGCCGAGGTAGTGTGCACATATCAATTTCTTAGTACTTACACTTTAATTACATGTCCAGAGATTTATTTACTTCCCGCTTTGTCAGCCCAACATCGATGTGCAAGGCGTGATCCCGCCGCACCGGGTTGCAGCAATCAAAGAACAACTCATCGGCTTTATTGTCGACGAGATTGTATCCACCAAAGGGAGTTCCACGCAAATGGTTGGAGAGATTGTCCTGAAATAAGGACAGGTGAACTGACATCGATGTCGACCAAGGGCACAAAGAGCGACGCACGCAAGAAATGAGCTCAAGATTCGCCCTTTTATTCTTTTAAACTTGTAAAAGTGGCTTATTATTTCATGTGTTCATCAACTTGTTCATTTTTTAGTCTATTAAGTTCGTATTTTTCTGTAAATGAACCTGTAATTATCTGAATGAGTACGCATGAATAATATATATTTAATTGTGTCCAAAAAACTCATGTAGTTCTATTTATTTTAATTGTCAAAATCTATATCAAAAGCCCCTCTGAAAATATATTCTATATTGAATATAATCAAAACGCTATGCTGTCAGACTCTTCACAAGCGGTTGGTAACTCCAACCACTTGTGGAGAGAGCATCTCCACAAGCGGTTTGTAAGACAAATCGTTTTTGGAGAGAACCTCTCCACAAGCGGTTGGTAACACCAACCGCTTGTGGAAGTGTCGAACCCAAGCGGTTCGGGGAACCGCTTGTGATACCCGACGGGGTATCACTCGTGGTTGCTTACAAGCGGTTCTAAAACCGCTTCTGAAAGCGGTTTTGAACCGCTTGTGCATGCCCGATCCGCAGTAGTGGCACCATCTCCACCACCGCATCGGTCACTACCCTTTCCTCGTAGCCGCCTACTCCATCCACTCCCTCCTCGACATTCTCTCCCACCGACACTAGCCACTGTCCTCTTCGTCACCAATACCAGCCGCCATCATTTCCTCCACTGCCGCCCCCACCATCCCCTCCCTCCCCATCGCTCTCTCCGCCACCTACGTCAGCTGCCACCCTCTCCCCCACCACACTCGACCCTCGCCAGATCTGGCTCACCTGTGCCTAGATCCGGTCAGGCCCAACTTGATCTAGTCGCTGTAACATCCCAAATTTTTTTCTTATAGTGATTTAATATTGTTATTTGTGATTTTGTGAATTTTGAGAATTACTAGAATTTTATAGAATTTATTTGGAATTTAAAAATAGATTTTGCATTAAGCCTTTTGTAAACAATATTAAAATATGTGAAAATTTTATATAAAATTGTGTCAAAAATATTTTATTTAAGTTCTAAATGTCTCAATGTATTTTGAGAATTTTTCTGGTATTTTTTGCAATTTATTTCGAATTAGAAGAATTTTTGGATTTAATTTAATTACTAAATGATTGAGAAATCCAGAAAAATAGTAATGGGCCAAAACCCATTGGCCTGGCCCAGTTATTCTTGCTGGCCCGATCCGCTAGTGCCATGACTCGGTTGCATCGGCCTAAATCCTTTCCGTGTCGACTGTCAGATCACTGCCACGTGGATCGACCTGGGTCATCGTCTCCGAGTTGGCCTCCTAAAAATTTAATGACAAATTTAATATTGAGACTAACTCTTTTGATAATCATAATATTGATTAGTCTCAATTGTTAATTAATGACAATTCTTTTATGAGACTAACTCTTTTGTTAAGCTTAACTCTCTTTATTCACTTTTGGATGAAAAAGATGGAAATATCAAAGGTATGCATTCGAGTTCATATTATCATATCTTGTTGTATTCCTTGGATATAATATTCATGATCATATTGATAAATCTAAATACGAGACTAACTCTTTTATTAAGTATATCTTTAATTAGTCTCATCTTATTCAAAAATAGAAATCCCAAAGGTATGCATCCAATACAACTCTATTATTTCTAGATGCATTCCTTGGATTCAAGATAAAGGTGAACTTCACCGTAGTCTCAATCTTAAGATGTGTATAATGTTTTCAATTCCACATATATATATGAATGCACACATTTAGAGGGAGTTCATATGTTACCTTGATGTTTCAATAGTATTGATCTAATTCATCTTTCTATATCAAGGATCATTACTTTGAAACAACCCCTTGAGTATATTTAACTTATGTAGTTGTAGTATACTCATGGAAATATATGATAAACTCTAAAGCAATTAAAATTGATTATGTGCATATTGATTCTAAGTTCGATTATTTATATGCACATATTTAATGGAGTTTATTCTATTGTTGATGGTATTAAGAGTATTGATCCCTTTCCACCACTCCAACATTATTTGGATCATTACTTAGTAACCATCAAAATGAGTATATGAAACTTGTGTAGTTAATATATACTCATGTCAATTTCAATGAAATTTAAATTGAGTTCGGTTGTCTTTCAATCAATCAAAGAACGCTTCGTCATGTGTTGATGGTGTTTCTTCATTGGTTAGGGACAAGCGGAAATTTCTTGAGTATAATGAAGTATTAGTTGCATCATAGTACTCAAGACACCTTTAAATCATTCAAATAGATTAGGGTTGTGCTCAATCGATCATGGGGGCATCCATTATATGTTAATGGAGTGCAATTGATGATTTATCAATTGAGGCAACTGTGTTTGTTGGACTAACAATCTTTCATGAGTTGTGAAGTAGGTTGAGTCCAAGAAAATGAAGAATCGGGAAGAAGAAGTCATCATGTGTTGATAAGCTTCAAGGATGAATCCCGAAGTGAAGTGAAGCTAGAAAAGGTTCATCATGTGTTGATAAACAAGAAGAAAGGATCCGACTTGGAGAGAAGATGATGAAAATCATAAAAGCTCCAAGTGGATGTGCTAGAGGCAAAGGTATAACTAGCTAGGGCTAAGGATGTGTTCCTAGTCTTTTATCGGTCTAGGTGTTTGGATGGGAGACCGGGTTGCTAGTATAAGTTGCCCTACTATTATGAGGGGTTGAGTCTTATTGCTTGAGCTTTATTATGTGTTGATGAACTCAATCCGGTTCACTCTAGCTCATTCTCTTGTTTGGATTTTGCATGAGCTAAGTATTTACATGAGTTGCAAATAAGGGACCTCATGCTTGCTTCTTATTGAATCTTAATCGATTTGGTTGTTGCATGGAGCTAAATTTGGCATGTGTTGCAAAAAGTGAGAGCTCACGCATCGGTGTTTTAGCTTGTGATTTAATCATGTATTGATCATCACAAGGCTAAGTAAAGTTTATACTTTGTGTTAGCAAAATGTGTTTTTGCAAAATATTGATTTGTTATTTGTATTTGCAAATAAGCTAGAGGTTATGGGTTTCGATCCTAGAGCATGTGTTGGCATTTGCAAATGTGTTTTGCAACATGTTGTGATCATGTGTTGATCCTTACAAGGCTAGAGGATTGATCTCATAGCTTCTCGGTTTATTTGCAAATGTGTGTTGTAAATGAGTTGTGGTTAATGTGATCTTTTGGAGAATGTGAATTGGATTTACAAATGTGTTTTGCAAAATATTGGTGTTCATGCATTTGATCTTGGAGCAAGTGAGCAGATGTGTTTTGCAAAATTGTTTTGATCATGAGTTGATCATCACATGACTCAAGATTTGATCTTATGGTCTCTCGCTAGCTAGCTTGTAGTCAAGCTTTTGATCAAGTCTTTGTGAAGGATTTCGAAAATCAGATTTTAGACTTGAATGACTACATTAGAGTCTTTGTTTTAGTGATATTTAAAAATATCTATGGTTGCTTAAATCTTTAAAATGTGTGGAAATTGTAGCCCTCGTGATAAGCTTCGTATAGAGTCCAAGATCACCTAAATCGGAGTTCGGGATAAAAAATTTTGGGCATTTTAGTAGCCGAAGGAGTGGTATGATTGCCTTAAATCCAGTATGACCTGGGTCACCTTGGTGTGTTTTTTCCAGAGGAGATGTTTTCGGGGTAGACAGCCCAGTTTGACCGGACCCCCTCCGGTCATACCGACCGAGGAGCAGTCATACCGGCCGGGGTGCGGTATGACCGAATTTTCTGAGTAACGGCTAGTTTTTTTCTAGCCGTTGGACTAGAGGTCAGTCATACCGACCCTAGGGCGGTATGATCGGGTTTTTGCACATTTTTTCCCAATTTTCCCCCTAACGGTTAGTTTTTCTTGTGGAAGCTATATAAGGAGCCTTGGGGCTGGTATTTGGTGTTTTGTTGACTTTGGGGATGGTTTGTAAGAGTTGTGTGCATGTGTTGCTCTCTTCTATTTGGTTTTTGAGCTAAGAATGAGCCCTAATTGCTTCAATTAGGAAGTGGATTGAGGGACTCTTGTGCATGTGTTGAACTTGAGGAGGATCCTAGTGCATGTGTTGCACTTAGGAGGTCACTGGAGTGCATGTGTTGCACTAGGTGAAGTTCAAGCGGAATGCTTGACTTGTTACTCTTGGAGGTTACTGCCTCCTAGATGGAATAGAGCGTCGTGCGTGGGAGGTCTCAACGGAGGTTATGAGAAGCCCCGATAAAAGTTTCTGAAGGTCGGTGTTCGCCTACCCGAAGGGGTAAAGAAGCAACCACTAGTGAATTCGTGGTGGGTGCTCAATTCGTGGAGCTGGTCCAATGTGTTTGGGCTAACCTCAACGTGGATTAGGGGAGTCCGGCAAGTCTCCGAACACCACAGTAAAACATCGGTGTGTCTCTTTGTGTTTACTTGCAATTCTTATTTATATTATTACAATTTACATTCCTACAATTAAATTGCTTGATTGTTTTTAGGATTGCATATTCTTGTTAGAGACATAGTTAGCTAGTGCACTTAGTGAGCCTAGTTGACTTAGGGTTTAATTGTCAAAACCTTAGTTTATCGTTTTCGCATCTAGTATATTTTAGGTTTTGACATAAGAGTACTTAGGCAAGATTTTAATCATAGAAGGAATTTTTAAAGCCGCCTATTCACCCCCTCTAATCGGCATCCTTGATATTACACCTCCTCGCCACGCCGCCATCTCGGCCATGGAGATTGAGGCCACCTCAGACATGATTCAGCTTTTCGCAACTATTTAAGGCGTGCACTGACTTCGTTTTGTCGTGTAGATCTAGAAACCTAGCTCAATCCACCAAATAGCGTTGTGGTTTCGCTGAATTTAGGGTTTTTCGTCGTGCACCGCTGGATCGGAAGAAGCTTCAATTCGCCATCATCCTTGGCTCTCGGGGCTCGTGAGTGGTCGCATCGGAACCGCCGTCACAAGAGCTATGTGGTGCTCACCTTGGATTGGCCGGAGGTTCACCAAAGCACCAGATTGCCATGGAACCCTAACATCACTAGAGAAGAAAGGTCACCACCACCATTCCTGGTCGCTGGAGGAGGTACGTGCATCAGTAAGATCATGATGTGAAGTAGGTTCTAGCGCCGCCATCGCTGGTCATCGGTGACGACTGTAGGGCTCTACGCGCCGTCGGCTGAGGTGGCACGACCCGATGATTGACACGTGGTTGCCACATAGCAGCCATGTCATCGCCAAGTCAACCAACACGCTGACATGTGGCCTGGTAGGCTAGCACAAATTAAAAATTCTGCCTATCCCAAGAGGCCACACAAGTAAATGATCATGGATTACAGATCGTTACCACTAGACGCGCAGTGCAGCGGAAGAAGATGTCGAAGTAGATCGACGTTGCGCGTACTTGTATGGTTGTCGAACAGTAGGATCAATCTAAGCGATAGCCGAGCAACAAGCTGATCCTTCGACTTTTGGACTGGTCCAAACAGTCGTCCTCGAACAACACCTCAATAGTGCAGTGCCTCTATCGGTATCACACGTTCGGGGTTAAAACGCCAAGCGTCGTGGTGCTAGCACCGTACACACGACAAAGATGGTGGAGGACGGCTAGGGTTTCAGTGGTGGTGCAACTCTTGCATATAACTTCTGCCTCAAACCCTAAGCCTACCTCCCCTTTTTATAGCCCTCGGTGGCGCCCAACGCTTGAGCCCAATTTGAGTCCATATTCAATTCGGTCCATTAGAACGGATTCAATTCGAACTCTAATAACTGATTGTAAATGTTCCAAACCCCTTAATTTGTGACCCTATAGGTTCATATATATTTAGACATGACTCAGAAATATCTTTTCGATCGATAATCGATAGCGATCCCTAGCAGTTAATATCGATTCCCAAATATTCATAAAGCATCGAACGAATCTACTATAGTGTGATAATGTCATGTTCCCTTTGCCTCAAGATATCAGATTGAACTCAAGGCGTGAGCCGTGTCATCCTCTGGCAGCTCGATGCATTCACTCACACCGTAGTGGATTAATTTATCTGGATTGACTCTCAATCACATTCAGCATTGTGAGACCCCGTTCTGATGAACAGGAACCTCCATGTGATTACTGTGCTATTCCCTGGATCAGTAGCTAGCACTCACATGTTTACAACAATTGGAATCACAACCACACCACAAATAATTACAGCGGAAACTAATACATAAAGGAAAAGCTACAACTCAGATAATAAAGCAGCAAAAGAAGTAATATCTTGTAGTTTGCCCATCCGACCCGCAGGCAACTGACAAGGCATAAACTCCAAATAGAACACGACGAAGAAGATCCCGCAACCTGCGACGAAAGAGACTCGAAACCTCGCTAACTCATCCACCTAAAATAATAATTAAGCAAGGGTGAGTACTTTACGTACTCAGCAAGACTTGAGCAAAACCTACAATATATGCAGGCCATTACAAAGGAAAGGCTAATACAGTTAATTTGCATAAAGCGAAATTGAATTGTAAAACAAGTTATCATTTGCAAACGGAATTTATAAAAGCAAGTTGATTGATAAGAAGTATATACAACAGTAAGTAATACTCACAGTCCTCCATGACGTGAGTTCGAAATAAACCAAACCACAAGGTCCATCAATGCCAGCCCTTCGACATAAAACAACAGTTGCTAAAAACAAGTTCAGACCAAACCCATTTTAGAAAATACCAAAGACTCTAACATTGGGAGGATCTTCCCCAAGTGCCCATAACCGCGGGCACGGCTAATCGATTAGATCTTACACTCTGCAGAGGTGTACACTTTACCCACAAGGATTGATCAATCTTTTCGCCAGAACAATTAACACACTTCCTTTGGTGTGTCAGCAAGGAGATCATACAGAGCCGTTACATTATCTAGACGTGGCTTTACACCACCGGGGCGTTAACCTCACCACAAGACAGAGACACTCACCCAAGCCGTGGATCCACATTTATCACACACAACACCACGCTCTGTCTGTGGCAAGGCGACACCGCTGCATTGGTATGTAGAAACCCCTACGCATGCATTCGACTGAATGCTGTGCAATCTCCCGCCTTCCATAGATGCAAAGCCACATCTAAACAACTTATTAGGCTAAGACCCGCCATACAAGCCCTTGTGGTTGCACGAAAACATGGATCTACAACATCCCATTTGCTCGGTCCTTAATCCGACACGGCGATACTCCACCCTACACTACGTGCAAACCTGTCGCACATCCGGCTATTGCCAATAATCGCCCGCGTCAAACCATAGTTTTATTTTGGGTTTTTAATCAAACTACCAGCAACTATTTTCCCACAAAGGACCATTCAGGTTTCATACAAAACATTTCAGGAAACAATTTTAATCATGATCATCTGCCCCACAAAAAGCTAAAGCATGGCTAAGCAGGATTAATATGATCGCATATACCCAAAATGACATTAAGTATTGTCAAGCCTTATTCTATGGTTATCAAGGTTCACATGTGCATAATTATCAAGGAGTTTCATGAGACAACAGGTATATCTACCAGTACCACAAAATAGTGAATTTACTGAAAGTAAACGCATGCATGAAACAGTTTAGTAAATACAGTGCAAATCAAATACTGGGATCAAGATGGTCAAAGGGGCGCTTGCCTTGCTTAATCATTGCTTACGGTGAAGACGAGGTCGCAATAAATGAAGTCGACGAAGGAAACAACGACATCGGGTTCTACACGTCGTTCAACGAAAATAAAGCAAATAACAAGCTTTAATAAGGGCAAAAAGGAAACAGACAGCAAATCAAATAAAGATTCACTACAGAAAACAGGAATATATTAGGGTTTGAATTGGATGATTTCACATCTCATGATTTAGATAATTATACACTCATGCAGCTAATGGCTTTCATGATGAACAAAGCAAGGTTCCTTTAAAAGATTAACTATACTTGCTTTACTTAATTCAAGAGGTTAAAATTATGATTTCTTACATTTCTAACTTCGAACTATAGATGCTAAAATTATTTGGATTAGTAAAATTAAGATATTAGATCATTATGCTAGATGATATGAACAAATAGCACTTAACCCTTAGCTGATTAAGCATAATAAGAGGTTTCGAATATGTTAGATTTGCTAGGATAGGTTATCGGTTCCATATTCATGGTCTTTAAGAAAGTTCTGAAGTTACAAATATCTTTATTAAAGACTTCTTCATTACTACCGATTCATATTATAAAGCTTAGAAAACATAATACTTAGCGTTATTTAACTAACACGATTTATATGGAAAGCGTGATGAAATATGGTTATTTCATCATAATAATATAGTATATACTTTGGATAATGTTTATAAACAAATTTTATGAATTATAATGTTTAGCTAAAGAGATAAATGCATTGCTGAAAAAGCTATCATGACACTAAAGTTTACGTTGATCGCAATCGGCCAAAAATGGCTACAACTATTCTTATCATATTAGGGTTTTCTATAAGCAAAAACTATATGAACCATAAGTTATAAATAAAATATTTTCTTAGAACATAGTAGTGCATATCCTTAACATCATTTCTGAACTGATCTTCATAACATTACCATTTAGATGAGACATTCTACGGGCTGTCGAAAAGGCTTAAGTGATTCTATTACTTTAGATAACATAACACGTAGGGTTATGTTGCTAGTTCATTTTACATGTAAAACATAGTATAACAAAACACTTTCTTTAAAATACAGTAGTATGCACTTTACAGAGTATTTCTACACTATTTTCATAATTCTTTTCATTTGGACGAGACACTTTATAAGCTACTGAAAATGCTTAAGCGTTTCTAACTTTACACAATAAAGGCTCGATTTCCGATTTAAGTTTGCGATTACACCTTATAAGATAATCTATCCATTTTTCAGGTATAAACCTGGAATGACTATAAGAGCATTTCAAAGTTAGTTTTGTGATATTTGGCTTTTATCCGAAATGTTTTCCATATAAATGATCACTAGGGCCTAATATGGACTTAGTTCAAACTTGTACAAACATGAAGTACTTCTGCATAACTAGTAAGGATATTACTTCTCAAGATTCTAGGATTTAATTTTGTCAAATTCGAAGTTCATTTGTGGAAGTTATGACTATTTGGATTATACAAGTATTGAAACTTCGATTATTAGGTTAAATGTTAATTTACGACCTTATGATAATGATTCTTGCTATACTACATGATCTGATCATGCAAGGCATTCAGGAAATAATTATTCATGCATTAGGATTTACTAAAGATATTCTCTTCACACCTGGTTGATTATACTCAACTCTTTAAATATATATATATATAATATGGAGATATATATTACTTAAGAATTTAAGTACAGACTACAATTCACTATGGTTATTTTTGTTGTAACAGATAACATAGTACTAAAGAGCTTTTCACTTACCTTTTTACTTATTTATGAACTTCATTTATATATTAGTTACTTATATATACATTTTCCATTTAAACCATCTATTATTCATATCACATATCTAAAGCAAGTTCATACCTTAATTATTTTAGCATAATAAGGTATCTTACTGTCATTCAAGTGTTTATAATTCAATTTTATTTATTTTAGTTTTCTTTCATACAAGTTATCCATTTTTGATTATTTATTCTATTGAGAATAACCTTTAATGGGAAATGATTTAAACAAAGGTAAAATATAAATATTTTTATATATTTGAGTTCCTGGATGTATAAAGATTCTAATAAATTTTTTTTCATGACATTCTAAGTTTATCTACAACATTTTAATATGTAGAATACATTGAGCCCTTTCATTCCAATTTGAATTTCAAATTAACCCGGTACTGTTTTTCAAAATGTTTTTGCATATTATGTAACTACAAGACTTTAGATGATTTTAGAACTTTGTTTCATTCCATTTGGAATTATAATGCAAAAGATATAGCTAATTAAATTGCCTCGGGTATGAAATTCCAAAGAAAATCAAAAATACGTTTTCACAAAGACAATGGCGTCTTTCACTGATTTGAACTGGAAGAGCTCACTCACTGACAAGCCGGACCCGCCGCGCAGTGAGAGAGAGCAGAGCTCCGGCTAGGGCAGCTCGCCGACGAGGCTACGACGACGGAGGAGCTCGGCCGATGGCACCTAGAGCACCAGCTCGACGACGCGCACTCGATGGCGGGGTTGATTTTTACCGGAGATGGCTGGAGTGAGCTGCCACCGAGAGGGGGGCGGCGGCAACGGCGGGTGCTCGCCGGAGAAGAAGATGGGTTAGGATCCGGCCGAATGGGTAACGTTTTAAGCACCAGCGTGATACCTGGGTTCCATTTTGGCGATACTTCAACCGAGAAGCACCAACCCGAAGCCGCCACCGAGCTGAAATGGGAAGAAGAAGAGGGTTGCGCGGTGCTACGGGTAACAAGACATGAGAACGAAGGTTGGTGGGTGATCCGGGATGCACTAGAGTGCTTTAGACTCAATTAATTCAAATCTTCTCACCGGTTGGCTTGAATTGCTTTCACCCTCTTCGCTACTGGCGACAACAAAGTTGATAAATGAACTCGGCAGTGTTCTGGGAGGAACGATCAAGCTGCGAGATTTGATATTGGTGAAGAGGCAGCAGAATGATGATGCTTCTCTGGCTGCTACTCCTCTTCACTAGATGGTCGGTGATCTTTGGTTGAGCTTCTTGCTCCTGTGGTCCTCCCAAGGCCTTCTCGATCTTCTTGAGTTTTGCTTCAGGCTATTGGGATGTGATAAGGCTTTCTGATCTTCATGAGATTTGGCGTGGGAATGAAGACTCAGTGGCTGGCTTTGGCGTGGGAGCTCTGCATTTGGATTGTGTGCTGATTTGGTTGCCTAAAGGATGAAGCTTCTGGATGAGGTGAGGTGTCCCCAAAGAACAGCACACAGCATGGCTCTAGTGCTGGACGTGAAAACTGCTATGAACCAAGTTGGAAAATTTCGAAACTTTTTGAACATGGTCTACTGGGAGTGGTTAGATTTTAGTAAAATTTTGGGGTTAAAATACCGCATGTTTAATTAATTAAAATTCTGACACTGTGCACTGCTCAGAATTTTGATTTCGGATTTTGATTTAATTAAAGGTGAAAAAGTTATTATTTATTTTTCAAACTTTTTTTACTCGTTTGTACTTGGTTAAGAATGTCTATATAAAAATTTCAAGTCAAAATATTAGGTATTTATTTTATAAAAATTCTGACATGGAAATTTTCAGATTTTCAATGCCTCTGTTTTCGAATTTTTAAATGGTCTAAATGACATTATTAATTCCTGATATTTTTACCACAGGTAAATATTGACTTAAGGATATTATTGTAAATTTTTCAGGAGTAGATGAGTTACGAAAATTGTATAATAAATCTGTCCTTGCACTATTTAGAGTTACCATGGTAAAATTTTCTAACTTTTACTTTTACCATTTTACCATTTCCCATTTACTAATTCTAATTGTTGGATTTCCATACAATACAAAAATCCAAAGAAATTCAAATAAGAACCAATAAATTCAATAAAACTTATAAATAAATATTTTCAAATTTAAAATATTTATTTTTATATTACTTTATTTTTCGGGATGTTACAAGCATGGCCATGCACTTCCTTAATCCATCTACCTCGAGGGGCTCAGAGATATCTCTCCGTTATGTAAGAGGGGTAAATTCCATCTTGATCATTCATGTACCTCAACATGTTTCATAGTAAATCCGAAAACTACCTTTATAACTACTTAGTTAAAGAGTAGCGTTTGACAGTCCCTAAGTAAACCATTACACATCTAGGAAACCAATGACAATCTCAGGTCTAAGGATCATACCTACACTATGTATGAGACCAACTGATGACACATAAGAATATATATAACAATTCTCGCAGTGTCTCATATGGGTCTATCAAACGCATGTTCTCCAACATATGTCTACATTATTGATTAAATATCTCTATATCTCTATGACCCCATGAAACATGATCATCAATCAATACATGTGTTGATCTATGAAATATAATCGCCCTATATTATGATAACCGATCAAGGATAACTTGAATTACATTGATATATGAAAAGAGTTTCATGAACAAGTCACGTACTTGTTGATCAATCCAATAGATATTTATTCAAAGGACAAAAAATTATATTGTTTCATGAACATAAGACGTGATACAATTATTTCCATGTTTGCCTCAAGGGCATATCACCAGCAGTAGTTGGGTCCCACATATCTGTCAGATTGGTTCCATGAGCCCGATCCATCATGGACTCAAACCAAATTGTGGACCTGGTCTATGGACAAGTGAGACCCACATGTTGGTGTAATGAGGATTTTTTGGATTATTTTTTTTGGAAAAAATTATTGCTGACGTCAACACAATGCCATTAACTGATTTTTCAGTAGAAAAATAATTCAAAAATTTTGGAGTTTCTCATTTTCTGAATTTCTCTTTTATTTGAATATTTTGAGAGCTTATTCTTCTTCATATGAGCTCTGATTGAGGCGATTCAAATTTCTAAATTTTTTTTAAATTGAGATTTATGTAATGGTGAATTTTATTTGATTTTAGGAATTTGTTTGCTCCCTAATTTGTATTTATTTATGTTTTTTCTCTCGATTTGTGCAGACGTCGAAGTACCCGTATCATTTGAAGGTGAAGCGTTGACTCAAGATCAAGCTCTAGATCAAGACAAGGACCTTGTTCATTGCAAGTTGTGCTTTGATCATGTTGAACCCAATTTTGTAAATGCTATATTATTTTAAATTACTGCATGTTATTTTGTGCTTAGAACTGTTCTCAGTTAATTTGGGATTTAGCTATGCAACCCAATTGGAGTATACCTACCTTGTCATTTGTATGCCATGATTATTTGTCACTATAGGATGGATAATTATTAGTTGGTTGTTAATAGATGCCAACGTGGGATGGTTAGATCGTGTGTAGTTGCTTAGCTATGCCATGTATAACTTATGTCTTTTGGAAGTGAAAGTTCAAATTGACTCATGGATTGTGGAACATGCTTCTGAAAAGGGGTGTCATGTGTTGTTGCACAGTGATGTTGAGTCGTTGATAGCATGTTTTGTATGATAATCAACTGAGGTGGTAAATAATTTAGATTAGGCCAAGTGGCAAGAGGATGTGTGCTATGGTGGGTCTGTATGACATTTGGGTTAATGTAGAAGTCTTATCTCAGTCAATTAAGGACTTAACTGTAACATCTAAAAAATTGCCCTAATATTATTTTATAGTTATTTGTGCATTTTATGATTTTCTGGAATTTATTGGATTTTTCTGGAATTATTTGAATTAATTTCAAATTAAGTATATTGGTCTTTTTGTGAAAACTAATTATAATTATGCAAAGTTAATATAGGGTTTAGCCAAAAATATTTTATTTGAGTTCAAAATGTCTCAAAGTATTTTTGAGATTTTTCCTCGTACTTTTATTGCCTAAAACAAATCAAATAATTTTCTGTAATTATTTTAAAAGGAAAATTCGTGGAAAATTTGAGTGAATAGTAACGGGACGGGCCCATTACTGTGCGCTTGCGTTCAGCCCAATCCGGCTCGTTTCGACCGAAACCCTAACCCTAGGAATGTTGGCTATTGGATCTGCGTTGGATGGCTTGGATCAAAGCGCATCAGAAAAGGAAATGATCTTCTCGCTGCTGTTGGATTTCGCGTTCGGCTCAGATGGTGCCACGTTGCGGGAAATCATGACCATTGATCGCCGATCGAACGGTTGGTGGTTGTCGTCTTCGCGCAGGACTCGGAGCGCGCCGTCGCCGTGTCGGAGCCAGACTCCGCCGCCGTGTCGGCCTAGGGTTTAGGTTTGTGCATGCATGCCGAGGCTATTTAAGAGGAAGCGGGTACCCCGAGGATCGCCACAATGCGCAACATTTTTTCCCTAAAGCGTCGTCGCCTATGCCGCCGTTATCCGTGCGTTAGAGCTCGTCGAAGTTGGTTGAGAGCACCACTGAGGTTTTCTACGTCTTCCGTCACCGTCAAGCCGTCTTCCGTCGCTTGGGCTACGGGATTGAGTTCGTCGGACTGCACCGCGTTGGATCCCTATCGTCTCGTCGCCTGGAACTCGTCGGAGCGCCGCGCCGTGTGTCGTCTTCTTCACCGACGGTGAGAAGCTTCGCCGTGCCATCGTCGTAGACTGGCGCTCACGTTCAACAGTCGGATCTCAGGGTAAGCCGTTAGATGCGAGACACGTGGACGATTCTGTGACCCCGCGTGTCTCAAGCCTCGGATCAAATCGTGGCCATCGATCTCAGTGCACGGCTCAGATTGTGCCGATCCGTGGGCCAATCGCAAGAAGACGCTTGGCGGTGTTGGGTTCGAAGCGTCGTGCACCGAGTATACGGTGGATGGGTGCCGTGCTGTGGACCGGGCGTATAGACTGAGCCATGAGGTGGACTTTGGTCGCGCCACGTGTCGCGATGATGTCATCGCTTGCCTCATGTGGTCCACGGGAACAGTACCCTAGTCCAGGTGAACTCCGGATTTCATGGACCCAGTCTATGCACCGAGAACATGTGTCAGATTTTGATTGGTGCACGTGTCGCCGACGGGGTAATTAGGAGTTTTCAGTATAAAAATAATTCGGGAAATTCGAATTTTCTAATTTTTGTATTTTTCAGTATTTGTTCAAACTTCAGAAGGCTATATATTTTGCATTTTAACTCGGATTTGGGTGATTCAAATTTCTAAAAATTTGTAAAATTGATATCTATTTAATGGTTAATTTTATTTTATTTTTGGAGTTCATTTTCTCTATATTTTAATATTTATTTGCTTTTCTCCTTCGGTACGCGTAGACGTTGAATTGTGCGACACTTCGGAGGAAGATCTGTCAACTCAAGATCAAGTTCCAGAGCAAGATCAGAACCTATTCCAAGGCAAGTTGTGCTTTGATCATGTTTAACCAATGTTTATAAAATTGCTATATTGTTTTACTCTTTTGCATAGTATTTCAAGTATACAATTGTTTCAAATTAAATTGGGATTTAGTTAATCTACCAATTGGTCTATACCCTACCTTGTCATTTGCATGCCTTGATCTATTGTCACCTTAGATTGGCTAATACTAAAATCAACATGGGGAGGTTAGAACGTCATAGTTGCTTAGCTATGCCACGTCATCACATGTACATGAGTCATCAATGATTAATCTTGACTAATGGAATATGGAACAATGATGTGAACTTGTGTGTCATGTGAGATCACACAATGAGATTGAGTTGTAGTGGCGAGTCATGTCACGCAACTATGTTGAATTGTTGATGGCACATGATGCTTGGTAATCAACTGGGGAGTAATCACTTAGATTGGGGCAAGTGACAAGGGGCGAGTATGCCAAGGTGGGCCCGATGGGCAGAGGGTATGTGGAAGTCTTGCTTCGATCATCCTATGGACTTAACCTTGCAAGTCTTTGACCCGAGTTAACCATGCAACCGCATGTCTGGTATGGGACAGCCTAGCTGATTAATTTGCAATGTCTTAGTTTGGTACTATCATTGGCAGTGTGAGTTCCCGAGTTATGGAGTAATTCACAAGGCGCAAGAGGGGGGCCTAGTTGTGGTTTTCAGACCCACCAGTGTTGAAACCTTAGTGGGTAGTATCAAGTTAAGGTAGGTGCATTGTAAAGGCTTTGTTATAATCACACGCCTTTGTGGTGTATGGTTGTATCGTGTGGGTAAAGTGCATAACCTCTGCAGAATGTAAATCTATTCGGATAGCCGTGCTCACGGTATTGAGCAATGCTCGGGAATTACAGTTAAGGGTTAGCTTAATTAAATAGAAACTTGGTTGGGATGGCGGAATTGCCATGAGGAAGGTTGAACTTGACTTAGGAGTGGAAACTTGGTTTACTTGGTAAATGTTGAATCTATCTATTACTGTTATTTACTTTACAGTCTTTACAATCTATTTATTGTATTTGTTCACAAATTCTGCTTATTGCAAAATAGATGTAATAGCCTTTTCCTTTGGAATAAACCTTGCATATAGTTACATAGAATTGCATTATGTGCACAACTTGTTGAGTGCTTTAAGTACTCACCTTTGCCAAACAACAACAATCAAAAGTTGAAGAGTCTACACCTTTGTTGGAGGAGGAGTTCCAGGAGGACACGGGTCGTTAGGGTCCGAGCCTTGTCAGTTGCCTGTGGTGAACTGATGAGTCATCTACGTCTTCTATTTCCGCTGTTTATTTCTTAGTTTATATTTCAAGTCTAGCCCTGCGTGGCTTAATAATGTAAGTTGGTCAAAAGATCATACACTTAGCTATATCAATAAATAGAGTAATATTATTATTATCGTTGAGTATGATGTGATATGTACCAATGTTAAGCTGTGTGCACTAGCGTTGATCCTGGGACTAGTTTGGTAAACACAGTGAGTTCGAATCAGTGGATTCAGGTCCTTACATTAACCTTGCAAGCTATTGAACTGGGCTAATCATGTAACCACATGTGTGGTATGGGCTAGACTTAACTCAGTAAGTTACCGAGTTTTGACATATGATTTCTCAGGTGGATAACCAAACTGTATGTGCGATCAGGGGAGGGTGTGTGCACTGGCCTCACACCTTGAACAAGGATTGTTCCTAGTCCAACGATAAGTCCCTCTTATTTTTCTGCTCTGTGTGAGGGAAGGAATAGTGAGTCAGGCTTGTTGGGAGGGCCTATGTTGGGATAGAGTTTCTAAAAGGTTGTCACGATCTCTTCGCCACACACCTAAGGAAGTGTGTCATCGCATGGCAATATGAGATGATTATGTCTTGTGGGTAAAGTGTTTAACCTCTGCAGTAGGGCTGCAAATGGAAATAGAATTTTTGACACTTCTGGAGAAAAATGGAAACAGAAGCCTTTTTTGGGAAACGAAAACGAAAAATATTGGTACGGAAATTAAAGCGAAAATTGTTTGCCAAAAACGAAAACAGAGACAGGAGAGCCAATTCTGACAGAAACAGAAACGATAATTCCGTATAAATGAAACTGGAAATTCCATTTTCAAATTTAAATAATACCAGAAATATATATTGCTTTATAGAAAATAGCAAATAGAGTTAAACAATTCTACAAAAATTCTCAAAAATATTTTATAACATTTTAAACTTAGGGAAATTATTTCCAGCAAGATTTTGGATTTGTTTTTCTCAAAAAAATTATTTATTTAAATCTATAAATAGCAAAAAAAAAACCATTAATTAAATGCTGAAAATTCAGAAAAAAATTCAAAAAATCCGAATTAAATACTCAATTAAAGTATTTTCAAATGTTTAGTGTGTTAAACTGTCAGGACCCGAATATACAAATCCGGACCCTTTGTGTATACTGCACTAGTCTAGGATCACACTTGTGCACACATACTCAACATAGATGAATATCACAATCATACACAACGGAAACATTATGAAGGACATCATATATTAATTAATACCTGTTGAATGACCTTATGGTCAACTTACATGACTATGCCTCGCAAGGCTGAATAACAAATTAAACTGTAGCAGAATGAAAACGTAGATAAACCTTTGAGTATACCATAGGCAACTGACAAGGCTCGCACCCTAAACATTCATCTCCTTCTGGTACATCTCCTCCAGCATTGGTGTAGACTCCTCAACTGATGATATTGTTGTGGGCAAAGGTGAGTACTTAAAACACTCAACAAGTTGTGCACAGAATGCAACTCTAACATAGCTATATGCAAGGCTTATTGCAAAGGAATGGCTAATATGGCTCTTTTGCAATAAGTAGCATTTATGAACAAATACGATAAATAGATTGTAAAGACAGTAAAACAAATAATAGTAGTAAATAATTTCAGCATTTCTCAAGTAAACCAAGTTTTTAATCCTGAGTCAAGTTCCAACCTTCCATATGACAATCTTGCCATCCCAACCAAGTTTCCATTTAATTAAACTATCCCTTAACTATAATTCCCGAGCTTTGCCCAATACCGCGAGCACGGCTATTCAAAGAGATTTACACACTGCAGAGGTTATGCACTTTACCCACACAACATGATCGTCTCTTGGTGCCATTCAATTAACACACTTCCTTTGGTGTGTCAGCGGAGAGATTATGACAAAGTCTTTACAAAGCTCTGACCCAGTACTACCCGCTGAGGTTTCAACACTGAAGGGTTAAACCGCCACAACAGGGCCCCCCTCTTGTGCCATGTAAGTTTATCCGTGAACCTAGGACTCACACCACTGATGGTAGTACCAAAGCTAAAGCATTGCAAATTAATCAGCTAGGCTGTCCCATACTAGATATTTGGTTGCATGATTGACTCAGGTCAAAGGCTTACAAGGTTAAGTCGTTAAGATGATCGAGGCAAGACTTCCACATACCCTCTGCCCATCGAGCCCACCTTGGCATACTCGTCCCTTGCCACTTGCCCCAATCTAAGTGATTACCACCCCGATTGATTACCAAGCACCACGTGCCATCAACAAGTCAACATCGTTGCGTGACATCCCTCGTCACTACAACTCAATCTCATTGTGTGACCACACATGACACACAAGTTCATTAACATGTTCCATATTCCATTAGTCAAGATTAATCATTAATGATTCAAGCACATGTGATGACGTGGCATGGCAAAGCAGCTAACACGGTCTAACCATCCCATGTTGATTTTAGTATTAACGAACTATAATGAACCAATCTAGTGTGACAATAGATCATGGCATACAAATGACAAGGTAGGGTATAGATCAAAAGTTATATTAACTAAGTCCCAATTTAAATTGAAACAATTGTATACTTGAAATAATATGTAATATGGTAAAACAATATAGCAATTTTATAAACATGGGTTCAACATGATCAAAGCATGACTTGCCTTAGAAAAGCCCTTATTCTTTCTCTGGACTTTGGTCTTGAGTCGACGAATCTTCCTTGGATGCGTCACACAATTCGATGTCTACGCGAAACGAGAGAGAACACCAAATAAACACCAAAACAGAGAGTAGATAATCTTTAAAAATCAAGTAAAATTCACCATTAAATATATCTCAATTTTACAAATTTTTATAAATTTGAATCACCTCAATCAGAGCTCGTATGAGGGAGAATGGGCTCGTGGAAGATTCAAAAATCGTAAAAATAAAAAAATTGAAATCAAAATAATAAACCAAATTATTTTTAAAACGAAAAATCGCATTATTGCGTCGGTGTGACGTTATCACTGAACCGAACCAATCGCATCTTGACATGTGGCTGGGTCCATGCACCAGGTCCACAGAACCTCCTCTGGTCCACCGTGAACCCGACGCACGGCACCTCGATTACCTCACCGCCACGCGTTGGCACGCCATTGGTTCCTGGATCGGCACGATCTGCAAAGTGTAAATCTATTCGGTAATGCTCGGGAATTTTATTCAATGGTTAGATTTTATAAAATGAAACTTGGAAAGGGATGTTGTGTGCCATTGGATGTATTGAAAATTGTTTAGGGCTGTGTATCAATTTATTCTTAAGAAATACCTAAAATTTACTTATTACTCTCATTTGTTTTACTGTTATTTCAATCTATTTATTGTATTTATTTGTAAATGTTGCTTTACTGCAAAATAACCATGTCAGCCATAATTTGGAATAAGCCTCGCATGTAGTTATTTAGAATTGCATTCTGTGCATAACTTTTTGAGTGCATTATGTACTCACCCTTGCCACAAAAAATCAACATTTGAAGAGGAGTCAACACCTGCATTGGAGGAGTATCAAGAGGAAGCGAACATCTAGGTTGCGAGCCTTGTTAGTTCCCTGTGATATACTAAGGGGTTTATCCACGAGTTTATTTTCCACTGCAGTTTGATTTATTATAGTTTGAGACATGCGTGGCATAGTCATGTAAAATCGACTATAAGGTTAATCAACTATCGTGTATTTAATAAATAAAGTCTCATATTATATTTTCGCTGTGTATGATTGTGATATTCATCTATGTTGACAGTGTGTGCACTAAGTGATTCTGGACTAGTGCGATATACACAGGGACCAGATTTGCATATTCGGGCCCTAACAGTCGCTGACGAGTCGGATCTGGCCAGGTCGAGTGACCCTCTAGTCTCCCTTGCGTGCTTCGCCATCACATCGTCGGTAGCTCTCGTGTACCTTGCTACTCGTAGTGGTTGAGCCGTTCGTCGCCGGAGTAGTCGTTCCAAATTTTGAAAAGAAGAGAGATGTTTTGCTATTCACAACTATTCACCTTATTCCTTATTAGGAAGTTATATATACATGATTAGTTGTGCCTCATGGGTTACATGGGATGGAGAGCGGGGGGGAGAGAGTTAGACTACTCATATGTACATGAGTCTTAACACTCCCCCTTCAAACTCAAGATGGATCAGGATGATCTAAGGCATTGAGTTTGAGTAGATGAAGCCAATGTTGTTCTCGTGTATGAGAGGAGCTAGACTACTAATATGAACAAGTCTGCAACTTGAAGCTCCGAAGGAACATAATTGAGGTCAATGGTCAACTGCTGCCAATGAGACCTTGTAAATGATGCATCAACACTGACATGCTTAATCAACTCATGTTTGACTGGATCATTTGCAATCTAAATGGTGCTAATGTTGTCACATATTAGTGGCGTAGAAGCATCACACGAGGCACAAAGATTAGCCCAAGAGCCAACGAAGACAGATAATCTCTAAGGTGGTGGTGGCAAGGGCTTGAAGCTCGACGTTAGCACTAGAATATGACACCGTAGTTTGCTTCTTGGACTTCCAGGTAATGAGCGAAGTACCAAGAAAGATACAATAGCAAGTGATAGATCATTGACCAATAGAATCACTCACCCAAGTGGAGTCAGTACTGAAATGCTCGAGGTGTTTAGACTCCTACATGTTATATTTGTCGTGCTTGTTTTGAGCATTTCAGTCCTACATGTGGAGGTCTATATGCAGTCAGCCCCAAGACCACGCCAGAGATATCAAATACAACATGTAGGAGTTTCAACATCTGGGGGTGGCTACATATTGTAATATCCCAATTTTTACCTTTAATTTGTTTTTGGGCAATCTAAGATTTTTGGGAATCTTCTAGATTTTATTTGCAAATTAAATATTATCTTGGATTTAGCCTTATTGCAAAAAGTATTTAAATTAAAAAAATTAAGTGATCAATTTACAAAAATATTTTATTTGAGTTCTAAATGTCTTAAAATATTTTTATGGAATTTTTCAAGTATTTTTGCTATTTATTGGAAGCCTTTGTATTTTCTGTAATTATTTTAAAAGAGAAATCATTTGAAAATCCGGTTTTGCTCTTGGGCCGAAACCCTAGCCATCGGTCTGATTCATTGCGCCTGGCCTAGTTTTCACGTCGGACTAGTTGCTCAGCCTGGCCTGCCCAAGCCCTAGTAAGAAGACAGGTGGGCCCTATCCCATCCGAATCCGACGTGAACACTACACTCCCGCCGTGTCCGTCACGGCTTCGCCTCCGTCTCGGCCAAGGTAAGGACTCCCCGGCTAATATAAGCAGAGCCCCGTGACCACCTCGAGATTGCCGATATAAGCCCTAGGTTGTTTCGCCCCATTATATCACCATCTCATTGGATTTTGGAGTTTGTGCTTGAACCGCCATCAGAGAAGATCATGGATTCCACCGTCTCCGGTGAACCTCGAAGCCCAAGCTTGGTGCTGTCGTCTCGCCTTGGTCCGTTCTACCCCATGCGCACTCTAGTTTGGCCAGAGCATGACCAGAGCACCGTGCTATCGTGAAGTCTAAAGCGCCACCACTTTGTAGCTCACCGCCACCGTTCAAGGTCACCGGAGCTCAATCAGAGTGCATCACCAGGTGCGCGACGTTGAGACCTCGCCGTAGGTGCCTGCCGAAGTCACTACCGATAACCATAGGGGCCAGACCACCGTCGACCAACATGGCCTAGCCCATGTCTTGCCACATGGCAGGATGACGTCACCATGACACCAGCAAATCTAACATGTGGGGCCTACATGCCAGCATTAGTGGTTATTTTCCTTTTCAAAAATAATTCGGCTGAAAATCGAAATAGTTGATGACGTCATATTTTGATTTTTCTTTAGAAAAATAATTCCAAAGTTTTATAAAATCATTGCTTTTCTTTTTCTCTATTTTCAATCTTCTCAGAGTCTGGTCTCCTTCATACGAGTTACGATTGAGGTAATTCAAATTTCTAAATTTTTTCTAAATTCAAGCTTTACTTTTTGGTGAATTTTATTTAATTTTAAGAGCTTGTTGTATCTCTGATTCGTACTTATTTTGGTATTTACCTTCATTTTGCATAGACGTTGAAGTGCTAGGAGCGTACAAGGGTGAAGAGTTGACTCAAGTTTAAGGTTCAGATCAAGATCAAGAATTATTCCAAGGCAAGTTGTGCTTTGATCATGTTGAACTCAGTTTCACAAATGCTATATTGTCTTAATCTATTGCATGTTATTTTATGCTTAGATCTATTTTCAAATAATTTAGGAATTAGCTATTCAACCCAATTGGATTATACCTACCTTGTCATTTGCTATGCCATGATTATTTGTCACCCTAGGATGGATAATTACTAGTGTTGCTAATAGATGCCAACGTGGGTTGGTTAGATCGTGTGCAGTTTGCTTAGCCATGCCACATATAACTGATATCTTTTGGAAGTGCAAATTCAATTTGGCTACTGGAATATAGAACATGTTTATAAAAGGGTGTCATGTGTTGTCACACCATGATGTTGAGTTATTGATGGCATGTGTTGCATAATAATCAGCTAGAATGGTAAATAATTTATATTGAGGCAAGTAGCAAGAGGCTACGAGCCAGGGTGGGTATGTGTGACATATGGGTTGATATTAATTGAAAGTCTTGCCTAGGTCAATTAAGGACTTTAACCTTGCAAGCATTTGAACTGGAATAATCAGACAACCACATGTCTATTATGGGCCAGACCTAACTCAGTAAGTTACCGAGTCTTGATATATGATATCTCAAGTGGATAACCAAATTGTGTGTGGTTGGAAAGGGTGTGTGCAGTGGCCTCACACCTTGAATAAGGATTGTTCCTAGTTCAACGATGAGTCTGTTTTATTCTTCTACTCTGTGTGAGGGATGAATAGTGAGACCAGGCTTGTCTGGAGTATCTATGTTCGGATAGAGATTTCAAAAGATTTTGTTATGATCTTCTTTGTCGCACGTCAATGGGTATGTGTAATGGCCGATATTATAAGATTGATCATATCTTATGGGTAAAGTGTATAATCTCTGCAGAGTGTTAATCTATTCGAATAGCCATGTCTCTGGTAATGGACAATGCTCGAAAATTTCAATTAAGGGACAGATTTTATAAAATAAACATGAGAATGGAGGTTGTGCGCCAATGAATGTTAAGGAATTTGGTTTAGGCTATGTGACAGTTTACTTTGAGAAATACTTGAAAGCTTTATTATTATTATTATTTGGTTTACTGTCATTTCAATCTAATTATTGTATTCAATTGAAAATGCTGCTTTATTGCAAAATGACTATGGTAGCCATTCATTTGGAATAAACCTTATATGTAGTTATAATAGACTTGCATTCTGTGCACAACTTATTGAGTGCTTTATGTACTCACCCTTACCACAACAAAATCATCAATTGAAGATAAGTCTACACATGCTTTGGAGGAGTACCAGTAGGAGGTGAATTACTAGCGAGCGAATCTTTTCAGTTGCTTGTGGCATATTGACGGGTTATCTACATAGTTTTCGTTCCGCTGCAGCTTTATCTATTAGAGCTTAAGCCCTGTGTGGCATAATAATGTAAAGTCAACCATAAGGTCAATTAATTGCCTTTTATTCAATAAATATAGTTGTAGGATTAAGGATAACCGACTAGAGGGGGGTGAATAGGAGGTTTTTAAAATTCTTCGGCTCTAATTTCAATAAATAGAAATCTAATCAAGAATTACAATTTTTGACAATTAAAGCCTAAATTATCTAGGTTTCACTAGGTGCACCAACAACCTACACTAGGCAAGAATACAATCCTAGCACAAGATCACTACACTAAAATTGCTATGAATGAAAATTGCATAAAAGAGACAAAAATCAAACCACGAAGGAGAATATAACTACCGGCCGAGCGGTAGTACCGCACCCCTATAGCGGTAGCGCCGACAGTAGCTGCGAGAGGAGTGATTTGTCTAATTTGTTTTTGGGAAAATGCAAGAATATTTATGTGAGCATTGAATTAAGCCATCTTCACTAAAAACATCAAGCTACTAGTCAAGAGTCCCTCTTAATAGTACGGCGCCTTAATCTAGCAATCCGATCTTTTCTCCAACATACCAAGATCGGGAAAAGCTATGAAAAGGTCCTTAGTTTTATATCTTGGCTCTTTAGCTTGACACAATGATCAATTTTTTGTTTTTCGATCCATCTTAACACATCTTCTTGCTTCATTGCATTCCTTGTCTATGACTAACCTGTTTTCAATATGCTTAAAGAAAATATTAGTCCTTTAATCACAGTTGTCATTAATTACCAAAACCAAAACGAATTTGGGGGCCTAGATCCTTTCAATAGCCTTTTATTGTGTTTCCACTGTGTATGATTGTGATACTTCATCTATGTTGCCACCGTATTTACTAGCGTGATCCTGGACTAGTGCAGTATACATAGAGGGTCCGAATTTGCATATTTGGGTGCTGACACATATAGACCTCCTCATGTAGATCACCATGAAAAAAAATATGTTTGACATCCATTTGTGATATAGTCCATGAGCAAACAGCCGCAATAGCAATGACAGTACGCATCGTGGTCATGTGAGCAACAAAAGAAAAGGTCTCATCATAGTATTTTCTATAAGACTACTTGAAACCTCTAGCAACAAGTTGAGCTTTGTATCGCTCAACTGAACCATATGATTTTGTCTTCACCTTATACAGCCACTTGTAAGTGATAGGAACTGCTTGAGATGGTAAAGGAACAATATCCCATGTGCATGTATGCTCAACTGCTACAAGCTTCTTAGACATAGCCAACTGCCACTCAGTTATACTGGCTACCTCCTGAGAAGTACTTGGCTTGGATAAAACACCAGCACGAAAAAGACACATCTCTCTACGGCCTGAATAGAGGAACATCACGGAGAAAATATCGGGATACTGCAGGAGGATTGTTAGAGTTAGTAGTACTGATCAGAGAATCAAGTGAAGGAGAGGAAGACTGAGGATCAGAATGAACCCTCAGTCGATAGACATAGTGGAAGGGCAAAGGAGAAATGTTAGTGGTTGCAAGAGCTAGAGGAAAAGACACACTAGAAGGAGGAAATGGTTAAGATAGTGATACTGGAGGTTGAACTGAAAGAGGAGCTGGTGAGAAAGAAGGTGAAGCTTGAGGCTGAGCTAAAGGAGACAAGCTTGATGTGGAAATAGGAGGTAAACACAAGAAATTTGTGGACTCTATGGTAGTAGAAGATGTAAGATGTGTGGAAGAATGATAAAAGAAGGGTGGACGCTCATCAAAGATCACATCACTAGCAAATATGACATGCTAAAGGATCATAGCAGCAATAGCCCTTATGCTTAGGACTATATCATAGAAAAACACACTCGGCTGATTGTGCACTCAACCTTGTACACTCACGGGGTGCTAGAAGAACATAACAGCTACATCCAAAGACACAAAGATGATCATAGTGTAGAGGTGCTCCAAATAGAACCTCACCATGACTCTTTCATGAAGTTTGGAAAAGGTTGACGATTGATGAGAGACTATCATAGACACAGCTTCCCTCAAAAGTGAGAGGAAACAAAAGTGGAATTGAGAAGAGTACGGACACCTTTAATAATGTGACGATGCTTGCGTTTAGAAACACCATTCTAAACATGAGCATCAGGACAAAAAAGCTGGGAAAGAGTACCCTCATATGACAGGAATTGACGAAAAGCTGATGAAACATACTCTCCTCCTGAGTCGAAACAAAAAACATGAATGGCAGAAGCAAATTGAGTATGAACGATTTGAGCAAAAGACTGGTAGATCAAAAATCAATTGTGAACGGTGTTTCATGAAGTATATCCAAGTATGTCAAGTGTGGTCATCAACAAAGATGACATAGTAACTGCAACCACCCTTTGAAGCAAAAGGAGAAGGACCCCAAACATCGAAATAGACTAAATTAAAAGGACGATCATATCTAGAAAAGCTAGAAGGATATGGGAGTTGTACTTGCTTGCCAAGCCTTTAACTCTTGCATTGAAAATTTGAGTCAATAGAAACAAGACCTAAAACACATTGATGAATCAAGGTGGAAAGACGTGATCCACACAAATTCACCAAGCAACGATGCCATTGAGATAAAGACTTGCAAATAGAAGTAGATGCAAAAGGGCAAATAGTAGATGAACTAGCAACAAGGGATAAAGAAGCAGGACTAGTATCGAGAGTGGAGGATACAGGAAGACTTAGACGATAAAAAACATAGAGCCCTACAGAACCACTCTTACGATGGCCCGTACCGATGACAACTTTTGTTTGACGATCTTGCATAAAGCAGGAGCTATCATCAAATCCAACAAAGTAGTTCATATCTACAAACAGCCCAACAGAGATGAGATTCATGGAGAGTGTAGGAACAAGTGAGACATCCAAAACTGCAAAGTAAGAGGTGGAAAGAGTTCCCTGATGAGTAATCATGCACAGTGTGCCATCAACTGTGTGAATCTTGGTGACTTCTGTATCAGAACGACGTGATGTGAGTTGAGATGGATCAGATGTCACATGGAATGAGACCCCTGAATCCATCACCCATGGGAGAGAATCACCCAACATAGGACGTGATGGTGCAATAAAACAAATAGATCCACTAGAAGATGCCTGCAATTAACACAATTGAGCCTGAAGCTTGTTCATCTGACTCTGAATCTGACTAAACTGAGTTACACAAGACTCCAAAGCACTAGTAGGGACAGAAGAAGCAATAGGAACAGTATCATCAAGGTGACATGGAGCATGTGGCAGCCTCAACTCAGAATGCCCCCAGACTCTGGAAAAAAACTATGACCCAAAATCCCATCAAGCCCCATGACATGGGGAGCGCAATATAGCAATGACACCATAAGAGAGTACCAATACCACCTCACCACTTGAAAAAGCAGTAGCAGCACAAAATAGTAGGACTTGAAATAGAATTAGCAGCTTAAACAATAATAGCACACAATAGTCCTAGCAACCAAGGTTACAGAAACCAGAAAAAATTCAGAATTTCTTGCTGAGAACTTCGATTTCGGCCGGGAACGAGATGTAAAATCTCGGCCGGATAAAAAAAATTGAAAAAATTTCAAATACTACAATAAATTTTGATAAATTTCACTAAAATCTCAAGATTTTTGACTGGATTTTGACTTTTGAGGACCGGATTTGGGTCAATAACCCTTAAGAATGTCATATTCTATGAAAATTTGCTAAAAAACCGAATTTTTGAGACGTTTTATAAAAATGTCAGAAACACTATCAGATTTTTATAAAATTGTACAAGCTTGATCATACTTTGAAAAATTTACGGTACCATATTTAGCAGCCTAATATAATACATAAAACTTTTCAAAATAATTTAACTTCATTTTTTATATTTAAAAATTCATAAATAGAATGAACATAACTGAGACAGTAACAGTGTTAGAATTTCATAAATTCACTCGATGCGATCATGATCCAAAAGTTTTAGGAGAGCTTAAAATTTTCCTTAGAACACTTCTATAAAAGTTTCAAAAATTTTAAACATGTTTTGATTACTCAATCAAATCTATAGAAGCAATACATGTAGCAGCGTAAGAATCAGGACAGCAGAACTTTCACAATTTTTGACAATTCCTAAAGCTTGATCATCATCTAAAAATTTTATGGGAAAATTATTGATGTGTTAGTACTATCCACAAAAAATTTCAAAATTTTATAACGTGTTTTAATTTATTTTTCATTCTATTGAATTTTGTCTGTCGGCCTTCAGTAGCACTGTCGGAATTTTTTAAAATTCTTTAAACTTGATCATTATCTGAAAATTTTATGGGAACAATATTGATGTGTCAAAACTATCCAAATTTTTTTTCTAAAGTGGTGTGCACCATTTTCCATTCGGTTGAAATTTGCGAGTCAACCTTTTAATTATCAGGACAGTAGCATCGTCAGAATTTTCAAATTCCTTAGGCTTGATCATGATCTGAAATTTTTATGGGAACATTAGTGATGTGTCAGGACTATACACAAAAATTTTAAAAAATTAACATCATTTCAACTATTTTTCGCTCAGTTGAATTTCACCGAGATTTCGGTAATTTCAGCCAAAATTAGGTTAAAGAGTCTGGCTTTCAAATCTTCTTTTTGAATTTTGACCAAATGTCGTCCAAAATACCGAGGTTTTTTTATCAAAAATTTGGATTTCGGTCACCTCCGAGATGAGATCTGAAAACAAAATTTAAAACCTTGCTACCAACACACCAGCAGCCACACTAGGACTAGCACCAAGCAACAATACAAGGACGATAGAGGCGGAGGCGGATCTGGAGCCCGGCAAGAGGAAGACACCAAGCATGCCGGATCTGGAGCACTGGCGATGATGAAGATGAGCGGACGGTGGATCGAGCTTCGAGTTCCCACGGCCGCGTGCTAACGGCGGATCGATCTCTGAGCTCCCATAGCCGCACGCAACCTTGGCTTCCTTCCCACCGGCCTCGGCTTCCTCCCCACAGCTACGCGACCTCCGGCGACAAGCCCGACATCAGTAGCAACGGAAAAGGTAGAAACCCTAACCCTAGATCTGCTCTGATACCATGCCAAATTTTGAGACGAAGAAAGATGTTTTGACATTCACTACTATGCATATATTTCATTATTGGAAAGTTATATATATATATAGAGGTTTAGCTGGGCTAATTACATGGTATATAGAGATTTAGTTAGGCCTCAATACATTAGTCAAGAGAGAGGGGTTAGACTACTAAAATTTACATTACTCTTACACCATGGTCATCACTTGTTATCTTAGAGCAAGTACAATAATAAAGCCAGCTGCTTACTCCATCTCCTATCATGTACAATAACTATCTCTAAAGGTTGGCTCTAGATGTCATGCATTAACTATCTCTTCTCTCTTGTAAGTAACTAATCTACCTATACTCCCGTGCAATACTTACTACTAAATAAGAGGCAGCTCTCTTCTCTCTCCTATTTTCTCACTCTTCACATAGGACAAAGCTGACATGAACATGCTAAGAGTAAGCTGAGGTGGCCTTATTGTACATGCCCTTAGGTTTGGACCACACCGCACCACCACGTGGGTGACGACCTGCACCTCTCCAATAGCGCCCATAGTCGCCGCCTCGCGCGATGGTTCGCATGCCACAGTCAGCGCACTAGGAAACGACAACTTTCCTTCAATCTTCTTCGTATAGAATTTTATCTGAGGTACAAAGCTTAGAGAGGTGTTTTCATAATTTTCTTTTTGACAATTGCATAAATAAATGGTAGATGGTGATTACTTATCTTTTCACTTGCTTTAAAATTTATGCAACTTGTATTGGAAGGGAAAACATAGAAGCAATAATATATATATATATATATGATATTCTACATCTGCGTGTAGAATAGCTTATTCTAAACGCCAACCAATTTTGCAGTCCGATTGAGCCACGCATAGCATTAATTAGTCTGAACCCGAACCCGTTCATGCAGGCGTAAATCATTAACCTGAATGTGAATCGTTGCTTGACTGTATGGTTGATCATTGGTCATGCATGCATGCACACGACACATGATTAATTGTACAATTAACGTTTTCTCTACATACAATAAAGAACACGTTTTCTCTACATATAGTAAATAGATATGTTGAGATAGTATTGTTACAAGTATGAAATAGTAATCGAGTCAGTATTTGATGCTATTTGCCGCTTTTTCCTCAAATGTTAGACTATGTAACAGATTTTACTATCTGTATCAATAGATTGTACTATCCATAGTAATAGATTTTACTATCAATTCATATAGAGTTTAGTGGCGAGAATTATATCACTATGTGGATGTCGTTGTCAGTAAGTCAATGGTGAAAATTGATTGTAAATCTGAGTTGTCAATAAAAAGATATAGCTAAATAAAAAGTAACAAGATTCATGTACAAACTAGGGTCATATTTTCAAGTCGGTTAGGCTTCCGTGCATTTCTAGTTTGTACAGGAATTTTTTATTTCTTTGATTTTATCATAACTTTCAAATAAGATTGATTTTTGATTTAAAATTTTATAGGGTTGTAAAATATTACCTCCCTACATTTGATAATTTTTTGAGAATTTTTCGCAGTAAAATGTTGTTTTTTTACAGTAAAAGATAGTATATGCTGCTGTTTGCCACTTTGTTATTTTCATATCTCTTAAGTTCAATTGAGTTTGGTCTTCAAATTTTATAGCATTGTAGAAGCTGAACTCCTCTATATGTGGTAATTTTTTGAGAATTTTTTAAATATTTTAATGCTGGTTTGATAGACAAAACCAAATTTTTATTCATGAAAAACAATAGTACACATTTTAAAAAATTCTAAACAAATTACTATAGATCTAGGAGGTGAGATTATACAACTCTAAAAAATTTCAAGATCAAAATCAATACCATCTGAAAGATATGAAAAAGACAAATTCGGTTGACTAGTGATTTTTTACTGTCTAGTGCTTTGTCAATTTCATATCTTTCAAATGCGATTGAGTTTGGTCCTCAAATTTTGTAAAGTTATAGAAGCTTATCTGTCCTATATATGGTAATTTTTTGAGATTTTTTAAAAACTTATACGTATGATTTTTATGGATATTACACCATATAGCTGCTGTGTACACCATGTAGTAACTCATTGAGTAATTAGCAGTAAAATGTAGCTTTCTTGACAGAAAAAAGTACTATATGCTGCTGTTTAATACTTTTTTATTTTCATATCTCTCAAATCTGATTGAGTTTGGCCTTCAAATTTTATAGGGTTGGAAAATATTACCTCCCCTACGTGTGATAATTTGTTGAGAATTTTTCGCAGTAAAATGTTATTTTTTTTACAGTAAAAGATAGTATATGCTGCTGTTTTCCACTTTGTTATTTTCATATCTCTTAAGTCTAATTGAGTTTGGTCTTCAAATTTTACAGCATTGTAGAAGCTGAAATCCCCCACATGTGGTAATTTTTTGAAAATTGTTTAAATATTTTACCGCTGGTTCGACAGACAAAACCAAACTTTTATTCATGAAAAACAATAGTACACATTTTAAAAAATTCTAAAAAATTACTATAGATCTAGGAGGTAAGATTATGCAACTCTAAAAAATTTCAAGATCAAAATCAATACCATCTGAAAGATATGAAAAAGACAAATTCGGTTGACTAGTGATTTTTTACTGTCTAGTGCTTTGTCAATTTCATATCTTTCAAATGCGATTGAGTTTGGTCCTCAAATTTTGTAAAGTTGTAGAAGCTCATCTATCCTACATATGGTAATTTTTTGAGATTTTTTGAAAACTTATACGTATGATTTTTATGGATATTACACCATATAGCTGCTGTGTACACCATGTAGTAACTCATTGAGTAATTAGCAGTAAAATGTAGCTTTCTTGGCAGTAAAAAGTACTATATGCTGCTGTTTGGTATTTTATTATTTTCATGTCTCACAAATCTGATTGAGTTTGGTCTTCAAATTTTTAGGGTTGCAAAATATTACCTTCCCTACGTGTGATAATTTTTTGAGAATTTTTCGCAGTAAAATGTTATTTTTTTTACAGTAAAAGATAGTATATGCTGCTGTTTGCCACTTTGTTATTTTCATATCTCTTAAGTCTGATTGAGTTTGGTCTTCAAATTTTACAGTATTGTAAAAGCTGAACTCCCCTACATGTGGTGTTTTTTTGAGAATTTTTTAAATATTTTACTGCTGGTTCGACAGACAACCAAATTTTTATTCATGAAAACCAATAGTACACATTTTCGAAAATTCTGAAGAAATTACTATAGATAGGGAAGGTGAGATTATAAAACCCTGTAAAATTTGAATATCAAAATCAATACCATCTGAAAGATATAAAAAAGACAAAGAAGAAACAGATTTGTATACAAACTACAATACACATTAACTAGTTGTGTTCAGCAACGCATGAACTAGTAACAAATTCGGCAGTAATTCTATCTATTGTTCTATAGTAAAACATGTTTATGATTTACTACTGAATTGGATTCATGTGTGCTTTGTATGCTTTTGCTAGTAAATTCATCTGTTGTTCTGTAGTAAAATATTTTGTGATTTACTACGAGACTGCATTTACTGGTGTTCTTTGAAATGCATTAACTCATTATGTTTCGACCAGCACATAGATTTTACTTCTCCGGCCAGAGCGCAGAATAGCTACTCTACGCTCGGGAGTAGAATAGCGCCACCGTGTGTGTGTATATATATATAAAGCCTCTTTCATACTCCAGGAGTAGTTACTCCCTATGTCATATTTCAAAACATAAGGATTATTTTGTGTAACGGAGGGTATGTACGTGTAGTATACGAGTATATAAGATCATCTGGGTGGTATGTATATTGTTTTAGAAATACCCCTTTTTATTTGCGTATATGAAGGTATTTGCAAAGTACGCTAAAAGCTATGGATTTCCTTGCAAAATTTTCATGTGGTTCATGTTAGAATATCTTATAATTAGTATATGAGTATATCCAAAGTAATAAAGGAGTGTTTCAAGTTCATTTAGATGGTATTTTAGAGGTGGGAGTAACTACTCCTAGAAGTAGAATGTATTTTTCATATATACATATACATATATAGTACAATTACCTAGGGCACCATAGCGCCAGACTCCATGATCCAAAACGGATATTTCCCCTACGTATTTTCATACGATATTTTTTGAAACTTTTAGGATGCTGAGTTTAACCAGTTTACTAACTAGTTCAAACAAGTTTGAACTGAAATTCAAACTAGAGTTTCTCTTTTTTATGATAGTTTGGTTGTAGATATGTGCTGATTTTATTTATAAATCAGCAAAGCATATGATCCAAACTCGTTCAAAATCTTTGAATTTGAGTATATTTTTTCAAATGTATGTGTTTCATTTGAATTGTTATAGATGGGTATATGCCCTAAAACTGAAATTTTTGAAAAAATATACTCGAATATGGTTTAAATTCAAGTATTTAAAATCATAGTACCCTATTTCAGCTTCCTATATATATAGAGAGAGACACAAGAGACAACTTCCTATATATATATAGAGAGAGACACAAGACACAACTGAGGCAACTAAGGTGTAACTAATTGATAGGCCCTCTCACCAAGCACAGGACGTGTCAACATTCCAAGAACCACACCGTCGACAAGCACCTGAAATTATCGATGTTCTAAATAGCTAGTTATAGTTACACTATAGTTTTTTTACACCCTAAACACGAAACTACAGTCCAATATTCCGCTATATTAGCTACAAATGTTATAGCTAGTAATAGCTTTGCTATATAATGTAGCTTGTAACTAGCGATAACTCTGCTATCCTACATAGTACCCACATGCCAAATCATTTAAACCTATTTTGAAATCCAACATTACTAGAGAGCTCAAATACATCTTTTATAAACTAAACTATGAGAAAACCGAGCTCTCACCCTTTTTCAATAACCCAACATTTATATTTATTAATAGTTCAGTAAATGTTGTTAAGAACATCATGATATAATTATCAATTATAATCCTTAATATGTATTAGCATGTTTGTTGATTTTAATCTTTGACTCATTCTTATTATAAAAATATCAATACCTTACAAAGCACCAAGGTTCTATGATTTATTTAGAGGTTCCTTATATTATACATATTTAATTTTTCAAAAAATTTAATACTAAAAACACAGCAAATAATAGCTTCTGCTGTAGCTATGTAGCTTTTTGAGAGTCATACCTCGAAACAACAAAAATAGTGACAACCTTTGAAATTATACTAAACACAACGCAAAGCAAAAACTGCCATCTACAAGTCTATAATAACAACAAAATCAACTGCCCATATGCAGAGAGAGAGCACACGCACACAGGACACAAAGCAGAAACGAAAGGGAAATATGAACACACGAAAGCATAATTCAGGAGGATGAATATGACCTAAAGCTACTTTCCCACAGTATACCACATTATCGACCAACCATATGCAGTCATTGGAGTGACAAATTAACTCAGATGGGGGCGAGTGTGACATAATAACAGGCCAAGTTAGTTCTATAATAACAAAATGGCTCCCACAGTCTCGATGTCCTTTCCTCGCATAACACTCCTAGCAAAATAGTTAGGAAGCTAAGCGTTTGCGCCCAGCTCAACCCTCCCAGGATGGCCTCCTCCCTGCGGGCCTCCATGATTGTTGTAAAAAGAATTGCCACCAGAGCGACCACCCCTGCCTCTATTGTTATTGTAGTGCCTCTGCTGGTAGTATCCGGAATCGTAGTAGTACCCACCGCCGCCGCTAACACCCCCCCGGCCGTTCTGGTATCCTCCACCACCACCTCCCCGTCCGTTCTGGTACCCACCGCCACCCATACCCCGGCCTCCACGACCACCATGGCCATTAGAATAGCCCCTCCTGCCACCACTACGACCACCACCACGCTGGTTCTGGTAAGATCGACGCTGTATGAACTGTTGGTCTTTTGGCTCTGCATTCCGATGATCATGTTCCTCCCCATATTCTTCAAATTTCTCCTGCTCTGCCTCAGCCGAGGGGAATTCTTCAGGAGGGTTCACCAGGATTTCATCATCCTGAAACTAGTTAGTTAGTATAAGTCGGAACCATCTTACAAACAGAAATATTCGCAAGGTCCACCGGTATATACCACGTTTTCAGCATCAACTACATTGGATTGATGATCAGTGTAGATTTCTTTAGCCTGTGAATCTTCCTTCTCATCCTGTCAATGAATAAACACATCAGCAAAACAATAAAGACGCAAGGCAAAGGACTAAATAGACAAAATCATCAAATCACTCCCAAACTGAGTAATTGTACAGAATATTAATCACGTCATTTTTGTGTACAGGTCAATTGCCTCTACCATCCTGTTTCTAAAGCGAAGAGATAGAACTGTGTTAACAAGACTAACCCATTAATCATTTGCCCTCTTAGAGGGCAATAAAGATAAAAATACTTATTTCCCTCTCTATGCTGCAATAGGACACCTCCATTTTACCATGCAAAATACCTCACATACTAAAAACTGTGTGCCAACTGAATACAAAAACTGATCTTAGCGGTTGATAACTTCCAACATTTAACCCCACCCATGATCTATACCAACTACCGTTGATGTACAGTTGCACACCATCCAACCTCTTCGCTACTCTAAATTCCATCTCTTTTTGCTCACTCTATCCAAACAGACAAAAAGAATCCGTCTCAGAATACACTTCTAGATGCTACAAACATCACAAAAATTAATCAACATGCCAAAAACACTGCTAGACAACTAACCACAATATATTCTTTTAGCAAAGAATAAAAATTATATCTCATAAGTAGATACTCAAGATCCTAACCGTTTTAATAGTACCTAATATGGCCAGTCAAAACATAGCGTTGGGCAAGGTGCACAATTAAAGCCACCACTTTGATCCAATAAAAAAAATCCAACTCGAAATCTTTAATAACATGAGCAAATAATCAAAATTTCTGACATTAGCAATTACTATTTATCTACACAATCTCTGATACACTGATTCTTGCATTAAACAACTGACAGCATTAGCTAAAAATATCTATGATGATAATACCAGGAAAATCTAAGACTACAATGTCCTACGTGTCCTTAATTTTTTACCTCAGATGAGCTGCAATCTACCTTATAATTTTGCTACGTTGCATGTCATACATTTTTAGGAATCAGAATAATGTTAACCCATTACATATCCATTTGTTATTATTTTTCCTCATGGAAATTAAAGCACATTTCTTGATTCTAAAACACACAAATTTCACTAAGAATTGTCACATAACTTCACAGGAAAATTTTATGTGCACACAACATGGACGAAAATAGGTATTAAAGACTACAAACAAGTACAATTCTATCAACATGTTCCCATTGTAAGGTCCGCATTTGGCCTAGCTTAGGCTCATCCAATAAGCCAGTTTATATGCAATTTCGGTTCATAATCCCAAAAGCCCCCTCCCAACCAGCATCAACCTAATAGAGGATCTAGTTGAAGAAAGGCATCAACATAGCACAAGCTTAAGCCATCATTTACTTCTGTCTTCAGCTTATAAGTTAAGCTAAAGCTGAAGGTAAACCATGGTGATTAACACCCGACCAAACTTCCAGTTCAACTGGATAAAACCAGAACTGAAGCATGGTCCGGTCAGGTTTGAGGTGTTGGATCGTTAAGGCAAAAACCAGAATAAAAATAAATAAAACGATCTCCGTAGGGCTCAATCCCCTGTATATACAACACAGGAATCTACAAAATGACCTACTGTGCTCTCAATCAGTCAATTCTCTCCACTAGACTAAGCCGGATACTACTGAAGCATAAAAGTGTGAAGTCAAGAGGATAGATGGAATGGGTTATTTTCTAATAATTAATAATAGATAAGAAAATAGTATCCTTTCAAAAGAACAGTACTTGAGCACACAAATGCTATAACAGAAAAGTTTGTCGACAGCAAACTTTCGATTAATTGCTGCAATCAGCTTAATGTTAATCATCCTAACAAGAAGTGTGCATCGTGCAGATAAATGCATAGAGGATAGACTGACAGTACATTGTTCATAAAATGCAACTTAGAAGGTCAATCATTGTAATAAAAGCAAGCTACAGGTCTTTTCCCCAGTCTTGTAAATGCATCTACATATAGATGTTCCTCCCACTCGTTAATTTACCATAAATACGGAGGTTCATGTCTGAAACTAGCTCTACAGTTTTAACAATCAAAGCTGAGCATGCAGAGAAACCAAGGCTTGTGGAACATGGAACTACTACACCAATGAAACAGAGATAAACAGAGACCTTTCCAAAAGCATTGTCTGGCTTGCATCCTAATATTCCTAGAACAATTAGGGAATGGGGATGGCTATGGTACAGATACTTTTAGCTACAAAAGGATTCTCATATTTTTTACTCCCCCTACCTACTTCCCTCATTCTCACTTGTAGAATGAATAGTGGATGGTGGAAAAAGTTCATAAAATAAATTACTCAGCAATAGTAGAACACAAAATGAACAAACTACAAACACATGTACCATAGTAACACCTTAAGGAAATTTATATCCTTATGTATGATGGCAGGCACCAATGAGTTCTACGATGCTCAGGGTTGACTAATTTTACCGACTGAAATATTGAACTCAGTAATGGTAGTTGCTAGTTACTATGAAATAAAATTGAGAAAAACTAAAAAGCCATGTATAGCAAGATTCGATGTCTATGTTTGGCTGTTGCTAGTCAAAGGCAACCACAATACAGATTAGAGAAACATTTCTTTATGGTGTGTGATGGGCGTGTGCCCAGGAGGGAGGGATTAACATTGCTGGGACATGGGAATTACAGAAAACCAACATGTTGAGTAGAGGATAAGATGCAACTAAATCTGTATAAATGGTTAAATAAATAAAACATAGCAAATTTTATAGTAAAACTACAGAACAATCAAGTTATGTGTAACTGTATGACACTTTTCTCTTCATTTACAATTGAAAAACTTCAAAACAAGAGATCTAGTCATATGACACATGAGAATGTAAGTCGATGTCTGAAGCTACATGCGGAGGTGGTGCCATCACCAACTAATACTGAACACAACCTGATTTAGTTTGTTAAGCATGGAGAACTGTAGGCATGCACATGCAGATCAGCAATTCCTTTGTGCAATTAGGGAAATTACAGTGCCTTGAGTATGCTGCCACAACTCACATACGCAATGGTCAGTTCACACACTAGGGGAGAACAATAAGCTCATATAGGTGTTAACTAGATTGGTAGGCCCGCAGCATGCAACCATGAGACAACCTAAGGAAAAGAGTAACAGATGAAAACAACTGTAACCTAAAAATGGCACATATTAAATTACAGAGATCTTTTTTCTGATGTGATCTAGAGGCTACAGCCTGCACATCTTGTATTTATTTCACTATGGCATTGTCAATACTGATCTTGTGCAGATTTTTGGAAGTATCAACAATAACACAGATCAGCAGCTCAAATCAAGTTTGCATAACAAATTTCGCAAGACCCTATAAGCTAGGTGTTTGTAGCCAAAAAATAGGGAGTATCCCATAATTGTTCGGCGGCAAAAACAACTTACAAAAACTTCTTTCCTGTGAGGCAAAATGATGTGAACAACACTCACATTCCATTCACTATTTAACGAATTATAATTATATGATAGGGAGTATCCAACTAAGAAAGGAAATCCCGAACGATATCCAAGAGCCTAGGCTGCTAAACATTAGCACGACATCAAAGAATGTTATAGTTCAGTATTATTATAAAATGAGTCTATACTTGTAACCATAAAGTAGATTTGTCAAGATGTGAAATCAAATAGTTAGCTTAAACTAACTATAGCGCATTGCCAACTTCCGAAATATCCATCCTGTAAAAACAACAAATACTAAAAGCATATTATAACTGTAAGTTACAAAAATTAGTGAAAACCTGATTATTTTTTTTTTATGAAATGTATCCATAATACTTGCTGAGTTCAAAGAAACAAGAATATGGACAGAAAATATATTAAACCATTTGAGGATCATATCAAACAAGCATAAATAAGCACCAATTAGTGCACAACTAGAATTCTGAATTCCAACACGTTCCGTATCGCACTATTAAAATAATAGCAGCAGGCAAGATGGAACAAGTCATATTCATCTTTACTAGTACGAAAAGTCAATTTCCCTATTGCAAAGTCACATCCCAATAGCAACAATATACAAGATACAAAAACCTTTGGCACCAATGTAGCCAAACTTCATATACTCTTATCCTATTCTTAATAGTTGTGACATTATACCCAGAATGGCACAATGATCATAGTATAATACAAACAAATGAACATTTTCAAGCGGGGTTTTCCCCCAAAAAAAAACATGGATGCACAAGCACTAATTGGCATTCCAATGTGTTTCTATTTGTGCAATATTTCACAAGATCCTTATAACAGTATGACACAGCATGTGAAGTTATCTAACCATATAAGATTTAGATAATCTAAGCCCCAAACGGAGCTGCCTTACAATATTTATCTCAAAGGAAGCTTTCTCCACAATAGATCGTTCAGCACAATCAGACCAGAAAGATATAATAATACAAGAAGCAGCAGCAATAATAGCAGTCACATCAATCATCTATCCGTGTCATGATGAAGTTAGCCGGACAACAATCATTTGTCCACGCCAAGAAAAAGTTAAATGACAAAAGAACATAAATCATTTCACCTTATATCCTTCAGCAGCGAGACTCTCCTCCACTGCCGGTGCCTCTGGCGACACAACCATGCTTTCCTGAGCCTGCACACCTCCAACTCCATAGCTCCCCACCGCAGCAGCCACATCAACTGTCGCCCTCATCTCTGGCTGCGCTGTGTAGTAGTCCGACGCCATGATCCTGTCCAGTTTAGCCCTTACCCCAGCATCTGCAGCCAAAAAGCCACACAGATAACAGACATGTCAATCACCTATCACCTCAAATCAAACCACAGTAGAAACCCTAGATCCATTCTCACATGTAATGCCGGAGTCAGGGTGGATGGGCTCATCAGCGCGGCAGAGCCAGAGGTGGGCGTGGTGGGCACAGGCCTGGAGCGCATCACGGTGGGATACACCCGCTGCGGCAGCAGGGCGCGCCGCGGCGAGGGCCGCCAGAGCAGACACCGCGTCGAGGTCGGTCTCCACGAGGAGGTCCGCCGCGTCATCCGTGACGTAGTCGTACGTGATGCAGCAGCTCCTCTCGTGCGTGCCCGCGACCATCGTCGCGACGAACTCACTCTGCGGCTTGACGTCGAAGAGGGAGCCGAAGTAGACGAGCGCGAGGAGGTCCTGGATGGACGAATCGGAGGAGGAGGAGGCGGAGGCCGGAGTGGTAGGGCGGGAGGAGAGCTCCTCGGCGAGGGCGGAGGAGAGGGGCGCGCGGAGTCGCTCGAGCTCGTCGATGAGCGCGGCGACGACGGGCTTGGAGAGGAGAACCTCCTCCTGCTCGCGGTTGAGCGCCTTGCCGGCGGCGAGAGACTCCTCCATCTGCAGGATGCGGTTGTACTTCTTCCGCAGCGCGCGGAGGCGCTTCGACACAACGCTGAGCACCGGCCCGTCGGTGGCCTCGGCAGCGGCGGCCGCAGCGGCCGCAGAGGCGGAGGCGGAGGCGGAGGCGGAGGCGATGGGGGCGGATGAGGAGGAGGGGGGGGAGGCGGCCATGGCCGGCAGCTAGGGTTTTAGGGGAGATTTGGGGATTCGGGCTTGGGAGTCAGAGCGGCGAGGGGAGAGGCGAGGGGTGGGGGCGTGGGAGAGTGAAATTTATGGGCCGAGGAGGGGGACGAGAGGGTAGGGTAGGGCAATCGAATGACCGGGCGGGCCGGATAGCCGCGCACGCATCTCAAAGCACTGTCCTCTCTACTGCAGCTGATTAGTAAGATATAGAGTGGTACAGAGAGGGTGTTCGAGACAACTTATATTATAGACTATCTATACGATATTGTTACGTCACATACGTACGACAGTAATGATTTAAATCAAACACCATCTTCAATCCTGTATGGCTACATCAATACCACACAGACCCTCTACCAACCTCTAATCTCAAACCTTATCCGATCCTCTGCCATCCACCTTTCAAGCTTAGGTCTTCTGGTGCTCCCATCTCTTTGTCTTTCTAGTCTTCTTCATCTACGTACGTGTGCGTTTAGCCCGGCTCCAGTAATAGGGTGCTCTAACTTGAGGACACGCATGGTGACGTGGGGATACTAGTGACGCTGGCTCTAGCACCGGCAGAGCATGCACTTGCTCACCCTGTCGTTCACTGCCTTGCTGCTGAGCTTCGTCGGTCTCGATCGCAACCGGCACGACGGCGTGCATGTCTACTCGAGGCTATCGTTCGTGGAGATGACGAAGGGCGCCAACAAGGCCATCGTAGCGAGCGCGCTCCTGGGGAGGAGTTGGCGGTTGAAGAGGGGTGACGTGACGCACCCCGCACACCGATGAAGACCTTGCTAGGTGGCGAGCGGGGGCTCATGGCCCCCCTCGAGGACGCCTCGCCGGCGTCGGCGATCACAGTGCAATGGCATGCATCCCCAAGCGAGTGCCATGGGGAACCATTGTCATCGCCGCCGGTGTAGCATTTACCTGATTTTGATCTGGGGATCCGTGTTAAGTTTTTGGTTTGCTGCATAAGAGTTTTTTTTGTTGCAATATGGTTTCTAAAATGTCGCCGCAAGAGTTCTTTTTTGTTGCAAGTATTATTTTTTTTGACTTGTTGCAGAAAAACATTGTTTTTTAGGTTTTATCGAACGAAGAATCCAATTTTCAGTGAGGATTTTTATAGTTTTTGAGGACATTTGCACTTCTTTTTGTATTTTGTTGCACATGTTAATTACAATTGTTGCATATACGCGTCCAATGGGAATCTTCTCATAAGACGTCCGATTGCTAGTCCTTCCCTTGTCTATATAGTTATCTGTAATAATCTCTCATATAATTGATAGACTATCAATACAAATGGTACACATAATATAAAGCTATCTATAAGACTGTCTATTAAATAGTAGGTATTATTTTTTAATTTCCTATTTCTCTCTTATCTAAATCACTAAAATTCTACATGGCAAAGGCTTGAAGCTAATAAGGACTACCGGACGTGCCCTTGGTGATTGGACCTCGTGGACCCTCTCTCTCGTGCAGACAATCCATATTCCAAAGCATTTTGCCTTGTCTCACCGGTTAAGTTCCTAAATGTAGTTCCCTCGCAAAAAGATGTTCCTAAATGTAAAATAGTTTAAAAGTCGGATTGATTAAACTTTACAAGGGCATCCACTCCACTTTAGTTGTATATGAATTCATACACCTTATGTTGTAGATGAAGGGGATGAGAAATGGTGGAGAGAGAAGACAGTTTGCATCTTACATGGCATACAACCTAGAGCAAACCAATAAGCTAGATGCTGAAAGGTAATTACCCACTGGAGCGATGTTCTATCTAAATAAACTAAGTTGGAGCAAATAAAGCTGCGAGAATTAAAATCTTGTGAGGACCATACACACAATCCATTAGTTCTTTCCTGCTCGTAATTTGTGTGAGTTGTATGCACGTGCATAATGTCACACTTTGTGCCTTAGTATGATGTGGCATCTATCTAATTGGCAAATTGCTACGATGGCTACTTTTATCTAATCTTCTGAATTTTGAATCATAATTAACCATTACTAAGTATTCTTATCGCAGGCTTAGACATGATTCCTACTATTTGCTCATGTTAGCAAATAAACAAGGGATCGATCGCACCATGTTATTGGACGGGATGTGTGTGCTGCTTTTTATTGGAACTATGTTGTCCAAATAGCCAATTGTTCTTATGTACTTGAGAAATGGTAGTGGATCATTCTATAAGTTCTAAAGAAAAAAAAACGAGGGACATTTTAGAAGTTGATGCACCCTAGCTCCTATTTGTGCTACATGTTTATAACACATGAATTCGTGATGTTGAGCTAATGGGTAATTAGGAGAGGAGGATGCACTGCACTTCTATACCGCTTTATAATGCACCTAAGCATTCTTTTCTACGTTCACCCAAATAATGCACCGCACTAGAGATGGCCCAACCTTTATGCACCCAGTGAAACGTCTCCAAAAAACTTGCCTCCATCAAAATTAACCTCTCAGATCTTTCCTCAGCTTTACTCACCCACATCCGATGACCATTGTTTAATGTGTCTAACTCATCCCTGTGGCCCACAACAGATCTCCCCCCACCTCCAGCATCATCTCAAGGAAAAGAAAACAAATATCCTAGAATTAAGGAAAAGGAAACAAACGTTCTAGAAATAGAAAAGACCATATATTACGTGCTGGGAAAAGGAAACCAGAAAACAGTGCACTATACTAGTAAAAAGGTAGGGATCGTAAGTTCACAACCACGAAAATTTCCATCGAAAAGCATGGAGCTAAAATGTAAAGGGTGTTCACATGTCCTTCTAATTTTCAGGAACTTCTAAGATCTCATCTAAACATCGAGATTCCAGTTAAGTCATTTTTTTCATCTAGTTCATGCCATGTTTTATTAAGATTGTATGGAATAGTATTGTATTGTTTTATCCTCGGAGGGCATACATATATGTATATATACATATACATACATATATATGTATGTATATACATATACATACATTACAAGGTGACTCAATCTACTGTAAATAAAGAAGTAACCGTATTTAATATAAATCATAGCTATCGGGACCTGAATTCACAAATTCGGAACCTCTGTGTTTACCGCAATAGTCCAGAATCACGCTAGTGCACACAGTATCAACATTGGTAAATATCACATCATACACCATGATAATAATATAAAGACTCCATTTATTGAATATAACTAAGTGTATGATCTTATGACCAACTTACATTAATAAGCCACGCAGGGTTAGACTTGAGATAAAAATAAGACATAGCAGCGGAAAATAAAAGATGTAGGCAACCCATCAGTTTACCACCAGCAACTGACAAGGCTCGGACCCTAATTACTCGTGTCCTCCTGGTACTCCTCCTCCAATAAAGGTGTAGACTCCTCAAGTGTTGATTGTGGTTGTTGGCAAGGGTAAGTACTTGAAAGCACTCAACAAGTTGTGCACAAAATACAATTCTATATAACTATATGTAAAGACTTATTCCAAAGGGAAAAAAGGCTAATATGGCTATTTTGTAGTAAAGCAGCATTTATGAACAAGTACAATAAATAGATTATAAAGACATTAAAACAAATAACAGCAATAGATAGATTCAGTATTTCTCAAGTAAACAAAGGTATCCAATCCTAAGTCAAGTTTCTAACTCTATATGGCAACCTATCATCCCAACCATGTATCCATTTAATTAAAAACTAACCTTTGACTGTAATTCCCGAGCTATGTTCAATACCGCAAGCACGGCTATCCGAATAAATTTACACTCTGCAGATGTTACACACTTTACCCACATGATATAATCATATACCACAAAGGTGAGTGATTATAACAAAGCCTTTACAATGCTCTGCCTTAACCCAGTACTACCTTCCAAGGTTTCAACACTGGTAGGACTGGTTACCACATCCAGGACCCCCCTCTTGCGCCATGTGAATTAATCCGTGAACTCGGGACTCAAACCACCACTAGCAGAACTAAAGCTAAAACATTACAAATTAATCAGCTAGGCTGTCCCATACCAGATATGTAGTTGCATGATTGACTCAGGTCAAAGGCTTGCAAGGTTAAGTATTTAGAGTGACTAGGGCAAAACTTCCACATACCCTCTGCCCTTTACCCCACCTTGGTACACTGCCCCTTGCCACTTGCCCCAATCTAAGTGATTACCACCCCAGTTGATTACCAAGCATCACGTGTCATCAACAATTCAACATCATTGCGTGACATCCCTCGTCACAATAACTCAATCTCATCGTGTGACAACACCCGACACACCAATTCATTAACATGTTCCATATTCCATTAGTTAAGATTAAACATTGATGATTCAAGTACATGTGATGACGTGGCATGGCTAAGCAACTAATACGTCTAACCATCCCAAGTTGATTTTAGTATTAACCAACTATAGTGAACCAATCTAGGGTGACAAATAAATCATGGCATACAAATGACAAGGTAAGGTATAGATCAAATTGGTATATTAGCTAAGTCCAAATTTAATTTGAAATAATTGTATACATGAAATAATATGCAATAGGGTAAAACAATATAGCGATTTTATAAACATGGGTTCAACATGATCAAAGTACAACTTGGCTTGGAAAAAGTCTTGCTCTTGCTCTGGAACTTGCTCTTGGGTCGATGGATCTTCCTCATATGCGTCGCACAACTCAACATCTACGCGAAACAAGAGAGAAGAACAAATAAACACCAAAATAGAGCACAACAAACTCCAAAAAAAATTCAGCGCTCTTCGTGCGCTGAAATTAGGCTCTATGGGGCTAGATCCGTAAAAAAGTCTCGAGAAGGGTCATATTCGGAAAAAAATATGATCACGAGGCCAAGACAGTAAAAAATTCAAGTCTAGTTTCCTTGCATGCGGATCCTCCCTGTTTATTTCCTTGTTTGATTCGCTCTCCTTCCAAATATGTAGTACGTACAGTTTTGGTCAGGATAGTAAAAATTCAAGTCTGGTTTCCTTGCATGCGGATCCTCTCTGTTTATTTCCTTGTTTGATTCGCTCTCCTTCCAAATATGTAGTACGTACAATATTATCACAAGATAAAGTTGCTGCAGGCGCTTAAAAAGGCACTCGTATCTTCACATCCTTTCTTCCTTGTGTGATCTCATATGCAACAGAATCCTCTAAAAAAACACAAACTGAATCCATGCCTTCTTTTCCCGTATTCCTCGCGCAGGTCCCGGGAATTCCTAACTAAAGAACGCCCAAACGCCGAGACGGAGGTGCCATACCTCCAGCCGTTCGGCGAGGCCGCGAGGCTTTTACGTGCGGCGACGGCGGCCGATGACGTTGGCGTACATACATACGCAGGCGTGCAGCGACGGCGACCGGCAACGTCGGCGTACATACATACGCACGGGTGCAGCGACGGCGACCAGCAACATCGGCTCTTTCATGCCTGGACAAAGGTACAAACAAAATTGTAAGTCCAACTTGGCCTCAAGTGCTTGCTAGCTCATGAACTGATTGCTTTAATGCAGGGGTGCGCATGCTCGCAAGCGATGAAACCATGTATTTCAGGGATCCCATATGCCACTACCTAGATTTACATTTCTGCGTATGTTTTGATATTTTTGCGTTATATACACACACATTATGCAATAATCAACTAGCTACTTTTTAATGTTTTAATTTATCACAGCCACTTTGTAATTACCTACGGTACCATAAGTTTCGTGTCAAGGTTGAAGATGAGAAGCTTGCAAAATTATTTGACGCTTGGCCTGAGACTGGAATTGCGTTGTCTGAATGTCTAATGGTATACTTTGCTTAATAAATTGTTTAACGCTTTATTATGTTACTATATATATGTGCAAAAGATATAATGTCTATATTTGTAGATTATGCTGCCTTTTCATCACGAAGGACGATTCAGCATGTTATCGTTCGACATGAAGGACAGGGTTATCTCCGTTATTGATCCAACACCTCTACCCGGATGGGTTCCAACGGATAAACCATCCGGTTACTATCTTGATAGAATACAAAAAATTGGTATAATTTTCGATCGTGCTATGAGGATAGTAAATCCCTCATGAAACGACGATATCTATGATTGGCGTATTGTAGTTCCAAAGTTTATTCCAAAAACAATAGACCAGTAAGTTATTTACACATGATCAGTAAATAGTTAAATTTTTGTGTACTTACATGTAGCAATTAAATGTTGTGCAGGAACTTGACATGTTATTTGGTTATGAACTTCATGCACATCTGGAATGGTCAATAGTTTAATGCACGGATCTGCATGGTTGGTACTCTCTATTTTATTAATCACTTTTTGTAAGGTTGTAAAGTAGGTCTATATTGATCATGCTCTACAATGTACTTACAGTGTTCACTTATCCTCAGGAAGTGTTTCTTAATTGAAATGCTAAAATACAAGTGGAATGAGTGCGCAGAAAACATCCCTCAAGACATAAGAACAAGTCTTAAGAACATACGGGGAACTTTTAGCGAAAAATATTATTGAGTGTTATATCTTCATTTTTGTTTTCGCATACGAGCACTGTGATTATTTATTATTAAGTGTTATATTCATACTTATCTTCTCATTTAATTGATAAGCGGGTGTACTGCCGTCGTAGCGTTAGCACAGGTATTGCATATGAAAAGGGGTAAGATTTGAAAAATAAAAAAGGTAAATAAAGCCAGACAAGATGAATTCACCGGAAAAGACATGGGTCCCATGCTCCCAACACAAATAGTCATGGTCAGCATAGCGTCGTGGCAATTGCAATAAAAGTGTTAGGAAACCACGTGGCCTAATGAAAGCCTACGATGATCCCTTAGTCGAAACCCTAGGCGACTACTATATAAGGAGGAGGGGGGTCCCCCCTATTGTACAAGCAACCACAAAGCAACAAAGAATTATGTCGCCGTTCTCCCTAAACCTGTGTCTCTCTTTCTCTCTCTGTTCTCCAATTCAGATCTGTTCGGGAACCCCGGACTATTCAATAGCGAGGTTCCTTAACACGTTATCAGCACGAAGCTCTACCGGCGAACGGATTGAAAAAGGTGAGAAAAGGTGGGTTTTCGGCGATTGAATCTAATCGCTCGTTAATTCTATGCATGCATCTAATCTACGCATCCGGTACTGTTCGTCACGTGTCATGAAGCTACACGGCATTGGCTCGAAGCTACAGTACATGTATCTACTGTTCATCCGGAAAAAAAAATCAACAGCATGGCGCTCGAAGCGCCGCCGCTGCCTACACCGGCGATGCGCTCGAAGCGCCGCGCCGCAGCCTCAGCCTTTGCTCCGCGCCAAGCCGTCGGCGCCTCGCCGCGCCTCACCGCCAGCGTCATCGTAGGTTCGCCCGGCCGCCCGCCCTTCTCTGACCTCCGGCCTCCGCGGCTGCCGTCGCCGCTTCGGCTCGCCGACCGAAGCCCGGCCCGCCGCCGTCGCTTTAGCCCGCACGCCGACGCCGCGGCCAGCGCGACCGTTACATCGGCCTTGGCGCTCGTAGCATCGACGCCCGTCACACGCCGACGCCTCGGCCGGTAGCGTCGTCGCCTCCTCCCGCATCGCGCCGCGTACACAAGGCCCGCCGCCGCCGCCGACGCCCGGCTCAGCCCACCTTACCTAGCCTCGGTCCTCGCGACCACAGCGCGTCGTCACCTCTTTTCGCGCGCCCGCGGCCGGGCAGAAGTCGCGTCCGCCCATTGCCCGGCGATGTCGGCGCCGCCCGCCGCTCGAGCGGCGCGCGCGGGCGATTCGACACCCACTCGTTGCGTGAAGCGATGGTGCCCGAAGCAGCTGGCTCCGTCGTGCGTCGCCCCAATCCCCGTCCGCCGGCCTTGCGCACCTGCACGAAGCAGCGAAGCCAAAGGGGCGGAGGCCGTCTCGCGCATGGGGGATGAGAAGAGCAGCGGCAAGGGCAGCGCGGGAGGCAAGGCTGTGGCGGCTAGGCGTGGGATCCCTAATCGCCGAAGCTTTTATGGGCTGCGAAGGGTGGCCCAAGAGACCGTTTCGGCCGAGGAAAGAAAAAAAAGGGAAGGAAAAGAAAGAAAAGAAAAAAAAAGAGAAAAAAATATATAGCAGAAAATTTGGAAAATTGTTAGAAAATTCCAGAAAATAATTTGGCTCTAGTTTTAATTTTTGTAGCTTTATTCTTTGTATTTATGAATATTCGTTATGAATTTTGGATTCATTGCTTTATTTAGTATACTGGCAATTTATTTTCTACACGTTATGCTTTTTGCAACCATTTTCTATTAGATTACACGCAGTAATCTAATGTCGGAATTTTGATATCATGCAGATGTCCGGCATCGTGAATCGTGAGTTTGAAGAACTGGCCCCGCACGGTCAGAACTACCTCACTTGGGCATCAGACGTGAAGATCGTTCTTGGGGGCAAGAAGCTCCGTGCCACGATTAGTCTAGGGTCCTCGCAGGACGCGAAACCTACCGCAGAGCAGAACGATCAAGCCTTGCACTTCCTCAGGCATCACCTCTCAGCCACTCTGAAGAATGAATATATGGCTGAGGAGAGTGCACTTGAGCTTTGGACTGCACTTCAGAAGCGGTTCGAGAAGCTACAGTACACCATCTTGCCCCAAGCACAGCAAGATTGGGTACGCCTGAGGTTTGCAGACTACAAAACAGTGGCCGAGTACAATTCTGCCTTGCACAGAATTTGTACCAATCTCTCCCTATTTGGCAAGAAGATCACTGACGAGGAGAAGATTGAGAAAACTCTCTCTACCTTCTACCCAAATGCTATCCAGAGTGCACACAGCTATCGTCAGGATGCATACAAGGAGTATAGCGAACTGATTGATGTAATGCAAGTTGCGGAATCGCAAGACGATGTTCTACGCAAGAACTATGTCTTGCAGCCACCTGGAAGGGGCGCTGACACAGAAGTCAATGCCAATAGCTATAAGGTGAAAAAGCCCACTCATAGAAAGAAGGGCAAGCAGGGTGGAAAAGAGAGGTCTCAGACCAAAGGAAAGTCCAAAGCCCCAGTGAAGAAGGATGACAGGGAAAAGGCGCACGCCAAGCCGTATGGATAGCAGAACCAAACGTGCTTCAGGTGCGGCACTTGGGGACACTGGTCAAAGATATGTCAGGAATCCAAGGAAGCGATTAACGCATATCAGGCAAAGAGGAAGGCAAAAGAAAATGCCCCTTCGCCAAGATTGGTGATGATGATGCCATGGATGAAGATACCCTACTTGTCTCATCCTCACAGAATAGCCTGGACATCGATGCTGCAGCCAATCTTATGGCAAATGGAGAGAAAACTTCTGTCGATGACATAAAAGCATAAATTAATGCATATTTTACAGATTCCGTTTAATGCATGAATCGCATTTTTTTTAAGATTATAGTTGTTAGCAATTTCTTTTGAATAATGAATTGTAAGCTCTAGAAGAGCATACTTCTCTCATGAATAAATATGCAATTTATTCTTTATTCCAGTATTCTTTAATTTGCAAGCAATGTTTGAATTATTTTGCCTCTGTTTGATTGGGATTATTTTTCATTTTTAGAAATCGTGTAGCGCCCAAATGGAAGAGATATGCATTGTTGATAGTGGCACAACAAATACTATCTTAAGAGAGTCCAAATACTTCAGTCGATCAAGAAGAACGCTGGAAATCTAGCTCCTCAAACCCAAAGTACCCGGAGACGTCTGGAGAAAACTGGGCGAGAGGACTTACCACAACCAATCACGAAAATACCCAAGGGAAGAAGGGGAGCCAGTTGAGACCTAGCACTGGAAAGAAACCGACGGAAAAGGCAATTCCAGACTTGAACCTTCCACTGCAGGAAGTCGCCGAAAATAATGTGTGCGCACACATAGGCGATGAAAAGCTAAAGGAACTTGCCCCTATGATGGGGAATAGCAGAGAAGAGCAAGTAGAAGTGCATGAAGCACCCCATGATGAAATGGCCATAAACTTTGTAATAACAGGAGAATCCCTGAATAAAGCAACAGCCAATGTTGATGCATACTTTGCAAAGAAGATTGCCTCGATCATTGATCATGATCCCGAGCCTGCATCTCTAGCAGAGTGCAAGAAAAGACTAGATTGGGAAGAATGGAATAAGGCAATCACTGCAGAGTTAGTCTCTCTGAACAAGAGAGAGGTGTTTGGGCCCGTATGCCGCACACCTCCCCATATAAACCCTGTAGGTCACAAATGGGTCTTTGTTCTAAGAGGAATGAAAACAACGGTTGTAAGGTACAAAGCAAGGCTTGTAGCTCAAGGTTTCACTCAACGCTCGGAGTTGATTATGAAGAAACCTATTCTCCGGTCATGGGAGGAATTACCTTTAGATATTTGATCTCAATGGCGATCAACTTGAAGTTGAGAATGAAGCTAATGGATGTTGTTACAAAGATATTTGTATGGAAACTTGGATTCGAGAAATACATGAAGGAACCTAAGGTATTCCTATCCCGAACCAAGACGGAGCAAATAGAAATCATGCAGTGTGAAATTGGAGAAATCACTGTATGGGCTAAAACAGTCAGGAAGAATGTGGTACAATCACTTGAGTGACTTTCTCTGCAAGAAAGGCTACACAAGCAGTGAAGATTGTCCATGCGTATTTATACAAATGATCCCGAATGGATTCTCAGATAATCTCCGTCTATGTAGATGACTTGAACATCATTGGGACGGATGAAGAGATTGAAGAAGCATGCTCATACTTGAAGTCTGAGTTTGAAATGGAGGATTTGGGTAAAACCAAGTTTTGTTTAGGCTTGCAGCTTGAGCATGTCCAAGGAGGAATCTTGGTGCATCATCCTACACGCAGAAAGTGTTGAAAAGATTTGGCTTTGAAAAGGCATATCCTGCAAAGACTCCAATGGTCGGAAGGTCACTCCAAGCACACCTAGATCCTTAAAGACCTAGAGAAGAGGGGGAGGAAGTCCTGGGAGCAGAATTCCCATATTTAAGTGCAGTTGGAGCGCTCATGTACCTTGCGAATAGCACTAGGCCGGACATTGCGTTCGCTATGTGTCGGCGTTTTCGAGCGCTGGCAAGTAAATTTGTAAGTCTAAGGGGTCGCGTTCCACTCCTCGAATGGTTAGACTCGTGAGTCCAAGATGTATCTTGGTTGGTGAAGGTCCCTACTCCATTCGGATGGCGATTGTATTGCTTTTGCACTATGTTTCTGACGAGACCCTAAATGACTTAGTCTCCTCGTGTTCTTATGTGTTCCTCCTCTTTGAATCGCTTAGTCCCGCCTCCTTTTATCTGAAGGAAGGCGGGTTACATCGAAGTCGGGGAAGAGCGAGGTGACCTATGTTAGAGCTCCGGTCCTTCGTCCCGTGGATCGGTCGCCACCCGCCTTGCCCATGCTTTGTCGGTAGCCTTGGTGGTCGGGGAGGTTAGGTATTCCCGGAAATAGCGTACTTGCCCTCTGTGATCCTTACGAATCGCGGACGTTGCGGTGCGTGGCGTTGGCGCCGCCTCGGGAGGAAGCGTGCGTTAAATCTTGTCTGACGCGATCGTTGATGGGGTGGAAGCTTTGTCTTGGCCGATCACCGGACCTTCTTGGGAAGGAGCCACCGCCCTTGTATAGTCACTCCGATTGACCTCGTTAAGTAAGTACGTGGCGGTAGGTCGATGAGGGCTCGACACGCGCCTCGGTGTCCGCCACCTTGGTTCGGTCGGTCGGAGATCCCGCCCGCCAAGGGGTCGGGAGCGCCGTCCGGCCGGTCGGAGATCCCGCCCGCCAAGGGGTCCGAGCGCCGTCCGGTCGGATTCGCTTCCCGGCCGGCCGGGAGCGGATGTCTTGTGTGGTCTCGCAGCGATCGGTCGGTGGCGGGCGGGTGCGCGGCTGTTGGGTGGAGATATGCTTGAGGCCGCCGCTCGCCGCCGGGCCGTTAGGGTACCCTGTTATTAGTATTCGTCAAGAGCCCTCGAACTCCGGCGATTTCGATGATTCGGTTGGGGTTGAACTTGATGAGTGGTGGCGGGCACAGTCGGTCGGTCGGCCGATCCGGTTAAGCGATTTCCGTCGGTGTGCCTCGATGGATCCGACGGCTGCCACAGAGTTTGGCCGGGGCATTTGAACCGCCGAGGCTTTACTTGCCTCGTTGCGCATGCCGAGTATAGTTTAGCGCGCCCGCCCGCTCGTCTTCTTATCGCCGGGTCCGTGAAGGACGCCGCTTTCCGCGCCGCGCATTTACTCGAGACGCTTAGCCTCCCTTCGTCCGGTATATATATATATGTGCGCTGTAGCTTGCTTGAAGGATAACCCTTTAGACGAGTTCTTTCTTGCTCCTTCAAATGGCTTGAGGCACCCTCTAGTCTTTAGCTTTGGCGATGACATCACTGGGAAGAAGAAGATCCTCCTACGAGCTTTGGTGAGTTCGACCCGAGCGATGGCCGAGCTTAGGAGGAGGAAGCCGCACCGTGATGCCGCTTCGTTGACGCCGCCGCCGAGGCCGCCAGAGGCTCGAGGTGGTAAGGGGGCCCTTCGAGGCGATGGCGCAAGGGCGCCGACCGTGAATTGTGCGGCCGCGTCGATGTCGCTGAACGGCGTGAGGCATCGGCGTGTCGCCAGCGGCACGCGCGGCTGTCCGTCGACCAGGCAAGGGCCTACCAGCATGCCGTCGGTGCCACCGACGCCGCACGGATGTTTGATAGGTTCTAGGCGTGGGTAAAGTCCTGCCGCGGTGCAGCGTGGCCACTCTTGTGTCTGTCGGGTACTGTGTGTAAAGTCGTGTAAAGTCTGAGCCTGTTGGCCTATAATGAAATCTTCTTTTTCTTTATGAAAATGTCTTCGCGATGAGTTTGCTTTAATTTTAATCGTCGTGGATAGACCGGGCCTTGATCGGCAGGAACAAACGCGAGAGTGCTCGTTTAACGTCGTAGACGGCGCCTTGGTCGGCAGGGCGACCGGATGCCTCTGTGAGGTTCGGGTGTCCGAGTGCTCGTTTAACGTCGTAGCTAGACGAAGCCTTGGTGGCGAGGACGACCGGATGCCTCGAGAGGTTTCGTGTCCGAGTGCCTTGGTCGGCAGGGCGACCGGATGCCTCTGTGAGGTTCGGGTGTCCGACTGCCTTGATCGGCAGGGACGACCGGATACCTCTGTGAGGTTCGGGTGTCCGAGTGCTCGTTTAACGTCGTAGCTAGACAGTGCCTTGGTCGGCAGGGACGACCGGATGCCTCTGTGAGGTTCGGGTGTCCGACTGCCTTGGTCGGCAGGGACGACCGGATGCCTCTGTGAGGTTCGGGTGTCCGAGTGCCTTGGTCGGCGGGACGACCGGATGCCTCTGTGAGGTTCGGGTGTCCGACTGCCTTGATCGGCAGGGACGACCGGATGCCTCTATGAGGTTCGTGTCCGAGTGCTCGCTTAACGTCGTAGCTAGACGGTGCCTTGGTCGGCGGGGACAACCGGATGCCTCGAGAGGTTCGGTGTCCGAGTGCCTTGGTCGGCAGGACGGCCGGATGCCTCTGTGAGGTTCGGTGTCCGATCGCTTTGATCGGCGAGGACGGCCGGATGCCTCTGTGAGGTTCGGGTGTCCGAGTGCCTTGGTCGGCGGGACGGCCGGATGCCTCGTGAGGTTCGGTGTCCGATCGCCTTTGGTCGGCAGGGACGGCCGGATGCCTCGTGAGGTTCGGTGTCCGAGTGCTCGTTTAACGTCGTAGCTAGACAAAGTGCCTTGGTCGCGAGGATGACCGGATGCCTCTGTGAGGTTCGGTGTCCGACCGCCTTGGTCGCGAGGACGGCCGGATGCCTCTGTGAGGTTCGGTGTCCGAGTGCTCGCTTAACGTCGTAGCTAGACGCTGCCTTGGTCGGCGAGGACGGCCGGATGCCTCTGAGAGGTTCGGGTGTCCGAGTGCCTTGGTGGCGGGACGGCCGGATGCCTCTGTGAGGTTCGTGTCCGATCGCTTGATCGCGAGGACGACCGGATGCCTCTGTGAGGTTCGGTGTCCGATCGCTTTGGTCGGCGAGGGCGACCGGATGCCTCTGTGAGGTTCGTGTCCGAGTGCTCGTTTAACGTCGTAGCTAGACGGTGCCTTGGTCGGCGAGGATGACCGGATGCCTCCGAGAGGTTCGGTGTCCGAGTGCCTTGGTCGGCAGGTGACGGCCGGATGCCTCTGTGAGGTTCGGTGTCCGATCGCCTTGATCGGCGAGGACGACCGGATGCCTCGTGAGGTTCGGTGTCCGAGTGCTCGCTTAACGTCATAGCTAGACGAAGCCTTGGTGGCGAGGGACGGCCGGATGCCTCTCGAGATGTTCGGTGTCCGAGTGCCTTGGTCGGCGGGGCGGCCGGATGCCTCGTGAGGTTCGTGTCAGCGCCTTGATCGGTAGGGACGACCGGATGCCTCTGTGAGGTTCGGTGTCCGAGTGCCTTGGTCGGCAGGACGACCGGATGCCTCTGTGAGGTTCGGTGTCCGACGCCTTGGTCGGCGAGGGACGGCCGGATGCCTCTGTGAGGTTAGGGTGTCCGAGTGCTCGCTTAACGTCGTAGCTAGACGGTGCCTTGGTCGGCAGGGCGGCCGGATGCCTCTGTGAGGTTCGGTGTCCGATCGCCTTGGTCGGCAGGACGACCGGATGCCTCTGTGAGGTTCGGTGTCCGAGTGCTCGCTTAACGCCGTAGCCGGGCGCGAGTGCTCGTTATCGTCGTAGGCCGGGCGCGGGGCATCCTTCCCGAGTCCTCGTCTTGGCGAGGGTAATCGCGAGAAGAATGACCACCGCCTATCCCACATGTATACCCCATCCGCAGTGTGGGACTGGAGGGGTGAGCGACGACGCGTTTACTGCGTTGGTTTGAACGCCGTGCTCGTGGAGCCAATAGCGGGTAGTCCGAGTGGGTCTGGGAGGTCCGCCTGGGGGACCCTTCCGAGCGGACGGTCCCAGTAGGGTGTCCTGCCTGCTGTGGGGTGACCCATGAAAACCTTTCTCTACTCAATCCGTATGGACCACGGTCGTCCGCCAACCCAGAGCACACCGTGGTGTCGCTCATTGATGAGCTCCCGGAGAGTGTGAAGTATGGTCTCGGACGCGAGTAGAGGTGATTAGGCGTCGGCCGACCTAGCCGAGGGCCCACCGTGGGCTCACCTCATACACGCCCCTTGCTCAAGTTTTGTGGGCGGCCTTATACCCATCTGGTGGGGTAGGCCTTTTTGAACCTGACTCCTCGTTGGGCCCTGGCGCAAAGCCACAAAGCTTTGCCGCCTTGGGGCCGCAGCGCCCATGGGCTTCTCGCGCACTCGAGCAATCTGCTCCGGCCTAAAGCGAGACCAAGAGGTTCGGACACGTTGTTGGGCGCGTCTTTATGGCCTTGTCGCCGACATGACAGGATTAAAAGCGGAGTGGTATTGGAAACCGGAGTTACTAGGTCGGGCGCAATAGGCGAGGTGGGCCGCGACGCTTCGCTGAGGGGGTGCACGCTGCGCCGTTTGCTTGTCCTCTATAATCGCCCGCTGGGTGCTCCGGGTAGTCACGCTTTCTTGCCTTCTTTGTCTCTGTCTCAAACAAGAAAAGCACCAGAGAGCCAAGGAAAAAAACCCGACCTTTCTTTCTCACCTTCCATCGCCTCTTACGTGAAGATGTCGTGGCGGAGTGCTCGCGCCAAGACAACCGGCGCTCGGCTTGGTAAAGAAGGGCTTCCTCATGCCGCAGACCTTTCGGGCCGGAGGGTGCCGATCGGGGCCGTCACCCCATGCCATGGCGACGAGGTCGTGGTGCTCGCCTCGTTCTTCGGCCGGCTTTGGCTCGCCATTGCACCCGTTCGTCCGAGGGCCGCTGTCTCACTACAAGGTGGAGGTGCACCATCTCAACCCCAATGGGGTCCTCCACATCGCCATCTTCATCACGCTGTCGAGGCCTTCCCGGGATCGAGCCGTCTTGGGCGTTAATGGAGGCACTTCTTCGAGCAAGGCTCGGAAAGACAGCCGTCGGACGCCGTGGCGCCACAGGTGGCTCGCCCTCCAGCCTTCGCCCGGTCGAGCACGGAGTACTGGAGGTAAAGCGCCTCGTCCAACAAGGGTGGCGTTACGAATGGCTCTACGTTCAAAGCGTCGGCGCTAGCTTCGTTTCACCGGCGAGCTTCCCATGGCGGAGGAGCGGTGGAACTGGGCGCCAAAAGAGGGAGAAGAACAAGGCCGCCCCGATCGTGGAGCGGTCGGGGCTCAAAGGAGGCGGGCTCACCGGGGCGTTGTTGTCGCGCGCCTTTATGGGGATCGCGTGCAACCCCTTGCACAAAGCCGCACCCTTTGTTCCGTATCTGGGGCCGTCCGACCGGGCGAGATGGTGAACTGAGCCGCCGCGTCTGAGGTGGAGGCCCGGGTGGCCGCATTCTGGCGAGCGCCACGGTGGCCACGGTGGCCACCCGAGCCATTCTCGGCGCTTCCGCCAAATCTGTAAGTCGGTGAAATTCCTTTACGCTTCTCTTTTCTTTGTCCTTAGCACTTGGTCCGACCGCATTCTGCCGCATCCTCTTAGGGGCTTACGGGGATGTCTTCGGCGCCGCTCGAGGATAAGGAGGCGCGATACGCCCGGCGAAGACGCAGCGGTCGACTCTCCCGCAAGAAGCGGAAGGAGGAAAGGAGGAAGAAGAAGCATAAGAACGCGCGCGAGGAGGTGTCGGAGACCACCGCTGGGGACAACCTCCAGCGACAGTGGCGGAGCGCCTCCGGCCATCCCTATGGTGGGTTTTTCCACGCCAGCCGACCGGCGGCGACCGAGCGTGGACCCGGCCGAGGGCGGCACCACGGCCCCGTGGCCGCGGATCCCAGGCGAGGTGATCTTGCGCTCATGATCGTCGCGGCGCCTCGGTGGAGGTGGCCGGAAGCGACCGGTAGACTGCCTGGCGGGGCGGCAAAGAGGCGCGCGTGCCACGTACCGCTTGGCCTTGTAAGTGTTTCTTTTATTGGAGCATTTTTTTGGCAAAGCCGCCGGCGACTCTTGAATCTTTGCAACGTCAGGCGCCTTACAGCGGTGGCCGTGGGGCGTCTGCAGCCGCTCGCAAATGCTGCCACCGGTGATTTGGCGACTCGATCGGGTCGGTGGCGGTCGCGATGTCGGCGTCCGAGGGCGCGTCGCCGAGGGCGAGGCCTCACCCGAGGTTGTGGCCAAGAAGAACTTCCGCGCCTCGGCGGGACCCCACCGGACGACGTGATCGTCCTTCGGAGATGAGACAGCGGTGCGCCGGCTCGCGCGCCCGATCGTGGCGAGCCCGGCGGCGGAGGTGCTCGACCCTTGTCCCGAGGAGGTGCCGACCGATGCTCCTCGAGTGCAGTCGTCGAGGGGTTTCTAAAGGATTGACCTCATCACCCTTGCCCATGGTGCTTTGGATGGGCGGCGTCCGCCCGAACGGGCGAGCGAGGCGCGTGCGCGGGTGTAATCCCGGTCGGGCGTCATGGGTCGGCGGAGGAGAGCGAGTGGGCCGCCTTCCGGCAAAGCGCTACCGGACGCAGGCGGCCGAGATAGGCGGATCCGTAAAGGTCCGCTCTTGCTCGAGTCTTCCACGGTATTGGGGCACGATGGTCGGGAGTCCACCCGATCGCCCAGTAGGTCACCAAAAGTTCGACTCGTTGCACATTTTTATAGTTCTTCCGTCGACTAACGGGTGTCCACGTTTTGCAAAGACTTGCGGGCTCGCCGTGCGCCGAGTTGAGCTCTGCGGCGCTCAAGCGGATCGTGGCGGTGTAGTGGAGGAGTGCGATCAGGTGCGCCTTGAGCCGCGCCTAGTCCAGAGGCCATGGACATTAGGCGTCGGAGGCGGTGGAGATCCGTCGTGGGTTTGAAGAGGCCACAAGGCCCTTTATGATGGCGCTAGGAGCCAAGGTCTTGAGGGCGAAAGTGGTGGGCTGAGTCCTCCCTAACGGAGGTCACCGAGGCCAAGGATCTTGCCGCTGCCGCGGAGGGGATGTGGCCGACGCAGTAACACGCTGCGACCGAGCGAAACAAGGCTCGAGGGGCCGCCAGAGTTCGTTCCGAAGAGCGGCCTTTCGTATGAAGGCCGGTGGTGAGGACTTCATCTGCAGGCGCCAAGTCGGGCCGCAATCGACCAACTCTGCGGCGGTAAGTGTCTCAATTCTTCAATTAAGTGCAGGGTGCGACCCACAGGCGAACTTATCCAAAATTGCCGCAATCTGCGAGGCGCGAAGAATCTGGCGTCGCCGTGGAGGCGCAGAGAACGGCATCGGATGCTCGTGATGTGGCGATCGTGGCGGGGCGAGGCCCGGCGGCGTTGAAGGTTGCGGAGGACGGTCGGGCGAGATGGCGCCAATCGGAGGCCCTCGCAAGGCGGTCGGGAAGTCTGCGACCACATCCTTGGGCCGGGCAGGCCGAGTGCCCTTGACCCGTCTTGGCCCAGTGCGGACCGTAGAAGAGGCGGTGACCACCGGCGCTGCGCTTGGAGCTTCGTCGGCGCTGGTCAACACCGTCTCGCACTACGACGGCATCGACCTCGCGGTGGTGGGCAGCGGCGTAGCCGGGAACCGGATCGACGAGGAGATCGACCGGTTTGAGCTCCTGGTCGAGCCGCACGCCCGGGAGATCGCCAGCCGCATCCCGCCGCAGGCCGCCCTCCAGGAAGCCAGAGGCAGCCAACTCTCCGTCTCGCCACCGATCGCCCACCAAGAAGAATAAAAATAGTTAGCTTTATCCTTTTTAGATTGTAAAGACTGCTATGTAAACAATCTTGAATTTATCAAGTTCCAGAATCGCCTCTCGCCCTCTTTCGTATTTAGGGTGAGCGTTTGACCGACCATAGCCTTAAGGACCGCAGGGGTCACTTATGCGTAGGTTGGGTCGTTTTGGGAGGAGCGAGGTGGATTGGAGACTTGGCTTGCAGCGGTTAGGCGCACTTGTGAGTGATAGGAGTGTTCTAGACCGGCCAAAGATCTTTCCACTTGGGCACTTCCTTCTTCCGCGAAGTGCTACTTAGCAACCATAGCCGCTGGGGCGTAGGTCGTAACACTTGGGTTGAGAGGGTTACCGCTCGGGATGGACATCATGACCCGGTCGGGTCACGTACCCTCATAAGCGCGTGGGACGGTGAGTTCGTGCGGGGAGGAGTGTTCCTGCCGACCCAAAGGTCACTCCACTCGGTACTTCCTTCTTCCGCGAAGTGTTAGCAACCATAGCCGCCGGCGTAAGTCATGCACTTAGGTCGAAGGGTTACTGCTCGGGAAGGACCTTGTGGTCGGTTGGGTCATCAACCGCGCAAGCGCCGACCGAGTAGGCTTGAACGCAGGCGCGAAGGGCAGCCCAGTCGTCGCATGGCGACCGTGTGCTTGGAAGGAAAAAGTAAAGAGCATGCTATGAAGAGGAAAAGAGTTTAGGGATAGAATCGCCTTAACTTTTCTATATTCCATGCATTCGGAAGGATGCGGCCGTCGGCGTCCTTGAGCCGAAAGGTGCCAGGTCGGAGGATCTGCACGACGGTGAAAGGGCCTTCCGAGGCGGCGGTTTGTGCTTATCCTTGCTGGTGCGGACCGACGCAGACCGTGTCGCCCGACCGCGAAAGACCGCCCTCGAACTGGCGGGCCGTGATAACGTCGCGAGATCTTGTTGATACCGGCGATCGCGGGGCGGCCACGTCATGCGCCTCGTCGAGTAGTCGACGGCGTCTTGTTGTCTGGCGAGCCCCGAGCCTCCTCGAAGGCTTGCGCCTTGGGCGCCATACTCGGTGCATCGGCAAGGCGGCCCGACGATCGTATACCATGAAGAACGGTGTGAACCCGGTCGCCGGTCGGCGTGGTCCGTAGACTCGAGGACGGAGGTAGCTCGGTCACCCGGCGCCCCGAAGTGCTTGAGCCGGCCAAGATCCGCGGCAGAGCCCTTGAAGGATCATGCCGTTTGCGCTTCGACACGGCCGTTGGTCCGCGGATGGGCCACGGTTGCCCAATCGGCGCGATGTTGAAGTCATCGCGAGAACTCGAGGAACTCCTTCCCGTGAAGCTGCGTTAGTTGTCGGTGATGATGGAGTTTGGGACTCGAATCGAAAGACTATGTCGCGGAAGAAGATGGCGCTTGTGCCAGCGTGGCGCTCGCCACGACGGCTTGGCTCTATCCACTTGGTGAACTTGTCCACCGCGACGAGCAAATGGGTAAATCCCGGCGCTTTCTTGAAAGGCCCGATCGGATCGAGTCCCCAAGCGCAAAGGCCACGTGATGGGGATTATCTGCAAGGCTGGTGGCGGATGTATGCGCCTAGCAAAGAATTGGCATCCTTCGCGAGTCGCGTCGATGTGCTCGGCGTCGGACATGGCGGTCGGCCAATAGAAACTTTGCCGAAAGGCCTTTCCCACAAGAGATCGGGCGCGCGTGGTGACCGCAAATTCACTGTGTATGTCGTCCAAACAGATTGTTTCCTTGGTCGGCGAATGCACTTTTGGAGGACCGGAGAGGCTCCTTTGTAAAGGTGCAGGCCGACTAGGACGAAAGACTTTGCCGCGGGCGAGGCGCGCCGAACCTCGGTCGGTCGGGGGAAGTGACCGTCCGTCAAGCGATCTATGAAGGGCTTTCTCGGTCGGACTCGGTCGCTAGCACGCTGCTGGTTGGTGGACCGACCAAGTCTCGCCGGATCAGCACGGCGGTTAGGCGACCGTGCTAGGTAGGTCGGGGACCGTTCGCCACCGGGCCCACCGGATGGAAGGCGCGGGAGGTCGCAGACGAAGATCCCGGCGGGACCGGCTCTCTGGAGGCAGATTGGCTAGGTAGTCGGCGTCGCTATTGTAGCGTCGGTAGCTATGGTGGCTTCGAAGCCCTTGAACCGCGCCGAGCCGCGCGCTTCTTCGACGATCTGCGGCCATGCGGGCGTCTCGGGGCTCGCGGCCTTCATGACAGTCGACGACAAGCTTGAGTCCCGTGGGCGTGGGTCGGCGAGCACCGAGGTCGGCGGCGATCCGGAGACCGTTGACGAGGGCCTCGTACTCGGCGGCGTTGTTGGTGGCGTCAGCGGCACCGATGGTGTCTCGAAGCTTGTTCCGGCGGGAGATGATGGCGACTCGGCGCCGCGCCATTCTTGTTGTAAGACCCATCGAAGTACATTGTCGATGCTCGGGGTCTTGATCACCGGTGGTGCACAGGTTTTGGTCCACTCGGCGGCGAAGTCGGCTAGGGCTGCGACTTGATCGTCGTCAGGGGCGTATGTGATGTCGTGGCGGCGAGCTCAGCGCCCACTTGGCTATCCTTCGAGCGTCGCGGTTGCGGGCGATCTCGCCTAGCGGGGCGTGGTCACCACGGTGATGTTGTCTTGTCGAAGTAGTGGGCGAGCTTTCTCTTGCGATGAGCACCGCGTGAGTAGCTTCGCGCACTGTGGGTGCAGAGCCTTGGACTCGGAAAGGACCTCGCTAATGAAGTAAAGCGGCGTTGTACCTTAAGTTCGCGGCCTTCTTCCTTCGCTCCACCACGAGGGCCGGCGGCGACTTGGGTAGTGGCGGCGATGTAGAAAACAATGGCTCCCAGTGCCGGGCGACCAGGCCCGGAGGCGAGGGCAGGGAAGGCCTTGAGCGGGTGAGGGCCTCCCCGCCTCTGGGTCGGCTAAAGCGGTCGGATCTCTTGAGTAGCTGTAGAGTGGCATTCCGCGCTCGCCGAGTGAGACACGAAGCGGCTCAAAGGCGCTAGGCATCGGTCGACCTCTGGACCCCCTTGAGGTTCTTGATTGGGCCCATCCTTGCGATTGCCGATATCTTCTCTGGTTGGCCTCGATGCCTCGCTTGGAGACAATGAAGCCAAGGAGCTTCCTTTGGGGACCCGAAGGCGCATTTCGGGATTGAGCTTTATGCGGAATCGTCGAAGGTTCGCAAAGGTCTCTTCAGTCGAGGATAAGGTCGTCGGCCTTCTTGGTCTTCACGACAATATCGTCGGCGTACACATCAACGTTCGGCCGATCGGTCATTGAAGCACGTTTGCATACATCATTGGTATGTAGCGCCGCGTTCTTTAGGCGAGCGGCATTGTAGCGTGTGAGAATGAGCGAGCGGGGTGATGAAGGAAGTCGCGAAATGGTCGGACTCCTTAGCGCAATCGGTGGTAGCCCGAGTAGGCATCGAGAAAGAGAGGACTCACACCTGCGGTGGAGTCGATGACTTAGTCGATCGCGGGGCAAAGGGAACGGATCCTTGGGACATGCTTTGTTGAGACTCGTATAGTCAACGCACATCCTCCATTGCCCATTTTCTTTTTACAAGTGCAGGTTGGCTAGCCACTCGGGGTGGCGCACCTCTTTCTGAACCCTACACCCCGAAGTTTGGCGATCTCCTCCCTATGATCCTGCGCTTCTCCTCGTCGAGCGGCGCGGCGTTAGGCGGCCGCTTCGAGCACGGTCGGATGCTCAAGGAGTGCTCGGCGACTTCCCTTGGGATTCCGGCATGTCGGAGGACCTCCATGCGAAGACGTTTTTGTTGGTGCGGAGGAGTCGGCGGCGCTTTCCTATTTGGCGGGGCGTGGCTCCGATCCGCCGCGGTCTTGGTCGGATCACGGGATCGACCGCGACCTCCTTCGTGTCCTCGGCGGACTTGAAGGATCCAGCCCCGACTTCTTGGACTCGGGGGCGGATTCGGAGGCTTCCCTCACGAGGTTGTCGAGCTCGGCGACGCGATGATCTGCCGAGGCAAGCTCACAACTAACTGCGCTCGCGATTGTAGGCAAGCCGGAAAGATGATGCCACGGTGATGACTCCCGTGGCCTCGCATCTTCGACGAGGTAGGCGTGGTGGGACCGCCATGAACTTGGCGTAACACGGCCTTCCCAGATGGCATGGTAGGCACCGGGAAATCCACGACCTCAAAGCGAGGGTTTCGATCGAAAGTTTCCGGTTCCCCAAAGGTAACGAGCGGTCGATCGCCGAGTGGATGGGCTCACGGCGGGGATGACGCCATGGAAAGGCGCCTTCTTTGGGTCGGTCGGTCGAGCGGGACCCCATAGCGTCGAGCGTCTCGGCGTAGAGGATGTTGAGGCCGCCTCCGTCCATAAGCACCTTTGAAAGCGCTTCTTCCCACGACGGGGCTGACCACCAGGGGGTATCTCCCCGGCTGTGGAACGTGGTCGGGGTGATCGGTCCGATCAAAGGTGATCGGGAACTCTGACCACCGGAGGTATTGGGGACGCATGGCGCGGCGGTATGGACCTCGCGATAAGCGAGCTTGAGCCGGCGCAGCCGGCATAGCGAGCCGGTCCTCCAAAGATCATGAGGTAGCCGTCGGGTTCGAGGAACTCTTCGTCGCCTTTTTCTGCGGCAGCGGGCCGCGTGAGCTTTCCCCTTGCCACGCGGCGTTGCGGGGACGCTGGAGAGGTAACGCCTCAGGACCTCGCAATCCCGGTACTTGTGCTTGACGGAGAACCCGTGGTTTGGGCACGGGCCATCCATCAACTTCTCGAAGTGGTCGGGCGCGACGGTCGGTCGCTTTTCTTTGCTGGCGAGCGGTCGGCGGTGGCGACCACTTGGGTCTCGCGGATCGCTTCCGTGCGCGCCCGTTTGTCGGAGCGGTCAGAAGGGGACCCGATGTGGACGTCGGGTTCTAGCTGGGCCTTTCCTCCCTCGAAGATGGCCCCGATCTCCTCGCGGGGCGTGGTTGATGGCGATATCGAGGAGCTCCTTGGTAGTTACGGGCTTGAGGCAACCTAGTTTGTGTACCAAGGCCTTGCGGGAGGTGCCGTGAGATGAATGCTCCCACGACATCGGCGTCGGAGATGTCGGGAGCTCGTTGCCTGGCGGAAAACCGCGGATGTAGTCGGAGGGTTTCCACAGGCTGCTTTGTTTGCGACCCTTCAGTCCCGTGAGTTTCCGGCGCTTGTAAGTGCCACGAAAGTTGCCGACGAAGAGGGCCTTCAAGTCGGTCCAGATTCGATGGTTTTGGCGGGCAAGTACTCGAGCGAGGCTCGGGCCGAGTCCACGAGGTAGATGGGAAAATCTTGGATGATGAAGAGGTCATCCGTTGCTCCTCGCCCGCGCATGCGGCCGGTAATCTTGAGCGACACACAGGTTTGTGGCCGGTGTATTTGGCAATGTTGGTAGGCGCCCAATCTGGCGGAAGTCCGCTGGCGGATCCTGGCGAAACGCTCGCGGTCCAGACCGTCGGGGCTCGGGCGCGGTGGTGGTGCCGCCGCGCAATTCGTGAGTGGCGGCCTCCTCGCCATCTTTCTTGGCGCCTCAAGGGTAGCGCGAATGTCGTAAACATCAGGCGTTAGCGCCTTTGGGGCGTCACGAGGCTGGTGTGGCTCGCGATCTTGGCGGCGCTGTCAGTGCGGACCCAACCGTCTGGCATGCGGGCCCGGTGGCTAGAGGTGGCTCGGGCGATATGTCTTTGCCGGCCGTGTGCTCTACCAGCCCCCGGAGGTTTTGGTAAGTGGCCTTGGCCTCCGGGTCGGTCGGCTCCGGGAGGCCTCGAAGCAGCATTGCGGCCGCGGCCACGTTTTGGCTCGCGTGGGGAAGAAGCCGAGGACCGTCGGACTCTTCCTTTCTTTGGGTGTGCTCGACGCCGCGCGCAGCGTCTTGTAGCGTCGCCGAGCACATCACGGGTCTCGAGCTCCTCCCGCTCCAAGTTGGCCTGGAGCTGGTCGAGCTCAGCTCTTCGTTCCTCCAACTCTTTGCGCTGTTGTTGGAGCTCGCCACAACTGGCGCGTTGATGCGCTCAAGACGGTACTTCTCCTCCTGCGCTGAGTCGCGGATAGGAGGTCCCGCACCGCGAGGGCCACATCAAATCGGCCGTGCCCGCCATGTTGCACTCGCGAGAGTGCCGCTGCGGCGGGTACTCGTGTCGGAGCTGGAGTCATGGTGGAAGAGTCTTCCAAAGAGCTCGTGGATGGAGGTCGGCGGTAGCCGACCATCGCCACAAGTCGCGAGCCTACGGGGTGACATGGTCACTGCCGACCTCTGAGTTTCGCCCGGCCGTGGCGGAGCACTCCTCGGGTTCGGCCGGGAGCTGCAGGCGCCCAGCCGGAGCTTAGCGGTCGCCGGAGAGGACGCCTGAGCTCTCGGCGCGCTGTCCTCCGAGGCGGCGGGACGAAGCGTGAGCCCTCCCGTCGGGTGTGGCGAAGTCGAGGAGCCGGCGGATCCGGTTCCCGGCGCGATCATGCCGTCGCGATGGGTGGATGCCATCGAGGAGATAAACGGAATCCGGAGATGGTGACGAAGGCGCGAAGGCCCCTACAGCGCACCAACCGCCGGCGTTTTGGCCTTGGCAAGTAAATTTGTAAGTCTAAAGGGTCGCGTTCCACTCCTGAATGGTTAGACTCGTGAGTCCAAGATGTATCTTGGTTGGTGAAGGTCCCTACTCCAGTTCAGATGGCAATATTGTATTGCTTTTGCACTATGTTTTACAGACGAGGCCCCTAAATGACTTAGTCTCCTCGTGTTCTTATGTATTCCTCCTCTTTGAATCGTTTAGTCACCCTCCTTTTATCTGAAGGAAGGCGGGTTACATCGAAATCGGGGAAGAGCGAGGTGACCTATGTTAGGAGCTCCGGTCCTTCGTCACGTGGATTGGTCGCCACCCGTCTTGCCCATCTTTGGGTCGGTAGCCTTGGTGGTCGGGGAGGTTAGGTATTCCCGGAAATAGCGTACTTGCCCTCTGTGATCCTTACGAATCTTGGCGTTGCGGTGCGTGGCGTTAGCGCCGCCTCGGGAGGAAGCGTGCGTTAAATCTTGTCTGCGCCGGGTTGATGGGGTGGAAGCTTTGTCTTGTGATCACGGACCTTCTTGGGAAGGAGCCACCGCCTTGTATAGTCACTCCGATTGACCTCGTTCGTAGGTGCGTGGCGGTAGGTGATGAGGGCGACACGCGACCCTCGGCGTCCGTCACCTTGGTTGGTCGGAGTCAAGAGATCCCGCCCGCCAAAGTCGGGGCGCCGTCCGGCCGGTCGGGAGATCCCGCTCCGCCAAGAAGTCGGGGCGTTGTCGGTCTGATTCGCTTCCCTGGCGGTCGGGAGCGGATGTCTTGTGTGGTCTCGCAGCGATCCGGTCGGTGGCGGGCGGCGCGCTTTGTTGGGTGGAGATATGCTTGAGGCGGCTCGTCGTCGCCGGGCCGTTAGGTACCCCTGTTATTAGTATTCGTCACTATGAATTTGTTAGCTCGGTACAGTGCAGAACCTACCAAAAGGCATTGGAAAGGGATCAAGGACATCTTCCGTTACCTCCAAGGAAGCAAACATCTCAATTTGTTCTTTCGAAGAAAGAATGAATTGAATTTGGTTGGCTACGCTGATGCTGGGTACTTATCAGACCCGCATACTAGCAAGTCCCAAACTGGCTATGTTTTCCTATGTGGAGGAACAACAGTTTCTTGAAAGTCATCTAAGCAGACCCTTGTCTCGACGTCGACAAACTACTCGAAAATCATTGCTTTGTATGAAGCATCTCGTGAATGCGCATGGCTCCGAAGAATGGTTCACCACATCCAGAAGTCATGTGGCTTGAACATTGAGCAAACTCCCACGATCATCTATGAAGATAATGCAGCTTGTGTTGCTCAAGCACAGATAGGTTATGTGAAGAGCAATCTCACGAAGCATACCAACCCGAAGTTCTTCTATGCTCACGAATTGCATAAGATGAACGAGATCAAGATATTGCATACTAAGTCATGTGAAAATCTTGCAGATTTGTTCACTAAATCACTCCCAGCATCTACCTTTGAAAGGTGCGTAAAAGGGATTGGGATGATGAGACTTAGAGAAGTGCAGATTTTAGGGGGAGATATTTCACATACTCCCACATAAATCTTGAACATGAGGTTTGAGTACCCAACATGAATCTTGAAGATTAACGATTGAAGTTTGGGTTAATTGTACTCTTTTCCCTTATCAAGTTTTTCATGAAGTTTTCTTGTATAAGGTTTTAATGAGGCAATTCGTGCAACACAGTAAGCGTATGCTATGTACTCTTTCTCCAAGTATTTTTCCCACTGGGTTTTTCTGGAGTTTTAATGAGGCATATGCATCTCGCGGCAAAGGGCCCAAGGGGAGTGTTGGGAAACCACGTGGCCCAATGAAAGCCCACGATGGTCCCTTAGCCGAAACCCTAAACGATTACTATATAAGGAGGAGGGGGTCCCCTATTGTACAAGCAACCACAAAGCAATAAAGAATTCTGTCGCCGTTCTCCCTAAACCTGTGTGTCTCTCTCTCTCTGTTCTCCAATTCAGATTTGTTCGGAAATCCCAGACTATTCGATAGCGAGGTTCCTTAACAAAAAATATGCCTACACGGATAATAATCTGCTCCTACCAATCGGTATAGCACCATCCGTGCCGTGTGTTTTTCCCCCTTCAAAACCAACGTGCCGCCAGGATTGATGAAAAGGAAAAGCTATGTTCCTTGTGTTTCTTGCAAAAGTATATTTTCATTGAGGGAAGTGTTTCTTGCAAAGTTGAACCACGAACATCGTCGCATCAGCCACATGTTAACTTCTTTCTTTCCCTCGATAAAACCATGATACGATACAATAAAATGATACTCCCCACGTAGTTTTGAAAAACAGTCAAACTTTGGAAAACTTAGTTATCAGTATATTTTGATATATATATATATATATATGGGAATGTATATAGGAAGCATGTATATGGGAATGTATATAGGAAGCATTTTCTGTACTCTCGGGAGTAAATATTTTCACCTCCAATATACTATTTAAACGAAAGCGCTATACTTCTTTATTATTTTCGGTATACTCCAATAAATGAGCCCAATCCATGGTTGAATTTACTAACTGTTGACATGGTATCGATTTCTGATAGTAGAAGTTAACCCTCCATTTTCTTGCAGGATCTCCATGATAGACAGCAGTCACAGGCTCACAGCACAGCATGATTCCACTAAATTTTGCAACATGCTCCTAGCTCGAGCAACCAACATGATGAACCTTTCTCATATTGGAACATGGGGAATTCCATGGGGAGGTTTCGGAGAAACACCACCACTTCGTCGATCTCACCGATCGCTCAATTTCAGCAAGAAGAGGAATGCTGATTCAAATAGTTTCCTCCCCTCTGAAGTTCAGGAAACTGAGTGGGGCTATTTGATAGCTGGTTAAAACCATACCTCTGCGCGATGTTTTTCGGAATGCATGAGCAGCATCACTGTATGCAGCTGTCTGGAAGTGCATGCAGTAGAGATTAGGAAGGCTGGAGATGGCAGAATTTGGTGGCAACCATGTAAATTGTTAGTTTGGTTCAGAATGCTGCATGGCATCCTTGAGACGCTAATGCGTTTGGTGTGGGATCTCAGTGGTAGCTACCACTAACCTGAATGTTTGTAGAATTTGATGCCATATATAGGGAGAATGCTATGTGCAACATCTCTCTCGATGCTTGTATACCTAAAAATAATGTCTTGCGTATATATAATAATAATTTTCCATGAGAAGGTTTTTATGTTTTTTTTGTTTGCCCTCCTTGTATTTATAATGGAATTGACTTGCTTACAATTGTTTGCCCAATGTTTGCTTATAAGCAATCCCCATGCGCGAGCTTGATTGCAGATGAACATTTTATCAGTTAAAAATGAAGTTTGAAAAGTGTGTAGCATAATGGTCATCTTATCATTCTAATGTTCATCTGATCATGCTCTGCGGAGAAGATGGCGTAACATTTTTGGTATGGTAAAATGCTGCCATGTATATTGAAAAGTACACCTAAGTATACAGTTCAAGTAGCATCTTTATCAATAAAAATGCTGCCATGTATATTGAAAAGAACACCTAAATATACAGTTCAAATGGCATCTTTACCAACAAAAATTCAGACAGGTTGCATTTATCAGCGATGAGAATCATGGAGTTCAACGTTTGGTTCACATTTCACAATATGAAGCCAACAATGGAATAGTGCCGAAGGCACCACAAATGGGTGAGGAAACTACATAAGATACGTAGCAAATCTAATAACACGAATAAAGAACGTGCAGTGGGGTTTGTTTATACTAGTACTAACAGGGGGCTTCTTTTGTAGTCCCGCCTAAATCCAATATTCACCACGGCAGAATGCTGCTTTAGCTACTGTCTACTGACTGATCTTGCATACAAGAACATGTGAATGCTCATAATTGATGTACTTTGCCCAGCAAGGTCGGTACTTTGTCATTGCAATCTCTAGCCATGGTTTCATGTTCCCGTTGTAGTGGATGACGGCAGCGTTATCTATTTCTGAGCGCTCGATGGTTGGGTTGTACCCTAAGCCAAGCACATGCCATGATTTGTCCAAGGGGTGTGTCAGCTTGTAAAAAGTTAGAAGACCTGGGGTAGTGTCCCCAGTTTCCAGAGCAGCCTGTTTTCGTTCTGTAAGAAGAGAAAGGAAAAACAGTGTGAAGTACAGTAATGGGAATTGGCAATTGTATTTAAGCTTTGGTCTGTACAGCTCAGGAAGTACATTTATGCTTTTACTACTCACAACAGTCACAAAACATGTCATTTTGGATATTGACATGGTCTCTAAAACATAACTTTGACTAATAAGTTTTATTATTATATATTTATAAAACCAATAAAATTATAATAATATAAAAGTACTTTTTGAGATAAGTCTACACATATGATTTTTATGTATCTAATTTAAATATCTAAAAAGATATTGATAGTTAAAGTTTCGAAATTTTGACTACACCTATGTCAAACGACACGACATGCATTTCTGACTGGAGGGAGTAGTTTCAAAAGCCAAGAGGATGAATTAACTGTCAGTGCAGATCCTATGTCTGTTAATGAGCCATAAAGAGGTGTTGCAGAAACTGAAAAATGGCAACTTATTGCTAAATAAATTTACCAATGAAGCTGTCCACACACATAATGATATGATCCAAAGTAATTGCAGGCTGAAATTCAATCGCACATATAAATAAATATGTAATGTATTACTTCATGTATACGATAGAACAAAGCCTATATGCATGACAATGCAAAAAATCACCTGATGGCAATCTGAAACACCAAACGCTATATGGGTAAACTGGTTCTGTAAGAACACAAGACACAATATTCTAAAGAAAAGTTGAGACGGTAAAATATAAACCTTATTTCAAACTCACCATGTTCTGCCATTTGTGGTAAATCCCAGTAATGTCCTTCTTCTTCCATTCTTCCAGATCAAACATATTCATCCCATAAGCCCAACCACATGAATTAGGATAAAAATTCTGAGCAACATGTGGATTTGAAAAGTTAAGGTACTTATCAAATCGATGGAAACTCTCCCCACAAGTTTCCACGGCACCATTTACATTACCATTTTCTTAAAACAGCAAAAGCTGTGATTAAATTAGATTAGAAAGAAGAAGCCGAATATAAAGTTTGGAAGAAGAAAGAAGACACGGTGCGGAAGGGAGCATCCGATAGAAGGCCGCAGAGGGCGCGGTCGCGGACCCAATGGAAAATGCAAGAAAAAAAGAAAAAAAAAACAAAAAGCAAAAAACACGTAAATTTTACGGTCGACGGTAAAGCAGTCCTCTAAGGTACGAAGCTCCGGCCAGGGTCCAACTGGCAACCTCATCTTTGATGGACCGGAAGATTTGGTCGCAGGACGCCCAACTTCTTTGGAAGACTCTATTGTTTCGCTCTTTCCACCATACCTAGTAGGACAGGATGATCAATGTTTTTACGCCTTTTCGGATGCTCGATTGGCAATTAATGTGGTGCAGACTCCATTGCTCAAGGTGCGTCGCCGGCTCCTATTGGTCCGGATGGAGCGTCGGAATGTGGACCCATTGTGCGATGGACGACCAGAGAAGCCAAACTTGAGGGCAGTCAACAAAAAGGTGGAAGACCGCTTCTAGGCTTCGATTGCACATTTAGCAGAAGTATTGGTTTGGCCATCCCCTAAGCTGCAATCGTTGCGCCGTCCATAGCCGATTCTGTAGTGCTAGCCAAAGAAAGATCTTAGAGCGTAACGGCGCCCATGCAGTCCAAATCGTTGTCGGGAAAGATTTCTGAGTGCACCCACTGAATTGGATGTTATATGCCAAGGAAGCCGAGTAGGCACCGTGAGAGGTTTGTGTCCATATGAAGACATCGTCCATGTCCGGGCTAAGTGGTACTGATTGTACTTTGGACCACAGGCGGATGTATTCCATTAACAACTGAGGATTTAGGTGGTGGAGAATGTGTCGCATCCAGTTATTGCTCTGTAGGGTGTTGGCAACCGATCTCGCTTTTCTTCTTGAGTGCTTGTAAAGGCTTGGCGCTATTTGAGATGGTGCTTGACCATGCAATCACCTGGAGTTCCAAAAACTAGCTCTTTGGCCGTTTCCAATGGCGACCTTCGTGGCAACCATGAAGAGCTGCTGGTCAGTCTGGTCGCACGGTGTTGACAATCCATTCCATGGCCTATGAGGGTTCATATACTTGAGCCAGAGCCATCGGAGTCAGAGTGCTCGTGCAAGCCTTTCCAGGTCGAGGACACCTAGGCCTCCATATCTGAGTGGCCGACAAACAGTTGTCCATCGCACCTTGCAATTCCCACCGTGCAAAGCCGCGCTGCCTGCCCATAGGAATTTCCTTCGTATCTCGTCGATGTCTGCAATAAATCTTTGCGGCACCTTCAGTGCAGTCAAAAGATAGATTGGAATTGATGTGAGGACCGATTTAACCAAAATCAGGCGGCCTCCCATTGTGAGATGTGCTGTCTGCCAGGCGGCAAGACGCCGGGCCACTTTATCGTGGACGGGCTGCAGGTGGACGCGTCGTAGTCGACCAAGCGTGAGGGGCATTCCCAGGTATGTCATGGGGAATTCAAAGATAGCATCTGGGAACGGCTGCAGAACGGTCTGGAGGTCAAGATGGCGGCACTGGATCGCAGCTACGGAGCTTTTTTGTAGGTTGACCCGAAGGCCAGAGGCTTGTCCGAAGTTGTGCAGAATGTCAATTACGGCTTGCAGCTCTTCTTTGACCGGGTTCAGGAAGATTACGACATCGTCTGCATACATAGACAGCCGGGAGTCCATTAAGATCAACCTCCCAGAGTCCAGTCAAATCCCCCTGGACAACAATGTCATCATCCAGGAAAAGGATTTTATTCAACTTAGGATAGACTTGTGGGAGGTAAAATCTTAGATGGTTGAGCATGGATAGGTATTTCGGGTTTCGATACTTAAGATTAGAGGAACCAGCAGACAGAGTTTTTGGACGATCTGCCTTAAAATAATACTCTTTCATGGCTGCAGACTCAAGCTGCTTCAGAACAGGGCAGTACGAAGAGTTTAACCATTTGAAGTCATCCACATTTTCAACATGGATTGTTGCATCCCCAGGTGGATTCAACAAAAACTACATGTTCATTGCTCCAAAGTTCAGATTGTCAGTAACAAGATGGAATACATGTTTCTCAGGCTCCTGCAGTTATATAGCAAAAAAAAAACCAGGCGTTGCTACTGAATTAGATCTCATCAGATCATGCAATTATACATCATAACCAAGAAACTACACTTACAAATTGAAGTCGAGATTGCACTAACCCGTGCGTTCATGATGGTTGAGTTGACCACAACTGATGCTGCCAAAACATTGTCCGAAAAAAGAGCATATGATAAAGATCAAGATTTCCCAAGTTCTCGCTCTTTGGAAACTTTCTTTTTTCTGGAGAGAAGGTAATAACCTATTGTTAAGCGCATGGATAAGCAATGGATGCCATTTGGGATTGTCTTTGCCGCCAACTAGCTGAGGAAGGTGCTCTGCTTCTTTAAGCTCCGAACTTGCTCATCAGCTGACTGAAGCATTGCTCTTAAACGCTAAGTAATTGCCTTGCAATCATACAACTGATATCTTGCTTTTGATAGAACTTGACCCATTGCTTTGACTCTCTCGGAAGCACTTCAAATTAGAGAAGAGAGAAATCAATAATGCAGAAAACTTTATCCAAAAGAACAGCTCAAGCAGGCAATCACGTCTTAGGAAGTTCAGCATCAGCAGTAGCTTCCCCAAGGGAGCGCTGGCTTTCCTTGAGCCGGGCAAGTAGCTCCTGAAGATCGAGTTTGTCCCTGGATTTGGCAAGCACAGAATATATTCTGGCCATGATCATTTGATCTCGTATCAGACGAACCGTTGAATCTGCGTTCTCATTTTCATTTTCACGTCTCCATATACTATATTTTCCAGGCACAGCAGAATCAACGGCTTTTGTACGTTCAATAACTGAATTCTCAAGTTTAACTAAGGCTTCATCATCCTGCTGCACTAATTCTATTCTCTTCTTTACTCTGCTTTTCTCCCCCAAAATCTAAAATAAGAAAATATAAAAAATGATCAGAGGGCAATGGAGACGAGATTCCCTTTCAAAACAAGCTGTTCCACATGAAAGACATGACATAAAAAGGATGGTTAACTACTACTGAAAATGATGAAATAAACACAACTATGATCATCCCTACTTAGATTGCAATGACTAAGTAATGAGGAAAAAAATGTTACCCTGCGAGTTACATCTTCTGGCTAGCCCAGGAGCTGAAGGCCATCTGCATTAAGAAATAAAGTCCCCCCTTGTTAAATGAGTTGCTCCTAGTAGACGCACTCGTATAGAACCAAATATACTCACCCTCATGACTCAAGGAGAAATTCTGCAGTTTAAGGTTGGGTTGCCTACTCCAATCTGGTACCTACCATCACAGAAGTCTGCCATCTATGATGCACCGATACTTGTGTTTGCCTTCGTATCGGTGTCGGACACCGTGTCCGATACCGATACGTCGCCGATACGTGTCGATACCGTATCGGGGAATTAAACTATGAAAAAAAAATCATTTTATTTTTCGACACGGATTCGACACTTCTCCGATACGTATGCGATACGTATCGGACAACGATGCCAGTCCATACGACATAAAACCGAGCCGTAACGGAGGTGGAGCGACGTGGATGTGTAGGATTCTTGTGGGAGGTGGAGTCTCCCTATCGCAGCCTCAGTCGTCGCCAACACCTCCACCACTGCCGTAGGTCGAATTGGCCCCCTCCGCCAGATCTGCCGTCCCCACCGCCAGATCGTTCATCCCCGCCGCCGAATCGTCCTTCGCACCAGCGTTGCGCACTTCTCCCCGTCGTAGGTTCGGCCTCTCCCCGTCGTTGATTGGGCTTTGCCGGCGGTGCCCTGCTCTTCATCCTCCTGCAGTCGTGCTTTGCGCCCTGCTCTCCATCATACTGCGCTGCATCGGCTCTGATCTGCATCCTCCGGCGGCACCCTCCTTTGCATCCTCTGGCGGCTCCCTCCTCTACATCCTCCAGTGGTGCACTGCTCTCCATCCTTCTGCTTTGCTCACACTCAGGAGGTACCGAGCCACCGAGGTATAAGCTCAGCTCTGCTCTTCATCTTTCTATAACTGTAACTACATGTCTCATACTATTATATGCTAGATTGTTACTCTGTTAGTTAGTAGTAGTACTTAGTAGTGTTGCTAGTTAGTAGTTAGTAGTAGTACATTAGTACTTAGTAGTCACTACTTCACTCTTGATTTTTAGAAAATGGCAACTTGAAGAGGCTTGGATCATCTTTGAGTACATATTCGTACTTTACACTTCACATTTTTTACATTATTTCAGTTTGACAAACAAGTCGTAAAATAGAAAATAATACATATGTATATGTATATGTATATGTTATTATTGTTTAATATATATAGCCGTGTCGCCGTGTCGGTATTTTTGGGAAAATGGTGAATCCCCGTGTCAGTATCGTGTCGTGTCGTGTCGACGTATCCGTGTCGGTGCATCATAGTCTGCCATATAAGAAAATATAATTCAATAACACCGAGAAAAAAGTAACAAGGCAGAATAATATTCTGCTAACCTGTTTGCCAGAATAAAGTGGGCAAAACACTTACATTAGATTGACTTAGCAAAAAGGTTCACATAGCTTAGGTATAAAAAATGTCTGGAAGATATTTGGACTGTAGATCTCAAAGCTTAGGTATAAATATTTTATCGAGGGACCATTTCATGTTATTTATTTTTAATTGTGTACGAGAAAGATAGCATAAATCAAATCATGGTTATTAAAGCGTTCATGAAGCGTTGCTTTATCTTCGTTTAAACATTAAGGCGGTCAGGGTTTGTCATGGCCTCGTCTTGCCAGACATGCCTATGGCATCCGTCTTGTCGAATATCTAAACATAGGGTATACGCATATGCAGGATACGCGAAAGATATGTTCTAACGACATACAGGAACTCCGGATATTACGGACCGGATTCTATGGGATAAGATATACGTGGAGGGGATATTTCCATATTAGGAAAATACTCTATCACTTTTCCGTTACGAGAAAACTGACTAGAGTACGCCTGATATTCAGGGAAGCTTGGATATGCTGCGAAGATCACGAGACGATGAACTCCTCATCGGTTACGATCTGGTATTCCAAACCGACTACAACTCAACCTGAGGCCGGGCTACCCCGACTATATAAGGCCAGGGGTAGGTATACTCAAGGCAGGACTTCCAAATCAGAGAAGAAGAGAAGACTTTTTAGAGATTTCAGAAGGCGCAAAGCAACCAGGAGCCAACGAACCACGCTTCATCAACCTCCAGCCATAGTTTAACACTTGCCTAGATCCTATCTTCATTGTAACTAGGGCTAGACACATTGCTTTGTACTCGAGATTCCAGATACATACATCATCAGTACAGGACGTAAGGTGTTACTCCTCCGGGGGGCCTGAACCTGTATACTTCGTGTGTCGTTGTTTTCGTGCTTGACTTTACTAAACCAAAGGTACCCGTAACTATAAGTTTATTGTCGATATCTAACCTTCGATGGTTGGTGCGCCAGGTAGGGGCTTTCAACTGATTTTGCAGATCAGGCATGTCTTCGATGCACGTTCACGTCGGAGTCTCCAACGTCAACTCCTGTGATAATCTCCGCTCGATCACCGTCATCGACCAAGCACCCACGATTGGATCTAAGATTGCCTTCGGAACCATACTCTATCAATGGGGACCAGGCGGAGATCTAGTGCACATCGGCTTTACCGAGTCCCGCTCTTGTGATCCATGCCGAGAGGTGTTTTTCATAGACTTCGACCCTATGGAGCCCAGTGTTCTCAAGTACGTCGAGACAGAGAGTGATAGCGAAAGAAGCGTCCATAGCAGCCAGGGCAGCAGCCAAACAGATCGATACGTGTTCGTGGCTGGAGTCAGCAACGGTGCTATTGCCAACAATTCCCAAGGAAGGAATCCAGGGGCAGACACCACAGGGGGTTAGGGACACCAGATCCCTTTGTACACGCCTCAAGATCCTGCAGTGGTGGCGGCTACAGCCCGGGCGACTGCAAACGCTCCCAATACTATAGATCATCGGCGAGATCTAGCAGCTGCGGCCACAACTAGAATCGTGGCCAACCTGTCGAAGCAACTTGATCTCGATGATCCAATGACGCCCCACCCGCGGGTGCGGGATCTTCAGGAACAACAAATCCCTCGATAGCTCGACCACATCAACGGGCCTGGCCGCACCCTAGGAGCAGCGTCCCATCAGAGCCACAACAACATCTTCAGCACCCCTGAGGCAAATGTCCAGTACGCTCACATGCTGCTAAAATCCCTTCCGCCACTGGATCTGGGCAACCCGATGACTCCAGTGTTCGATCAGATGAAAACGCTACTCGATGCAGCGCAAGTTCAGACCGCTCGAGCAGTCAACTCGAGGTTCGAACGTCCCAGCCAGTAGGGTGCCAGAAGCCGACTGTTAGGACCATCGCACGATCGTCATCGAGCAGCAAGATCGGCAGTGGCTAGCTCCAACCACCACGCTTCCAAAACTATTCGTTCCAACCCCCATCGGAGACGTCCCGAGGATCTTCGAGATCGTATTCCTCACGATCAATGGAATTTGCATGACGTCCTTCGCAATCGAAGGGAAGAACGCGATCAGGAAGACCGCAAGCGACGGGAAAACGAGTCCCCATCTTTGAGGGACCAATCTCCCGCGGGCCGAGCCCAACAGGGCGAATCTTTGCCTTCAAGGGGCCGCTCGCCGGCATGGCGCAGGTTCCCTTCTCGATAAGGACGACGACAAGGTCTGCGACAACAAGCAACCCCCAAGGATGTCGATGAAGGATGCAAAGCTTTCACCCCCGAGCTACGCGTAGTCAGATGGTCAGATAAGTTCATGCCAGGCCCTGTCGAGAAGTACTCAAGTAAGATCAACCCCATCGAGTGGCTGCAGATTTATACTACTGTCATGAGGGCAGCCGGAGGAAGCGAGAAGGTAATGGCCAATTACTTCTTGACCACCCTGGATGATGCGGCAAGATCTTGGTTACTCAACCTCCCACCTCAATCAATATCATCGTGGGCGGAGTTGTGGGCCCAGTTCATCGCCAACTTTCAAGGCACGTATGAACGCCCCGAAACGCGCAGCGACTTACATCGGGAATACAGAAGCCAGGGGAGTCGCTGCGCAGCTTCATCCGATGCTTCAGCGACAAGCGCAATTTGATCCCTAACATCTCGGACGAGGCGATTATAGTCGCCTTTGAGAACAGTGTCAAGGACAAGGAGTTGAAGGGAAAACTCACCACTCGAAAGATCAGAACCACCAAGGAGTTTTTTGAGTTGGCAGATAAGTACGCCATACGTGCCGAAGCTCGAGACCATATCGACGACCCCAAGTCTAGCGACAACAAACCCAAGTCGTCCGAGCAGGGGGCGAAGAGGAACAAAAACCGTGGGGAGAAGCACAAAGATGACTCCACCGTAGCCGTGGTCGAAAGGGGCAAGGTGCACAATACTGGCGACAACAAGGGTCGAAGCCGTGGAGGAGGCAAATACTGCTCAGTCCATCACGAACAAACATGACTTCGACGAATGCCAGGTGATCAGCAAGAAGGTCCAGGAGAAACTCAAAGCTACCCTCGCTGAGCGTGGGATCGAGCAGGCCAAAGAGAAGCCCCAAGACGATGAGCCCGGATACTGTGGGGCTGATCACAATCTAGCACACATCTTTTGGGGATCTGCCACGTATGAGTCTAAAAGACAGTATAAGGCAGTCGAACAGGAGGTCAACCTGGCCACGCCGGCTCTCCCCAGATTCCTCAAGTGGTTGGAAGTACCGATCACCTTCGACCAATTACATCACCCAGCTGTGGTCCCACATCCGAGTCGATACCCCGTGGTAGTCGAGCCCACCATCGTCAATGTTAAGGTCGCTTGAACCTTGATCGATGGAGGTAGCTCGTTGAACCTCATCTTCGTGAAAACATTAGAGAACATGGGAATTCCCCGGACAGAGATCAAAGTCGGAGCAGAGCTGTTCCATGGCATAACTCCACGTTCATCATCAATGCCCCTTGGCCAGATCGAGCTGCCCGTCACGTTTGGCACACCAGCCAATTTTCACACTAAAAAGATTCTCTTCGACGTGGCGGACTTTGAGACTGCCTACAATGTGATCCTAGGCCGCCCAATGCTAGCCAAGTTCATGGCAGTGGTGCACTATGCGTACCAGACCGTCAAGATGCTGGCGCCAAAAGGGCCGCCCAATGATAGCAAAGTTCACGGCAGTGGTGCACTATGCGTACCAGACCGTCAAGATGCTGGCGCCAAAAGGAATCCTTACAATTAAGGGGGACCAGCGCGCAGCAGTCAGGTGCGATAAGAAGAGCCTGGAGATGGTCGAGCATCTCTACTGATCGGCAGCCAGTGCCGACTACGAGGAAGCTAAACACAAAAAATCCAAGAGCATCGACAAGGCTCCTGTATCCAACAACGCCGCCAAGGACCCAGTCGAAGATAGCAAGAAGGATAACAAGACTGATGGGGGTGTCAAGACAGTGCTCTTAGACACGTTGGAACCTTTCAAGACAGTCAAGGTAGGTGTTGACCTTGACCCCAAATAGGAACTCGAGCTCGTCACTTTTCTTCAGACAAACTGCGACGTGTTTGCGTGGCAATCGTCCGACATGCCCGGGTCCCTAAGGAGGTGATCGAGCATCGACTAGCTATGGAACCAAACACGGACACATCGAGGCGGAGCCACTCCTAGGCGGGGTGGCGCTGCCGGGCTCACCGCGATAAGACCTCCGCCGTCGGTATTATTTTATTACATCCTCGATCATTCGGTTGTGTAATTTGCTAGTTCTTGATTCGTGTGCTTGATTCAATTGGTAATACTAATCTTGGTCTCAAGTATGGATGCTCGTTCGATCGATAAAGTTGCTAGCAAATTGATCGATCTTGGCAAGAAATTACCGATCTGTTATTTACATGCTAGTAGAAATACAGTTTACTCTTGATCCGAACATTGCTGGTTCGGTTAGAGTATTTGCTAGCTCTTGAACTTGATGCTTTAGTAGCTACTTCCTTCTCACCGTTGATCGAGCGTGAATACTTGGTTCGGTTGACACCTTTACGACTGGATTTGATCGAGACTTAATTGTTAATAACAGTGAACTATTTATCAATTCTTTATTGTGCATGTTAAGGTGGTAAGGGTTCAAGGCCTTATTCATTTAATTAATTGTTTAGCCCATTTGTGATTGAGGTTGAAGATTTAATATCTTCAAACGAACCCTATTAAGAGAGCTATATATATAACAAATTTTTCATCAATTTATTATAGAAGACATGATGCATTGCATGAATGACAAAAATTGTATGATATGCTTTACATTGTTGATTATGTCATTATTGCTATCTTTGAATTATGTAATTTTCATCATATTGTTATTTGGTATAAGCAATATATTCTTGCTCTTATTATCACAATTTTATTCATCTTAACTCATAAGCCATGTGGGCTTGTAATACTCTACTTTTTGCTCCAATGGTTTCATTAAGCACTTCTATGAGCATTGTTTTTGACACGCAGGCAATCTTTAAGTGTTGGTAGTGTCGTAATGAGGTATTTGACTCATCTTTCTTTGTTTTGATCCATAGAATGTTCATATGTACATTGGACTATACTTTTAGTAAAAAAACTTTTTACGGTTATCAATTTTGCTTGTATGATATGTATATGGACTTGTTCGCGTTTATTGGCCATAGTTAAACTTGCCTAGGCTCTTAAAATTTCCTGGCTCCACCACTGAGACCTGTGGTGCAAAAGCAGCGTAGATTTACGGAAGACAGGAAGCAGGCCATACAAGAGGAGGTCGGTAAACTCCTGAAGGCTGACTTCATCCGAGAAGTCCGTCACTCGACATGACTGGCTAACCCTGTCCTCGTCAAGAAACCCAACGGCAAGTGAAGGATGTGCGTTGACTACATAAACCTCAACAAGGCTTGCCCTAAAGACCCTTTTTCTTTTCCCCGCATCGACCAAATTGTGGATTCTACTGCAGACTGTGAACTGCTAAGTTTTATAGATGCCTACTCGGGGTATCACCAAATTAGCATGTCGACAGAGGATGAGGAAAAAACTGCTTTTACGACTCCCTTCGGTGTATTTTGTTATGTTAAGATGCCTTTTGGTTTGAAGTGTGCTGGTGCTACGTATCAACGTTGTATCCAAAATTGCTTGAAATCCCAAATCGGGCGCAACGTGGAAGCGTACGTCAATGATATCGTAGTCAAGTCGAAAACCAGGAACACCTTAATCAGCGACCTCGAGGAGACATTTGACAACCTCAGGAAGTATCGCATTATGCTTAACCCCGAGAAGTGTACGTTCGGCGTTCCGTCCGGCAAACTTCTCGGTTTCCTGGTGTCCAGTCGAGGCATAGAGACCAACCCACGTAAAATTGAGGCCATCGACCAGATGCGTTCTTCGTGGAAGCTGAGGAAAGTGCAAAAGCTCACGGGTTGCATCGAAGCCTTTAGTAGATTCATCTTTCGGATGGGTGAACGAGGGCTACCCTTCTTCAAATTACTCAATAAGCAGTACACTTTCGAGTGGACCAAGGAGGCAGAAGAAGCTTTTCAGGATTTGAAAAGTTACTTATCGTCTCCAACAGTTTTAACCTCACCTAACGAAAAAGAAGAGCTCTTGTTGTACATTGCAGCTACCCCTCAATTAGTATACATAGTCCTGGTGGTCGAGCGGGATTTCCCTGAGAAAAAGGCCAAGGTCCAAAAGCCGGTGTATTACATGAGCGAGGTCTTGCATGACGCCAAGCTGCCAAGGCCAAGGCTCCCAAGTGACGGCTTGGAAGGGAGCTCCCGACCTTCGAGATAGGCTTGGAATTTCGTGCCATGGACCAGCATCAAGTTAGGAGCCTTGGTGGACTTCATCGCGGAATGGACGCACGTCAAAGAAAAGGAGCACAAGACGGTCGATGACCACTGAACTATGTTCTTCGATGGGTCGCTCACGCTTCAGGGCTCGGGGTCTGACATCGTGCTCAAATCCTCGATAGGTGAGGAGTTTAACTATGTTATCCAGCTTGATTTTCAAACCTCAAACAATGTTACAGAATACGAAGGACTGGTTAACGGACTCTGCATATCTACGTCACTTGGGATCAGACGATTACTCGTGAAAGGGGACTCATAGCTAGTCGCAAACCAAGTGCAGAAGGAATACTAGTGCTCGGATGACAACATGGCGGCATATTTGAATGAGGTTTGCAAGCTAGAGAATAAGTTCGAAGGGCTCAAGGTAAGGCATATTAGGCGAAGTGACAACTCCGTCGCCGATGAACTTGCTAGGTTCGCTTTGTCCCGTTCACCCACGCCCACAGGAGTCTTTGTTGAGAAACTCCTCAAACCATCTATCTCCTCCGAACAGGAGACAGATGTTGCCCAACTCGATCAGCAGTCTGGTCGAGTGAGCGAGGCAGAATCCGCAGACACGGAAGCTGCGCTACTCGAACGCGAACCGATTTGGATGACTCCATTCCAAGCCTATCTCGAAGGTCGGGAGCTCCCTGATGATGATGCCTCAACCGAGAAAACTGCGTGTAAGTCCAAGCTGTATGCATTGGTAGACGGCAAGCTCTACCAAAAGGGGAGTAACGAAATCTTGATAAAGTGCATCACTCAAGAAGAGGGCAATAAGATATTGCTCGATGTCCATGGAGGCATCTGCGGCAACCATGCGTCATATCGCATCTTAGTCGGAACACCACACGCCGAGTGCTAGCACCGGCTACGCGGTTCTGGACGGAAGATGGGTGACGGCTAGGGTTTCAGGAATTCCAAATTCCTGATATGTATTTTCGTGTATTTCTCTCGTCGCAAAGCCACCACCTTCTCCCTTTATATAGGCGTCACATAACGGGTTTCAACCCTTGAAGCCCATTAGGAACTCTAAGCCAATTACAACTCGGAACCCTATCCGAATTGGTTAAAGCCCCTTAAGCGTGCGACCTTATAGGTTCACGTGCACTCGGACATGGCTGGAGTACTCCTATTCGACCATCGGGTACTCCTACTCGAATATCGAGCATTCGACCAATAATCGATAGCGGCCCCTAGCAGGACTTATCGACTCTTGAGTACATATAAAGATCAAACGAACCTCAATAATGTCCTATATACATTCCCTTTTAACTCACGATATCGGTCAAACCCAAGGTGAGTTATTGTCATCCTTATTTGGATGGCTCGACCACTCTATCTTGATGTCGTGACTCAGATTCCTTGAATACATCGAGTAACTCTTTTAACTCGATGACTCGAGTAACTCTTTACTCGAGTAGCATGGCCATGCGTTTCCAAAATCCGGCCACTCGAGAGGTCTAGAGATATCTCTCCCATTGTATAGTGGGGCAAATCCTATATTGATCGATCACGCCTCGCAGCATGTTTCATGACAAACCCGAAAGCCATCTTTATAACTACCCATTTATAGAGTAGCGTCTGACGACCCCTAAGTAAGCCATTATGCATCTTGAGAACATGCGACAATCTCAAGTCGAAGGATATAGCATACACATCGTATATAAGACGAACTGATGACATGAAATAAAACAACGTCCTCGTAGTGTCTCATAGTGGGTCGATGTCCAACACCATGTTCTCTAACATGTGTCCATATTGTTGGTTTGATATCTACATATCTATGACCCGTGAAACATGATCATCGACCAATACATATGCTAGTCTACTCATATGTGTCCTCATATGATTATCGACTAGGGACCTCTTTTAGAATGAACATCATAAAGACGAATACAAAGTTTCACAAACAAGTCACACACTTTTTTAATCAATATCCATGATGTTATTCAAAGAACAATCTCATAGTTCATAAACATTTATGAAAATATAATCATCTCTATGATTTCCTCTAGGGCATATTTCCAACAATATAGACACAGTTAGCGTCGGTGTGGAAGCAACCATTGTTCTAGATGGCATATCTATCTATTATATATTAAATGCTCACAACAATCGTTTGACACCTGTTAAAAAAATAAATATTTTAAAAATTGTTAAAAAAACAAAAATATCTAACTCTTAATCTGGTGATGCCTAATTAAAGTTGAATTATAACAACCATTAGATCTTATAAAAAAAGTAAAATATGTTAGAAATTCTCATAAAGGAACAAAACAATTGGCCTTTAAAACGGTGGTTTCTAATTAAAGCTGAACTATAGTGGCTATTGGCTGTCATATTAGTACATAGAGATATATAAGAATTTTTTAAAAAATAATACATTTTTTATTCAAATTGCAAAAATATACCTCGATCTGAAAAAATTGCAAAAATATACCTCTGTCGCCATATGGTTTGGCGACAAGAGTGCAAAACGCAGAAAAAGTTGAGTCAGCGCTAATGTGGCCTTTCTGTCATCAAATTATAGGGCGAGAAGTCTCTGTCGCCCCACAATTGGGCGACTGGAATAAGTCGCCTTTTCATTTGGCGACAGGAACGCGAACAAATGAGAGAGCTCGCAGACGCACAGTAACATCTTTCGATTTTTGCCATGTCGCCCTATGGTTTGGTGACAGGAAGTCCAAACCATTTTTTTCGTCTACATGGCGCCGACGTGGCTGTTTGTCGTCAGTTCAAATGGCGACAAAAGTCTCTGTCACCCAATGATATGGCGATATTTCTCTCTCGTCGTTTCAAAAGGCGACAGATGTATATTTTTGCAATTTTTTCAGATCGAGACATATTTTTGCGATCTGAATTAAAAAATGTATTATTTTTAAAAAAAATTCGATATATGCTATCTTTTAATTTAAAAACTAAAAGACAGGTAATCATCGAACAAAGGGAAAAAAGTGCATGACCAAGCCCATATGACCACGTTGCAATGGACGCCACCATATTAAGCATGGGCGGATCTAGGTGAAGTGCCGGATATGCACCGGTATCTTTAAAAATATATAAAAAAACTATAATATAACTTTTTAAATAGATCAAATTTGTTGATTGAATTGATTCCGAATTTAGTGGTTTGGAATTTGTAAAACATTAGAACTATTTGTATTGTACTTTTAGCAAATTTCGAATATATATGTTAGATTTACGTTGTTACGAAATCATTGTATAAGATCATAAAATTATGCATATGAGGTGTGTACCCTTGTTGAAAGTTTTCAGGTCGCGCCACCCATGCATGCTAGGCTGTCAGTAGCTGCTGGCCTGCTGCCCTTTCTCCATGGACACCGAGCATGTATTCATTGGAACAAGCTAACAACTACATGCAGCTCGGTGTCGGTGTGTGGTTGGCCTGGTAAAAATCCTCAATACAATCTGTTGGTTTCATATTTAATACTAGAAATTCATGCGCTGCGTGCCACGCCGCGGGCGTCGCTTTCGACGCGAGAAAATCGACAAAACGCGCGACTAGCGCTCCACACACGAGTAAATCGAGAAAATGCACGAAAATGATCTAAAAATAAGACTTTGTTTTTCGCAAAAGGGTTTAAACGTAATGCTAGAAAAACGGAAAAAGGACATAAATGCGATGCATATTTTTATTTAAAAAAAAGAAACGTTTTTTTTCTTAAAAAAAGGACCGAAATGTAATTTCGATTTTACTAAAAAGGACCCGAGCGCTATTCCTAAAAACGTTAAAAGGGCATGGACGTAATATGTAATCTTTTTTTGGGAAAAGGATCTAACCGTAATTTTTTTTTCGAAAAAGGACCTATACGTATTTTTTTTTTGAAAAGGACCCATTTGCGAAAAAAATTGGCAGGCTCGGCTCGAGCCACGAGCCGAGCCGGCCAGCTCCCGGCTCAAATCGCCCTCCAGGCGGGGATTCTTCCATCTATATGGAAGGTATGATGCGGTGGCCACGAGAGTTTAATTTCTGAACATAAATAATGTTCTCAATTGATCAGAGAAACGAACAATTAGTTATTGATTGGTTTGTGCTCACCAAGATACTAAATAACTGATGATCTGGTGACCCTAAAATTCTAAATAGATTGGTCCTTGTTCGTACATATTTGTTTTCTTTATTGTTTTCCCTATAAATAAAAAACTGGCAAGACCTACCTATGCATGAGTTGGACATGCTGCTGCTAGCTTCCAAAATGTTGTGTTCAAGTCTTTTTTTTTTCTTACCTATTTCCTTTTACTTCCAATTATTTTTTACCAACAAGTGTTCTATGATTTGTCATATGGATTTCGAATAATTTAAGTGTCATAATAAGAACTAATGAGATTGAACACATTTCCTTAGCTTTGAGGGCAAGAAATTAAACAGCATGGAATGTAAAGAGACATAAGAGAGAAGATGTGCATCATGCCTCCACGAATTGGACCAGGAGTGCATAACAAGGAGGAACTGATAAAATTATGAGGCATGTGTGTACATTGGACATAAAATATTCATAAAAATATTAGTTGTCAAAAATTAAATTTTTTTACTGTACTCTTCGCACATTGAGATGAATTCGTGACCAAAAGAAGTAATACTATCCTTCAAACTACACGCTTATACATAATCCGTTATCATGTAAAAAAAAACACATTGTATCAAATAAAACATGAATATATAATTTTTAAATCATATTTAGAACGAATATAGAAATGTAAATAAAAGTATAATAGGAGTAGCCACTCGGCTAGTCGAAATGCAACGACTGTTGAATCTGTTGATCGACGAAGGATTGATCTAGCTCAACTAATCCCAAGACAAGAGGGTGAGTACGTGGTCGACTACTGAGTACCCCATATATGATATCTTTGACTACGATGGCATAAGGTTTTATTGCATATTTGCATGCAAGTGAGTGAGTGACATCCTCTTCAATCTGTCATCGAGACCGAGCTTGACAACGATACTATTTTCTTAACAGAATAAATAATAAATAATTTGAGACTCAGCCCATCCTGAGTTTGACATTAGGGCCGATACATGCATACGCCAATGCATGTGGCTCTCTTGTATTCCTCTTGCTCCTTCATGGTACAATCCTCCTCTTCTCAGAGATAAAATGGAGCTAAGGATTTGTTTGGTTTGAAGTCAACTTTATTATAACTATTCTTAGATAAGTTTGGTTTATCATACTTTTTCTCGACAATAAAATTGAGTTTATGATGTGTAGAGCATGAGACTAAAAAAGTATGGTATGTTACAGTTACGATAACAAATTAAATACGTAAAATATATAGCACGTCTAAATTAATTAGACGTGCAAATTCAGCTTTAAAAACATTCAAAGTTCTACTAGAATGGTTCGGTAGCCTCAAAAGCACCCAAAGTGACTTGAGCTGTTAGGCTATACTTTTAGGCTTGTACAATCATTGCCCTAATTGTAACTCCCAAAGGACTTTATTATGGTCAGCATTCAACATTACTTTCGTATCATCTAATCAGAAAGCAATGCTCCCAACCGATACGGTTAAGTGGCTCGAAATATTTACCTACGTGCCCACACAGTTTTTTTTCTCTTTCTCGGTTTTGCATAATTCTTTAGCCTAATTTCTGGACTCCAACCTGATGGCACAGCCGACACAGAGTGATCGTTTGCAAGGAATAATATGGAGGTATATGAAACCTGCAAGATCAAGGCAGTGTACATAGTGGCAGGTCGTGCATGCTCATCTGAGTATCCACAAAATATATTCGATATCCATCTAAATCAGATCCATAACTAATTAACCAACCTAATCAAGTCTAATGCACACATAGGAATCCAAGTGTGCAATGCACGCAAGCTGCAGGTGCAGGGGAGGGACCCCAAGTGGCCAAGTCCCCAACCGATGGATCGATACAAAGGCAAATTTATAGTTGCTGGGAAAACGAGATGCCACCCAACATTGGAGCTAAGGAGAGATGATGAGCGTTTTTTTTTTAAAAAAAATGGCTAGGAACACTGATATTCATTTAAAAAGAAGAAACAACAGCCGAGCTATAAACGCATATGCATCCCCCACACACACCCACACGTTTGTACATAGCTCTGTGGGAGCCTGGGTCGAGCAACGCTCGAACCCGGGCCGGAAAGAGAGAGAAGCAGCCATGCAGATCGTCTTTGCGATTCATGGGAGCTTTAGGTCGTTGTGCAGCGCGCATGTCCTTGTCTAGATCTTATCTTGGAACAGCTTCATTTAGAATATTTTTATAGTACATTCTACTGGTAGTAAAGGGTGGTAGTAGAAATCAAATCTGACCATTAATTTCTAAGGGGTGTTATGGATTTTTTGTGTTAAGTTTTTTAAAAGAGTATATTGATTAAGTTTTATTCTACATTTAGGACAAATAAACTATGTCCATTTGATTTGAATCAAGTGGACGAGATTGATCCATGATACTTTGACCTAATTTTACTCCAGGTAATCCGTTTTTCTTCGTGCAAGACTAATTATAGGTTTACAACACCGCTGTATAGTGCTCGAGCTCCTCTCGCGGACACCTATACAGGGCATGTGAACCATGAGCCAATCGATCTACATGTAAACCAGCATGAGATCTCTGCTCATTTGTATGATCTGTTGAGTGCTGCAACTCCAAAACAATGTATAGCGAGAAACAAGCATAGTAGTGGGAAGTAGTAATTAGGCTTATGATATGATTCTGTGGAGAAAAGGTTCCATGATTAATGATTTGATTGATACTTGATGGCTACCGTGGTACAGGTGCTGCAGCCAAGAAGAAAAATATGGAAATCAACCAAGTCACGAGAAAGAAGGGGAAAATCTCACGCAATTCGGTTTAATACGTAAATTTAGCTATGGGTCTACGATTACTAATTTGTCTCTAATAGAATTGTACTTCCACATAATTGGTGGAGAAGTATAATCAAATCCTAACTAATCTAGTCCATTAGATTGGAGATAATGGATGGTCTATATTTAATGTTGTGTACCGTAAAAAAGCTCTTCATTTATGCCTATGCATGCTAGCAGTTGTGCCTCTGCATGCTCGTACTTACGCTTATGCCCACCTGAAGTGTCCGGTTGGAAATATGGTTACTGCTTAAACTGAACATGTATGAAGCTCCTTTCAGATTCCTTGATCTGACATTCTGACTTATCCATGAGGGATTGAGAGAAATTAAGCTGCATGCAAATACGCAAACCGCTCGCCTTTGCTGATTGATCTCTTTTTGTCCAAGCAGACAAGAGAACAGAGCTCCCCCTGCACATTAGGCGCCAACTTTTGTACTACATACTACTCATGCAGCGTGAGTACCAAATGAACATCCCATTTCCGTTTCAAAACTGATATAGCTTCTTTTTCATGCTTGAAACACGCTTGTACTAGACGAATAGCTCTTGTTGTTTCACCATTCGAGCAGCAGTGATTGTTACGGAGTGTAATATAATGTATTCATAGAATAAAATGCCTACAAAAAGACAGCCCATTGCAAGGCCACGCGAAAAGATGATCATTTTTTTAAATAATACATTTTAAAATACTTTTACAAAAATAATAAACTAAAAAATTACAAAAATATACCTATGTTGCCAATTGAATTGCAATTGGCGATAGATTCTATCACCAAATGAAAAGGCCGACAGTTTGGTTTGTCACTGATTTAATTAATCGACAGATTCGTTTTGCTACGGATTCATTTGGTCGATAGGCTGAGACTCGACAGAAGATCTGACGCTAATTCATTTGGTGACAAATCTTCATTCGCTAGTGACTGAGTTGTATTTTTGTAATTTTTTTAGTATTTCTTTTTGTAAATTTACATAAAAAAATGTATTGTTTTTTTTTTAAAAATCGCAAATAGATCGTCGTCAGTTGTGGAATAGTGACGAGACAACGTAGTTGTCAAATCTCGTCGCTTAATTTCATCCTTGAGGAAGCACTAGTGTCGTCGGAGGCTCGGTCTTTTCTCAAAGGCGACGTCAATTTCCGGGTAGTTAGCCATAGCTATAACATTAACAACGTTATGACTAAGGCCAAGTCCAACCATTCTCTCTATATTTTTCTCTCTATATTACCCTCCATCAAAAGATTCCTCTCCTCATCTAAAATCTTCTCCAACCATTCCCTCTATCCTAATCCCTCCAAACCAACAAAAATAAATGGCCCACATCTCAGTCACAACCCACGTTGGTCCCACCATGGATGAGGGGAGAAAGAAGCCCTTCATATATGCAGGGTGCAGGGCTTCCCTCTATACATGCAGGGAGTATGCAGGGAACTGTTGAAAGTTTCTGAGCTCTGTAAATACAATGAAGAGAGTGATACGGGAAACCGTTGGACTTGGCCTAACATTATCATTCACATAGCATCGCGTGCACGCATAGGGTTGAGCGATTTTTGGGCGTTTCAACAGAAGCATGCTTCGTAATCAGATGCTAGCTAGGTCCATTGATCCACAGCTGGGTGGGCAAATAGCTTCATCTTCTGAGAAGGAATAAATCCATTTTACACATGTGAACTATGAAAAAAATCTAGATAACACCGCAAACTATAAAACCGATAATTTAACAACGTCATTTTCTAATACTAGACTAAATCACACCTTAGGAATATTTTCCTTGGCTGTTTTATATTTTCTATATATAATTAAGGCAAAAAATAATTCAGAATTTTTGAAACTTTTTTTTGTATGATTCTAAGGCAATACTTATACTCCCATAAAACTTTTAGACCATGATCACATACGTACAATTTTATAAAATTCTGACAAAGTCACTGTCTCAATTAAGGGTTTCTGATTTTGATTTTCTGAAATATAAAATTATGTTTAATTCATTTGTATTTTTTTGTGTAATCCTAGTGATTCAAATATGACACCATAAAATTTTTAAATGATGATCAAATTCATACATTTTTATAAAAATCTGACAGTGTTATTGCTTTTTTTAAATTGCTGCTATTTTTTATTTTCTAAATGTAATAAATGCTTTCAAATTTATTTTAAAATGTTTGAATTTTTTTGAGGTGAATTAGAGTTTAATTAAATTTTCTTCTAATTTTATTTTTGCATGATTCTGAACTGTAGAGATTATAAATCAAAGCTTTTATTGTTGAATCTTTGATTTGTAAAATCTGAATTTCAAAATCATTCAAGAATAAAAATTTACTAAAATTTAATTAAACTCTAATCCAAATTCAGAATATTTTCAAAAAGTCTCAGAGAAATTTGAAAGCATTTAATATATTTAGAAAATAAAAACAATAATAACACTATCATATTTTTATAAAAATATATAGATTTGATCATCATCTAAAAATTTTATGGTATCATCTTTGAAACCCTAGGATCAAACCAAAAAATTCTCAAATAAATTGAACATAATTTGCTATCTCAAAAAAATCAAAATCAGAAAACCCTTAATTGAGATAGTGACTTTATCAAAATTTATAAAATTGTACAAGTGTGATCATAGTATGAAATTGGGTATAAATATTTCCTTAGGATCATAAAAAAAGTTTCAAAAATTCTGAATTACTTTTTGCCTTAATTATATATAGGAGATGCAAAACAGCCAAGGAAAACCGTCCTAAGGTGTGATTTAGTCTGGTATTAGAAGATGAGGGTGTCAAATAACCAGTTTTATAGTTTGAGTGGTTATTTGGAATTTTTTATAGTTCGGAGGTGTAAAATGGACTTATTCCTTCCGAAAATAACTATACTGTGTTACTATAGGCTATGTTTGGTAGAGTTCTAGATCTCAACTCCACCTCAGATCTAAAACTTGTAGACTAAAATAAAGTGAATTAGATTTATATTTTTAGTCTAAAATGTAAACAAGATGACTAACCTAAATACTCTTAATATACCCACAGCTCTAACTCCACGGATCTGGTGGAGTTAGAGCTGTATCAAACACAACCATAGTATAGCTTGAACCATAGAGAATGATAAATATATCAACCATCTCAATTATATACCGAGAAGATTAATAGTCTCTGTTTCGAACATGAGGATCAGTTCCTGCTCTCTTTTTTCTCTCCTGAAATCGATCCTTACATTTCATACGGCCATACGGTTACTTAATGCAGATTGGAATGCCAAGGGCATTCGAAGTGGAACCTTTGCAGAGCTTTGTGTGCAGTACGTGGAAGAAATCATTCGTTCGCTCCTTCCTTGCATACACCAACAATCTTCGAGTAATTAAAGGCCCAAAGTCCGTACCAGGTCCGTACTTCGACAGCAAGAAGAACTGGATTAAGCTTGTCTGAAATCCTACCCCTAATTCGTCTGCATGCCTTCACATACACACGCCCTCAATTCGATGTCAGTGGACGATGATCGCAAACCTAACTTTTGATTACACGAGGCATATGTACTCGTAGCACTCAGAATCACCTCACCTTCATATCGATCGACCGTCCAATTCCTCCCTGTGCCAACATGACGCAGCGCTCCGGGTAACAGAGGATATGCGGTCGTGCATCTCCTCATGCATGGCGCCATTGGCACGGATGACGACCTGTCATGCTGTCCATAAGTGCGCAAATGTGCCGGCCACCGGAGAAAACAGAGCCACCCTCGCATCATCCAGGATTCCAGGGAACTAGTCCATCAGATATGATGTAGTAGCATCACGACACGATCTGCCTCTCCCCACGGCGCACGTATATGTCGTTGACAGTTTGACACATACTGGGCGTTCCCTCCCATCATTCCGCGAATTTTTCACTGTTCTACCCCTGAAAAAATATTTTTTTTACGAAACTAATCTCTTAAGATTTTTTTTCCTGAAATAGTCCCCCTAGCCCACAATTACCGCGTACGGAAGTACGAAAATCACACTGATATGAGGAGTGGCACATTCCCATGGAATGGGGCCGCAGGAATATGATTTTCCGTGGATTGAAGGCGTGGGAAATCGTTCAGCGCGAAAACCACCGACGACGCACATTTATCGCGGAAAGGGAGGCAGAAAATCAATTTTCAGAACAACAAGCGTGCAGAAATTGATTTTCCTGGCAAGGGATGCGCGGTAAATCTTTTTTGATGGAATAATTTTGTAAAAAATATTTTTTTAAATGCTAAAACAGTCAACCCCTCTCATTCGGCGGCGCCGTTACCACCAGCTTGGGCAGGCAGGAGACGGCTCTGCTTTTTCCCCATGACTCAAGAGTCAAGAGTAGCCGTAGTACTAGTACTGTAGGCTAAGCAGCGTGCAGAAAAATCTTGAAGCCTGGGCCAAATTGGCCTCTTTGTAGTTTCTTTTTGCATATTTAATTTTTATCTGAACGAAATTGCAAATTTAGCTATCTTTTTTTGCTGCAAAAGGAGCGAAAGGCGACTCATGTCACCAGCCTCGGTATGAAAGTGCGATAGATGCTTGCTGCTGCTTATACGGTTGGAAAGAGATCAGATTTACAATTTCATTCAAATGGGACCAAACTAAAAAAAGAGTTAGATTAAAGAAGAAGAAAAAAAATCAAAACTTTGTAAATCTACCGGACTTTATGAAGAAGCCATGCATGCAAATTCACGCAATGCAGGGTCTCGAAGCAACCCAAGGCGGCCCTACTCCTACCGAACGGTCGAATCTGGGACCCACCCGCTGGACTCGGGTCCAAGCGTCCAACATCATTATTTGTAGTACTAGCCTGAAAATGCCCATGCAAACTATGCACGAACGGACGCTGACGTGGGCCCGACTAGATCGCGCTTCCGGTGGGGGCCCAGGTTTCATTCTCAGTAGTCAGTTGGTTGGTTGGATGTTGGAACGCACAGCCAATGGTTTCTCGAGAAATTGTTGCATGCACGCATGCAGATATGGATCTGTTTTTTTCAGAATTTTTACAATGTACTATACCAATAATTTACGGTGGATAGTAAATTAGTTCTGATTATTAATTTGTTAAGGATATTTCTACTACTCTACTACTGAAAGAATTATAAATAAATACTAGCTAATTTGATTTATTAGATCGAAAAAATAAACGGTTCATATTGAATATAATGTGCAGTAAAAAAACTCTTGTTTAAATATGAGTCAGCTATTGGGTGACTTCTCAAACATATTCTTCTCTGCAAATTGAAATGTGCCTCTGTGATCTTGGATTGATCTGCCACGGATTTAAATATTATGAATTATATAACTAGCAGTTCACGGATTTAAATATTATGAATTACTCACACCAGTAGGATGTGTCTCAGTGAACTCTTGGGTTTAAAAATTAACCCATGAGATTCTTTCACCCAAAGCCTGATTGGACCTAGCCTGTTAAGTTCATATCAGAAAATAGGCTTTGTCAATTCTTCCATTGCACCCATTTCCAAGCACTGTTTTTACAGTGTATCATATTGATATGAATCTATGTAGCGAGTCAACGTTGCTTCTTCCTCCATCGCATCCTAGATCCTGGAGACAACACCCCATTCATATTTCCTCTAGAATTAAACATATTTTATTGTTGGATCGATCTATAACGACTAAAGCACCAATAAACAAATGCAGCATACGCATGCCACCTAAAATTAAGCCCTGAAGCTTCATGTGAAGATACCTCAGAATTATTATAAGTTAGCGAACAAACATGTGATGTGATCAATCGATCATCCATGCGAAGCGACTAGATGTTTGAGTCACTTGATTAAAATTCAAAGACCCGTTAATTTGACGAATCTTGATAACTTTTGAGGGGATGAATTAAACAATGGTTCACGCATTTCGTTCGACCCAGGCATGTACATAAAAGAAAACACCATTTGCAAAAGAAAGAAGAAGAAGAAGAGTTGTTGGTGGGCGCTAACGGAATTGAAATGGGAGGTATTTAAATTGCATATTGTGCTCTTGTGATCCAGGGTGATTACTGGTAGATTTCATTAGGTTGCCAAACTGGCAATTGCCAATCCGGCAAGAAGAGTGAGTAAATTGTGGAATGATTTGGTGTCGATTACCAATCTATTGCTGCTTGGTTTCCCTTTTGTAGCAAAAGGAAAAGGTATCCCATGATCTTTTTCTAGGCGGCGATCCTAGTTAGGCAAGAATGGATTCTTTCATCCATAATACCGGTCATATTGGGCGTGTCCATACCCTGGGCTACCCACAAAGAGACAGAGAAAGAGATGGATGTGCCAAGCCAAAAGAAATGCCACAACTTTGCGTGTAACCATGTGGTAAGGAACCTGAATGATGAGCTCGCTCGCTTAGTCACCATTAGGGTTAAAAAAGCGATTCGGAGAAAATCGCTCGATTCGAAAATCGGAAATATCAAACCAAAAATCGGTTGAAAATAGTCAAAAATCATAGAGTTTCAAAATCATTTTTTTGAATTTTTTTTTTGGAAAATCGGTGGGCTAGTTGAACTTTTTTGACGATTGATTTTTTTGAGCGATTTTCGTTTTTTTTTATTTCACCGATTTTTAATCGATTTACATCGTATAATTTTTTTAAATTAGACCGATTTATTGAAGTGTTTTTGAAGGTGAACCTCGATTTTTGAACCCTGATCCATGCTAACTAACAACTCGCGCGCCAGCGTCTAAAAACAGTCTCCAACAACGACCACCCCGCGCGGGATACCCCACGGTTCAGGCACCGCAGATTTCTTTGTCTTTCAATCGGTCCAATCGTTCCATCCATCCGTTCGGCTGGAAAGGTCAATGTACCCTCCTTTCTCTCGTGGTCTCATTCCTTCTCACGTCTCACCAGCAAGAGAGCTTCGCAAGTGATCATGTCTAGTAGGTTCATAGCGTCAAAATTAATCTTTAACTGGGTTAACAATACCATTTCGACCTCGATTTTCGACGAGCCAATATTACTGTAATTTGCAAAAAACGAATGTTTTCGAAAGTCAAACGAACTTAAAATCTGGTCAAACCGCGGAGCGAAATTCGAATGAAAAGTTCAAAAACCGCTTGAAAAGAGGGGAATTTTGAGCGGGTTTCTTGAAAATCGGCGACATGTTGAAATATTGGAAAAAAAGTGTCAAAAATTTCTTTTAGGGAACTTTTCTCTAAACTTTGTTTTTCAAAAAAAAAATCACACCAAAGGTCATAAAGATATTAAAACTAATTTTAGGGAATTTTTGGATTTTTTTTTTTCAAATTTCCCGATTTTTTAATTTGAATTTGAACTTGAGCGGTAAACTGAACAAATGCTTTTCTGAACCGGGGCGATACGAGTGAAAATCGTGAAATCCTTGCGATTTTCGACGAAATTTGAAACCCTGTCTTCGACAAATCTAGTAGGTTCGTAGCGTCAAAATGGTCTATAGAAACATTGAAATGCACTTTCGAAAAATACGGAACGAAAACAGGCTACCCAAACCTTATCGGACTATAGCAAGAAGACAGAAATGGAATCCATCACCGAATGAACAGCTCCAGCTCTGAAAGTTCACATACCCATCCAAAAACTCAAGACTTTGTCACGACCAGCGACAACGACAATGAAGGTGAAGTGGTGTACCTAAAAGAAAATTAGAGGAGATGCTTAATGTTACGTTTTCTTATGTTTAGTGTGGCGTCTTGAAGACTATCAAAAAATTTTATAGCCTAAAAAGATATAAAAACACGATGATAAAAACCGATGCTCTAGCCCCCTCCCATCCTCTTTTTATGTATGCCACTGACAATGACGACACCACTTACCTACTTGCCAGAGATCCACCTTGCAGTGGACTCAAAGCCAAAAGCTCTCCCTTCTTCTTCCTACCTTGGCAACAACCGGTCCGACCCGACCCGAACCGCAAAATCGCTTTCGAAAATAGGAGAGCATTAATAGCAAATTATAGCTACTAGCGGGGCACGAGCAGGCAGCAGGAGCCTATATTTAATAAAAGATAAATTTGGGCAGTGGAGGGGGAAAAACCTTGACCCCCGTGACGAGTGACGACTACTTATGCTCTCCTCCTGTCCTTTTTATTAAGCGGTAGGCAGGAGGATACTCCTCAGTCTCAGTCTCGTTTGCTGGTACCAGAAAGAAACTAGGGAAAAACGAAGAGCATAGAAGCAGAGCAGCAGTGAGAGCGGGAGAATGCGCGGCGGGCGGGAGGAGGACGAGGAGGCCGGGCAGAAGGTGAAGAGCATGGAGGTCGACAAGCTGGAGAACGGCGGCGCCGGCGACAGCCCGCACCCGCCTAGGCCGGCCGTCAAGTACCACGGCTGGAAGGCCATGCCCTTCATCATAGGTAACATACATACGCCCGTCCAAGAATTTCTTTCGCGTGCGTGGTGCCGGTGTGATCTGATCGCGCGTGTGGATCGAATCCGTGTGCGACTGGCTGCAATTGCGTCAGGGAACGAGACGTTCGAGAAGCTGGGGACGCTGGGCACGTCGGCGAACCTGATGGTGTACCTGACGCAGGTGTTCCACATGCAAAGCGTGGACGCGACGACGCTGCTCAACGGGCTCAACGGCACCACCAGCCTCGCCCCCATCATCGGCGCCTTCCTCTCCGACGCCTACCTCGGCCGCTACATGGCGCTCGCCATCGCCTCCGTCGCGTCCCTCATCGTGAGTACTCCCAGTAATTTGCATGCGATCAATTGTGGATTTCTTGCTTCTTGCCGCGGTAATTACGAGCATGCGCGCGTTGATTCGCCTCCGAGTTTGGAAACTGGTCTGGGATTTGAGGCGGATGTCGGGTAAGAGCTTGATTTTGGGGGGAATTCGGGATGCAGATGGAGACGGTGGCCGGGCCTGAGCTGGACTTCCGAGTTGCCCTGCGCCTCAATTCGTTTTTTTTTTCTCTTTTATTTTTTGCGTCGGTGATGACGGCACGAGGAACCACGTGCTCTCGTGCTCACTGGCTCGTGATTAGTTTCTCCTCTTTCTATCGCAAATGTGGATTAGCATAGTGAAATCTGCATTTTGAGCGGTGACAGGCACACTAATGTTACGAGCTCGACTGAAGTTTCAGGCCATCTATTATTTGACTTGATAGTCCTGACCCGCATGATCGGTCAAGGGTACGGACGGGCTCGTAATTCAAGAGTTGATTTTCCGGAGAATTACCGTTATTTTCTGGAGTAGCTCACTAACCAATCAATTCTAGAAAGAACAAGACCTAGTATGTTGTAGGCAACAGCTGATCATTTCAAGTTGAAGGAAGGTATTTACGTGCTTTTCTTTTTAAAAGTTGCACAAATATTAAAATATAAATGAATGATACATAGTAATTATTTACCTATTTGTTTGCTTGTAGATTTATACAGCTTGTATTAGGAGAGAAAGTATAGAAGCACTACTTTAAGTTTGAATTGATGTCAATTAGATGCTCTGTTCTTTTCGTTCTTGACGAATTCAGCTTACGCCCTCCACGTTTCTTTTAAAAGCATGCAAAATAAAATAAACAAAAAGCTAGAAAAGAGTAGGTCCCATACACAGTGCACCTTCTTCGCTGAATTAGATGGAGCTAACCCCGTCTTAAGCTAATAGATCAATAAGGATATGCATAAATCAGCAAGATAAGTAAGCTAATTAATCTGCCAGCCAGCCAACACGCGTAGGCCTGATCTAAATACTAGCAATCCACACCGAAATGACGCTTTCTCAAAGAGGCGCACTCCTGCCTCCGGCCATGCATTATACTGTAACCCCTAAATTAGTTAGCCTCGTGTCATGCATTACAACCATGTCTCCTTTCTACAAAGCGCACTTTATAGCAGAGCACAGCAGCGGTGTAGCTCATGATTAGCGCTCCACTAATCCGTATTATGGAGCAGTGACTTTTCTAATCGCCTTCTGCATCGCCTGAGCGTGACGTTTCGGATCACCAATTGGGTTTCATGATCGTCTCTTCAAGTGAGCAGCACATCTGATTAAGCTAGCCGGTAGTTGCCCGCCACCACGTACGAGTTAGCGGAGGGTAGAATTTTTTTTTAAAAGAGCCATCCGTGTCACGAGATTCACGACGTGTATGTATAATTAATCGTACACATTGCATCAGTATGTACATACAAGCTGGGTCCGTATGGTACGATCTCTCGCGTCGTTCTTGATTTAAATTTGAAACTGGGAAACTGTTTGTTTTATGCATGGGAAACTTTAAATTTGGGTTGGTGGATCACCTCACCTCATCCTGTCCTTAGGGCTGTAAAAAAAAGCTCGAGCCTCGTGGGCTTAACCGAGTTAGGCTCGAATAGTTCGCGAGCCTACTCAAGTATGAACCGAGTTTCCTTAAATCGAGCTTGTTACCGAGCTTCCTCGAGCCGAGCTTAATCGAGCCTACCGAGCTTACCAGAATTACCGAGTTTACTCGAGCTTACCGAGCTTACTCGAGCTCGAGCCTGGAGGGCCAGGCTCGCTCGAACTCGGCTCGTTTACAGTCCTACCTGTCCTGAATGGGTAGTTGGCTTCTTCTCCTCTCCTTTTTGCCGCTTGTTTGAGCTCCACCCTATCACAATGAGGCCAAGCAAACAGTTTCTCACTCAAATCACGGCAACATGAACATTTAAACACGGTCATATATTATCTGCACACTGATAAAATGGTTCAGATGGTTTGTTGGTGTTCTATTTTTCTATTCGATAAGTTTTAGGCCAGATCCAATACGATCGTATAGTTGTAGTTAGATGGCTGGATAAAAAAACAATAATTTAGATTTTTCGTAGTACGGTTCGAAACACAGATAACAATATACTGTAGCTTAACACTATTTAATGATCCAACAGCATTGACCACCAATAACTATTTAAGTTACCGTCACCGTTACGACCGCACCGTTAGTACCGCGTACGGGAACTCTATCCGCCGAAGAAACGATGATTCGGCCACCTTAGCTTTTCCGGACATATCTGTCTGGAAGGCACTGCCAACTAACTGCACAAGCTGACAAGCCGCTAGTGGGAGCTGAGAGGTGGCCATCAACATTGACTACCTCACTGGATTCCTGGAAATAGTGCAGCCCAGGACAGGCACAGATACCTCTCACCTCCCTGTTGGCACGAAAACGATCCGTTCCTTAGTCTCAGAAGCGGCCCACGTTGCCACATCAACGCCAACTCCCTAACTAACACGTAACCCTAATCATAAGCACCATCACTCCACGCGTCTAGCTGTTTCGCACGGGATTCTGATCTTCTCCCTTGTATATATGCTCCATCTAGTCATAGATAATTATTGTTTTGGATATCGATATAATCTTTAAAACATAGTTTTGATCATAACTTTTTATTATAATATATTTATAAAACTTAACAAAATTGTAATATTATAAAAGTATTTTTCGAGACGATGTGAAAGTTTGACTTTTTCAATGTCCAAACGGCAATTGTTTGTGACAGTAGGTAGTGTGTGTATATATTGGCCTAGTTAACAACGAAAGCGACTTTAGTTAGCGCGCGAGTGAGGGGTGAAGAAAGTAGCAGTGTCCTGGATCGGGATTGTGCTGTTCGCCTGCCATAATAGCTGAAAGAGTCACCGATCCATGGCATTCCGTGGCCGTGGATTCGGCGAAGTTTGGCCCCCGCGCCACGTCGTGTTGCCGGCATGCGTGCGTGGGCGGTTTGGGCTGGAAACGGAGGATTCTGTGGCCACGGCCGCGAGCGCGCGTGCGGCGGCCGGTTTCGTTCGTCTGCGACGCGCCTGTCGAACCGCGCGCGCAGGTGGTGGGGGAAGGTTCCGCGCGGCGCGCGCGCGCGTCTGACGGTGGGAAAGGAAGCGTGCACGGCAGGGAGACGGGAGTGTTTGTGTCGGTTTGTAGCGGGATCAGGCGTAAGTGCAGCGGGAAACGTGGTGCTCTGAACGTGCCCGTGCAATGTCGTTTACCTCTGTACTGTTCGTTTGGCCCAATGATTGATGTAAGTTGGGGCCAAGTTGGGCGCTGATGACCTGGTTGGGCTTGGGCAGCAAAACAAAATGCAAATCCACCTTTTCTTTTCATTTACCATCTGATCCATCTTCTCTTTTGCATGTTCATCTTTTATTTTTACTATTATATAAATAGGAGTCAGTAGCGGTTGGTGGCATCATATGAGCCACTAGATAAGAAAGAAAGCTCTTTTACAGTACATTAAATTCAATATGAACTGCTCATTCTTTTCAATCCAACGGATATGATTAGTTAGAATTTATTTATACTTTCTCTGGTAGTAGAGTAGTAGAAACACCCTTAACAAGTCAACAGCTAGATCTAATTTCTACTACCCACTATATACTATAAATATAATGCACCATAAAATTTCTTAAGAAAGAAACCGACTGCATATCTCTCTTTCTGCTCACATCCAATCCCTCTAGCATTACCCACTTCTCCCTCTCCGTGGCAACTCAAGATTGCAATTTCATTTTTTCTAAACACATGACATGATTTAATTATTTGGTTAAAAATATATATGTTTTTCTTGCGACGCACGGGCACTTCACTAGTAACCAGTAAAAAGATCACTTCATCGAATCAACATCCACTTAGCTCAAAATTAAAAAAGAAATCCATTCAACTCAAAAGTAAAGAAAACTATCGCTTGCATTGCCGTAATTATTAAGCTGCTTTCAACTAATCACTTCAAATTTATTAGGAACCAATTACGGTCTTAGCACTACCAAATGAATAACTGCACACATGATCATCAAAATTCAAAGCTCGGGTAGGTTTCCCTCCAACAACACTTGCTTGATGGATCATTCCAGGGCATGTTCTTCCTGACGCTGACGGCCGGCGCGGACAGCCTGCACCCGCCGAAATGCGGGGTGGGCGAGACCTGCGAGAAGGCGACCTCCGCGCAGTTCGCCGTGCTCTTCATCTCCTTCGCGTTCCTGGTGATCGGCTCGGCGGGGATCCGGCCCTGCAGCATGCCGTTCGGCGCGGACCAGTTCGACCCGCACACGGAGTCCGGCAAGCGCGGCATCAACAGCTTCTTCAACTGGTACTACTTCTCCTTCACCTCCGCCATGCTCGTCTCCGCCACCGTCATCATCTACGTGCAGAGCAACGTGAGCTGGTCCATCGGCCTCGGCATCCCGACGGTGCTCATGTTCCTTGCCTGCGTGCTCTTCTTCATCGGCACAAAGCTCTACGTCAGGGTCACCCCTGAGGGGAGCCCCTTCACCAGCATCGTGCAGGTGTTCGCGGCGGCGGCGAGGAAGAGGTCGCTGAAGCAGCCCAAAGACCCCAAGAAGGACCTCTTCGACCCGCCGCACTCCAGCGCCGTCGTGTCCAAGCTGGCACACACGGACCAGTTCCGGTGCCTGGACAAGGCGGCCATCATGGCTTCGCCGGAGGAGGTGCGGTCCGGGGGCGCGGCCCCGGCGAACCCGTGGCGGCTGTGCAGCGTGCAGCAGGTGGAGGAGGTGAAGTGCCTCATCCGCATCGTGCCCGTCTGGTCGACGGGGATCATCTACTACGTCGCCGTGGTGCAGCAGTCCACCTACGTGGTGCTCTCCGCGATGCAGTCCGACCGCCACCTCGGCCGCAGCTTCCAGATCCCGGCGGCCTCCTTCACCGTCTTCGCCATGCTCGCGCAGACCCTCTGGATCCCCATCTACGACCGCCTCCTCGTGCCGCGCCTCCGGAGGATCACCGGCAAAGACGAGGGGCTCACCTTACTTCAGCGGCAGGGCATCGGCATCGCGCTCTCCACGGTCGCCATGGTCATCTCGGCCATCGTCGAGGACCGGCGCCGCGGCATCGCGCTGACCCAGCCGACAATCGGCACGACCATGACCGGCGACGGCATCTCCGCCATGTCGAGCCTGTGGATGGTGCCGCAGCTCATGATCCTGGGCCTCTCCGAGGCTTTCAACCTCATCAGCCAGATCGAGTTCTACTACAAGGAGATCCCGGAGCACATGAGGAGCGTCGCCGGAGCGCTCGCCTTCTGCAACCTCGCGCTCGGCAACTACCTCAGCGGGATCCTGGTCACCATCGTTCACGGGACCACCGGCGGCGGGCAGAACTGGCTGGCGCAGGACCTCAACAAGGGAAGGCTGGACCTCTTCTACTGGATGATCGCCGGCATCGGCGTCTTCAACTTCATCTACTTCGTCATCTGCGCCAGGTGGTACAGGTTCAAGGGGGCCACGAACTGAGGATGAGATGCATCATGCATGCATCGATGAGCTGATGATGGTGATGGAATTTCGTTAGTTGGTTAATTATGTTGTGGGAAGGGAAGGGAAGTGTAGAATTAATAAGGTCAGATATAATTAATTGGTATGTCCTGGAAACCATTGCGGCAGTTTTCTTTTTCCTTTTTTTTCTCCTTGTATTTTTGTCTATGGTGTTTTGAATTGAATATATAGGATGAAGTGGGTGGGCGAAGAGAAGAAAGAAACAAAAGGTTTGGTTTCTTGTAAGTTGTTAAAATGAAAGATAAATGGATGTTCTAAGCTTAGTTCTCTATGCTTATGGTTTCAACCATATGCTTCAACTACGCCGTCACGACTCATAGTGAGTATGAACAGTACCTTCAGATTTTTATCGTGTGTTGCACTCGTGCGATCCACTCGATCGGAATTCAGCCAATATGTGAACTGGAGCTATACAGAAGTAGGAGGCCTGATTCCTACAGATCTTTACATTGTATGGTTGTGACAAAGCAAAGCAATGCTCATCACAACAATGTCGAACTCTGTTTTGTCAGTTAAGTGCCGCCAGGATTTGAATGAGAAACTAAAATATGCATACTGACAGGTCACCACCTTAACAAATCTAAAAACAGCAAGCTGACAAAGACAACTTTGTCATCACGGAATATGTACATTGTTACACACAATGAAGGTGGGGAAGAAAATAATACACAGCTATGTTATTCTCCTATCTGAACGGGGTGAGGCATTCAGACAACACCCTACACTGTTTCAAGTTGTACACGGCTATCTACAAAAATTAAGAAATAGCTGAAGGCAAACCTGATTAGTTACAAGGAGGAACCGATCTAATCAGTTGGCACCAATCATGTTGACGACGATCTAGGCAATAATCTACAAAAATGCTTCCAGGATGCAGCTTCAGGTCAAGTGACAATCAGAAGGTTGTTTTCATGCCCATGGTTATTCAGAGTAGGGCGCAACATATCATTCCGCCAAACACCATCGACAATAAATTTTATCTAAAGCACATGCCGAAACTATGATCAGATGATGCAAAAAGTAGGGACAGAGGGAAGCAAAATGGCAGACCATTACCTCATATCTACCAGGATACAACCTCAGGTTTAAGGAAAAGATGCCTCTTTCTGATCTTTCCATCCTTCTCTGCAGCAAGCCAGCAATGTTTATAATTAGATTATTCTCAGAAATAAGATGGTAGTGATGAAAATGTATAGATGGCAATAATCGTTCCAATATAAAGTCTTAATAAGAATAACAAGTAACAGGATGCAATTAAGCATGCAAGCACAGAGCTATATATAATGACAAGGCATCATTAACATTATATGAAATGCAAGTCCTCGTGTCAATCGACCGTATATAAGAACCAGTCAGGTCTGGTGTAGTCATGGTTGTCACGGCGTTGCCTTGGCGTCGTGGCGCTCCGGATGGGATGCCGTGGATGCTTGCCTAGCCTTGGCCATCTAGGCGGGTGCCTAAGAATTTACGGTGTCACCTCCGTGTCCACAGCAAGCTGCTAGGTGGGCGCCCTGGCCAGTTGACAGAGGGAAGCAACTTTAACCCACTAATCTTTGATGAGAATGAGTGGAACACTGATTGGATTGATGTAGGTGCTGAAGATGTCCATGAGACGGAGCCGGAACATCTGAACTAGGCACTTATTGATCAGGTTATGGGCGCATCAAGTATGCTCCGTGGTCACAATTTACCTAGGCTTGTTAATTATGTTCTCAACTTCTTCTCTAATGTGTTGTTTTAGTGTCACTATCAAATGTCAACCCCTTTTGCTCGCCGCACCTCGCCTTGAGGACGCCATGGCTTCCTGGCGCCTCTCAGGAGCCGTGGTCGCCATGTGCGCCGTGACAACCATGGGTGCAGTTATGCCTTTTGGATCCAAATCTGCTATGGACCGACAAGAAAAAGACAATCTGGATTTACGAACCCCACTTCTCATTGAACTCAGCAAGATTAGACCACAATAAGTAAATAATCATTCGTGAAATGGCTAAAATCAAGCATGTCCACATAATGATCTCCATTCTTACAGAATAGCATGCACACATACAAGCCAATCCAGCAACTACTCAACAGTAAATACCACAAATTCTTATTCATTTCTAAATGTGGCCCACATCACCACTTTGCAACCAATTCTACGAAATGTGAAACGCTAGCAACACACATGCACGCACGTGCGCACACACCCAAAAAAAGGGTGTACATATACAACACAACGCAGAGTTCCAATGATGTGCTATGTGTTCCACATAATTACAAATTTAATAGTCTGAAAACTATATTAAAGGGGACATTAGGCTACACCCGTAAAGAAATTTAGTTCCATAACTGGTGTTTATCATATCTATTACACATCCCATTCAATTGATTTTTTCATCCAAAGGAAGCACGAAGAAATGTGAAAGGACATTCAGCCAGTTTGGCACAATTAGTGACAACTAGTAAAGATTGATGATTAGTTGAAGACAACACATCAGTTATGTTTGAAATGCATCAACACACCAGCTCTGTAATTTCCAGGATGCAGGTTTCCATGTAACAGTTGTTCACTGTGTCTAATATTATCTGATGCTTGTTTTCAAATGTATCAGCAATGAATTAATTGCATACAATGACAAGGTGTTAGCAGTAAATTACATTTGCAAACCTAGAAGAGAAGCAAAATAGTCGGCTTTCATCTCTTTAATAATCATCAACTTAATACAGAAAATTCAATATAACTCAATGGACAACTAACAGAAAAGGGTGACAAATATTGGAACCTTGAACTGCCACCCATCCTGTAGTTACTCAGCAAAGTTCAAATATTTAATAAAGATAATAAAGAATTGGAAAAGACACTGACTTGACTTGTCCAGCCATCAAAAGACCCAGTCAATAGAACTTCTGAAGCAGGATTAGGCCACACAATACAAACAGTGCGGAGCTCACTCAAGGCCTTTTCAACTTCATCAAGCCTCCTTTGTTTCTCTTCAATTATTTTGTTCCTTTCACTGACGTCATGATATATAATTACTAAAAAGGCATAATATGAAATATGAAACATAGATGATCAATAGTGAAGAGGGCATACATTATTTCCAGTGCCATCTTGCCTTCTAATACTGCTATTTTGGCACGGATTGACCGCAGTTCTTCCTGAGCTTGCATTACCTTTGTCTCTTCAAATTCCCAATCATCAGAGAACCCATTCAGCACATTTGCTCCGTCATCATTTGACTGGAAAAGGAAACAACAAAGCTGGATGCTTAGAACATCATGTAGCACAAGATCTTGCACTACTGTTACTTAATTCATACCAAGGTCTGCTAATTTCAAATAGCACTTACAACAGATCAACAACTTCCCTTGATTCATGCTGAGAATATTACTATGCCAATTACTAATCATTAGAAAATTTTAAAATATTTAATTGCACGCTTCCACGATGGTAATTGTTTTGTGATTGGAGATAGTATGATGCAGGCAGGGTGTTAGGTGTGTAAAAGGCAAATTAAAGCAATGGAACCATATCTTCTTCCCTGTTTTATTCAGGAACAGCTGAACCTTGTCTACTACAAACAACTTTACAAATGCAGAACAAGTGAAGAAAACTGAATGCAAAACAACACTTAAAGATCAAGTTCTCATGCCCCACTAGTAATTCACAACAAAAGAAAATTAAAGAAGATAGTGTGAAGCAACAGATACCATATCTGATAAAACTCTGTCAAAACTTGATCTTAACGTCTTAAGAGCAGCAGTAAGATCCAATTCCAAATTTTGAAGACGTGAATGTATCTCATCTCTTTCAGATTCTACACCATCACTAGAATAATCATTTACAGCCACACCATTAGATGGTCTGTGAGCAACATCTTGCACCAATGCAATGTCTAGGTCATCAAGTTCAAATAATTTGCTGTTGTCAGAAGGATGGACCTCAGCGGCTGCAAGTATATTAAATGTGTCAACAAGTAACTATCTAACAAATATGATGCCCCATAGGAGAAAGTTAAGTTGTCATATAACCTTGAAAATCAGAAAATCCGCCCTTGTCAAGGGACCATGTTCGCCATGCATCATTGGTCGAACTCCTTAAGGCTTTGTTTTCCTCTAGTGCTCCATTTGGAAAATGAGAGCTAAGTATATTTCCATTCTCAGATACTCTTGGAGTGTACCTGCCACCAGTCGTAGTTTGACTAGGAGCTCCACTATGGCTCATTAAAACTGCATATATGCAACAGACAAGTAAGATGATTTCAGTTATATATACAAAACAAGAACTAGAAAAGGAAGTAGATGCTACATCCCAAATGAGCATTCACAGACATGACTCTGCACAAGTTGTCCATTTAAAAGTTTGCAATGCATGCCATAATTGTTGATACGTAGTGCACTGAGACAATCCTACATGCACATGAAATCAGTAAAATACCATAAACATGGTCAATCTTAAAGCGGTCACTAATTAGATTTTAGGAATAATATTTGCAAATTGCAGAGTATGCTAAACTTCAATCATACATCTATATCCTGGATGGAGTATGGCCTATTGAAATCCTTTAGGTGTTAGGGCACTATAATGTAACAAAATGGGCCATAATTGGAGTGGCTATTGTACACTGGAAAATTATTATCAAGGTATTCTAAGAGATTCAATCCAAAGGAGCATTAGCTGCAAAGCCCCAATGCTGAAAGGCCAAATATGAAGAAAGTAGCAGATGGGCAGAGTAATGGCAAAGTTAAATCAGCTGTATGCCACTTCAAAGAAAATTGAAACAAATTACTCCAATGATTAAAAAAAAGGCAGAAACGGAATTTCTCGGTAGCGTTTCGCTATTACTCAAAATTGCAATCATGTCAAAGTGTGAACACCGAACATTAACACGAACACAAAAAATTGGATCATGAGACAAAGTACTATCGTTCTTTTACTTTCAGAAAGCCACGAAGCGGACAAAATGGAAATTTTTGTCCCATGCGCAACACTTAAATGGATGACTGGTAAACTACTGCACTACTAGTTACATATGCAAAGAGTGACAACCGTTCATTTAGGAAGCTTTCAAGTAAAGGGAGGATAGGAAGGTCCTGGATAGAGCTGTCCAATTTGCGAAAACAGACAGCTTGGATGAACCCTTCCCAGTGCAACCTCTTGAAATCCCAGGGTCTTCCTTCCCACCCCCGGTATGAGCTTAGCACTGAATTTCTATCCAGCAAGGAGCGGCAGTAAATAGAAGCCAAACAGCCTGTAACTAAACACTACGGGACAATGAGATCTTTGATATACAAAGCTTAAAAGGTTGCAACTACGAATCCCATACATAGATTAATGTATCCCCATCCATGATTACATAGAACCATTGCCAAAAAAGTATTGGTGCTGCACAATTGAAAACAACTTATGTTCATGTAAAATGCTGAGAATTGAAATCCCACGTACCACCATTGTCACCTTGCCCGCCCGCTTGGTTACTGCTCCGTGGAGACGACCGAGCCTGCTCCCTCTCCCTCTGCAGCCTGGTGAGCATCCCTTCCAGGCCTGTCCCAAACCCCGCCTCCCTGCAATCAATAACCGCGCAACACACAGAAACAATCAGAGAACAAGGAAACACCGCATATAACAAATAAACCAGAGAAATTTAGCAGGCACCCACGTCGTTCCCTCCGCCTCCAGCTGCCTCCCAGACGGCGACGCTTCCGCCTGCCTGCAACGCGCCGAATTCAGCAAGTCTTAGACGAAGAGGACGCAAGAGGGCAATCACTAGAGGGACGCAGCGCAGAGCAACTCGATTACCCACCTCCCAGAAGCCCCCTCGGCCGATGCTAGGTCAGAGGCGCCCGCCTCGGGCGGGTAGTCAGGGTGCACGCCGCCGCCCGACGAGGCCGGCTTGGGCGGGTAGTCAGGGTGCGCGCCGCCGCCCGTTGACGCCGGCCCAGAGTCTGAGCCGGAGGACCAGCCGAGGGATAGCCACCCTCCACTGGACTCCACCGCGACGGCGAGGTCGGCGCGGCCCGCGGCGAGGAGCTCGGAGCGGGTGGGGAACGCCCCGGGCTTGGCGGACAGGCGCATGAAGTCGTAGATCGCCGCCTCGAGCTCCTCCTCGCTGCGGGCCGGCAACGAGTCCCCCGAGGCCGCATTCCGGGGTCGCTGCGGCGGTGGCGGTGCCGGGACCGGGGCGGGGCGGCGGCGGTAGGGGCGGCGCGGCGTGGGCTTGGAGGAGGCGGCGAGCGGGGCGGGGTGGCGGCAAGCGGCGCGGGGAGGGGGAGAAGGCGGGGCTAGGGTTAAGGCTGGGGCTGGGGGGAGAACGTGGAGGAGGAGGAAGGGGGGCATCGCGGTCGCATTTCCCTGCTACTCCGCGAGGGCGGGAGGGAGAGACGAGCAAAATCAGCAAGGGAAGATGAGGTGGGGAAACGAGCGACACGCACTACCCACCAGAAGCAAACCTACCGCAGAGCCGGGGCCAGTCGAGTTGGCCTCGTGCGCATTCCACTCCACCCAGCGCTAGCTCGGGGTGATCCGCAATGAAGATGGCCGACGAATTTGCAGTGGTCTCAGCTAGGAATGAAAACGGCCGGATATAGATGATTATTGCTTTTTTTTCTCGTATTTTAATTTATATTTTTTTGAATTTGGAATTACGTATCGGTTAGTCAGATACGGATACAGGCTAGCTGGATATGGATACGAATTTGGATTATTCAGAATACAGATACGTGACTGATATGCGACGAATTCGGATCGAAAACGGATAAAGATATACGGATAATGCACGCATTTGTAAAGTAATATATATTGAATTAAACCATACGATTACATGACTATAGCAGTAAGTTGTATATCAATCAAACCCAATAGTCGTTATAAAAATAATATACTATTTTAGGATCAATAGAACCAACTAATTGTCAATATAAAAGGGCTACCATGGAAAATATGTGATGAAATAGGCTGGTTCTTGCTGATATCCGAATAGAAAAAATCTGAATATCTGAATAGAAAAAATCTGAATATCTGAATAGAAATTTTTTTGATATCTGAATAAGAAACATCTGGATATCCGAATCCCGTCCCGTATTTACCAGATATTGGCTGCTCCATATCCGATCTTGGATCTGGATTCAAGTATCTGGATCCCATCCCGAATCCGACCGGATAGTCAGATCTGATCCCGGATCTGGTGGAAAATATCTGATTCGTTTTCACCCTTAGTTTTAGCGAGGATGGTAGATTTGGCAAATTAGATGGCTTGGGCTATCTAATAGAAGAATTATTATTTTAATAATATATTTTTAAATAATTTTACAAAAATAATATGCCAAAAACAAAATTTGACAAAAAAACACATCTGCCGCCGTTTCAAATGGCAATAGGGTTTTGTCACCAATTTAAATAGCGGTAGAAATCTCAGCCTTGTCAAGCAAATAAATCCACGATAAAATAATCCGTTGATCAATTCAATCCGCGACTAAATAGACCTCTATCACTATTTAAAACGCCGACAAAGGTGTATTTTTGTAAAATTTTGTTACGATATATTATTTTTGTAAAATTATTTACAAAATATATTATTTAAAAAATATTTCTCTAATCCAAGTAAACGCATTTTCTAGCATTGCTCACAACTTTTTCTTTGCAAATCTAATCCTATATGAACACAATTACAAAAAAATAATTTCTCATCTACTGGAGAAGCGTCCTCGACAAGACCGTACTTGAGAATTTGGTGCTAAATTTAAAGTTAAGGCATTAATATTAGCTCTTTGTTTCTTTTTTATCTTATGCTTTTCATAACAAAACTTATGTCTCTAGATTTTAAAAGGGATGTATGAAAGCTAGAGTAACACCCAGATCAGGAGAATACAACAAGAGCATGAATTATGCTTTCGAGATTGCAAAGAATACCAGATAAATAGATGAAAATGAAGTGGATTTATTCATCACCGCCATGAGAATTTTTTTAAAATAATACTATTTTTATTCTATTTTACAAAAATAATATGCCAATTTTTTTTACAAATCTACCCACTTGTCGCCATTTAAAATGACGACAAACAGTCTGTCGCCGTTTCAGATAGGGACAGGCTCTCTGTTGCCATTTGAAACGGCGACAAAGAGTCTGACGCCATTTCAGAGAGGGACAGGCTCTCTGTCGCCATTTGAAAAGGCGACAGAGAGTCCGTCGCCGTTTCAAATGGCGACAGAGAGGTTTTACCCATTTTTTTATTCGAATTGCAAAAAATATATTTGATATCAATGGAAAAATGTATGTAAATTATGAGCTGTAGTTAATAAAAAGTCAGTATTAGTTGTTGTGATGTTTTACGAAATTAATGTGGTAATTGTGAGTAAATTTTTTGAGGGAAGAAATTAAATTTTTTTGTTCGTCATTCTCCTTCGGTGTGCGGCAAATTTCACGATAAATCGTAGTACTATTGAATAAAAGGGAGAGGGAGATCAAAGAGAGTGCGAATCTGAGATCAGGAAGAGTGATTTTTTAGCTTTTTCGGCAGCCCGTAAAATTTCATGTTTAAATGTAATTTTTAGGAAGAGTAGACCAGATTTGCTCTTTGATATGTGCACTACCATATTCTGAAAAAAATATTTAATTTACACCTTACTTTGCATCTAATTGCCACTAGTGCAATAACCCTAAGTATTATAGTCGACAACAACGCATGTTATAAATAGTTCCCACAAAGCACTTAAATTATTTGTTGAACATATATAAGGGCACATACATCGAAAGTTCAGATGATAAAATAAGCAATAGATTAGATTATATTGCAAGGGCATTACAACAGTGACGAAATTGCTTGCCGAACTAACTAACGAAAGCACTGGTTGTCATGGTGGAACAAATGATCGTTTCGCCTATCTGGGTACAACGGGAATGATGCACAACAGTGCCTGCATGTTACATGACCCGTGTAAATTTTGCGATTTGTACTCGGACACCGCTCAATCCCTACTATGAAAGAACTCTATGGGGATCCGCAGTGCTCCCAGCTATCGCCGAATGGGTGCTCTATGCCGTACGTCTCGGGTGTATAAAACAGAATTTTTTGGTCTTTTTGATGTGGATTTCTGCCCTCCCACATGGGCATGTCATCCCGATTCCCAGCGTCCCCTATGTTAATACCACCCGGGTTCCCGGATGGTCTGCGTAACGTGTCAAGGATTTGTTGCGTAGTGCGGACCTCGGTCGGCTGCTTCCCCTTGTCCCTTCCTCTTCGAGAGGAGGTACCCTCTTGCACCTCTGGTGTGTTGGCCGTTGGCGGACACTTGCCGAGACGCCTGCTCTGTTTCGGCTCACACTCCACTATACGGTGCAGGAGGTGTGTGTTGGGTTTATCGTTGTGCAACCGGAAGCGTGCCCTGCAGTCAATGCAGTATGCCCGCTTTGGCCGTTGAATAACACCATAGGCGTACTCGGGGTCTGGCTTTTCTGGGCGGTAGTAGCACCACGGAGAGGGTTGCTCCCCCCAGTTATCCCATACATGAAGTTTGAGATGTGGGTGGTATGTCTCTGGGTCCACCCAGTTGAAGTAGCCGCACCATTCATCCTCGGTCAAGGGGCACCGGTAGAATCTCCGGTCCGCTAGTTCACCGTGGCATGTATCTACCACTGCTTGAAGGCCGTGTTCGCAAAAGTCGGGCCTTTCGGGTGAGCCTTGAGGAGGTTTCTCCTTTGACTCCAATAATTTTACAATTTTCTTTTTGAACTCCTGTATGCGATGAACTGGTTTAGAATTACTACTTTGTGAGTGAAACATGAGTATGTCGCATGAAACTCACCCATTGGTTGGCCCCTTGCCCACCGGCCCTGAGCTCTGGTCGATCTAGAGCGGGGACATATCCTGGCGGCCTCTCCCACCGGGTGAAGTTCTCGGGCGAAGCGGGGTAGGCGTCATGGCAGTTGTAGATAAATTCGAAGTCACGCCGTTCCGGCCCGTCGATCCATTGGAAGAAGCAACACCGGTCCTTGTGCTGAGAAAAGAAAGAACGATGCATGAAATGGTACTGTTAGCCTGTATTTTATGGATACAAGTAGGTTTACCCGGTAGGGGCGGGCACAACAGTAGTGAGCGCGGGCGGCCGTCTCTCCGTGGGTAGATTGCATCATCTTCGCCGGAAGGTTGCAGTCGCATTTGGGTCTGAGCAACTCCGACAGAACTGGGGCGTCCACTCTACTGGTATCTGGGTATTCGGGGCGGGATGACTTCTTCTTGCTGAAGAGGCGACGGTAGAGCGACATCGTGCCCTAATTCGTGTAGATTCAGCTGACGTTTATTGCTGGTTTGGCGGTGTTAGATGTCTACCCCTCGGCCGGTTTTATAGTGGTGGTGAGGGGTTACTCCACACAACTACAACACGTGTCCATTTTGACGGCCTGGCATCCTTTGTGAAAAGTTGCACGATGTGTCACCCTTCATCAAAGCTGCACGACCTGTCACCTTCTGAGAAAGGCTACACGACCTGTCACCCTTTGAGAAAAGCGCACGACCTTTCACCCTCTGTCAAAGGCTGCACGACGTGTCACCCTCTGTCAAAGGCTGCACGACCTGTCACCCTCTGAGAAAAGCTGCACGACCAAAGTAGACAGTGAGTGGTCACTTCGAATTGTGCTAGCATGTATGACAATGTTTTGTCACTTTTTAGGGTGAAGAGTGTTGTCACATCAGTCAGGGATAGCTACCAGCAGCGTGTTGTCGCATCGCACTGACAAAGTAGCTATGTGTGTGCTGTCCTATCGATGTGACAAAGGTACTGGTAGCGTATTTACAAATAGCGCCATGAAAGTAAAAGATTATATATAGCACAAAACTTCATAAATAAAACTAACATATGTGATATTACATGAGCTAAGAAAGTAAAAGACGATATTGTTTACGGTACATCATGTGTAAAAGAAACAAACTAGCTAGGGCCCCTGCGCGGTGCAACACCTCGTGTGGTCCCAGGCTCCTACGACGCTGCACATGTCCGGACAGATATGTGAGCTGGTCAGGGGCCTATCCACGAGTACTCCTAGGAGGCCGGACCGAGGCTGGCGGAGTAGCGAAGGCGTCCTGTGTCGGCTGAGATGGGCCGGGGGCCGATACGAGTTGCGATGAACCAAGTACCACACCCGCGGACTGCTGATAAGGATCCACGAGAAAGTCGAAGTCCTCGTCCTGGAAAGTACCGTAGTCCCCCGAGGTGCTCGCGACTGGTCGTGGGCGAGGATCGGCCGCGCTGACAAACTTTTCAAGTTAGAACGACACGTTATATGAACAACAAAATATATGAAAAAGAGACCACCTAATGTACCTGCGGTCATCGGATGACGCAGGGTCCGGTGCACCGGAGCCCTCGGCAGTCCGACGCGGCGGTCGGGTCTGCTGTGTCGACCTCGTACAATGATTTAACGAGGGGACTGTACCACGTCGTCCGCCATGGGCCGCCTACACGACGTCAGGTGTACGACACGGTGAGTCAAGTCCTGAATATGGTGTAGCGCCCCTCGAAGGTCGTCCGCTATGACCCCTATCGTATGGGTGGCACCGACCGCCTGTATCAACGCCGACGTCGCCTCGTGTGCCTCCCTGGCAAGGTTGTTCTGCGAAAACGATAGGAGGCTAGTTAGTTAGCGTAATTTCCAAGATGTTACATTGAATGACAAATGGAAGGAGTACGAACCGCGCGGTGGAAAGCAGAGTCTAGCTGGGTGGGGTACGTGTCGGAAGTGGTCGGATCGTGCCTGGGAGGTGACTCCACGACACGCACAACTCGAGCAGCGGTGCGCGTCTTTGTACCACTCGATATATGCGTCGTACGTGCCGTGGTCGTAGGGGGCAGTCTCGTCGATCACATCCGCAAGAGCCAGCCCACTGCTGCGCATGAGGTACCATGTGTGCTGCCCAGCTCTGCGTACCGACGAAGCCTTTGCGTGTGTACCTGCAAAAACAAAAGCGCAACATTAATTCACAAGCCACCGAGATCGTAAGTACTAATAGAAGGAAAAAATGTAGAAATACGAACGAGTGCACGACTGCTGGAATGATGTCGCCTGTGGGTACTGGGAACGCCTGCCGCAAACCAAACTGCCTCATGACGCGGTGGGCGGCGTACGGCTCGACGAACACGTCGAACACCAAGTGACGTCGTGTCAACCAGTACGCCCCATCAACAGTGCACTACAGCTACAGGCTAAGCGGCGCACGTGCCTGGACAAGCTCAGGAATGTAGGGGCGCCATATGACACGATCGTCCGTGAGCTGGTCCAACATCGCTACGTACTGAGGGTACGAAGCGTGCGTCGTAACTGGGGTGAACCGCGGCTGCAAAAGAAAACAACAGAGATGAACGTTAGTACAGCACGTGGAGAATTAAAAAAACAACATACGGCTACGATAGATAGTACTGACCGGTCGGCGACACCACAATGCCCCCATCGTCGGACGATCAACCTCGTCCCCGGGAACCCTGTAGAAGGCTGTGTCGTAAGCTGACAGGTCTATCTGTGGTCATCCGATCTGGAACCTCTCGAACGACCACAGTTGTAGTAGCAAAGGGCATCCGGCGAGAGTGGACGAGTCGAACACGCGGCGACACCCGTCGCACAGTGCCCGGTACGTCGCGAAAAGTACCGTAGGTCCCCAAGCCAGCTGCGGGATCTCCTCCAAGTCAGCGTCGACGATTGTCCTCGCAAACTGGATCATGTGCCTGTCGACAGTGTCCCTGTGTGACGAGCAGAACAAGACCCACCCGAAGAGCCACAGAAGGTACGCCTCCAAGTGCCGGGCCACGGCCTGCTCCCCAGCTTCGGATACCATCCTCTCGGGCTGTAGAAAGTAATGGTTAGGTTGTTAAATGCAATGAAAATCACACACGGTGAGTCAAATCACATACGACAAGGAAAAATCGCACTTATGTAGAACTGCACAAGCCACCGCTGCGTCGGACGCGCTTGCAATGCGAAAGTCGTGTCTTCGCACTCGTAGCACCCTCAAACCGGTGGAGGATATCTACCTGCCACTCTGGGTCGACGTCTGCAGGAACCACCGCATCCCCTGAGCAGGGCAGGCCCAGGAGGTAACTGACGTCCTCTAGTGTCGGCGCCATCTCACCACACGACAGGTGAAAAATGTGGGTCTCAGGCCGCCACCGGTCCACTAGAGCAGTCAGCAAGCTCCTGTCGTAAGAGAACCGCCTATAGGCACTCCGTCAGTCCTGCGCATCCGCGGCGGTCGCCTCGACCATACGGGCAACAGGCAGTAGGCCAACCACCCTCAACCTGCAAAAGAATGTGACAAGTATTATTGTAGTGTGTGTCGAAGACATGAGTACAACACTGCGACGAAATTGAACTAACCTCGGGATCCATCGCGGATCGAGATGCCATGCCCTCATGGGGGTGCGCAAGCGCAGGCCCCAAGCTCCAACGCCGCCTCCCCACCCTGCGGGGGCAAGGTCGCTAAACGGCTCCGGTGAGTCGCGTCGACCGACAGGTCAAGCAACTCGTACAACTGTCCGCCCGCCATGCCTGCAATTAAAAATGTTTATGTTACTACAAGGTGTAAAAAAGGTGCAATATAAATACAACAATTACAAATAGAATATGAATGGAACAAGTACTGTCGTAATTTAGAGCACACATAATACATGGAAGTAAAAATGTTCATCTATGTGCAAAGCGTTAAAAAAATACAAAATGAATACAACATACTACACTCTCATTTAATCAAGTACAATAACATTCATAGTACATATTTTGACCACACGTACGAATTCGATACAAGCAAATGAAATTCTAGTGCATTGAAGTAAACCACAGTTCAATACGGAAAGACCATATAACACTTCACGGCTTCTGAATCTTCGGGTAACTCTTGAAAGAGTGCCCTGTCTCCTTGCAAGCAGAACATTTCTTTACGCGGCGGCTACTTTCAGCAGCATCCATATCATTCCTTATACGTCTGGATTGCCTTCTTCCTACTCCCTTTAGCTTGCTCATGTCTGGGACCCAACGTGTATCCTCCCAGCTTTTGTGCTCCGTGAATAAACCCACTACTCGGAAACTGTACATTTCCACGCTCCAAGTTGCAGCCACAGCTTCCTTACTAAAGAATTGAGACATGAATATACCTGGATCCATATGAATCGTCGAGCAGGCAGCCATAACATGGGAGCATGGCCTGTGTAATAGACGAGGCTTATTGCAGGTGCAGACACAAGTTTGCCTGTGTATGATGCATTCGTGAGCAACTTTCCGTCGGTTCGTCCCACGACCGGCTTTCTCCTTGCACATCACCTCGAAACGGAGCTCCCTCGTACCCATCTTCGTTGCTGCGTGCATCTCCCCCTTCTTGCCTTTGTCCTCCATGTATGCAGAAATCATCTCTGAGTACTTCATAGCAGGATCGTTAATGCTCGTGATCGCCCTTGCATGGTGATCAACGAAGTACTTTGTGATGCCACGAAGAACACCCTCAACTATACCAACCAAGGGAAGGGGTCTCAACCCTCGCATCACCCAGTTGTAAACCTCCGCAAGGTTTGTTGTCATGACCCCATACCTCGCACCATCGGTGTCGTAAAGTAGAGCTCATTTCCCCCTAGGCTCATGCTCTATCCATTCGGAGAAGCATTTCAGAGTCCTCCCATTCCTTCGAACCAGGTGGGGAGGGTCAGTGGGTAACTCCTCCAGCGCGACTGGGGCCTCCCCTATGGCTGGGGCTGCCCTCTTCGTTGCCTCAACTGTGTGCCTCGATGTCGGCTCATCCAATTTCTTTCAGAGTACATCAAAACTTTCTCTGCTGATTCTGGTCGCAGAGCCTCTTGAAAAGCTTTGTTAGCTCCTTGTTCCTGAACTGCTTGTAGAGGTTGGCACCCATATGGCGCTTGCACCACCTACTACGCAAATCAGGCCATGGATGAGTCTCATCCACACCTTGCTGCAACTGAATAATTGCCCTCAAAAGCCCGGTATGCGATCGTGTATGATACATACTCCAGGCCGCTGATGAACGACACCGGCTTTGACATTCCGTAGGAACCAATGCCAGCTATCTGTGTTTTCACCCTCCACGAATGCGAGCGCTACTGGGAGAACTTGATTATTGCCATCCACTCCTATGGCAGTCAATATCTGCCCTTTGTATTTACCAGTCAAAAATGTCCCATCCACACATAACAAAGGACGACAATGCCTAAACGCATTGATGCATGGACCTAAAGCGAAGAATGCCCGCTTCAAAACCATCTTCCCAGAGAAGGCTGTGAAGGATGCTCACAAATGTCCACATAAGTTCCAGGATTTCTGTCCTTTATCACCTGAAGCAAACCTGGCAAGTCCTGGTAGGAGTCTTCGTACGTGCCGAACCGTGTTTCCAATGCCTTCTGCTTTGCTCTCCATGCCTTCGCGTAGCTTATTGTATACTAGAACCTCTGTTGTATTGCGAGTACGATGGCCCGTGGCTCTAAATCGAGGTTGCCTACAATCTCTCCGTACATTGCATTGGCAATAAAGCCTGATGATATATTCCGGTGTGACTGCGCAGACTCCGTTAGTACGCATGTATGTGGGACAACTATAGAACACTTCCAAATGGTGTCCCATTTAGGCTGGTACACATGGACATGCCACGGGCAACCCTCTGTCTGGCATCTGACATCATACACCCGCTGATCGGACTTTACAACCTTGAAGGTTCTGCACAACGACACTGCCTATGCTATTACTGCTTCTTGAACCTCACTCTTATTCTTGTAAATTGCACCTTGTCTCACCTCATTCTGATCATACTACGAAGGGATCTGTTCGCCATCGTTCACCACCAGCCTGTCGAACGGATACTCATCCCACTCTGCAGGGAATAGATCTTCAGCGGCTTCATCATTACTTAAAACCTCATAGTCCTCATTCTCTGTGTCCATCGCTTCGACCACTGATTCAATGTTTTCTCCCTCGTCTGCCATACCCATTGCTTCTTGAACCTCTCCCATTGCAACATCAGCTCTCTCACCTTGCACTTCGTACTAACCCGAACCTACATCCTGCTCTACTAAGCCTTCTCTACTTCTGCTGCTCTCCCCAACTTCCTCTGGTTCTTCACCAACAACCTCTTGCTGTGTCGCATGCCCGGTATTGATTTTCTCAAATGCTTGTGCCAATAACACTAATGGCCATCCTTTCTCAATTGCAATTCTTACGTACGAACTCCAAGATTTCGGCCCTCTCATTTCCATTAACTCCCAGTACGTGCAATCTATTCTCCGGCAAACTACTCCGTGTAACTTCAGATCATGCAATTCACGGTCCAAAGAGAACATGTGGTACAACCATCTCATAACCATAGCCCATGAACGCTCCCCTGCGAGTGACAGGCTAGCCTTTACACTTGCGAAATGACTTAGATCTACCCCTTCAACACCCATGTGCGGAACTCCTCCATAATATATTTTAAATTTCGCTCTATCATCCATACCTGTCATGCAAATTCATCGAATTCTTAAAATGTGCACAATTTAACGCTACATTGTACGACTAATAATGATCACAAATTTGAATTCTAAAACGTAGTTTAATTCATTTTTCTTTCGGTCCATACTTGCCGGCCAGCGTTTAATCAGTAGAGTTGCAATATTTCAATTCTTACAAATTCTTCAGATTTCGTAATCATTTCAAATTTCTATGAGAACATGACTAAACTAATGTGTCAGGAACCTCTATAGATTGAGTTATTTTTTGGTCCTGACAATTTTAGCCAGCCAGCTCTACATGACATCTCAGATTTCTCAGTACACAAATAACCGAATTTGGATTCTACATTTCCCAGTTCGTCGAAAATCTATCCAGAATCTCTAATAAAAAAACTATTATTACAATCGAAATTTTAAACCCTACCTCTAGGTCATCCCTACATCGAAAATTTATCCACAAATTCTAATAAAATAACTATTATTACGATCAGAGAACCTACAAGTCCTCTACGACATTTTAATCCGTACCGAACGAATTATTAATTGCTAACTAAGTCATATAACTAAACATCTGTCCATACCGACATAACTATAAATTCCTAACTAATTCATCTAACTAAACATCTATCCGTACCGAAATAATTATAAATTCCTAACTAAGTCAACTAGCTAAACAACTTGCATCAGGTACTCATTCCTAACTAAGTCATCTAGCTAAATAACTATTATTACTCTATTTAATCTAATTACTATATTACATATTTAACATTTAAATACTTACACAAAAAAATAGTACCTGACGCAATGCAGATCTCCTCCTCTCCCTCTCCCTTTCTCCTCCTCCTCCTCCTCCTCCCTCTCTTCTCTTTCTTCTTCTCCTTCTTCCTTCTTCTTCTCCTTCTCCTTCTCCTCCTCTCTTCCTCTCTGTTTTTTTGGCTGTGCGCTCGGTGGCTGGCTCGAGTGGGGGGCCAGGCCGCGCGCGGCTTATATAGGCGCTGTCTGTCGCCAGTTCAAATGGCGACAGAGATACTGTCTCCATTTAAATTGGCGACAGAGGTGACGATTGCTCTTTGTCACCTTTTCAAATGGCGACAGAGAGCCTATCCCTATCTGAAACGGCGACAGACTGTCTGTCGCCATTTGAAACGGCGATAGACTCTCTGTCGCCATTTTAAATGGCGACAAGTGGGTAGATTTGTATTTTTTTTTGGCATATTATTTTTGTAAAATAGAATAAAAATAGTATTATTTTAAAAAAAATTCCCGCCATGAGGATTATTTTAGAGAAATCAAGAGTTAGTAAGGAGGAGAATTAGGAGCAGAGAGGTTAATCTCCACATATAAATAAAAGATTTATAGGAATAACAGTTGTGCGAAAGCGAAGGGAGAATGGAAGAGCAATAGAGAGGTGGGGGAAGTTCTTGATATGAAGGTAATAAAAAAGTTTGATTAAACAAGATTAACTACAGTAGTAATAATTTTTTTTGTGAAGATATTAAACAAGTAGCAATTGAAGATTAAATAAAAATTAGGGGCCACTCAGTTGAGCACTTTGCTCCTGCCATTGGTACGTGCCTGGTCCTCGATCCAGTACCGTGAGAAGGTCTTGTCAAGCTTCCCTTCCTCGATAGAAATATGTTCATCAAAATCGAATAACCAATCTCTTAATTAACCACTACTAATTAATTAATCACTTAATTACTAGTTTTACTTAATTAAGTGTTTACCATGGATGCTCGTGAGTGCTGCCGTAGTACAAGAGCGTTGCAGTGTATCACCTGCTACGTCATTCACAGTTAGAAAAATAACAAGATCAGATTTGCAAAAAAAAAAAAATTAAAAAAAAAACCAAAGCATCGTCATTCGCAGTTAGGAAAAAGACGAGATCAGACTTCGAAAAAAAATAAAGGAGAGTAAACGAGACAACAACAAAAAAAACCAAAGCATCTATCTAATCCAGCTAAATGGTGCCAGGGGTAACGCGGGTCCTAGATTCCGGCGCATTTTTTTATATGTGAACTGTTTATTTATTTAGCCCCAGTAGATTGTTTTTCTTTTTACAAATTTAGCGTCCTCCATATACATTTGCAAAAATGATCCATTCCTCCACCGCGGAAGACACGGTAAGCTACACCTATTCCCTGTTGTGTTCGAGGAGCACGGGAGGTAGCCAAGGCCGTGACAAGTGCGAGCGTAGGCAACAGTGCGTGTGGGCGCTAGCGAGGGGGGGTGTAAGTAGGTGTTGTAAGTTCAAGCTCCATTAGTTTTGGTGATTGATTTAATATTAATGTTTAATCATTGTTTAATGACAAATCTAATCATTATGAGACTAACATGTTTAATTGAGCCTTATTCTTATTAGTCTCATATTTGGATGGAAAATGGAAAACCTAAGGTATGCACTTGTATTCACTCTATTGACTTAATGCATACTTAGGATTCAAGTTAAAGTATGAACTCTTCCATTGCTTTAGTCCAAATATGTGTATTATGTTTCTAATTCATATATTACATGAATGCACACATCTAGGGGGAGTTTATAATTTAACTTGTTGTTTCAATAGTATTGATCCATGTCTTATTGCTAAATAACATATAAAGGATCAAGACTTTGAAACAATCATTTGAGCATATGAAACTTGTGTAGTTATATATATACTCATATCAATTTAAATGAAATTTAAATTGAGTTCGATTGTCTTTCAATCAATAAAAGGACATTTCATCATGTGTTGATGGTGTTCCTTGTTGATTAAGGACAAGCGAAAAGTTCTTGAGTATAATGAAGCATTAGTTGCATCAAAGTACTCAAGACACAATTAATCTTTCAAATCGATTTGGGTTGTGCTCAATCAATTTTGAAGACATCCATTATGTGTTAATGGAGTGCGGTGATGATTGAGACAACCGTGTTTGTTGGACTAGCATCTTCCATGAGTTGTGAAGTAGGTTGAGTCCAAGATGATAAAGAATCGGGAAGAAGAAGAAGAAGTCATCATGTGTTGATGAGCCTCAAGAGGTGATCCCGAAGTAAAGAGAAGAGCTAGAAGGTTCATCATGTGTTGATGACCAAAAAGAAGAAGAGGTGATCCTGGAGAGGAGATGATTGGAAATCATAAAAGCTCCAAGTGGATCGCTAGAGGCAAAGGTATAACTAGTTAGGGCTAAGGATGTGTTCCTAGTCTTTTACCGGTCTCGGTGTTTGGATGGGAGACCGGGTTGCTAGTTAGGTTGCCGTACTATTAAGAGGGGTTGAGTCTTTTAGCTTGAGCTTTATCATTTGTTGATGAACTCGATCCGGTTCACTCTAGCTCATTCTCTTGGTTCGGTTTTTGCCTTGAGCTAACCATTTGGTATGTGTTGCAAATGGGTGAAGCTCGTGCGTTGGATTTTGCATGAGCTAAGTATTTGCATGTGTTGCAAATAAGGGAGCTCACGCTTGCTTCTTGATTGAATCTTATTTGGTTTAGTTTTTGCATGAAGCTATGGATTTGCATGTGTTGCAAAATGGGAAATAGCTTATGCAATATTGTTTATGTGGTTATTGCTTGGAGCTAAGTTTTGCATGTATTGCAAAAGGAGAGAGCTCAAGCAATTTGGTTTAAAGTGGTTGTATGGAGCTAGAGATTTGCATGTGTTGCAAATAGAGAGCTCATGCACTTGAGTTTGATTAACTGTTTGCATGGTGCTAGAGATTTGTATGTGTTGCAAATAGAGAGCTCATGCTATGGTGTTTTAGCTTGTGATTGGATCACGTGTTGATCATCATAAGGCTAAGCTTGGTTTGGTTGTAAAATGTGTTTTTGCAAAGTGTTGACTTGTTATTTGCAAATATGTTATGCAAATAAGCTGGAAGTTATGAGGTTCGATCCTAGAGCATGTGTTGGCATTTGCAAATGTGTTTTGCAAAGTGTCGGGATCATGTGTTGATCCTTACATGGCAAAGAGGATTAATCTTATAGGTTCGTGGTTTAATTGCGAATGTGTTTTTCAAATAAGTTGGAGTTGTTATTTGCAAATGTGTTTTGCAAATGAACTTGAGATTATGGGTTTCGATTCTAGAGCATGTGAATAGGGTTTGTAAATGTGTTTTGCAAATTGACTTGATCATGTGTTGATCATCACATGGCTAAGAGGATTGATCTCATAAGTTCTTGGTTTATTGGCAAATGTGTTTTGCAAATAAGTTGTGCTTAATAAGATTCTTTAGAGTATGTGATTAACATGTGCAAATGTGTTTTGCATAATGTTGTGATCATGTGTTGATCCTCACATAGCTCAAAGAATAAATCTTTAATGGTTTGGAGAATTTTTTTTGTGAAAAACCGTGTTTTCTCCTTATGGCCGGTCGTACCGCCCATGTAGGGTCGGTAGCACAGCCTGGCCGGTAGTATCGCTTATGGGAGCATGTACTGCAGGTCGGTCTGGTGCTACCGCTCATGGTAGCCCTGTAGCACCGGAGGTCCGGTGCTACCGCCCCTCTGACCGGTGTGGAAATTCTAGAGAGGGATGTTTTTGGGCGGATTGGCAGTCCGGTGCTACCGCACATGGTAGCCCGGTAGCACCGGAGGTTCGGTGCTACCGCTCATCTGGCCGGTATGAAAAATCCAGAGAGGGGTGTTTTTGTGGTCGGTTCCGGTCCGGTGCCACCGAGGTGGAGGCCGGTGCTACCACCTGAGCGGTAGCACCGCTCCCAGTTGGCCGGTGCTACCGGTCTCAATAGGGCGGTAGCACCAGGTTTGCTGAGTTTTTCCATATTTCGCTTCCAACGGCTAGTTTTGGCTTGGAGGCTATAAAAGAAGGCCTTGGGGGGCATTTGTTGGTTGCTGAAATCAAGTGTGAGTTCTTGGGGGTGAAGTGCATGTGTTGCCTTCTCCCATTTGCCTCTTGAGCTAAGAGTGAGCCCTAATTGCATGTGTTACAATTAGGAAGTGGATTGAGGTTCTCTTGTGCATGTGTTGCACTTGAGGAGGATCCTAGTGCATGTGTTGCACTTAGGAGGTCACCGGAGTGCATGTGTTGCACTAGGTGAAGTTCAAGCGGAAGGGCTTGACTTGTTACTCTTGGAGGTTGCCGCCTCCTAGACGGCGTAGAGCGTTGTGCGCGGTGAGCTTCTCAACGAAGGTTGTGAGAAGCCCCGACAAAGTTTGTGAATGTTGGAGCTCGCCTACCCAAGAGGGAAAAGGAGCTACCACTAGTGGATTTGAGGTGGGTGCTCAATTCGTGGAGCCGGTCCAATACGTTTGGGCTAACCTCAACGTGGACTAGGGGAGACCGGCAAGTCTCCGAACACCACGGTAAAAAGTACTTTGTCTCTTGTGCTTGCATTGTTTTCATTATTTATATTCAATCAATTTATATTCATAGAATTAAATTGATTGATTGCTTGTCTTTAGAATTGCAATTATTGTTAGAGACATAATTAGTTAGTGCACATAGTGAGCCTAGTTGATTTAGTCCTTAATTGTCAAAACCTTAGTTTATCGTTTCCGCATTAATATTTGTTAAGGTTTTGGTATTAGGATAATTAGGAGTGAATTGCTTTGTAGAAATTAGTAGAGAGATTTTAAAAACCGCCTATTCATCCCCCTCTAGTCGACATCCTTAACCTAACAGGTGTGCGTAGGGTCGAGCGCCTCGCTGCCGCGCCCGGGTAGCACGAAACAAATCCTTCTGTGGACCCTAAGCGAGGCCGCTCGCCTTCCAGTGGTCCGCGTGCCTTCGCGGTGCTGGCTACCTCCCGTGCTCCTTAAGCGTGGTAGGGAACATGTGTCGTCTGTCGCGTCTTTTGCGATGAAAAAGAGGGCTATTTTTATAAATATATACTTGAAAAAACTAGATTTGCAAAATAAAAAAAAGAGCTACACGGACTAGATAAGTAAACAATTTTGTATATATCGTCTCATTTCCAAATTGGTTGGCTCAGGCAATTCGATCCGGCTAAAGCCGGTGCCGGTGCGCTTCAATTTCGACCCTACGGAAAATTAGGGAAAAAAAAAATCTTGTGCCGGAGGACGAAAGCCGGTCAAGCCTAGCCAGTGAAGAAATACGTTGATGGCCATGCATCATTCCAGAAGCAGTTATCAAGCTCTGGCTAGTAATTTGGAAGTGATCACTTTTCTAATCTCTATTTTTTTTTTGCAAAACTAACTTTTTTTTAACAAAATTACAAAACTAACCCCTCCCCCACTACAGAAGACGCAACAGGTGACACATATTGTCTGCCGCGTTCAAGGATCGCGACTGGGCAGGACAAGTGCAGGAGCAACGCCTACCGCGGCCTACGGGCGCAGGAGCCGACCTCCCGTGGTATGGGAGCGCAGGAGGGCCTACTGCGGCTGACGAGCGCGGAAGGCACCTTCTGCGGTAAGGAGAAAACTTGATTTGCAATTTTGTTCGGATAGGAGCTAAATTTAAATAAAAAAAGAGAGAGAGATAGGGAGGCTTAAAAAAGCGTTTACTTCAGTAATTTCACATTTTCTCCTCATGTGTCCAGCGAGAGCCCACAGTGCGTGAGGCCTGGAATTCTTCTCTAAACTGATAGCTGTGAGCTGGAGGTTCATGTGCAAACAAACAGCAAGGTTTTCTTCTTGGCATTAGATAAAACGCACTTATATTGTGAGATACTGAGATGTCATGACGAGTTAACAGTTGTGGTCCAATATTTCCATAGGATTCTTTTTTCATCATAAGAAAAATTCTTCATCTTTAATACTTTCCGTCATGGAACATCCGTCCTGATTTTGTATTGTTTTAGGGAGCAATTAATCTACAGTCGACCTCACTGTTAGATCGGTACGGACTCGCTACCCTTCCTCTGCTTCACGTGTCTGTTTCTCCCACCACTAGCAGCATCCTTCCTAGGGATGGCAATCCGGTGTGGTAGGCACGGATAGTGCTCGCCTGTACTTATACCCGCGAACTAATATCTCCCTTACAGGTATACTCGCGAAGGATTGTCGACGAAGAATCTCGCTTATACTCATCGCCCGCGGGTATTCGATACCCGTTTACCCGTCACTATCAACAATTCTTCCAACCAAATGGCATTAGGAGCTAATGAGCTATAGTACTAATATAATCCTTTTGATAAAATTATGGGAATCAACTACATTCTGTGGATTGAAGAATGGTTATCAATGATTCAAAATTTTAAATTTACATGAGAATAAGAATTAAAATAACACATGCAGATAAATAATACACAGATGCTCAAGTTCAACAATTACTGATATGAGGTACCACAAATTGGGGATCAAAGGGCCAACTGGGTGCCTGTTCTAGCCCATATGTTAATAGAAGATAGCGGGTAATCGGGCGGAACAGGTATGGGTGAAACCCCTCCATACCCATACCTGTTTGTCTGTCGGGTAAACTTTGCCCCACATAAACATACCCGCGAGTAATAAAAAAAGGAACATACCTACCTCTATTAAGGTGTTTACCCATGAGTACACAGATAATCGGGTAAAATTGTCATAACTAATCCTTCCCCGTTACCACCATCAACCAACGGACGCTCAAGCCCCCTTCGTCACACGCTACGTGTTGTCTTCCCAGTCATCTTCCACCTCACCTCCCTGAGTTCAAGCTCTTTGCCACTGCACACAGACCTCCCACATCTCTCCTCCCAACTTCCCATTGCCCCCGTTCACTTTTCATTCCATGCAAAAACACAAAAAATGAGAAAATTCAACTCAATTTTGGGAAAAAATTTAATCAAAAAATTTCAAACCAGGAAGTTTCGATTAGAAAATTTTCAAATAAAAAAGTTTCAACTCAGACAATTTCTAATCGGGAAGTTTCCGGTAGAAAAAAAATTCAAATAGAGAAGATTCAACTCGGAAAAAATTCAAATCAAAGAATTTTAACTCGTGAAATTTCGATCTTACAATTTTCAATTCTGGTTTTAGTAAAAAATCATCTCCATTCAATTACAAAAAAAAAAATCCAAATCAGGCCTTAAAAAATTCTAACCCCGCGGAGACGCTCGCTCCCAGGGGTGGCGGCGAGGCATTGATGTGCCCACGGGCAGCAGCGCGTGGCACCTGTACGACGGTGGCGGCCGACTTGAGGTCGCGCGGACGGTGACGCTGAGACGGCGGCATGGTAGCCACACGGATCAATTAAGCTCGAGCTTGATGTTTGGAGCGCTGCTTCAGAGGGAATGAAGAGGGTTTTTTTTTTGAGAAAAAGAGGAGATGAAGAAATAAGGTAGCTGTGAGCGTGCTTGCTCCATGTTGTGCGCAGATGGCGGTAATAAACATAGCGATAAATCGGCGCCACGGGAGATTATAAATTAGTTTTTCTGGTTTTTTTATGTGTACAAATGGGGTTTAGGAAACTGGAATTGGTCTAAAATCAGACCATGTTTGGTTCGGATTTCGCCCGTAAGCAAGGCCAGTTTGTGACCTAAAAACTAGTCTACATTTTACCTTTAATTTTTCTTTGAGATTTCAAATCTTGATATTTGGAAACCAAGTAATAGTAATACATACATTTTGCATGAAATAGAGATCAAGGAGGCAGTTTAGACCCTAAACCGCCACCTTTATTATTTTTTTTTAAAAAAAGTATGGACTCAAATTAACCCTGGTTCGACAACTTTTTTCGGTTGTTTTCCGAGCCTGGCTACAGCTCTAGCATAATAATGTGCTCATTTTCAATGTGACTGCTATATATACATAAACTCTATATCAAACAAAATTATTCCGCCAATAAAAATCTTGTAAAACTCCTACGCTCTCAGACGAGGGATGTCAATTCGGAGGGCTCGAGCTGCTCGACGAAGATGTTATGGTCAGTTTTGGCGGATCCATAGCGGTGTACATCACGGTGATGGCAACTGCGAGTCTGGGAAGCCTTTGCTAGCTTTTGACACCTGAGAGGATCTCGTGATGCTCTTGATTGCATGGTAAATTCATGTCAAGATCGAGTCTGTGAACCTTGACATTTTTTTGTATGATGATTGCATGCTTTTGAGCCAAGATCTTCTTGCCAAAGAATTTAATACACCATGCCGTATTTTACTTATTTTTGGAGAGAGTCGAATGGTTAGAGCTTGTTACATACATTATGTCTAGCTGAGAAAAGGTAATAAAAATTAATATCTAACTTTAACTTGAAACAACCCGATGCAAACTTTGACTAGAAACAATTTGATTGATGCGACTCATATTGTGAACAGAATGGCTTGGCGTTTCAATGCGAACCCAAATGAGACGCACATGACCATTTCCTGCAAAGTTCTTATCAAACTGCGTTCCAAACGAACCCAGATGGGCTCGGGAAAGTTTCCCAAAAGAAGGGAATACAAGGGCCAGCTCACTTAACTGTTATAGCATTTGATCCGTAAATCTTTGTATCCACAACCTTCCTCCTTTGTCTATGAAGCGGAAGAATATTTTTCTATCTATACTTATCTAAGATCCGAAGCAACCTGAACGATATTGATGTTTACTTAACACCATTGGTGGAAGTTCTGAATATACTATTGGCTCCTTGGGTACAGGTATAGAATGCCCACAAACGAGAGTATTTCACTTTTGCACTGTCTGTTGTTTTGCACCATAAATGATTATCCTGCCTTTGCTAACCTGTCGGACCAGAGTATAAAAGGAGCCAAAATCTATACTCACTGCTTGGATGATACTGAGTGTGTGGCTGAATCACTCGCGTAAAACCGTGTACATACGTCATCGTAGGTTTCTTCGGAGGAATCACCTATACCGCAAGATGAAGAAACAATTCGACGGAACGAACGAAGACGATTTAGCTCTAAAGCCTTTAAGCGGGACAGATATTCATGATATGGTTAAGAACTTGGATGTTGCACTTAGAAAGGGATGTAAATCGAGGACCCGTGAGAAGAGCATGTGGAAGAATAGATCACTATTTTGGGACCTACCTTATTGGGAGCACCTAGAAGTTCGACATAGCGTCTACGTGATGCACGTAAAGAAGAATGTCTGTGATAGCTTGATTGGTCTCTTACTGAATATTAAGGGCAAAACAAAGGACAATATCAACGCACGGCTTGACTTGGTCGATATGGGCATCAGACCTGAGTTAGCACCGAAAGAGACCGATAAAGGCCGAACGTATTGTGAACCTGCTTGTTACACTCTGTCCAAGGCTGAGAGAACTGAACTGTGCCAGTACTTGCATGGTATGAAAGTTCCGTTCAGTTACTCCTCCAACATGAAGAGACTTGTTTCGATGCAAGATTTGAGTTTAACTGGCATGAAGTCTCATGATTGCCATGTGCTTATGACACAGATGCTCCCTGTCATAATTAGAAGTATTTTACTAAGCAAAGTCCAGGAGAAAATCATAAGGCTGTGTTATTTCTTTAACACAATTGCTCAAAAAGTCATCGATCCTGAAGGACTATATGCTCTGCAAGCTGAGGTGGTCATGACTCTATGGAATCTTGAGATGTATTTCCCTTCGTCATTTTTTGATATCATGGTCCATCTCATTGTTCACTTTGCGAGGGAGATAAAGATGTGCGGACCCGTGTTCCTACATAGCATGTATCCGTTCGAGGGGTACATGGGAATTCTCAAGTTCTACGTACAAAATCGATCTCGACCGGAGGGTAGCATTGTCGAAGATTATGCAACCGAAGGGGTCGTCGAATTCTGCGTGGATTACATGGCTTAGGTCGAACCGATAGGTGTGCCTCGATCCCGCCATGAGGGGAGGCTCCAGGCTATCGGGACTATCAGAAGGAAAGCGATCACACATAATCTAGCTGCGTGTGCTAAAGTCTATTTCACGGTTTTGCAACACATGGCTGTTGTGAACTCGAATATCGACGAGCGTACAAGAACTGGCTACGGCAAGAGAATCCGTCGCGACAAGAGTCCTGGATCATTAGACAGCATAACCTTCAGTTCAATAAATGGTTGAAGGAGCGACAACCCATCACTCGAAGCTCGTCAGGTGATACGTTAACATGGTTGTCAAAAGGGCTAGTATTTACAGTTGTAACATGAAAATGGTACGACTTAAATGGGTACTCATTTTATACGAGAGATTAGGATATGAAGAGCACAAACCAGAACAGCGGTGTTCGCATAGATACGCTGAATACCGTTGGGTCGATAAGGAGCTCCTACTATGGGTTCACGTAACATCCCAGAAATTGAGCAAAATAAATAAAGTAGCTTGTCATGATTTTATTGCTTACTTGAGTTTTTCATTTGACATTATTTCTGGAATTATTCTTTTTATTCCTAAATTTTATTGTTGCATTAATGACTTTTAAATACCTAAATGAACACACTAAAGAAACTCAGAAAAATCTCAAACAACATACCGTAGAAAATAATTTTATAAAATACTAGAATACATTAGATGAATGAATCATCTTTTGTGCAAAATATACTTAGGGCTAAATACTATTCACACACAACACTTTAACTAATGACTTACTTCTACTAATCCAAATAATTTTTGCATCTTGAATTCGAAGTTATAAATACAAAGATACATAATTTTGGCATCTTGAATTCGTAAATAACCTTAGACATGATCATAGCTTTAGCTTCTTGAAATCGATGAATGAGAGTAACACATTCATGAAAAGACCTCACATAAGCTAAGTACTAAAGAAACCTTTATGCAAGTGATAATTCAGGAACCCTAAATCACTATGTTCTTCTCGGTAGGCTTGTAACTTTGATACTTATCATGTGACAAATTTATTTTGTAAGAATAAAATAATTGTTAACACATTAATGAAATCATCACTTTTCTAGCCTCCGTGGCAATTTTTTTTTACAAATTTAGCCCCCTCCTTAACGCAATTACAAAGATTGCTCCATCCCCGACCGCAGAAGCGATTGAAGATAATATGTGTCATCTTCTGCGCTCTCCTACCGTGAAAGGGGCTACCTATGTCACCTACTGCGGCAAGCCATTGAGGTAGGGGACAGCAGTAGCCCCTTCCGCGGTACGGGAGCGCGAAAGGTGACACGTGCCACTCTTCGGTGCTTTCGCGGTAGGGATGGGGCTATTTTTACAATTCCGTTCAAAAGGGTGTAAATTTTTTTTAAAAATATTTCACACGGTGCTAGAAATGTAATGAACCTGTGGAATTAAGTTGTCTTCCTAAGGGAAAATCAAAATCAAATGATACTGCAAGGGGTGTGAGTAGTTACCTCATAACAAAATCATTTTGATAATGCATGTAGAGTGCTCCCAGCAATATACAGAGTAGCGGTGCTCGGGTCAATAGCTTGCTACATGTCGGCAATGGTCCCTGCGCCTCTCCTTCCCAGAAAAATGATCGCTCCTCGCAGTGTGCTGTGCTTGACGAGAGGACACAAAAGAGGTTCAATAATCTAACCAATTCGAATATGAGAAAATCATTTCAAGAACTTCCCAACCAATTCGATCGAACCCATGCAAATCGTTCCAAGAACCTAACCAATCCAATCCTAAGGGCTATGTTCTCTTCCATCTTGATCTCCTTCCACGTACTCCCAAGTCCCAGGCTAAAACTTCTCCGTACTGCCCTGTTTTTCTCCATACTTTTAGCCCCCTTCGCCAATTCTATTCTGGAAGATGTCCATATAACATTCCACCTCACTTCTACGTAACGCAGAATGACCTCTACCAGACCCTACTCACCATCCTATCTCAAAATGAACCACAATAGGTGATTTAGGAACACGTAGTTCTCAAGCTGAAGCAGGCCAAGGGGAGCCCACCAACTCAGTGGATCACACTGAGGCTGCTCGCCCGATTTGACAACGAGGCCACCCTCTCCATCACGGACGACGATATACATGTACTTTCCTTCACCAACAAAGCTCAGTAGTGTTTCGCCTTAGAGAACTGGGTAGGCCTGTTCGCCTACTGCAAGGTCCTACCATTCAACGAGTCGTATGGAGCGCTCGTCAATGGCTTTACAAACCTGGATACGGTGCCTCTAGGGAGGGCATCGGTGATGGAAGCAATGACCATAGCCGTGTTAGCTGACAATGAGGCTCTCGTTGAAGCATCTAGGCCCCAAATTTCGTATTTGATTTTGGTAATTAATGACAATCATGTTTTAAGGACTAACAATTTTTCTTGAGGCTATGAAAAATACGTTGGTCCTATGAAGATGTGAAGTCATTAAACTATAAGGAAATTGGAACATCAAGCAAACACCAAGTTATAAATTGTCAGGACCATTTTCTAGCTTTTTGCCGATCTAGCTGTTTGGAGAAAAGATCGGGTTGCTAGTGTAGGTGCTGTACTATTAAGAGGGACCTTTAGTTAGTAGCTTGAAGATAATCAAGTGTCATGGATCAAATTCATGCTCATACTTAAGTCACGTGCATTTCTCGAAAAATCCTTCAAAGTTCTCTGAAAAATCTGCATTGTCGGTACTACCAACCTTCTAAGAGCAAGATCGCCGCATGAGCAGCAAGATCGCTCAAGAGTCCGTAGTTATTTGTCGAGAGGGATGTTTTGAGGTCGACCCGTGCCAAGACTAATGACCTTCTTGGAGCGATGCGCCAGCAGTGCGGTAATCCGGCACTAGAGGCCGGTAGTTATTTTACCAAGTGCATGTTTCTAGGGTGTCGCCAAGCCAACACTACCGACCCACTTAAGGCGAGATCGCCGCAGTGCGGCGATGCCAACTTTAGTGGTCGATGAGACCTTTCCAAAACGATGCGCTTTGGGGGTTTTCGGTCGGCACTACCGCCCATCTGGGAGCGGTACTACGCAGGTGCGGTAGTACCAACCCAAATGGTAGATAGCATTTTTCCAGAAAAGGGTAAAAATGCTTATTCTTGGTGACTAAGGCCAGCACTACCGGTCCTACATGGGCGATAGTATCGGGGGTATTGTAGCAACGGCTAGTTCTTCTCAGCATTAATTGCTACAGTCGACCGTTGAGCATGAGGCCGGCACTACCAGCCCTACATGGGCGATAGTGCCAAATTTCCTAATTTTTTTAGGAATTTGGTGGTAACGGCTAGATTTGTGGGCGAGGGCTATAAATACACTCTCACCTGCACCAAGGATATTCTCTTGATCATTTATTGCATATTTGTGAGCCCTTGTAAGTCTCTCATCATCTCTAAAGCATTTAATTCATATTTTGTGAGTTGTTGAGAGAAACTCAAGTGTGTGCATTCAAGTTGAGCCATTAGACATTTGATCAACCTCAAGCAAGCGACAAAGTCTATTCTCTTGGAGGTTGCCACCTCCTAGACGGCTTGGAGGTGAGAGAAACGGTGATCTCTTCAAAGAAGCTTGTGAGAAGGAGTGGCGGATTGTAAAGGCCAAATCTCACCTACCCGGAGCGGAGAAGAGCTACCGCTAGTGATCGAGGGAGGCTAATTTGCGCAAGGAGCTGGCTTGATTTGTTCAAGCTTCCTCAACGTGGATTAGGGGAGATCGATAAGTCTTCGAGACCACGGGAAAATCATTGTGTTCATCTCTTGTGGTTTTCTCCCTTGTGTTCATTTGCGCAAATTTAAATTTATAGTGTAATTAGTGTTTGCTCATCTATTTAGGATTGTGTAATTTGCTTAGACCTAATTTATTGGTGCACTTAGCTAAACCTAGACGATTTAGGCTTTAATTGTTAAAATTTTCATTTCTAGTATTAATTGATCATTCGTTGCAATTAGAGCCAAAGAATTTTAAAAACCTCTTATTCACCCCCTCTAGTCAGTTATCCTTGATCCTAGACTCGTCAGGCTCACAATCATGATCACAGAAAGGCTCTACTGTCCTCCCATTTGTAATGTGTTTAACACGTAATGGGACACCGATTCCTTCCTGACTGAGGCGCAGACAAATTATGAGGTATGTTGGGGAGCGTTATCGTATCTCCTGGAGGAATGAGATACCAATGACCGCAACAAGTGGGAAGGCCAAATGGCTAATACTGTGAATGGAAGAATATTCGTGCACAATATACAGGGGGCCCTTGTAGCATCAGATCTGTTGGTGCAAGAAATTTTCTGAGACAATAGTAGATAGAGCAACAAGTTGATTGTATTATTTCTTTTCGTAGTTTCAACCCCGCACAATTCTTCGTATTTTCTATTTTTCACTATTGTTATTTCAGGAATACATTACATATATAATATACACTATATGCTCCTCACAACAAAAAGAAAAGAAAAGAAAAGTATTATGGAGTGACTTTTTCTCTCTTGTATTCTTTTCCCAACTTATTGACGTCTTTTCCCACTTTATTTACCAACTTAGGAATGATTATGTACCATGTAACATGCCACAAATGATCCAGTTTTTGCTTCACCCTTCCCTCGGCCGACACCCATCACTTCCCTATACCTTTTGCCGCCTCACTCCCCTCATGCCCCGTGTCGATGACCACAACCCTGCCCTCCACTACCTCATATGCGCTCACCACCGACCGATCGAGGAGCTCCTCCCGTCGACCATAGCTCCTTCGCGCTCGCCGGCAACATCCTCTGGACCTTCGCCTGCCCCTCGCTTTCTAAAGCTCCTTCTTCCTGTTCATCTCCAGATCCGAGTGGGAGCAAGCAACACGGCGGTGGGGCGTGAGTAGGCCTGGCCACCACTGAAGGAGAACAGGTAAGCTACTCTAGCGTAAATTCAAAATATTCTACTACGTAACCAAGGAACCACTGCAAGTTATAGATCACGGATTTACCACTAGACGCGCAGACCCGTAGAGAAAGTAGAGTCGATGTAGTGTGTTGGTGCAGTTGTAGTCGTACCAGCCTCGCACCTCCTCCAACAACTCCTCATAATCATCACAGGTGGCGGATCGTCCTAGCGTTGAAGACTCGCAGCAACGCCTTCAAGGTATCCAAACACGTACGGGGCAGGAATGCCATGCGTCGGAATGCTAGCGCCAACTGCACGGTTTTGGGGGAAGGAGGTGTGGCAGCTAGGGTTTCAAAAATTCCGAATTCCTATGGTGTCTGCCTACCCTAAATCCACCACTTCTCCCTTTATATGGATGCCCCATAATGGGTCTCTACAGGCTGTAGGATCAAGAATAACCGACTGAGGAGGTGAAAGGAGGTTTTTAAAATCTTTTAGCTCTAATTCAATAATTAATCAAATATAATGCAACTATCAATTCTACAATAATCAAAGCCTAAATAACCTAGGTTTCACTACGTGCACCAACAAGCTAAGTTTAATCCGCTAAGACAATCTAAGATAGATGATCAATCATTAAGTACACTAGGAATGTAAATTTCACAAATTGATCACAAGAAAGCAAACACAAGAAGCTTGAACCAATCAAGCCGGCTCTTTGTGCAAATGAGCCACTCTCGATCACTAATGGTGGCTCTTCCCCGCTCCAGGTAGGTGAGCTCCAGTATTCACACCGACACCGGGTCTCTTCACAATCTTCTTTGAAGAGATCACCGGTTCCACACCTCTAAGCCATCTAGGAGGCGACAATCTCCAAGAGAATAGAACTTCAGTGCTTGCTTGAGGTTGATCAAGTGTCTAATGGCTTAACAATGAATACTCACACTTGAATTGCTCTCACCAACTCACAAATGAGAATTGAATGCGCTAGAGATGATGAGAGAGTTGCTAGGGCTCACAAATGTGCAATGAATGACGAAAAGATTACACTTGCTGCAGGTGAGGGGGTATTTATAGCCCCCAACCACAAATCTAGCCATCGGGATAAAATACTTGAATTTTTTAGCAAATCTGGTACTACCGCCCATGTAGGACTGGTAGTACTAGACCTCAAATCAACAGTCGAATTTGGCATTTAATGTGGTGGTTAGTAGCCGTTGCTACAGTACCCTCAGTACTACTACCCAAGTAGGACCGGTAGTACCGGCCTTTAATCTAGAATAATGCATTTTCAACTCTTTTCTGGAAAAAGACTACCGCTCTAAATGGCCGGTAGTACCGAAAGTTTGGTAGTACCGCTCCTACATGGGTGGTAGTGCCGGCCTGAGAAAATATGCTAAAAAAGCACCGTTCTAGAAAATAACTACCGCTCAAGAGAACCGGTACTACCAGAGGTCCAGTAGTATCGCTCCCACATGGTCGGTAGTGCCTGCCTCACTAATTTCACCAGAAAAACATCGCTCTGTAAAATAACTACCGCCCTTGGGACCAATACTACCGGACATCTGGTAGTACAGCTCCTACATAGTAGGTAGTTCCGGTTTTACGGATTTTCAGAGTTTTTTAGAAGATTTTTCAAGGAATGCGCATGACCAAGTATGAGCATGATTTGAGCCATGATTTTTTAATCAATTTCAAGTTACTTGCCAAAGGTCCCTCTTAATTGTACGACACCTATTCTAACAACCCGATCTTTTCTCCAAACGCTAAGAGCGGCAAAAGATACGAAAAAGGTCCTTAAGTTTTTATACCTTGGCATTGAGCTTGACATTTTGATTTTCTTTGTGCTTCATGATTTCACCTCTTTATGTGCAATGTTTAGGACCAACCTATTTTCACAACCTCAAGAGGAATTGTTAGCCTTTTAATCATGATTGCCATTAATTACCAAAACCCAAAACGAATTGCGGGCCTAGTTGCTTCAAAGGCCCTCAGGAACTCAAAGCCCATAAGAATTCGGATCACTATCCGAATTAAGTCCTAAACCTTGAAGCATGCGACCCTATAGGTTCATATATATTTGGACATGATCCAAGTACTCTTACTCGACCATTAATTGGTAGCGGTCCCTAGCAAGACTCTCAAGTATATTTAAAGATTACATCAGATCAACCTTAACAATACTTAGTTATATGCATTTCCCTTTGCCTCATGATATCGGTCAAACTCAAGGCGAGTTTGTGCCATCCTTGTTTAGATAACTCGACCACACTTTCTCGATTATGTGACTCGGAATCCCCGACTTCGGTTAACTCTTTAACCGCGAGTAGCATGGCTATGCATTTCTGGAATCCGACCACACAAGAGGCCTAGAGATATCTCTCCCGCTGTATGGAAGGGCAAATCCCGTCTTGATCGACCATGCCTCGTAGCATGCTTCACGACAAACCTGAAAGCCACCTTTATAACTATCCAATTACGAAATAGCATTTGGAAACCCCTAAGTCATTATATATTTTGAGTACATGCGTCAACCTCAAGTCTAAGGATATAGTATATACATTGTATATGAGATCAACTAATGACAAGTAAGATTACAATGTTCTAGCAGTGTCTCAAGATGGGTCGATCCAACTCCATGTTCTCTAATATGTGTCCATATTATTAGTTTGATATCACCATATCCATGATCCATGAAACTTGGTCATCAACCAATACATATGCTAATCTATTTATATGTGTCCTCATATGTTTATCGACTAGAGATCACTTTTAGAATAATCATCACAAGGTCATATATAGAGTTTCACAAACAAGTCACATACTTGCTAATAAATAATAATAACATTATTCAAGGAACAAGATAATAAATCATGAACATAAGGAAATATAATCATCTCTATGATTGCCTCTAAGGCATATCTCCAACAACCACAACCATGAGAACTGACTGTAGCAACCGAGGAAGATCGACACACTTATCATTCGCGAGAGAGGAAAGGCAGAAGCAGCAGCAAAAGAGGGAGGAGCAGGCTTGGTGGCGATGGGGTTCATCATGGAGTTCGCGGAGAACCTGATGATGGAAGACCCAGAGAAGTGGGGTGAGGTGCAGTGAGAGGAACACTGTGGTTATCTGGCCCCATATCTTTTTTTTGGCATAAGGCACATGCCCCTGGGGAGAGCGAAAGCTAGCACGCGCCGTGGCAGGGCTGGCGAGCGTGGCACAGCATGTGCGGGCAGTCGTAAGACGCGGGCGGGCGGCCGGGGCAACATTGGTGGTTAATGCGGGCACCAACATGCCCAGATACTATGGAAGGAATCCTCAAGCATTCTCTAGTCACAGAAGCATATCCTTCGGTGCGCGTCGGTGGCTAGCTTCTGCGCTATCCGGACGCAACAGACGACATGTGGCGGCTAATTTTGCCAAAAAATAGGATAAAGAGGCTAGATAAGCATAGTATTCTAGCGAGAGCATGCGTACTGGATGAAGGAGCGGTGTGAGTAGGGATAGCAATCGAGCACGGCGGGTGTCGATGTTCATGCCCTTGGGTCCCTTAATCGAACTTACGGAAATATAAATTGTGGGCTCCTAGAGAACAAAACGGAGAGAATATGGTTTGCTTCTTTATCAGCCAAGCAGCTTTAACAGAGTATACATGTTACAGAGTGATCAGAATGATCGTAGGATTCTAATCACAGACCAGACTAGATTCAAAATGATTACAAATTCCAGATGCCTCTAACAGCGTGGATCGGCCCCCTATTTATCCAGGTTGAGGAGGCCGCAGCTGTTCTCCAAAAGAGCGTCGTGTAGCAGAGAGGTGTCCTCCCGCCAAACGGTGTCTTCTCGCCAATGGATGTCTTTTCCAGAGATAACTTTTGGGTGGTTGTATATATACTTGTCAGACAACTGTCCGCACGGTGACATGTGCGGGGATAACTGTTTGTGCCCGACCAGTTCATTGGTCGGGGTGGCCATTTCACTGGTCGGCGACGACCAGTGTGAAGCAAGGTTTTGATCATCTTTGACTGAACTGGTCAGAGACCTAACCGTTCAGATAAGGATGGGCTTTGTTCAGTGCATTATGGGCTTTATGTATTGCAAGCCCATTAGCAGAGTATTGTCACGAATAATTTGAGAGCCCAAAACAAATGACAGGCTTTTAATCCTCGTCAGCTAGCCCCAAGTCTTGAGAAATAAGAGTTTATTACTCAAGGCTTTTCATATTTTGTGACTACATAGGGTTATGCGCTAATTATTGACCGGTTTAAGTGCTAATAAATATAAAATCTTTGCACTTTTCTCAGTAACTGAACCGACGTTGATCGTCTTTAATGTGTAAGGTATATAAAGGGGATGAAGGCCTCCATCAAAACAGAAAAAGATTACTTTAAAAATCCTTTAATTGTTTCAACTTTTCATTATCTCCCTTTATTTTTTCTTCATCAACTGTGATGAAGGGTATAATTGAAGAAACATGGTGAAAAGTTAAAATATCTAAGGGAGTTTGAGGATTACATTTGATTCCTTCGTATTTTCATACTTTTGAGGAGAAAATTACTTTCAAACTTTTTCTTAGTTTTCTAAGTTTTTCATCTCTTGTCCTTATTTCTTCTCTCATCAATTACGATGAGGAGTATGATCAGGGAAAGGAGGTGAAAGGCTTAAACAACTAAAAAGAAGTTTGAGGATATCAAACAGGTGTCAGATGTCATTTATTAAAAAGGTAGTTTTTACTCCTTCTTGGAAACTGAAATGGTGTCCAAAACTGACACAATTTAGGCTATATAAAAAGAGTAAATCCTCTCGGATTTCTCACGCCCTTACTGCTTTCAAACGTATAAGTAATTTTGTAAGCCCTATGCGACCTCTGAGCTCTTGTCTTCAATCACTTTCTTCTTCCTCACACCAATGGTCATGGATAAGTCGATCCTTACCGAGGGGAGGATTAGGGAACTCGAAGAACAAGGTTTGATTCCTCCTCACGAAATATAGTGATGGGATCCTAGTGGGGAGGACACGTAGCCAGTGCCTTAGGAGGGGTGCCTCGTCCTGTTCACTGCTTTGGTGAGGTTAGGGTTTCGCCTCCCTGAGAGTGAGTTTTGGCCGTTGTGCTTGATCATTATGAGATCGAGCTGCACCACCTTCCCCCAATTCCATTCTTATTTTGAATGTTTTCTCGCATCTTTGCGAAGCTTTTCTTGGAATTCCCCCTCCAGTTCGCCTTTTTCGCTATTTCTATCAATACATTAGGAATAGCAAAATCTAGGATCTCTTTGGGAGCGCTTATTTTAAGCTCCAAGATAAAATGACTTCCCAATATCCCCCACTCCAAACCAAGGATACATGGCGCGACTATCGAAATGAGTGGTTTTACTCGGAGATCCCAGGGGGTAGCCGCCATCGATTTACTGGGAAAGCGGCCCCAAATTAGACAAGGACCGAAGCGAAGAGAGAGAAAGACTCACTGGTCCTCACCGAAGAGGAGAGAGACATCGTCAAGATCATCAGCAAGCTGGTGCAGGGAGGCTTGATGGGGCAGAAGATAGTTTTTGTTTTTTTGTTCCATAAGATAAGCCCTCTAAAAAGACGGTTCAGATTCGCCTGAAGGATGGAAAGCGACCAGGATCTGACCAAGGATGAACTTGGAGGTAAGAACATTCTCAATTACCGACCTCTTTTCTTTTTTGATTAAAGAATTTTACTAACGTTTATGGGCATTTCTCCTGTCAGTTCTGACCTCTGAAGAGACCTGGTCAAAGGTTGTGTCTATGTTGTGCATCTCTTATGAAGGGTTCGACCTGGCTACCTTAGACAGGCAGCCATCCAGCCTGATCGGGCAAACCGATGAGTTCATCAATGAACGCATCATGGTAAGTACCAAGAAGTTCCTTTGGTTTTTTGTTGTACTAATTGTCTTGTATACTTAACAATTGAATTTATTCCTTTAGATGCATGGTCGAAAACGGGCTGCTGAACAACCTGAGGTCTCAGCCTCGACCCCTCCGACCAAGAAAATAAAGATAAGAGGTGTTTCAAAGGTGGTGGATCCTACCACCGCTAGGACTAGTGTTGGTCCGAACAGTACTAGTCAAGCCTTAGTACCGTCGAATGATGCGTGTTCCAAGCGTGCGTATGACTGGTCCCAAGTGCAGGATAAGAGGGTGCCATTTGCTATGGGGACACAGACAAGGACCTTATCCCAAGTGCGCTTCAAAAAATGATTCAATCGCAATTGGGATCGTCCATATAGACATCTTCCGACCTTCCCCTTTGTGTAGGGTGAGAGTGAGGATTCAGAGAACAATATTCCTCTGATTATAAGGAGGAAGAAGAAGACCCCCAACCTGGATGTTGGGACATCGTCGCTTATACTGTCCTGGGAAATAAACTCAGGACTTCAATGCACGTATATAATTTTCTTGCATATACCCTTTTTTAATTTATTTCTAAGTACTTTGTCTTCAGAATCTAAGAATATCTGTTGCTCATTCTTAGCCCCCAATCAATGGCTCCTGATCCTTCTGTGGATCAGGATGTGACTACTCAGGTCGGTGCTGAGGCTAACCCATTGGTCACCTTGGCGATGACCGATGTGGAACAAGCCTTGGTCCAGATCGAAGGTGCCCCGACCAGTGGGCAAACAAATCCCCCTAACGCTAAAGGTGAGAATCCTTTGACTGCTGATAGTGAACCCCTGGTCGGTCAAGGTCCGCCGACCATGGAGGAGGTCGGTTCTCCCCCTGTGACGACAACCGAGTTGGCCGGAACGACCACCACTGCTAAGGAGGCTTTTGTTTCCAGGGAGACCGAAGACCTTCCTACTGCAACGGAAGAGACTCTGGTCGTTCTGACCTGTGAGGATAAGAAGATGGAAGTACTTCCTGAAAAGGTAATAACTACTGACATCATTAATCCAGTGATTTTACCACTGGTATCTCCCTCTGATCACCCTGTCAAAGGGACTTCAAGCAAGTTTTCAATAACTTGCAAGCAAAGGTATTCATCTTATTCTCTTCTCTTCTTTTTTGAGAAAAGGTAGGTCTTAATTTATTTGCTCATTTGCTCTTTTTTCAGCATTTGCAAGAAATACTTGGCCTGTTAAGCCAGCAAGCAAAGATTCTGGCTAAAACCAAAGTAAAAAAGTAAGAAAAAACTTTATTGTTATTTTATCTTTTCTCTATCCTTTTTGTTTTGGTACAGACAAAGAGAACAAATAAAAGAATTGGAGAAGAAACTCCTGGTGGCTCAGAATACCTTTAGGGGTTATGAATTTGATCTTGTCGCGGCTAATGACAAGGTCAAATATAATGAAGAAAAAGTTGCCAAACTCCATGAGGCCTTCAAGAGAGATGAAGAGAAGGTCCAAAGGCTCTCCGAAGAGTACAAAAATACTCCAAGTGTTTGACATAATTCTTCCATCTTTCATAGCAAGCCTAACAGAACCCGGTCGCGCAATAGATATTACAATAAAGGGACTTTCCCACTTGGGAGATAACTTATGCAAGTTAGGTTGATTCTGGATACACCTTAGAACCAAATCTCCCACATTTAATGTTCGTGGTTAAACTCTTTTGTTGTAATATCTTCTTAAGCCTTGTTGATAGGCTGCTGACCTGATAAGTGTTCGATCTCACTTTTCTTCTAAGAGATTGATATCATCTTCGTGCTGGTCTTCTTGATGGTCTTGTTCATAGAGAGAGGTTCGTGTAGAGCCTAAATGAATATAGAGTATTGTCGAGAATTTTGTACATTCGTGTCTTTCGAATTAATTTGTCCTTTTCATGAATATCCTCAGGCAGTGTCACATTTTCTTGATAAGCTTTAAATGGTTTAGTCCAATCTGAATTCTGCTCAAGAACTCCGACCTCTGTATTGGTCAAGGATTTTTCTATGGATATGTCTATAGAAGGTTTAGACATATATTCAAGAAACACACCTTTTGGAATTGGTGATTGTGAGGAATCCAGTTTTGATAAGTGGTCCACTAAGATATTGCCTTTTCGCGGTATGTATTGGACTTCGAAATGACTAAAGTATTTCTCCAATTTCCTTACTTCATCTAAGTAGTGAGCCATTACCTCATCGGACGTCCTATATTCCTGCTAACCTGGTTTACGACTAATTGTAAATCGCCCACCGTAAGAAGCCGACGGGCTCCAATGGATTTTGCTACTCGAAACCCGACTAGAAGATTTTCATACTCTACTACATTACTGATAGTAGGGGATTGTATTCGGATTACATATTTTAATTGACCGCCTTGAGGCGTAACCAATATGATACCAGCCCTCAAGCTTTTTATTTCTCGAGAACCATCAAAGTAACCAAACTCAAGGCTGTGTTGGATTGTGGACGAAAAGTTGTGTCAATTGAAATCCCGAAAGGCGAAAGAGTGGAATTTCAAGCAACCGTAGTTCGCGATGGTCAATTGATGGTTAACAGTGTTAAAGCTGTCAATTTAGAAAAAGTACTAGTTGTCAGTGAATGTCCGGATGTTTTTCCCAAAGAATTGCCTGGAATGCCACCATATCGAGATATCGAGTTTGTGATTGAATTGGTGCCCGGTACAGCCCCAATAGCTAAGAGACTGTATCGGATGCCGACAGATGAGCTGGTAGAAATGAAGAAACAGATTGGGGGAGTTGTTAGAAAAATGTTTTGTAAGGCCTAGTTCATCGCTATGGGGAGCACCTGTTCTATTTGTCCAAAAAAAGGACAGAAGCTTAAGGATGTATATTGATTATCGTGCTCTTAATGAAGTGACAATAAAGAACAAGTATTCGATTTATTTGATCAGTTAAGAGGAGATAGAATTTTCTCCAAGATAGATATTCGATTAGGATATCATCAGTTAAAGATTCGCGTAGAAGATGTGCCCAAGACAATATTTTCAATAAGATATGGATATTATGAGTTCACAGTCATGTCATTTGGATTGACAAATACCCCTGCCTATTTCATGAACATGATGACTAATATTTTTATGGAATATTTGGATAAGTTTGTCGTCGTATTCATAGATGGCATTCTTGTATACTCCAAGACAGAAGAAAATCATGCAGAACACTTGAGGCTTGTTCTTGAAAAGCTTCAAGAGTAGCAATTGTATGTTAAGTTCAGTAATTGTGACTTTTGGAAAAAAAGTGGAATTTCTTGGTCATGTAATGACTACTAAAGGAGTTGTTGCTGATCTAAGTAAAGGTAAGGCAGTGTTGCATTGGGAACAACTAAAGTCAGTGACCCAGATTCATAGTTTTCTTGGAATGATGGGATATTACTGTCGATTCATTGAAGGATTCTCAACAATTGCTAAACCACTTACACAGTTGTTAAAGAAAGAAAAGAAGTTTACATGGATGCCAGAGTCCAAGAAGAGTTTTCAAGAATTGAAGAAAAGGTTAATGATAGCCAGGCCCGTGCCTGGGGCGGGGCGAGCGGGGCGGCCGCCCTGGGCCCCCAAATCCCAGGGGCCCACCCAACGGCATATCAGCTATTCAGCCCAAATACATATACCGTATACGAGGCGTAGAAAACGAAACGACGAGAGATCTAGTCGGCCTTGCTGCTGTCCTCTGTAGCCTCTAGTCGACCTTGCTGCTATCCTCTGTAGCGCTGCCGCCGCACGGGAGAGACGAAGTGATAAACAGTAGCGTCGCTTGATTCCTCTCGACGCTGCACAGGAGAGACGCATAGATCGTGGACGGCGGAGGCAGACGCGTGGGCCGACGGGCGTGGCCACGCGGTGGCTGGCCGGCTGGTTGCCTGGGTGGCTGTCTCGTCGCGAGTACTCGTCGGTCGCCGTGACACCACCGATCACGTGTTCAGCCGTCAGGCCCTAGGTACTAGTTTAAATGTTTAATTAATCTACTAATTTATTTATCCTTTTTTAATTCTTCTAGTAACATGCATGCTTACAACTTATGCGATTATTATTTTTACTGGTTCCTTGTAGATTGTTGTCGACATCATGCCGGCTAGGAAATATGCATCTGGTAGCCAAAAAAGAAAAAAAGGAAAGACACAGAGGATTTTGTACTATCACAGAAAGGAGCCATGGATAAATTTCTTAAGAAGGATACGGGAAATTCAAGAAACGAAAATGAATTGGCAATAGTGCTTGTGGAGCCGGTAGAGGAACAAATTGGTGGGAATTCAGAAGAACGAGGCCCTATAGAACATAATGTAAGTGATCATGAGAACATATTTCATTCAGCTGCTACAGATTCAGCTAATGTTGATGAGCCACCAGTAGTGACTATAGATATATACGATCCAAGAAATTGGAATAATCTTGACAACAAAGTAAGAGACACATTAGTCGAGAAGGGACCAATAAGAGAAGAAAATCTTGTGTTTCCTATGGATGGCAACACTAGGCATTTTGCTTATTCTCATTATTATAGAAAATTGAGCAATGGTGAGGTACATGACAGAAAATGGTTAGTTTACTCAAAACATGTTGACAGAGTGTTTTGCTTCTGTTGTAAGATTTTCAAATCTGATAGTTGCACAAGTTCATTAGCACATGATGGATATAGAGATTGGAGACATATTAGTGAGAGGCTAAAAGAACATGAAAATAGTGCTGAGCATATTACTAGCATGAGCAGTTGGAATGAACTGAGAGCTAGACTAAGAAAACAAGAAACCATCGATAAAGATTTGCAGCGGCAAATCACAAAGGAGAAAGAACGCTTGAGACAAGTTATATTCAGAATAGTTGCCATTGTGAAATTTCTTGGTAAACGCAATTTAGCTTTTAGAGGGTCCAAGAATCGACTTTATAATGAATGAATGGCAATTTCTTAGCTTGTGTTCAGATGATTGCAGAATTTGACTTGGTAATGCAAGATCATCTTAGGCGAATTGAAAGCAAGGATATCCATTACCATTATCTTAGTAATAAAATTCAGAATGAGTTGATTTCTATTTTGGCTTCTGATATTACCAGCACTGTAATAAAGATTATTAAAGAGGCCAAATACTTCTCTGTTATTCTTGATTGTACTCCAGATGTGAGCCATGAAGAACAAATGTCTTTGATAGTTCGATGTGTCAATATATCTTGCAACCAAATTAAGATTGAGGAGTACTTTTTGGGTTTCTTAAAGGTGGATGACACATCTGGTTTGGGACTTTTCAATGTATTGATCGATTCACTGGAGACCTTTGATCTTAATATTGGTGATATAAGGGGTCAAGGTTATGACAACGGTTCTAATATGAAAGGAAAGCACCAGGGAGTACAAAAAAGATTGTTTGATAAGAATCCAAGAGCTTTTTATATGCCATGTGCTTGTCACAGTCTTAATCTTACTCTTTGTGATATGGCAAAATCCTGTAGCAAAGCTATTTCATTTTTTGGAATTGTGCAACGAATATATACATTATTTTCGGGTTCTACGAAAAGGTGGAAAGTTTTACTTGATCATGTGCCAAGTTTAACTGTGAAATCATTGTGCAATACTCGTTGGGAGAGTCGTATCAAAAGTGTGGCGGCAATTAGATATCAAGCTCCTCAGATAAGGGCAGCTTTGTTTGAGTTACATCAAGCTTCTGATACTGATCCCATGGCAAAGAGTGATGCAAAGAATTTGTATGACTTGCTTGGTACCTTTGAGTTCATACTTGGTATGGTTATTTGGCATGACATTTTATTTGTCAGAAATGTTGTGAGCAAGAAGTTGCAATCACCATCCATATGCATTCACTCTACCTTGGAGCAAATAGATGGTATAATGAGTTACTTTGACAAGTACAGAAATGAAGGGTTTGCTTCTAGTATGACCATTGCCAAGGATATTGCTTCTGATATGGATGTAGAGGCATCATTTCCAGTAAAGCGTCGCTCTCTTAGAAAAAAATATTTTGATGAAAATGATTGCAGTAGTGAAGCAAATCTACAAGGTGAGAAAGATTTTGAAGTTAATTACTTTTTGGTTATGCTTGATATGGCAAACAGTTCATTGAAAAATAGATTTGAGGAACTCCAAGTATTCAATGGTATATTTGAGCCTCTTCTGAACTCAACATCATTGAAATCATTGGATCACATTGAATTTGAGGATTATTGTACTAAGTTGGCAAAAACTTTCTCTGTTGATGATTCATTTGATTTTGAGGAAAATAATCTGATATCAGAGCTAAGAATATTGCAAATGACCTTGCCAGATAGATCAATGTCTGCTATGGAAATTTTTGAGTTTGTCAGGGAAGTGGATTGCTATCCTAACATATTTGTTCCTTATCGGATATTATTTACTATACCGGTAACTGTGGCATCAGCTGAAAGGAGTTTCTCGAAGCTAAAATTATTTAAGAATTATTTGAGGTCTACAATGTCTCAAGAAAGGTTAAATGGTCTAGCAAATTTATGTATTGAGAAGAAATTGTTAGATGATATTAATGTTGAAGCCATCATTGATGATTTTGCATCTAGAAATGTTAGAAGACATTTTTAAAGGCGATCTCTACAAAATATTTGAGGTAAATAATCTTACTTTTATACATTTTTTTTGTCGTTCGTCGTTTTTTTACAATATATTAAATCATTTCAATTGATATATAATATTACAAAAATTAGTACTTATGTTATGGGGTCTCCATTTATAATCCCGCTCTAGGCCCCTGAAAACTCAGGAACGGCCCTGGTTTTGAGTCTAGTGATTTTGTATATTTCAAAGTTACCCATCTCAAAAGAGTTAGAAGATTGATTCGACGGTCGTGGGAGGCTAGATCCGACGGGGCGGGGGGACGATTGGCGAAGGACGGATCCAGTGGCTGCACAATGGTGAATGGCTAGATCCGGCTTTGTCGTTGCCTCCGACATTGTGCTCTCCTGCCGGTGGCATCCCCTCTAGCACTTCACCACGCTCAACCATGACAACTACATCCCCCGCGAGGTTCTAGAGTGTGTCGCCATCATCTCCAAGATCCTCTGCGCGCACTGGGCCCGCCCGCTGCCTCTCCCTCTGCACCTTCTTCCGCCGCAGGGACGCCGAGCTCGATGGTTGGCTCACGGCCCCTACCCTCAATAGCCTCCAGAAGACCAACATCTGCATCAGAGACGACTACTATCCATTGCCGCCGTCTGCGCTTCACTTTGCGTCGATGGTCCGTGCAGCCAGCTTGGGCTTGTGCCGGTTTCCCGCATCGTTGGAGGCAGTGACCAACCTCACCGGTGCCCTTGTGCTCGAGCGGATCAGGCGCCCCCATGAGGCGGAGCCGAAGGAAGAGCGGGGGTGCCATATGGCAAAGTACCTGGTTCCTTGCGGTGCTGCCAGTGATCGTCGCCGTGTCGTTCTCGCTCGCGCTACTGCTCTACCTCAGCCTTGACCTTCCCGAAGCATCGCCAGTACAGTCCCATGCCACCGGCCAGGACATCGTCGTTGAGGTGGACCTTCTTGCCTTCCCTTGTGTGTATGTGCGACTTGGATGGTTGGATTAGACTGATTAGCGTTGCGTGTTTGGAATTGGTAATATTGACAGTTTTCCGTGGATTAGTGATGGCAATGTTTCCTCAATTCATGTTTAGATTACCTAAGGATCAGCGATCAAGTTAATGCATGAGAGGACCAAGTTTCAGTTGCATTACCACGACGTGTCGTATGGATCTGGGAGCGGACAGCAGTATGTCACCTTCTTCCCCAACATCGACGATGCCAACAACGAATCTGTCCAGTTTGTCACAATTTGATCATGTCAGTTTTATGCTTTGAGTTGCCCATATAGGATCCTTAAATTTATTACTAGGACCGATCAACTAACATTAGGATTCAGTTGTGAACCCCGCCGAGCTGGGTGACCTTTTCTTTTACGTACTTTGCCCCCCGCTGAGCAGGGCTGGCCCGGCCGTCGGCAGGCGGCGAGAGAATCCCAGAGCAGCAGGGAGGAGCCGCCGGCCACAGAGAGGACATCGCTACGGCGAGATAGCGGCGGAAACCCGGGAGGACTGAGCGACGGCCAATGGACGGACCTCGCCGGTGCCCTTGTGCGCGTTTTTGCTGCCATGAGCAGTATGGAAACCAACAAATTGCGACATTATATGATGAGGAAGCCAATGATGTACCAAGCAAGCAAGTACTAATGGCATGTTTAAATGCCAACATAAAACCGGACACTGTCACATGCAGCTCGAATGAAACATACACCACCGTTGTCCAGTGTACATACATGCATTGGCCATCCATACATCGCTGTTCATAGGACACAATATTAGTTCAGATGGAGCATAGGTGCATAAGCCATCACTGTTTGCGTTACATACTGATACTAGCATCCATGCATTGGCAAGCCGTACATCACTACTTTTACATGGATGGTACATAGCGGGTAGAGGAATTGCAGCATTGTACGTACAAAAAAACAACTCCTTGCTCGGTAAGCACAGCAGTAACAAAATGCCTGAGATACCTGCAGCAAGCAAGTGGGACCATGGGCGAAAAGGAACTGCAAGAAGGTAGTTGCTTTTCACAGGATGGGAACCAACAGATGCTGACATATACTAGGATTCATGAGTAGTTCATATATTTTGGATACTCATGTGTTGAACGAAGTTCTTTGTACAAACTGGGCAGTTCATGTATGTCGATATGGGCAATACAACAAAGTAAAAATTGACAGTAAACGATTGATAATTTATCACAAAAGAGCGATATTCGTGGCGACCAACCATACTTACAATATATATATATATATATATATATATATATATATATAAATATAAAGTAGTGTCTTAATCATAAGCAGTTCGGATGAATGACCAGAAATAATTGTGGTTTACCTTACACCTATGCAATTGATAACCCTAATTCACCATTATCTATGCTACATGAATGAATACATACACTGATTTGAATGCAATCTATCATAATTTCGAAAGGGCCAGCATATAAGCAGCCAGCTATTTTTCCTCCTGTAAGAATATGCTACTTAAGGATCAACAGAACCAACTAACTTTCGAAACAAATGGGCTGACATTGAAATTTTCAAAATATAAGGAGAGGTGCAATTTCAGCAAAAGAATCGAGTGCTTGTCTAACATGTAGCATTATATGCTATGAAGCAATAAAACTAAATCACCTGGCATGGAAGAAATATAAGCATAGAGAAGTGGTGATCAAATCATTGATGTCTTGGTCAATAATCTGTATATGCTTGCTTTCGATCAGTATATATTTTCTTTATCTCATGCTTAAGCCAAGTTGTCTCTCTTTTATTTTTTGAGACCAACCTTTCCAAAATTGAGTAGAGTATTTGTGGAAACCAATTCAAACTTTGGACGAAAAATACCAAGATTCGGATAGGGTCCACAAAGCTTACACACATAGGGAGGTGAACCGACTGTGGACTCTAGAATTAGAGTCCAGAGCCAGCCCGCGCCACCCTAGCACTGACCTGAGCATGGCAAGAGCCGGCCGGTGCTAGAGTGGTGTCAGCCCCCTTGAAAAGGGCAACCCCTCTCTGTTTTGGCAATCCTCTCCTGACACCCTAGCTTAATTTCGCCCTTGAAATCCGTTCTTTTAGTTTATAGGTTAGATTAGAGTGCTTCTTTAGCAGCGAAGCCCTGTCGCAAGTTATGGAGCACTGCTTCAACTTTTGTAAGTAATGATGTAATCTCAAGCAGTTGTTGTAATCTTCCATGCTTATATTGTTCCAATCCATTTTCAGTTGCTTCTATTTTAGGTTGTCTGTTTATGCAATGTTTGCTTCCAATCTATTTTGATACGTTGAATGTTTTAGCTAGTCGTTGTAATCATGGTGATTAGATCGATCCAGTGATCCTTGCATATCGGTTTACAAGTTGTAGTTAGCACATAAGTTAGAAAGATCTGTACATTCGTGGGTTGGAGCCGTGCATAGTGGTGACAGCGCTATGGCATAGAGAACGACGTACTATCGACAGCTAGCTTATGCTTGGTGTCTCTCTCATTGCTTGTTTAAGCGATAAGATAGGGAAGTTGGTTGCGGCCACTAATTAGGGTGCACATGACTGGCGAAAGGCACTACAATCTATAGTGAGAGATCTATCGCAGCAGCTAGTGAATAGCAGTAGATAGATTAAAATAGTTTCTTTATAGATGATCAACCGTCATGCGAACCTTAGAACATTTATTCTCAATTTTATGCCTGTGGGTATCAGCAGGATCATTATTTTATGCTATGGTTATCTTTATTGAGAATTAGATGCGTCATTAGAAAACCCTAATTTAGGTTAGTTAGGTTCCATGTGAATTTGATCCCTAGAACACTCAAGTGAAAAAAATGTTACAACCGACTCGATGCACTTGCAGTTATTATGTATGTGCACAGATCGCATCAACATTGGCAGACTTCCTATTGCAGTGCTTACAGCTAATCAATAAAGTTTGAAGCTCCTAATCTAAACCATAATAATCAGACTATCGACTCTTAGGATTATGTATTCAGTTTAGTTTTGTATAACTTTTAGGATAAATCTAACCATTATAATTTAGTCCCACTGAAATAATCGTGTAGATATTCTCTTTTTCTCTTGATTAATGAGAGAATTTCTAGAAATTTTGTTTTTTTTCTAATTTAATGATTAGTGTGGGATTTTCGAGATGTCTAAAGTGAAGGAGGTACTTAAAATATGACCAGTTGTTTGTTTGTGTGTTATATATATATATAATGTTTAGGATTATCGTATTCAATTTAATTTCTAGATTGGTGTTAGGAAGGGTCTCAAAAAAACAAAATGGGGTTGGGATCGTTAGGAAGAACAGCATCTGTGGTCGAGGAATAGGCCGTCTAGGTTCTAAGCCAAGCTGATCCAAACGAAACGTATTGATTCGAAGGGGCGTGTCGAATGGGCTGGGCTGGTAAAAGTGTGGCCCATGTGATGTATGGGGCTGACTCCAGGGCGTTGGTTCGACACGGTTTCATTTTTCTTTTTCCGTTTTGTACGACTAGTTTGAGGTAACTCTCAAATCAAAATATTTAAGGACACCCTCCTAGAAAGCCATGTGTCATATCCATCGACCTCCATCTTCCCCCTTCTCTCTTACCTACTCACTTCTCACACCTCCCGTCCTTCTTTTCTAACACAAAAATTTTAAATTACAAAATTTTAACTTAGAAAATTTTAAATACGAGAAAAAACTCAACTAATTTTCAACTCAAAAAATTTTAAATCGAAAAATTTCAACTCGAAAAATTTCAAATCAAAAGGTTTCAAATTAGAAAGTTTCAATTTGGAAAGGTTGGACACGAAAAAATTTAATCGGAAATTTCAAATTAGAAAGTTTCAACTCAAAAAAATTAAATAAAAAATTATCAAATTACAAAGTTTCAACTCGAAAATTTTCAAATAAAAATTTTCAACTCCGAAACTTTCAATTAAAAAACTTTTGGTTTGAAAACTTTCGATTCAAAAGTTTCAATTAAAAACTTTCCAAAGTGGTTAAAAAAAATACTTATTTAGAGTTTGAGGGGAAGGGAATGGGGGATGAAGGGGATGTCGCCAAGTGTCGCGATGAGAGAGCCTTTGAGAGAAAGAGAAGTGGGGAGGCAAGGAGTTACTGCCACTTGTCACAATAAGAAAGTGCACATTAGCAATTCCGTGGTTCTATTATTCCCCAATTTCTCTCCCAAATCCAAATGCAAAGTGAGAGAGGGAGGCCCACAATTGAGGGACCTCCCATCCAAGGAGTGGTAGTGTGATCGTATGATGGCACATCTGGAGAGTGCAGCTGGGTGGCGTATCTCGTTTGCTCGACCGGGACCGTACAGGTTAGCTAGCTGAGGCCCATGGCCGCAGCTGGGTGGTGTATCTCGTTTGCTCGACCGGGAAATTTATGTTGCACGTACAAGTTAGCTAGCTGAGGCCCATGGCCACAGCCCAGCCCCTCCCAAGTCATCTCCAGTGCTCAGGGTCCTCAATCCTCAACTTCATGGGGTCTAGGCATTACCCACCGTGCCCGAAAGAAGGTTGACTTCACCCCTGCCAATAATCTAACTAACTCGAAACATAAGAAAATCGTTGCAAGAACCTCCTAACCAATTCAAACCCACACAAATCATTCCAAGAAACTAACCAATCCAAACCAAAGTAGCGTTACCTGATACATAAATCTAGGGAAGAATTTCCTCTTCCATCTTGATCTCCTTCCAGTCACTCTCAAGCCAAAGCTTCTCCATCCGGGCACATAGGAGGAGATGCCTGTTTTTTTTCCATCCTTGTTGCCCTTTTGCCAATTCTATTCCAGAAGATATCACATAACATTCAACCTCACTTCTCATACGTACAATGACCTCTACCAGACCCTACACACCATTCTTTTCCAAAATGAACCACAATAGGTGATTGACAAACACATAGTTTTCATGCCGAAGCGGACTAATGGGAGCCCGACAAGACCACCCTCTACCTTCACCAGTCTTAGAGAATTGGGAAGGCATATTCTCGGATGCAAGGTCCTACCGTTCAACGAGCCATATAGAGTGCTCGTCAATGGCTTTACGCCATTGACGAAAATAGATACGGTGCCTCTACGGAGGGTGATACGGCTCCAATAACCAACACTACTTTGGATCGTGTTCCAAAAGTGCAAATCAAGACGAACGATCAAAGTGGTGATGTTTTGAGCAAAGAAATGAAGTTCAAGCATGTGGCCGAGGGGAGGTGTGGGAGGATGGCCAAGGGAGGATGCTTGGAACCCTAAAGCATGAGAAGTATATTCACATGTGCTAGCAATAGCTGCATGGGCTAGCCAAGGGCATGGCAGCATGGGCCAGCCAAGGGCATGGCCACATGGGCCAAGGCCATATGGGCCGCATGGATGAAGGGTATATGGGCTAACACATGATTTTGGAAGAGAAGAGGAGAGCCCAAGTTGTGGGAGAGAACGAAGGAAAGAGTGCAAGTCGGTCTAGAAAGAAATCAATTCGAATTGACAGCACATGCCGAATTAAAAAGTCCATAACTTTCACGTCCGAGCTCGAATTTTGACATTCTTGTACTTTCCTAAAAGCTACATTATCTAAATTTCTTTCCATTATGAGGTGTCCAGAATACGCTTCCTTTTATGTTTAAATCGGCCAATAAGTTTTAACCTGCTGGTTGGTCGAAATTTAAGTTTTAAAGTTGTAATCTCTATCTCTTAAGAGTCTAAGTTGTATACATTTAGGACGTGAATTTGAGTTGGTTTAGATGTGTTTTAGCCGTGTATTGTGTACCAATAAAAGGCCAAAGGGTCCACCCCATGTAGAGAGATTAGAGTGATGCATTGAAAAAAATTCCAGAAAATCGCCATGATGTTTAGTGGCTATGATTGAGGTGTGTGCTTGAGTTGAGTTGATTGTCATGAGTTGAAAGAGAAAGAGAGAGAGAGATTTGATTGCGCAAGTTGAAGACTCGTCGTTTTTAGATTGTGCCAAGAAAGCCCTTGCAATTCTATCTTTTCGATTGGTTTGCAAGTTATCGTGTGTGGTACAGTGAAAGATCAGGGATCCCACGCATCAATTAGCATTTCCCACTAGTTGATTCGTATCAGAGGGCATCGGCGGTGGAAGCAATGGCCATACTCTCCAAGTTCGATCCTGATACAACACCCGTGTTAGCTGTCAAGGCGACTCTCGTCAAGCTCACTGTCACGATCATAGAAGGGCTCTGCTTTCCTCCCATCCGCAATGTGTTTAGCACGCAACGAGACACCAAATCCTTCCTAACTAAGGTGCAGACAATATGTGGTACGTTGGGGAGCGTTATCACATAACTAAGGCATAGGAAAAGTCACCCTATAATACTTTTTTCTTTTCTATGAGATATAGTGTATATTATATAAGTAATATTTTCTCAAAATAACAATAGTCAAAAACAGAAAAGACGAAGAATTGTGCAGGGTTGAAACTATGAAAAGAAATACTACAAGCAATTTGTTGCTCTATCTACTATTGTCAAATAAAATTTCTCGTACCAAGCCTCCTGTGCATTGTGCATGAATATTCTTCTTTTCACATTATTAGGCGCTGCGCCATCCCATTTGTAGCGGTCATTGGTATCACATTTTTCTAGGAGATACGATAACACTCCCCAACATGCCACATATTGTCCACGCCTCAGTTATGAAGGATTTGGTGTTCCATTACGTGCTAAACGCATTGCAGATAGGAGGAAAAGGGAGCCTTTTTGTGATCATGATTGTGAGTCTGACGAGAGCCGCCTTGACAGCTAACATGTATCAGAATCGTACTTGAAGAGTTGGTCGTTGCTTCCACCGCCGATGCCCTCCCTAGAGGCATCATATCCAGGTTCGTAAAGCCATTGACGTCGTTGAACTGCAAACAGACCTTCCCAGTTCTCTAAGAGCTTTGTTGGTGAAGGCAGAGGGTGGTCTCGTCATCGAACTAGGCGACCAGCCTCAATCCACCGAGCCGGCAGGCCCCCTTCGTCCGCGGGTCTAGTATACATCATTATATGTCTGAGAAGAAGTGAGGTTTAATGTTACGTGAACATCTTCGAGAATAGAATTAGCAAATGGGACAACAAGTATGAAAAAAACAGGGCATGTCCCCTGATGAGCTTGGGACTTGGGAATGAGTGGAAGGAGATCAAGATAGAAGATGAGACTCCCTTAGATGTATCAAGTAATGCTACTTAGGTCTGAATTAGTTAGGTTTTTGGAACGATTTGCGTGGGTTCGAATTCGTTAGAATGTTTTTGCAACGATTTTCTGATGTTCGAGTTGGTTAGATTATTGGCAGTGGCAGAGCCAACCTTCTTGGGCTTTGAGCAAACTAATGCATAAACCCATGGAGTCGAGGATTAAGGACCCATGGCTAGTTTGTCTGAGCTCTGCTGGAGGTGGAAAATGCTGCTTTGAGAGGGGCTGGACCGTGCCTATGGGCCTTAGCTAGCTAACCAGTACGTGCAGCATAAATTTCCCCGCTGAGCAAATGGGTCCAATGAGTTCACAACAAGGTTAATGAACTCAATAAACTAAGACAGCCTGATGAAAAACGCAAACTATGGACAAACGAAAGCCCAAATTACAGCACAGCACCCTCTCACCACTCAAAAAGACATGAAAAAGGTTCATCAGACAGCAACCCAAAAACACCACCTTAACGGGATGCCAATGGCTAGGGAAACACAAAGCCTAACGCACCATGACGTTACACTAAAATATCTACCAACCAGAGGACAGGAGCATCCCGGGCCAAAGAGGCATGACAGGAGATCACAAGGAAGCCACCAATTCACACAATCTCGCAAATTAACTAAGTGGTAAGCCATAAACTGCTAGATCTTCCCCGCAGGCGCGGCGACAAAATCAGGCAAACTAACTTAAACCATCAAGTTAAACCAAAGTTGCTCCGTCCCTCTTGGGTCAAACGAAGTCCGGAAAGCTTACGGCGCAAACTAAACAAACCCTAGCTGGAGCAGCCGCAGCAGCCACGAACTCCCAACAACGGGATCAAGCATTGACTAGGCACTCCAACCTAGCGTCGCCAAGCTCCATCAATCCAACCAGCAATCTGCAGCCGAATCCCCCAACCCTACTTACCAGTTCGACCAAATTAAATTCCTAAAACGGTAATAGCATGAACAAGAAACAAAAATCTGGCACGTCACGTACCAGATTTGGTTCAGGACGAGGAGGATGGCGCCGGCGGCGGGGTTAGGTTTTCGTGGCGGTGGAGGAGGTCGTCGTAGGGATCGCGGCGGCCGGGGGCCTGGCTGATCTGGGGGTCCCAGGAGAGCTGGGAGTTGAAGCGGTCGAAGGTCCAGAAGCCGTAGGGGCGCAGCGGGAGGCTCCACGCCGCCTTGGTGCGCTCGCACCGCTCCTTCATCCGGTACACGTGCTCCCGCTGTGCCTCGTCCCGCTTCTCCGGGTCCTCCATGAGCCGGAGGATCAAGTTCTCCGCGAACTCCATGATGAAGCCCATCGCCGCCGAGCTTGCTCCTCCTCCCTCGCCTCTCGCCGCTTCTGCTTTTCCTCTCCTCTCCCGATCTGTGTAGGGGGTCGATCTCTTCTTCCTCTGTCGCGATCGGGTTCTGGTAGTTGTGGTGGCTGGTGGGTGCGTGACGGACGACGGCTGACTGCGGCGATCTCTGGGAGTTCATGCCCAGCGCGGCCCAACAGTGGTAAGTTCCACCATAGTTTTAGGCCGGCCTGTGTATACCGGGGGATCCTTTCAGGTTTTTCCTTTTCTTCTTCTCTTTGTGGTAACGAAGAATTGAAGCAAGAAGGCAATACTGAAGCATGTAGATAGTTTTTGGCACTATTTGGAACGCAAAAATTTCCGCAAAAACGTGACATAAAAAAATCACAGAAAAACAATTTAAATCCTGCAAGAATCAGAAAATTCCCCGCGTTCCAAACAGGATCTTAGCGGTGCAGCTTGAGAGGAAAAGCGAAACTGAAGGAAATAAACCTTTTTTTTTATGTGAACCTCCTACTCTTCTTCTTGGTAAAGTAACAAGTTACACAACAGGATAGACAAAAGAATGGCCCAAGATTTCAGAGGCTGATCTAGAAGAAAAGTTCATCGGGGTCGTCGGGATCATTACGAACTTGTAGCACTAACTTCTAACTTATAATAAAAGGATTATATGCTGATATACTAAAGGAACCATGTGTGCTGGACTGGAGGACGTCGGTGTCGCTCGACCCCGGCCTCTACGCTGTAGATCCGCCCTGCAAGATTTGTTAAAGATTCACAACGATGGTACAGCATATTCTCGGGTGTGCGGGGAAAGGCGGACTCAATGTAATTAGAGTTGAGAACCATCCGGTGGGGTCACATATTCACAACAATGCACAGACTAGCATTTTCCGAAGTTGTGCTGTGCCGTCATTTCCTCTGCCAGCGTCCTAAGGATTTTCCATCGCCCTGGATGAGCTGCTGCGAGTGAGCTGGGAAGCTGCAATTGTGGTCTTCTGCGACTCACTGGTAATCAGCGACTGCGAGGTGCTAGCACCACCCGCTTCTTGGTGAGGAGGAGGGATCGCCACAGCTGGAGCCGAAGGATTTGCTTCGTGAGCTTCGCTGGACTCAATGTGGGCGCTCTTTTCTTTAGAGCCAACTGTGAACATCAAACAACACATATTAAGGTGAAGAACTATGAAGATCGCTATGGTTAAGCATGTCCGGATGTCGGGAGTTGCGTGGAAAACCTTGAGAAGAAACTGTGCTGTGTGGTGATGGCTGCGCCACTTGTGATGAAGCTGTCGCTGTTGGGGTTCCTCTTTTATTTCTTGCCTGCAACCAGAACGAAACGGTGTTGATAGCGGGAAAAGTTACAATGGCAAATACTTTCATCAGGAGCACTGTAGACCGTACCTTCATGTCGTCACAGTACTTTACAACAGCGGATATGTTGGAGTATCTTCCATGGACCAGGGTATATACCCACAGAAGGAGCTTCCTTGGAATGCTTAGGTCGAGAGCATCAACCACATCAGGGGCTTGTTGTAGCCCTTCAATGGGTGCCTGTGCTGAGGTTACTGTGTAAAGATTAATACCCGAGGGAAATGTTCCACAAGAACTCTCCCGATAAAAGTTGTAAGTGCTCTTCATTACAGTAACAGCAGTCTCCATGTTATCTTCAGATGTTTGCCTGATCGGGATGTTTTTAATTCTGTTAAGTGTCTCAAACCAATTCATGTCAAGACCTTTGAATTGAGCAGGCCCATCGGGGGATGAGATGAGGAGCTCATCAGGTTGCAAATCAACGTAAAGTAGAAGGCCATTGGATAATGGAGTAGGCTGATCGGTTTTGTCCATGGATTCAGGCAGTGGAGTGATTGAGGCCAGTTTGATGAGTATACACCGGCACCATGCCAGAGAAGCATGCTTGCATATCTTAGCGAAGTTGCTATTTGACAATTTTGGTGTCTTGAAACGCTTTCTTATCTTCTCATTTAGTGCTTCAAGAACATCTAGTCGGACATCACTCTCGAGCAAATGGATATATTGGTGAATATAACTGCCACAAGGAAGCATTATATGAAAACCATCTAGCTTAAGAATAATGTATATGCATTGCACTCTGATAGAGTAATTACCTGTAAAGATTGCTTTCTGACAACTCTGGACTGTTCACCTCTGGTATAGTGCTTATATCAGCCCACAAGTTTGCATGGTCCATGAATACACCAAATATTTTCTCAAGTAGTTGGTCAACAGAAGCATCACCAGAGAGTCGACGAATCTCAGGATCACGAATTGCTGCTGTTAGAACTTGAAGGTACTTCCCAAGACCAGCAGGAACAATATCACCCAAACATAGAGCAAACTACAGAAGAGAACAAATATTTATAATATATCAAGAAAAAAGTATAGCTTAACATGAGTAGTCTAATAGTTAGGATGTACCCTCTTATCAGTTCGCAGATATGTGTATGCCCTCTCAAGAGTCCACAAGTCCCTGTTCTTCTCCAACAGGTTCAAGTAGAGTATCGTATACTTCCTGATGCATGTAATGAATTTTCGTGAACTTTCTGATAAACTGACCTCCAGATTTTTTCTGTATCCACCAATATTTGGATTTTTCCTCCTGGAAAAAGGAACAAACGATAAGAATTTTTGGGGAAGCTATTGATCTTATAAGTTGTAACAGTCGATTGCATCAATGTGTAACAACATTGCACTCATAAAGAAAAGAAATTTTACCTTCCTTTTCTAACAGTACCATCAATTTCCCACATGTTCACTGTAAAGGAAGACCGAGCAGATTTGAAACAAAATGAGAGCTCTTCCTTAGCCCGCTCCAGGTCCCCTGTTTCACCCCTTCTATACAATCCTTGCGCAAGCTTGTATCTCGCCTTGTGGAAATGCTTCAGCTCCCCTTCCACACAAGTACCAAGGGCATACAAGCAATCATCATAAAGGATGTGCCACACTTTATCAAGCAAATCAGACTCAACAAACTTATTTTCCTTTGTACTATCTAGAGCTTTATCATTCTGATCAGAGGATGAATGCTGAACATTAATTATGGACCCCAGCATGTTCAAGACATTTTCCTTTGTGGACTTGTTGTATGTGTAATCAGCAACCACCTAGAAAACGATCAATCAACAGAATTCATATCTAATTATATATTACAAAACTAGTCTGTCACAATAAATACCGTAATTATCAACAAGGATGAACTTATGATTGGAAATTCAGGATGGTAGAGATTCAAGAAAGTAAACAGAAGAACAATTTAAAATTAGAATTTTAATTTGAGCTATTGGTAGCCAGGCAAGTTTTCTGAAAGCCAGGCCAGGTCAGTTACGGCCAGTAACTAAATGAAACCACTTGATTGCTATCAAGAATTCAGGGTGCCAAACATTGTCCAGGACACAGTTACCACTGGAGGGCCAATTCACTAAAGTGCTCAAAAACTAGCATTTTTTTAAGAGAATCCACCAGAAGAAACAGATAGAAGTTTTAAATTGGTATGGCCAACTCAGCCCATTTGATTATCAATGAGCATAACTTTGCTGGTGGAATAACTCATGCCATTAGTCACCAGTAAGTCAATACGTAAAAGCATTTTTACGGGAACACAAAACCATATTGTAGTTAGCGGTACACTTAAACCATTCAATTAGGAAGCTGAACTGCTACATATCAATTTTTCTTTTTTAACAAAAGTTCTTTAAAAATTTATTTGTGACATCTCAACAAACCTGTATAGCATCAAGATTCTGTTTCCCTTGAGTATAAAGTAACTTCATGCGTGATGCATGCATTCTGTAAACCGGGTCAACTGCAGTTGGATTCAACGTGATGGCTTTGTTGTAGTATGAAAATGCCTTAGCAGGAGAATGCCCCAGTTTCTCACACAACTTTCCAAGGTAAAATGCGTGGAGCCATTCGTTCCTGCAAAGTATATAATCATCATATTATCCCATGTGTGGCAAACAACAGACAGAATATGAATACAGGTTAGGCGCATTAGATTACCTGAGTTCAAAAGCCTTCTCAAAGTGCTTCATAGAATTTCGACAAAATGTCTCCCACATTGAATCCTTCACTGGCAAAGTAGCTCTTTGATCATAAAATGGTACCACATTTTGAAGGCTATCGTAGTATACTAGTGCCAACAATTCATGTATTTCGGTCTGAAAGAAAATGAGATTAGATGTCATCCCCAACAATATCCAAATTTTTATCAAGAAAAATGGAAGATAAGTAGCAGTAACACCAAAAGGCATCTCATAGGTGAGTACAAAACAAAAGAATGATGGAGCACACCTTCTTGGGAGCAGTTTTGGCCAATGCTAAACTCATCAATAGGCAGCGTCGACTATGTCTACGACCCGTCTCAACCCTTTGGGTTAAAGTTGTATTTGTTCGCCAATCCAAAATGCTTATATGCTTACTACCATCGTTCAGCAACAGGTCAACTTCCTATTGTAGCACAACAGAATGAACACTGGTTATGCAACAGAATTAATAATACAAGGGAACAGGTCCAATCAATTAGTATAACCAATAAATATCACCTCATCATATAGATTTGCAAGCTTTTGCCAGCTTTCGAACCGCAAGGGGTTATACAACAGATCATACTTGAAAAGATTAGCACTCTGTTCAACAAATTCTTCTCCTTCCTTTTTCAACACAAAACCCGTATACTTGTCGGTGGCACTTATATCTTCAACTTGTGCTATGTAGTAATACAAGTTTCCATAAATATCTGAATAAGGCTCAGAGCTGCATGAATTAGTCCGAAAATATAATTAGGGTATATCCACTACTAATTCTGTTTCAGTACACAAAAAAGGGAATCTAAGTGCAATGTTACAAGCCAACCTGGCAGTGGACAGTTTTTTGAATGCTTCATAGCCTCTTTCACCTGGGAACAGTACATTCAACATAGCTTCCCTAGATCCATTAGTTTCATAAATTTCACATAGTATCTTTTCACATGAATCAGATCCATCCAAGAAATTGTCGAGAGGATTATTAACCAATAAGTCATAAGGTGGCTGTGGAAAGTGCTTACGTATAGCACGCAGCACTCTCCGTAGTTTAACCAAGCCATTTTTCTGAAACAATAAATTAAGAATGACAGACATTATGCACTGTACATATTTGAGGATTCGTACCAAACTGAGAATAACAAATATGTAGGTACTCATTAAAAATTTACTCACAGATAGAGCTCTTGCATATGGCAGGACATACTGAAACACATCAGCACATTGTTCTTTTGTTTGATAATCACCACGGCTTGTATTTTTATGTACTGCTAGATCATCTTCACTGCAAGAATCTGGGTTTATCTTCAAACCATATAAGCAGAAAAAAGCCTGGTCCAAGGCACTATCAATACTTGACTGTATTTCCTCCAGTTCTGCATTAACAGGGCATTTATCAGGGTAGACATATAAAAAAAACTATGCTTATTTGTTTCTACTTTCACTGCAGCACCAAGCACTGAAATATAACTCAATATGCATGCAGAGACATAACCAGCCAGCATTGTCTGACATTGTACATCATCTCTACACATTATGAAATTGGTTTGTGTAATCCAGGCCTACCCGATTCTTCCTCATCCTCTGAGTTATGTTTATCGTCAACAGATAGTTCATCTGTCATACTATCTTCTGCTCTGTTAGTTTCTGGAACTGCATCTTCCTCCATCCCATTTGGATCTGTATAATAAGATAGACAAATTAAACTAATGCCGGTTACTAATTGACAAATAAACATGTCTACCAGAATAAATTTGCTACGAAAAACCTACTAAGTTGAGATTTTAGTTTCACATCTAGTGCCATGAGATGTTTTATTGCAAACTTGAGGAATGTCCCTTCCTCCCCTTCACCATCCTTTCCGGCACAGCAGAGCCCATACTCAGCAAGCAAATCATGGACTGCGACAATTAAGTCAACCTGCATAGGTGAACAAAAGCAAGTGAATGTTGAATAGGAAAACCAACACTAGTTTTTGGAAATATGAAGGTAACACGTGCCTGAGTTTTGACAGATATCGTAGGATCAAGATGCTGAAGTTTGCAAAATGCAATGGCTGCATCTACAAGGCAGGAACTCTCCAACTGATCAACTTGATAGGAGGTTCCGGAGCATGAGAGTTTTCTGGATAGGATCATCTTGACAGAAGCACACATGATTATGAGGAGCAATGACTGGATCTCACCGATGATAGAAACTAATGAACTCAAGCCATCTTGCCCATCCTGCAAATATGAAAATCAAACAGTCACTTCAGTAGCCCTGTTAGAGGAATTAATCCACAACAAGGTTTTTCCCCCTGACTTGTAAGAAAGCATAGACGTCTGGCCTAATTGATGAAAGAAAATTGATACAGGAAATATAGCAAGATATGAAATTTCAGTTAATGCATTTAACTAGAACATGGCACTGCCTTGGAGCAATTATCACAAAATGCAGATACGAGCATTGCATTATTTAGAATATAAGATATTACTCATGCGGGCTAAAACTTTTTTCATGGGTTAATAGATCATGCCACTTTACTAATCACATGGAATAAGCATAAGCGACAGGTTACATACTAACATACACCAGTTCGGCACACCCTTGATTCACAACTTCACAAAGTAGTAAAGTACCAAGGAACAACCAAAGTAGCAAACACACCAGAAGCACAACATAAATCACCCTAGAATGGATAGCATAACTTATCCCCCAACCACCACAATCAAGGTTAAAACATATAATAAATAGAACACAGCTCAGATGAGGTTCTATTGCAAAACAAGAAATTAACCCGTCAGATGCTATAACATTTTAGCTAATTCACTGTTTTTCTCCTTTTGGAACTAATTACAGAGCAATTTTTTTATAATCAGGATAATAGAATGGCTTCACTATGATCATATATGTGACCCATAGTAACTCCAAGTGTGGAAAACTTTTATGATTCTTGTCAGAACAACCAATCTACTCCCTCCGGTTCAAAAGGCATGATGTTTTTTTTTTACTTTGCGCTGTCTCCAACATACAAGTTTAACCATTAATATTTACCATAATATGTTAGTAAAAAAAGTAAAATATATACTAAAAATAGTTTTTCAACAAATATGCTCATTTATTTTTGTTTTGTGTGTGTGGCCAATGTAGATATTTATAAACATATAAGTGGTCAAAGTTAGAAATGTTCAAATGTACCAGAATTTTAGAGCTCGATTTTTCCCATCTATGCAGCATCACCAACATCCATAGACCTATGATATTTTATCATTTAACATCACAAACAAGCTATGAAACTCCAAAGATTTAATAATGCCTTCTCCCCTCACTTATACTCATCTTTAATATTTTCGAGTGGGCACAGTAACGTTCTTATTGAATTAATATATCAGTGAAGCTTGGTAGATAGTGTTCCAAGCATGGTAAAGACTTAAGACTTAAAATGACAATTAAGAAGATCCATAGACAAATGAACAGATGACTTACAGAAGTATCACACTGATCAATAAAACTTTTTGCTTTACTGGCATTTCGAGATACCTCTTTGACTACTTCCACAACACTTTCTAGCCGATTCCTGTTCATTGCTTCCACAAAGTCCGCATCACTTGAACTTTTTCCCTTGTGGGGGGTAACAAATCCAGCCATGCCAGCTACCATAGTTAGAACTTGCATTTTCCTTCGGTGAGAGTCAAGATAGATCTGGATGTTCATTGGTTTAGCTTTTTCACATGCTGATATTAAGACATCCAAGGCACACAACTCAAGTGAAATAACTTTCTCACTTTCGCTGGGTGGACCATATGCATTGCCAACATAGACATCTTTGGTGCAAAGCAAAAGTGGAGGAAGCAATTCCTTGAACTCTGTATGAGTTATTTTGTTGATATTTTCATCATTATTCCAAAGTAACGAATCAAGCTTGATCAAGTTAATTTCACGAAGAATCCTATCGACTGTCAAAAATTTTACAAGCTTGCTGTGAGGTAGGAGGATAAACTCTCTACTGCTTTTGGCTTCGTTGCTACTTCTTAGGAGTGACAGGGCAATGTTGAACTCCTTATAAGCTTTTTCTTTGCAGTCTGATGAAAGGGACAGAGAACCGCTTAACCAGAAGAAGCGAATCCAGAACGCATGATTAGTGATTGAAGAAGAGTCACGTCCAGATGTTTCATCACAAAGCATGTCACTGAAAACTGATTTGCCAGAGTTTACAAAGCTTTTGGACATATCTGAAGCATTTCTCTCAGTTTTATCACTTGAACATACTTCTGCCCCACGGTTTTCCATATCCAAATTAAAGCCCATGGAATTCATTTCTCTGACAGATGTGTCTAATGGTAATTCCATAGCTACTAACTCAATGACCTTACAAAGATGGTAAGAAGAATCAGACAACTCTGAGGATTTTGATGGGCTTCCAGAACACACAGCTCGATCATAGTATAGTTCAGCGAGAAATAAGCTGCACAGTGCAGATCTATCTTGAGCCCAACCTCTAGTAAGTTTGTCTAGTTCGATGAACTTAACAAAATAATCTTGAAAAGGTATGTTGAGATGAGCTATTTCCTCAAGTAACACATAGCCAATATGATGAGGACCATAATTTTTGGATATCTTGCATAGAAATTGCTTAACATCATTTGCCTCATGTTCAGATGTATATGTAAGAGTTTCTGGATTAGAAGTATGAGCATTTCCAGAACAATCAGTCTTTTCAGTAGTACTTGGCACCTTCAGGATAAATGAATCTAGAAACTGAGTTATAGCATGTGATATATCTTTGCCATTGGATTCATTTTCATCTTTTCCAGATTTGCGACTGCGCAGCCTCTCTAGGCGTGTGCTTCGCCTTTCATGAGGATGTTCTCTATCCGAATTAACATCTTTCTCTTTAACTGTAGTTTTGCAATCATGAGATGGAACACTTTCACAATCATGGTACATATCATTTCCATTTCCACCAGCAGATTCCACAGTTTTGGATGTATCTGTAGATAAGACAACATCCATCATGTTATAAGCAAGCCCCTTGACACTCCCCTCAGAGTCTAAACATCTACTCTCAGTATTTGCACCATGATCTTCATCAGCTTTCGTGTTGTTTGCAGTTAAGAAGCTTAGGATGCCATCTAAAAGGGCCATCCATTTGGCTTCGACCAATTGCAATGTAACATTCGGTTTACTCTTCTTCGTCATTGTTTCTTGATGCATTGATTCATCTGCAGATTTTCTTTTATTGGAAAATTTGAGTTTGGCATGCTTGGGTTCAAGTACATCGACACCCCGAGGTGCAAAGGGTATTGGTTCAGCATCCTCAATGGTCTTCTTCACGTGTAAAGCGCGATGATGTGATGGCCAACTCCTTAGAATTAAATTTGCTACAGAAAGGCATGCAACTTCATCACGGATTGCTATAAGCACCTCCAAGAGTTTCTCCATGCAGTTCCCTATGTAAAGCATCAAAAACTAAATGAGAATCCAAAAACAGGTATTACAAGTTTTAGATATGGTAGATGAACTAAAAGATGAAAAGGACATCATACAATTGTTCGGGCTGCATAGAAGCCCTTGCTCAAATGCCCATCTTGATGTGCTCAGCAAACCCATCGAGCAAGAAAGTGTTCCCAGATGATTCCATACAACTGAATCATTTGCATCAAGTTCTACAGCTTGTAGGTAACAATGGAGAGCATTATCATAAAATTCCAAGCCTTGCTGAAGGAAAACAGATGCGAGGTTTTTCAATGTCAAAAACCTGTACAATCAAGAAGGCACATCAGCAGTAAAAATTAATGTCACACATTTCAAATCAATCAACCATTGGCGTTAGTTAGCTATATATAATTCACGATTCAAGACACAAACCAATTATGCCATGTAATGTATTTGTACAACAAAACCTTCAACATATTATGGCACGCAAGCACTGAGCTATGATTTTATTACGGCGTGTATGGGATTATTAGCTAATTAAGAGAAGAGATATATCCCAAAAACATGGTCAAACCAAAACCATGGGCAGTGGAAAAGGGATGGTTTTGTTACATTGGTGCCAGGATGAATGAATCAATGTAATATTTGTGTGTTTACCTTCTACATCACTGTCTTGCTTTGAAATTGTAACAATTAGTGCCATTCCAACTCACCTAAACATTAATTAAGTGAATAATTATGAACTTTGTCTGCATAACAAAACAAACCATATAGTCATTCAAATTCCGATTCCTCGCATAGGAGGAAATTGTTCCATCAAAGTCACCATTATAAGAGTCAGTACTGTAAAATTTAGACCTACTATAGTTTTACGCAATTCCATTGTTTTTGTGAATTGCTGTTCTATTTTGCATATTTCTTCAGTGCTATGTCCAGGATTTTAACCGACAAATGAAAAGGCACATATATCATGAACATTACAAAAAGTCGTGAGGAAAATAACCTTAGCTGCAGCAAATGCTGATCACTGCCAATGTTATCAACCTGTTGAAATAAACAACCTTCTGTTATGGAGGAGGCAACAAAATAACATCAGAAAAATTCTTAGTGAGATTGCCTGGATATTTGATATTAGTGGATCCTTCAAAACATCCTCCAGAAGTTCACGAGCTTTTGCATAGTCTTTTTCTTGCAACTTGAGGAGCCCCTCATGGTACTTCTGAGAGAGTGCAGATTCCTGGCAGCATTAAATAAAAATTTCAATAACACAATATTATTGTGACAACCATGTTAAGAGCTTTTGACACTCAAAAATTCAGCCTTGCCGCATTAATGGAGTTACGAGAATATTTCAGTGCGATGCTACTCACTATTCAGTGTGTCCTTAGATCAACCTACACTAATCACTATTGTAAAAATAATCAATAATAACTTGTACCCCACTGAATATGCCTGCTAAACCTCCAGTCCTCCAACACTTTAATCCAGTAAAGTCAGGTGAAAAAATGAAATCTCAAACAAATTCCCTGGATAGCAACAATTTATATGTGAATTCTCTACTCGTGGGACAGCTAAGTCCATCTAATTGACACTGACAAAGTACTAAGGGTACTGGAATATTATGATTGAAGCAGTTTAGGTGCCCTACAGGCACACGCCCCCATTCGAAGAAAGTCTGGGGCAGGGTTCACAAAATCGAAAATTCAATTTTCGAATGATTTTTATTTTCGAAAATCAGTAAAAATCGAGCGAAAATCGGTAGAAACCGAAGAAGTTTGAATTCAAAAAATTTGAACTCGGCCGTCAAACAACGGACGAAAAAAAACGAAAATAGCTCATCGAGCGATTTTCACCGATTTTCGATCGGTTTTCTTCTATTTTCGAGCAATTTTATTCGATTTTCAGCACACCAAGGAAAATTGAAAAACAAATCAAGAAAAATTGGAAAAAAATTGGAAAAGAATCCAATTAATCTATAAAACACCTAAGAGAAATTTAAACAATTTTTGAAATCATTTAGTGCTTCTAAAAAATCAAAAACAGCAATTAATGAAAAGGAACAGAGACACTGTCAAATTTTTATAAAAATTTACAAGATTGGTCATGCTCTGAAATTTTAATGGAATCATAACTAGTGCCCAAGCATCATGTAATAAAATTTTCAGAAATATTATAATATATTTAATGCCCCTATAAAATCAAAAACAGAAGAGCATACATAATGACAGTAGCACTTTCAGAATTTTTAAAAAATACATAGGTCCGATCATCATCTGAAAATTTTACAACATCATTAGCATTGCCTTAGAACATCACACAAAAATTTTCACAAATATTAGACTTCATTTAGTGCCCCTAGAAAATCAAAAACTGAAGAGCATATATTTTGACAGTATCACTGTCAGAATTTAAAAAACTACACAGGTCTGATAATGATCTAAAAATTTTATAGGGTCATTAGAATTGCCTCACGACCTCACACAAAAAAATTCAAAAAAATTTAACAGTTTTTCAAAAAAAGAAATCCGAATTTTCCGAATTTTATGAATTTGAATTCCATCGGTTTACCGAGCGGTTTGAAAAGCCAAACCGGCTCGATACGCTCAATTTTCGAGTGATTTTCGTCGATTTTGTGAACCATGATTTGGGATGCATAGTTATAGAAATACCAAAAAAATTATGGATGGAGCACATGTAATGTTTTGTAAATCGAACAATGTAAGTTCTTCGATCCCTAGAAAATACCGATAGACCAATGTTTAGTTAAACAAACAACAGTTTATCTTATTAAACTATGAATTCCCACTTGCATTCCACTCTAATCTAGAACTGATAGTGTCACATCAGGATAATCAGCTTGGCACGAATCATCCTTAATTAATTTTTACACTAATTATACATCATAAATTTTATCTAAGGATACAAGAATAAAGGTGTAGATATGTTCCTAAAAGATCCCAACAATAATTTATTTATTCACAAGAAACACAATTTTTTGTGGCTATATCTATAATGGCAATAAGATTCACATATATAATTGGATTCCTTCTGTCACTGGAGTCGATGTTCCCTAAGGGGTATCAACAAGTCATAACTCGACTTTTCCTTGAGAGATCCTTCTCAGCCATTTAATGGAGATGCATAAGGCTTGCACCAAACCAAAATTTCTTGCATCTCCCTCCTTACACATAAGCACTTGGATTAAGCATCCAAATCGAAAGACTCCTAAGTCTCCTATAGTGGTTGATGGGAGCACTTAAAATTGTAGAAACATATTCTAATACCATTTCTATCAGGATGCAACCCAAGCCAAGGACAAAAGTTATTGGGTGAGGATATTGCATTCATGTGTTGTGCAATACTCTGCATAGTAATCCTTAAGTTTCTCCAGGTCTAAGTTCTTCATGAGCCATTGTTTCCTGTTAATTTCAAATTCTACTGTGTTTTAAGAAACTCAAATGTCCATAAAACCCATATATCAGTCTACATAACCTTTAATGCATGAATATCTTTGATGCCAATATCTTTTACCAACAATTATCTTGCAAACAAACCTCGATCCCCAAAAAAACTATGAAAATAAATATCAATTATATGCTACCGTATTCCTCTGAACTATGACCACTACATAACTCAACATCAAGAATACCGCCTTAAACCTGAATGACCTAACCAACTTAGTGCCCTCCTACACCTGCAAGCGTCAATATATTACATACTTTCATTTTAGAGGATGGTAAATAAAAATAAGGAAACATCAAAGGCAAAACAACTGCTTTGAACTCCCCTAGTCACTGAGCTAGAAAAAAACATAGCCTAGTAATAACCACGCTTCAAGCACCCAAATTTTCAATTAATCCAAGCCAAAACACGAGAAGATTGTACTCTACAGCTAATTTTATCAAAATTGTACTCCACAGCTAATTTTATCAAAATTGTATTCTACAGCACATGGTGCTTGCCACAAAATTAAGCAGCATTTCATCACCTAAAACCCCATTATCCCAGCACATTGCACTCGAAAAATCGAAACCCTAACGAAGTCTCAAGCTACAGAGCAAAGCACTAAAATTTTAGGATGATACCGAATTACTCAGAGCGAGATGTTAGAGGGGAGGAGGAGGAGGCGTACCTGTGCTTCCTTGGTTGGCGCGAGCGGCTCCCATTGGCCGCCGGTGTCGCTCTCGTTGATGGCCGCGATGGAGAACTGCGAGCGCGCGAGAGAGAGGCGGAGAGTTAGAAATAAGCCGATCAGAACAGGGAGCGAGAGGCGTAAACGGAGAGAGAGGTGGAGCTCACCATGGAAGGCGGTGCGGAGTGGGACGCCGCACGGGCAGCGCCGGCGACGAGGATTCCGGCAGCGAGTTTGGGTCGCCGCCGGGAAAGTGCGTTCTGAGAATAATTACGGGTTTACCACACTTTTTTTCTCGATGGGGTTCTGGGCCTTCTGGCTTTGAGTGGGGTCGCGTCGGGTCGGGTCGGGTTACAGGGTCAAGACTCCGGAATTCCGGGTTGCTTGGTCATTACTCATTTTGTTGTGGGCATGTGGCAGATGCGTCCTCCGATACTAAGGCCATCTCCATCGTTACTTATCATATACCCTATTCGATAAAATAAGGAATCTGTATGAATCATTCGATCCAATAGATTATCATTCGCTACTCTATTTTTATAGATTGGAGAGAGAATCATGATATTTCAAAAATATCTCTCTGTTCCCCCATCACCTTCTCACTACTCGTTGCGCAATGATCCTTTCCTCTCGCGCCTGCGAGGAACCTGTGAGGAGGCGACCGCTCCGTCGCTCCATCCCAAATCCGGCGTGGAGGCGACGCCTAGCTCCTTCCCACGTCGTCCAAGAGGCAAGGTTGCGATCGGGCGCTCCGTCCCACACCTTCTTGGAGGCTAGCCGTCGAGTCGCATCGCCGGCTTCATCGTCGACCCGGTCCGCCTCGCTATCGACCTCTTCGACCCTCGGTGCTGCCGGATCCGCAAGGTATAAGCCCTAACTTGATTTGGATATGAGGTTTGAACTCGAGATTGCAACGGATTAGAGCTCATGACTTTCTTGTTTCTTGAAACTTTGTTGTCAAACCTCATGATTTGGATCTGGAGATTGTAACCAGATTAGCTTAGAATGCAACCGGATTAGAGCTCATGAGATGTATTTTCAACCTTCATATTAGAGCTCATGATTTGGATCTGAGGTTTGAACTCGAGATTGCAACTAGATTAGCTTAGAATGCAACAGGATTAAACTTGCATGCTTGGAGTAAAACAATGTCCCCAGTTCGGGGAAAAATAAATAGATGCAGAACATGAGATTTGAGTTGAACGATCCTTTTTGTGATAGTTAATCCAAGTTTTTTTTTGCTCTTTCTAGTTAATCCAAGGCTTTGATTCTACTGCATTATCCATTGTCAGTGTAAACAACATTTTATTGTTTCAGCTTTATTTATGATTTTCTGTATATGCCACGCACTTGCTGGCATTTTCACCTTTGGTATTGTACTACTTTCTCTATGAGAGTAATTTTGGATTGCTAATATCTGGCTTTGTTGACAAAGTAGCACTTATGCATATAACATTAAGTCATTAACCAATGAGTTGTTGGGAAAGAAATTAATCGATGAACTTATGCTTTGTATTGTGCAACGCAGTTAATTCTTGCGGTGTTTTCATTTGCACCGTGCCATGCTTGACTATCTATCTGCAATCATGCAAGGTGTTGTTATATTCATTTCATCTGTTTACCTGGCCATGGTAGTTTGTAGTAGTCTTTTGGTTCTTGTTTGCGCTGTGCTGGATAGACTGAAGGGACGAAACAAAGAATCTTGCGCGTGCAGGATTGTCTTCCTTTAGATTTGGAGGCTCTGGCCTGAATGAATGAGCCTAGGATTGTCTTTCTCTAGACTTGGATCAAATTTGCACCTGATGGTTGTCAGTTTTTTTGCCTCAGCATGTAGTGGTGCGGTAGAAAAGTCCAATTAACTAATCAGCACTTAGGTTCAAGAAAATGGTAGAAAATTTGAACTTGAATTCAAGAAAATGGTCGAGGAGGGGAGAATTATGGGCATTGATCTAAGTCGCTACAATGAACCACAAAAAACAGGACTACATGAGATTGTAGAATGACATAATAGCTAGAAGATGTAATAGATCTGGTTGAACCAATTTTATTTATTTTGCTTCCAGTCATTCAGTTTGTCCCTAAGTCTTTAGGTTATAGACTGTTAACTATGAATTGCTGTAAGCCTGTGATGTTTTAATGACTACCTCTGCTACATCTTTTTGGGATGTTATACTACCATGTATAATTCTCTACTTATTTTACTGCCAGTCATCCTGGCTTCTCATTCTGTAGATGCTGTGAGCTGTGATAGAACCTGGGATGTCCATTTCTGCCTTGCCCATGCTAATCTTGTATTTCATTCAGAACAGTTGGCCACAAATAATAAATTGACCTCACTCTTTGGAATTGATACTTTTATGTCAACCACGAATTTTTATCTTAAGAATGGTCAGCCAATGGATTTTGTTCCACAGATTTTACATTTCGGTGATGTCACTGTATTGCATGGTTAAGCCTCTCAGCCCCACAGCAAAGGATACTGGCAGTTTGACATGGGAGATCTTCTTATTGGTGGCCACTCAACTGGCTTCTTTCTCATTGATGCTAGAATCAAATGGAATTGGGTCATTTGATCATGTAGCGCAACCTCTCATTTTGTCTTAATGACACAACATTTTTCGGTTAGTTTCAAATTTTAAATTTTAAATTCCCGTATTTTAAAAATAGCCGTTCGAATTTTAAATTCATGCTAGAATAAATTTTAAATTTTCGTGTTTACTGCTAAAAAATAAATGTTGCTCATATGGCGGTTATGAAATTTCATTATAATATAGGATGGAGAAAATAGGGAGTGGGATTTGGGGAATGCTGTTGCAGAGGGAAGAGATATAGGGAAGGAATCTTTTTAAGGAATTCTGTATTTGGGGATATAGGGATCCAAATTTAGGGAATGTTGTTAGAGATGCCCTAAGGGTACGTATGACAGCAGATGTCAGCCGACTATATAAGTACTTAAATGATATATAGAGAAAAAAATATTGTCTACTAGATGGTTTTATAGACAGCTTTGTACCATTATACAGACAGTTTATTAATTGTACGAGAGATTATTATAGACAGTCTATTGTATAAGTTGTCTTTAGTCTTATATATAGATGATATGGAGGTGTATTACAGACAGCCACTGTCTATACCACAGGCCCTAAATGGAAGCCTACGATTAGTAGTTATACAACTTATCAGTATAAATTTGCACAAATTAGTAACACAATAAAGTCTGTCTAAAACGTAGGTACATGAACGTAGGGGTGAAAATGGAAACTTTTTTAGAAGGGTCCTCTAAGCATGCCTAAACTATCATAAAAATTTCGGATCATGATCAAATTTGTGTGATTTTTAAAAAAATGCTGGCAATTCTACTAATACATTTAAAGCAATTTAGCTGATTTGGTTGAGCTGCTAAATTTGCGAGTTCTAGAATTTTTTTTAGGAAGGGTCCTAAAAACATGCCTACGATGACGTACAAATTTCAAATCATGATCAAGCTTTTGCGTTTTTTAAAAATTCTGACGATGCTAATGACGCACTTCAAGCAGCTTCACTGGTTTGATTGAGCTGCTAAGTTTGTAAATTCTTTAAGGTTTGTTAGAAGGGTCCTAAGAGCATGCTTGAGCTACCATAGAAAAAAATCTTGATCAAGCTTTTGCGATATTTAGAAATTATGGCAATTTGGTTTGGATTTTTTCCCCAGGATATTCCCGAAGAAGATTTCCTTCCTCTGTTAGAATCTATGCCTGTGTCGGTGATTCCTTCCGCCCGTAGCAACGCGCGGGCCAGTTGAGCATCTAGTACAACATATAGTTCAACGAGTTCAACAGATGGTATTATCTGTCGATGTCCAAAACCTTAGGTTTCTTAATCGAACTTACGTAAAATTTTATGATATGTGGGCCCCTGGATATTGAAATGGAAAATATGGGAATGCTTCTTTATTAGCCAAGCGGTTGTGACAAAAATGTTCTAGTACAAAATGATCTACGTGATTGCAAAAGGCTAATCACAAGTTACAGGTGATGCTAGACACTGGATGCTTGATGTTGTTGATTGCAGGATGAATCGATTCTTTTTTACAATGCGGATTGGCCCCCTATTTATACTTTATGAAGAGGCGGTAGTTGAATTCCAGGAGATCTCTTCCCGTTAAACGATGTCTTCTCGCCAAAGAGCTCTTTTTCTGGTGATAACTCCCAGGTGGTTACGTACTTCTGTTAGATAACTGTCCGCACAGAGAGCTGTGCGGGAAAAACCACTTGCCCCGACCAGTTTGCTTGTCGGGATGGCTATATCACTGGTCGAAGGCTACCAGTGTGAAGCTAAGTTTGACCATCTTGGATTGAATTGGTCGGAGATCTAACCGTTCGAATAGAGATGGGCTTTTGTCTTTAAAGAATCATGGGCTCAAGTATTAGAGGCCCATTTACCAATGCATAGCCACAAATTATAAAAAGAGAGGATCCAAAAAGGAAAGCAGGGTCCTAATCCTCGTCAGCTAGCCCTCAAGTCTTGAGAAATAAGAATTTATTACTTAAGACTTTTCGTTTTCTGTGACTGTATTGGGTTATGCACCCATTACTTGACCGATTTAGGCGCAGATAAAGAGGAAATCTTCGCGAATCTTTTGGTAACCGAATCAACGCCTGGTCATTTTTTATGTACGTAGCATATATAAAAGGGATGAAGATCTTCTTCTGAATCAAGAAAGATTCACTTTCAAGCTCTTTTAAGTGTTAAGTTTTTCGTCATCAACTCTTTTCACTTTTTCCATCAAATAAGATGGGGAATATAACCAATGGATGGATGATGAAAAACTTAAACACCTAAGAGAGTTAGAGGATAATATTTGATTCGAACTTCAAACTTTTTCTTAGTTCTACAAGCTTTTCATCTTCTATCCTTTTTTCTTCTCCCATCAAATATAATGGAGAGTATGATCACGGAAAGGAAGTGAAAAGTTCGCAGATCTAAAAAGAAGATTTGAGAATAAATCTCTTGACTTCTCCGAGAAGAGTAGGCCTTTTAGAAAACTTTTCAGTTGTTTCAGTTTCTCCATTATCTCCATGTGTCTCTCCATTATTGGATATGATGAAGGTATGATAAAGAGGGGGATATGGGGGACTCAAATATCTGAAGGAGTTTTTATGAATTAACCTTTGATGCTTTTAAATTTCAAGTCTTCTCTTAGTACTTCAGGCTTTTCATCTTCTGTCCTTTTAGCTTCTCTCATTGAATATGATGGAGAGTATGGTTAAGGAAAGGAGGTGAAAAGTCTGAAGGTCTAAAAGGGAGTTTGAGAAAATCAGGCATTGTGTCAGTTGCCATTTATTTCGTTTACTTTTTCTTGGAAATCGAAACGATGTCCTAAACTGTTAATCATTAGGCTATATAAGAGAGAGTAAATCCGTTCGATTTTTCACGCCCTTACTGCTTTCTCAAGCGTAAAATTCTCTTAAACTATTGCATTTCTTAGCCTTCATCCTCTTCTTCCAATGGCTATGGATAAGTCCATCTTGATTGAGGGAAAGATCAAGGAGTTAGAAGACCAAGGATTGATTCCTCCCCGCGCAATGCTGCAGTGGGATCCTAGCAAAGATGACATGAAGCCGGTGCCCCAAGAAGGACACCTCGTGTTGTTCGCTACTCTGGTGAGGTTAGGGTTCTGCCTCCCAGAGAGTGAATTTCTTGCCGATGTTCTCAATCATTATGAAATCGAGTTACATCATCTTCCTCCCAATTCTATCCTCATTCTGAGTGTTTTCTCGCATCTTTGTGAGGCATTCTTGGGGATTCCTCCCCAAGTCCGTATTTTCCAGTTCTTTTATCAATATACAAAAAATAGCAAAAGCCAAGACCTATTCGGGAGCGCTTATTTTAAGCTCCAGGACAAGATTGCCTCCCAATATCCTCCTCTCCCGACCAAAGATACTTGGCACGATTATCGGAAAGAGTGGTTTTACTCGGAGATTCCAGGGGGAAGCCGTCTCCATTTTACCGGGAAAGCGGCCCCGAGCTAGACCAAGGCTAAGATTAAAAAGGAGGATTTGCTGGTCCTCACCGATGAGGAGAAGGGCATTGTAAAAATAATTGGGAAAATGGTAAACGAAGGTCCGACGGGGCAGAAGATTGTTTATGACTTTCTGCTCCATAAAATTAGTCCTCTGAAGAGCTGGTGTCGATTCGCCTGGAGGCTAGAGGGCGACCAAGATTCTACTAAGGACGAACCTGTTGGTAATTGAACTCTCCATGACCAACCTTTAATTTCGACTGAAGGACTATAATAATAATAATTTATTTCTTCGATCAGTGCTAACCGCCGAGGAGGCCTGGTCGAGAGTACTGATTGGACAATTTGATGAGTTCATAAATGAACGTATTATAGTAAGCACCAAATTTTTTTTAAATCTAATTGCCTTTTATGATTTTGGCAATTGAAAGGTTTTTTTAGATGCATGGTCGGAAGAGACCTACCGAGCAGTCTAAGGTTTCAACCTTAGACCCTTCGGTCAAGAAGATGACGACCAGGAGTGCTCCTTCGGCTACAGTTGCTGCTACTGCTAAGATTAGTGCCGACCCGACCAGCACTAGTCAAGCTTTGGCACCGACCAGGGGGTGCATTCTAAGCGTGTTCATGACGTCTCTCAAGGCAAGAAGGTTTCATTCGCTGCGGGGACGCAGACGAGACTTCTTCCCAGGTGTGCCCTAAAAAATGGTTTAACCAAAATTGGGATCATCAGTTTCAGCATCTTCTGACTTTCCCATTTGTTCAGGGCGAAAGAGAAGATTCGGAGGATAACGTTCCTCTAATCATAAGAAGAAAAAGAAAGATCTCCACTTTGGAAGCTTCTACCCCTCTTTTATTATAACATCCCATTTTTGGTTTTTTTTGTTAAAAAAATTAACTTAAATTAATTAATTAAAGGATTTGGGTTTTCTTTGGAATTTTAGTTAACCTGGCATTCCTTTCTATCCAAAAATGGAATTTATTCCATTCGCGTTCGGAAATTCCATTTTCATCCGGATATCCAAAATTCAAATCCAATTCTAAATTATCTAAAAATTCCAAAACCAATTTTATTAGGATAAAAATATTCTAAAGTATTTTTGAGATTTTTCCCAAAATTTTCAGAACGTTTTTACTATTTTTCCCAAGCCTATTTAATATTCAACATTTAAAAATTAATTATTGTGCTATAAATAGTAATTTTATATTATTTAAAAATATTTATTTATGCTTTTATTGCTGAAACCGGTATCTATTCAAATCCCCATATTTAATAAAAAATTATTTGCTAATTTTCGGATTTAATATGAATTTTCATTGGAAAATTAATTATTTTCGGAATTAAAAATTTCGGTTACTGTTCATCCGATCTGTTTCTCTTCCCGCCCGCAAGCTACAGTGGACCCGTCGCTCACAAGACAAGCAACCCGACCGCATTTATTCAAATTGTTTGACTCTTCAAATTCCGGCGATCTCGGTTACTATTCCGACGAAAACTTCGGCGAGCGTTTCCCGACGATCCGCTGATCCGATTATCCTATAAATTGAACCCCTCGTTTCCCTTCTCATTCCTCACATCCTCAGATTTGAGTTGTTCCAATCCATCCATCAGATCTCCCTGTGCAGCTTTCCCGGCTGCTCCCAACCTCCATTTGTCCTCAAATTTTTACTGGAGCTTCCTCTGAGTGTTCTTTTCATCTGGTAAAATCAGATTTTCAAAATTATCATAGGAGCTCTGTCGGCAACCATTTCTTCTCTAAGCCCGGCGAAAGGTCAAATTTTGAATTCAAAATGTCCGATCTCTGTCATCTTAAGTCCGATTGACCTCATTATTCTTCCTAAATTCATCTAAATTCAAGATCTTTCTGTTAGTACTAATTTTATAATTTTTAGATTTTATTTATTTTATTTTATTTATTGGTCGCTCCGTTTTGCGCGTAGTCGAAGAAGCTGTTGCCGTCGGTGAAGTAAGTGCCGATCTGCCGAGCGACCCTTCCCTCCTCATTAACGAAGGCAAGTCTCCTTGACGCATGTTGATCCCATGTTTTATAAATGCTTTACAATGTTTTATAACTTGCATCGCTATTATTTAAAAGATGTTAAAATTTAGGTTGGTAGTTAATCCCAATTGTTATTACCACCTTGATATTGAAATCCTTGATTGTTGTAACCCTAGGTTGCTATGATATGTCATAATAATAATATGTTATGATATATTTTGTTTAGTGCGCTAGATGTGCTTAAATGCAAAGTCGATCAAATACCTATGGATGGGTTACTTTGAAACTGTGAAAAATTATGAATTTGAAAAGTTGTGGCAATATGTATGCCGCTGTATTTGTAAAATAAAAATGAAAAAAAATAGATTTGGGCGGATCGGTTTGTCTGGCGGGTGCAGATGGAGCACTGGTTTTTGTTGTATTTGTGCCGCCCAAGTCAATTAAGGACCGACACTTGTGATTGTCCATTCTAAGCACAATCATACAACCACATGTCTAAATAGGTATGACCTGGCTGAATAATTTGTAATAATTTAACTTAGACTCGTCAGATGGTGGAATGTGGGTGTCAGATGAAGGCAAGTTTGTTTTTCCCACATGGCGCAAGAGGGGGCTTCTGTACTGGGTAGATGGAACCCTAACAGCGGTGAAACCTCAGCGGGTGGAGTTAGGTTAGATTATTGCATTGTAAAAGCCTTGTCATGATCTCTCTGCCAACACACCAAAGGAAGTGTGCTTATTGCGCATGGCAACAAGAGACGATCATGTCTTGTGGGTAAAGCTGTACACCTCTGCAGAGTGTAAAACTATTCAATAGCCGTGTTTACGGCCAAGGGCAAGCAAAGAATGCTTTCATATTGGTAGACTTTGTTTTTGGTTTTAAAAACTGATGTTTTGGGATTTGGGAGTGGTTAGAACTTCCGGATGTATTCCTGGCGGCTGGAGCCAGTCAGGTGGTTGGAACCTGTTTTGAATCATGACGGATGGAGTCATGTGATAGTTAAACAAGATCTTTTAAATTGGGCGGATAGAGCCTGTATACTAGTGTTGGTGGTTGGAACCTTCACTAGATTATAAATAATTTCAATTGTACAAATAATTGTTAAAACTGCTTTGTGAAAATTATTATTAATAATGTTTGTTAAATCTGGCTTTGTGCAAAAGAACCATATTAAGCCATCTTTGGAAGGCCTTGCATCCTGCATATTTCCTAGACTTGCTGAGTACGTTTGTACTCATATGCTACAATAAATTCTTTCGTTAGAAGGTTTCCAAGATGCCACGAACGATGGTGAGTTCTACGATGTGGAGTACGATGAAGACAATCTAGAGAGCTAGGCGCACGTTTCTTTTCAGTCGACTGCTTGTGGAGTTTATTGGCTTTACCATTTTGCTTCTTATTTCTGCTGCTGTAAACTTAAGGTCATGTGACCTGGTTTTGTAATAATGGCTTTTCGACCTGTACTCAGTATTTATCATTTTAATTCGTGCTTTTCGGTTATGATTCATCACTGTGAACTGTGTGTACTAGCGTTGATCTGGGACTAGTACAGAAATACACAGGGGATTCTGGATAGCAAATCAGGGGTCCCACATTTATACTGGGAGATAAACTCAAGAATTCAATGCAGGTATGCATATATTTTATCCTGAGTATTTTATCTTCAATTTTTTTGATTTTAGATAATTTATTCTCAACCCCTAGGCAACTGCCCTAATCCCTCCTGAGGATCAGAATGTGACTTCCCAGGTGGGTGCTGAAGCTGACCCACTGGCCGTCCCAACGACGATCAGTGAGGAAAATGTTTTGGCCCTGACCATAGAGGTTGCTCCGACCAGTGGGCAAGCAACCCCACGTAATACTGATGGTGAAAATTCTTGGACCGTTGGGGGTGAGCCACTGGTCAGTCAAGATCCATCAACTACGGAGGAGGTCGACATTTCTCCAGCGGCAATAAACCGAGGTGGTCGGGACGACCACAACTATTGAAGAGGAGGCTTCTGCTAGTAAGGATATCGAGGAACTCCCTCCTGCAGAGAAGACATTGATCGCTTCGACCAGTGGGGTGTACCGCCTGAAAGGGCAATTATCCGACCAGTGGACCTACCACTGGCCTCTTCCTCTAGTCAGCTTGACCAGAGAGATTTCAAGCATTTTGACAATTTGCAGGCAAAGGTATTTATCTTTATTTCTATTTTTCAAGAAAGATAACTCTTATCTCATTTACTTTTTTTTGCTTTTTTTATAGCATTCGCAAGAAAGTTCGACCTGTTAAATCAGCACGCGAAGGCTTTGGCGAAAGCTGAAGTGGAAAAAAAATAAAAAAGTAAGTATTAGCGTTTACTATTATTTTTCCTTTCTTCTAACTTATCTATTTTGTTGTGACACATCTGCCTTGATACAGACAAGAACAAATAAATAAATTAGAGAATGAACTCCTCTTGGCTCAAAATACCGCCAAGGGGTATAAATTTGACCTTATTGCCACAAAGAGGTATTATAAGGATAAAACTGCTAGACTCTATGAGGCCTTTAAGAGGAATGAAGAAAAACTTCAAAGTCTCTCCGAGGAGTATAAGAATATTCTTTAGGCAAAGAAGTCTGAGATAGCAGGTAAAACAAAATCTTTGACTTATTTTTTATACTCAATTTTATCTGATAAAACTGAATTTATGAAGTCAATCTTTGTACACTTAAAAAAGGCCAACAAGTCTCAATTTTTCGTTTGGGAAGAAGAAAGAAAAAAGGCTGAAGAACAGAGGTCGATACTAAAAGATGAAATGGAAAGACTCACTGACCAGCTAAAAATCTTCACCAAAGACTTGGCCACAGTTCATACAGGTAGGATCTCTACCCTAAACTTTATTCTTGAATAGCTTTAGAAGATTGTGATGGATTTAAAGGGAAAAAATATAACTTATAAATCCGCTGTTTGAGGAATTGATTGAGGGAGTAAATGATCAGATGAAGATCATCCAGAAGCAAATCTCCCTCATGGCGTAGACCATGAAAAATGTACTTCAAGTTTCGATTGCTTCCCAAGTAGGTACCCTCTTGGTCAAGTTGAGGTATTTCTACAAGGATGTAATCGAACTAGAAAAACTTGCGCCCTACCTGAAGCTTAGCACTCAAGAAGAGATTAATAGGAAACGTGCAGAAGTAGCTTTGAGACATACATGAGCAATGTAAATATCACATATAAACAGAATGTATAACTTTATTGAAAAGAATGAAAAAATCTCTTTTTGTGTCAAATTCTACTTTATGTGTATTTTTGTACATATTTTTCTGAGTATATCACTCACTAGCCCCCAACTGTTTGTGTACTGAACAACGATGTGTTCGGAATACAAAAAGTTTTATGAATGTCGATCAACTCCTTCACGCAGCAGATCGGAGATAATGTCTTGCTAATGAGTTTCAATGCAGTAAGAACTGGCTTACAAGAAAAGTCTCTATTAGATGTTATCTCACAATCTGACTAGCAACCTCGTATGTTGTGCTTAGAGTGGTTGGTCAAAAAATGGCTTTTGTGACTTTCTAGAGGATTATCAGAATAGACACAAAATGTAGAAAAATGACAACTAAAGAAATGATATATGTAAATGGAAAAAGGTGCTTATTTACACATAGAACCTGCGAAGATGCTGGATATTCTAAGCATTGGATAGAACTCTTCCATCTTCCATAGCAAGCTGAACAGAACCTGGTCGCATAATTGATAATACAGTAAAAAGTTCCTTCCCATTTAGGAGATAACTTATTCAAGTTAGACTGATTCTGGATACGCCTTAGAACCAAGTCTCCTACGTTTAATGTACGTGGTTGTACTCTTTTATTATAATATCTGTTTAGGCCTTGCAGATAGGCCGCTAACCTGATCAATGCTCGGTCTCGATTTTCTTCTAAAAGACTGATGTCGTCTTCGCGTTGTTCTTGTTGATAAACCTGTTCATAGAGAGATGCCCGTGTTTATCCTAAATGAATTTCACTTGGCAACTGTCGACTTTTGTAGTCGGCAATAAATTTATGGGGTAGGCGCTAGATCTCAAACTCGAAGGTCACACAAGACAAGGGGTTTAGACAGGTTCAGGCTCTCGCGGAGGAGATAATACCCTAATCTGTGTCTTTGGGATTATGCAGATCTCTTGGATCTAAGATTGCTCAAAGCGCAATATGCTCTGGGCGATATGAGGTGTGCTATGCTCTATGGCTTGATCGCTCTATGCTTGGATGATCGGATCCCTATGTTGTTGCCCGCCCTCTCCCTTATATAGCGGGGGTGGGGCGGCTTACAGAGTCCTGATCGGTTTGGAGATTCCGATCGGTTACAAGATTCTAGTCAATTAATAGGATAGAGTTTACATCTTTATCTACCCTATTAACGACTCGGATTACAACCGTATCTATCATATCTAAATATAAGTTCAACTTCCTTTAGGATATGTCCCCTTGCGCACGGCAATGGGGCCTCGACGCGGGAGTATCTTCCGGCCTCCTCTTGGGCTTGTCATGAGGGTACCCGGTTCTTATATTCCACAAGAGCCCCGAGTCCTTTGCGATCGAGTTGCCGCCTTCCCGGTTGCAGCCCAACCGAGTCATGCTTCACGCCGAGTGCTTCCAGCTTGATGCGACTTCGACTAGTTTTCCTTACACCGAGTGTGCCTGTTGTAGGCAAAGAGATCGTGAAGGACTCAATAGAGCTCCACGTTAAACTTTCCGAGTGGTTCCTAGCCCTATTATTGGAATTCGCGATCGGCTCATCTTGGGACATATCAGTATCCCAAACGATATGCGTAAGTCAAAACGCTTTTCCGCCGAGGCAAAATTCAGCGCCACTCCTTTAAATTCATTCATCGCCGAAGTTGCCGATGTCGCCGTTGAAGCGTTGGCTCACACACACATCGCATCCAAATTTAGTAGCCCCAAATCATGTATATGCGTAACTTAGGCAATGTAAAAACAATTCACTCGGATGTGATGTCCGATTGGTGTATATATAATTTTAGAGTTTTTACTCTTTTTCCTTATTGATTTTGAATTCATCCGAGTGGTTTGACTCTTTTGTTTAAGCACTCTGCCCGACTAGTCTAGCCCCGAGCGTTGGGAGTCGGCTCATGGCTCTTTTCCTGTGCACGTGTTTTGGGTGACTAAAGTTCGCTCATGGGGTCGAGCTTCACAATTTGGAGTTATCACACTCGGATTCACTCGCAATCGTTAAGCAAAAGAAGAAAGATACAACTCAAAAGATGTGCGCATGCGCACGCTTATTAGGTAGCCCCGACTTCATCGCTTAGTTGTGGGTCAACTAAGTAGCAAGTCGAAAGTCAACAATTTTATTTATAATGACATAATTGAGTAAAAAGCGACTTAGCTGCTTTATGCTCCATATGTTGCTGACGATCATGCCATCTTTGCTCGTGGCGCAGGCGTAGGCTTGTAGATGAGCTGTAGGTGGCGCTCGAGGCGCAGGCATGGCTCGTGGCCGTGCCGAAAGTGGCGCTAGGGCGCGGGCGTAGGCTCGTGGCCGTGCTGAAGGAGGCGCTCGGGGCGCAGGCGTAGGCTCGTGGCCGTCGCCGAAGGTGGCGCCGGCGCATGCGTGGCTCATGGCCGTCGCGAAGGTGGCGCCGGGCGCAGCGTGGCTCAGCCGTCGCCGAAGTGGCGCCGGGCGCAGCGAGGCTCGTGGCGCTTCGAAGCGCTTCGAAGCGCGGCGTGGCTCAAGCCGTCGCCGGTGGCGCTAGGGCGCAGCGTGGCTCTGGCCGTCGCCGAAGTGGCGCTCGGGGCGCAGGCGTGGCTCATGGCCGTGCCGAAAGTGGCGCTCGGGGCGCAGGCGTAGGCTCGTGGCCGTGCCGAAGGTGGAGCTCGGGGCGCAGGCATGGCTCATGGCCGTGCCGAAAGTGGCGCTCAGGGCGCGGGCGTAGGCTCGTGGTCGTGCCGAAAGCCGTGTGGGAGCGCGAGTGCGCTTCACCTACCGGATTTTCCTGATTTCGCTAAATTGTGGCCGCCATCACCATGGCCTTGATCTGGGCCACGATCGAGGCCGCCGGGTTATCCGATGCAATCATCGGGTCCAGTTTGTCGAGAAGCGTCTTGGAGGCGACGACGTTCTGCATTGGCGTGCGAAAAACGGCTTGATCTCCCAACCTGGATTGCAGGAGGTCCTCGCGGACATTGCGGCCGCGAGATCGAAGCGATCGCACCTGCACCTCCTTACCCTTACGAAGACGATCTTCCCCCGCAGCTTCCTATTCTTCTTGTTGGCGTTGGAGATCGGTCTTCTGCTCTTCTATCGTGAAGATGCCACGAAGATCGCAGCAATTCCTCGCGACGCCGACTGGTTTGCCGGCCAAGTCAAAGTGACATACCTGAGATGGGTTGGCCTGATCTTTACCAGATCGGATCTGGTTTTGGACCGCATGATAAGCTCTCCGCGCATTCGCGACGAAGTCCGTGCTCGCGGAGGCCTGGCCGGAGATGAAGGTGGCGACGAATCCACCGATTGCTGCCATCGAGTCTGTGGGAAAAGATTATAGCGCTTCCCCTACCTGGCGCGCCAACTGTCGACTTTTGTAGTCGGCAATGAATTTATGGGGTAGGCGCTAGATCTCAAACTCGAAGGTCACACAAGACAAGGGGTTTAGACAGGTTCAGGCTCTCGCGGAGGAGATAATACCCTAATCCTGTGTCTTTGGGATTATGCGAGATCTCTTGGATCTAAGATTGCTCAAAGCGCAATATGCTCGGGCGATATGAGGTGTGCTATGCTCTATGGCTTGATCGCTCTATGCTTGGATGATCGGATCCCTATGTTGTTGCCCGCCTCTCCCTTATATAGCGGGGTGGGCGCTTACGAGTCCCGATCGGTTTGGAGATTTCGATCGTTACAGATTCTAGTCGCTTAATAGGATAGAGTTTACATCTTTATCTACCCTATTAATGACTCGGATTACAACCGTATTTATCATATCTAAATATAAGTTCAACTTCCTTTAGGATATGTCCTCATGCGCACATAGCAGGCCTCGACGCGGGAGTATCTTCCGGCCTCCTCTTGGGCTTGTCATGAGGGTACCCAGGTTCTTATATTCCACAGCAACACTGCTTCTGCTCTGTAGACCAGTTGAAAAGGAGTTTCTCCTGTTGCTTTACTGGTCGTTGTTCTAATGGCCCAGAGCACAGAGTAGAGGTTGTCCACCCAAGCCCCCGAGCGTTTAGTAAGACGATCAAACACTCTTTTCTTTATGCCTTGCATAATCTGGCCATTAGCTCTTTCAAATACTCCATTACTCTAGGATGCGCGACTGAAGCGAAGGAAAATTTTGTGCCTATTTCATCACCATAATCTTGAAACAGATCACTAATGAATTGTGATCCATTATCTGTAATTAGTCTACTAGGTACTCCAAATCTAGTGACTATATTTTTCACAAAGAATTTTTTCGCAGCTTGAGCTGTAATAGATACTACGGGCTCAGCTTCGATCTATTTTATGAATGTGTCAATTACAACAAATAAAAATTTGAATTCATTAGTTACTCTTGGCAAAGGTCCTACTATATCAATTCCACATGTCGAAAATAACCATGACAAAGGTATTACTTGCAGTTGATTAGCAGGTAAATGTACTTGATGAGCATGGAATTGACATTGCTCACAAGTTTTTACAAGATGCATGGCATCCTGCGAAGCCGTTGGCCAATAAAATCCTTGTCGGAAAGCTTTACCGACCAATGCTCTGTACGAAGCATGTTCTCCACACAAGCCCCCATGTATCTCATTTAACAATGTTTGCCCCTGTTCTTCGGTTATACATCGCATGAGAACACCATGTGTGCCCTTTCTATACAGGGTATTATCGAGAATTTTATACATTCGCGCCTTTCGAATTAATCTGTCTTTTTCGTGAATATCCTTAGGCAGTGTCCCATTTTTTAGATAGGCTTTAAATGGTTTAGCCCAATCGGAATCTTGCTCAAGGACTCCGACCTCAATACTAGTTGGGGATTGTTCTATGGATGTTGCTATAGAAGGTTTAGACAGATATTCAAGAAATACACCTGTTGGAGCAGGTGATCGTGAGGAACCCAATTTTGATAACTGGTCCGCTAAGATATTATCTTTTCGCGGTATATATTGGACATCGAAATGACTAAAGTATTTTTCCAATTTTCTCACTTCATCCAAGTAGTGAGCCATTACCTCATCGAGCGTCCTGTATTCCTTGCTAACCTGGTTTACATCTAGTTGTGAATTGCCCACCGCAAGTAGCTGACGGACTCCAAGAGATTTTGCTGCTCGGAGCCTGGCTAGAAGACTTTTATACTCTGCTACATTATTGATAGCAGGGAAATGCATCTGGATTACATACTGTAGTTTATTAAGGTTGACTGTTTGTCCATTCAGCGATGAAGTCTGCCAAAATTTAGGACTTTATTGCTGTTCGAGTTACGAAATGGATGTTAAATGACCCAAGTTCAACTGGCCACTTAGCAATCCGACCAGTTGCTTCTTGATTATATAAAATATTTTCCAAGGCAAAAGATGATGGTATTGTAATCTGATGTGATTGGAAATAATGTCTTAATTTTTGAGAAGCCATTAATAGAGCATAAAGTAAATTTTGAACTGAGGGTATCGCTCCTTAGGTCCATGTAAGACTTCGCTTACATAATAAACAGGTTTTTGAATTTGATCTCGTTCAATGATTAACACAACACTTACCACACTGTGGGAAGCTGCTAGGTATGCCAACAAAGGCTCTCCAGGGCTGGGTGAAACCAGAGTGGGCAGGCTTTGCAAATAAGTTTTTGTGTCGTTAAAGGTTTTATCTGCTTTATCCGACCAGTGAAATTTGTCATGTTTTCGAATCACCTTAAAGAAAGGCAATCCACGTTCCCCTGATCTTGAAATAAAGCAACTAAGAGCAGCCATTCGATCAGTTAAACCTTGAACCTCCTTTAATGTAGAAGGTGGTCTGAAGGATTCAATAGCCTCGATCTTTTTAGGGTTTACTTCGATACCCCACGAACAGACAAGGAAACCAAGAAACTTTCCAGAAGAAATACCAAAAATACACTTTTCTGGAGTGAGCTTAATTTTGTGTTTATTCAAATGATTGAAGTTTCAGCCAAATTTGACAAATGATTAGAGCTAAATTTGCTCTTTACAATGAGATCATCAACATAAGCCTCGATATTATGCCCTATCTGACTATAAAAAGTCTTCTGCATAAGTTGCTGATATGTGGCTCTAGAATTTTTCTACCCAAAATGGCATCTTTCTGTACCAGTAGACACCGAACGGGGTTATGAATGAAGTCTTCTCTTCATCTTCACTTGCCATGCTTATTTGATGATAACCTGTGTATGCATCCAGGAAACTCATCAATTCACAGCCCGTTGTAGAATCTACCAATTGGTCGATCCTAGGCAAAGGAAAATAATCTTTTGGACTAACTTTATTCAAACTGGTAAAATCAATGCACATGCGCCATTTACCGTTTGCTTTCTTGACAATGACTGGATTCGCAAACCAATCAGGATGATCAACCTCACAAATGAAACCGGCCTCCAAGAGTTTATCCAACTCTTGTCGGAGGACTTCTTGCCGATCAGGAGCGAATCGTCGTAGCTTCTGCTTCATTGGTCGTTTGCTAGGCCGAATGGCTAACTTGTGCTCTATCATTTCCCTTGGGACTCCAGGCACGTCGAATGGTTTCCACGCAAACACATCTGCATTAGCCCGAAGAAAAGCGACGAGCGCGTCTTCCTATTTGGCATCCATTGATGATCCTATCCGAACAAGTTTTGACTGGTCGGTAGGATCAATGGGAACTTCCCTTATTTGTTCATTGGGCTGGGGAACTGCCTTCAGCCTCTCTGTCTTGCTAGATTTGCTTTTATCTTCTGCATCATTAGCATCACCTAATGGTAATTGATCAACAATTTCGAGCGATTTGCGATCACAATTAAGTGCCGTAAGTTGGTTACCTTGCACAGTAATCACGCCTTTAGGACCAGGAATTTTTAAACTCTGGTAGGCGTGATGAGTTGATACCAAAAATTTGGTAGTGATGGTCTACCCAAAATAGCATTATATGCTGACTCGAAATCAACAATCCCAAATGAAATCAATTCCGTTCTAAAATTGTCACCATTTCCAAAGGTGACAGGTAATACAATCTGTATCACTGGAGTTATAGAAGGACCAGGTACAATCCCAAAAAAGGGATCGTAACAAGCCTTATTTTTGAACGAGGGATTTGCATCTCATCTAAAGTATGAATAAAAAGCAGATCCAGAGAACTTTCCCCATCAATTAAAACAATTCCAACTTTGCAATTGCTAATAGCAGGAGAAACTACTAATGAGAGCTTTCCGGGAACTGACGTACCTTTTGGGCAATCCTGCCTGTTGAAGGTGAGATCGATTTCTGACCACTTGGGGTATTCTGGCTTTCCAACCCGGCTATCGATATTGTTCACCTCCCTCCTGCAGTTTTAAGTTACCTTTTTGAGGAGTATGCAGATGATGTAAGATCGAGGATGCCGATTAGAGGGGGGTGAATAGGCGGCTATAAAAATTACTTCTACGATAACTTAAATTCTCGCCTAAGTACTCTTATGTCAAAACCTAAATGATAAAGATGCGAAAACGATAAACTATGGTTTTAACAAATTAAAGCCTAAATCAACTAGGCTTATTAAGTGCACTAACTAATTATGTCTCTAACAATAAATTGCAATCCTAAAGACAAACAAGCAATTTAATTCTAAGAATGTAAATTGCAACAATGTAAATAGAGAATTGAAAGCATGCACAAGGGGATACGATACTTTTTATCGTGGTGTTCGGAGACTTGCCGGTCTCCCCTAATCCACATTGAGGTAAGCCCAAACGAATTGGATCGGCTCCACGAATTAAGCCAAGCACCTCGAATTCACTAGCGGTAGCTCTTTCCCTCTCCGGATAGGTGAGCTTCAACCTTCACAACTTACCGGGCCTTCTCACAACCTTCTTGAGAAGATCACCGGACCACGACGCCTCCACGCCGTCTAGGTGTCAGCAAACACCAAGAGTAATAGGTCAAGCCCCTTGCTTGATCCTCACTAAGTGCAACACATGCACAAGGATGCTCAATACTTCTCTAGATGCAACACATGCATCTAGAGGCCTTCTCTCCTTGCTCACAAGGTGAAACACATGCACAATGTAGAGGAGAGGCTCACACTAGCTCAAGAGAATGCAAATCAACACTAAAGAGATTCTACACATTAAACTCTAGCTCAAGAAGCTTCTCAAATTACTCAAATATTGTTCTAGGAGCTCTTGAGGTTTTGCTCTCACAAGAATACCTCAAATGGGTGCTAGAGCAACTGCAAAATCCTCCTAGCTCGACCTCTTTTATAGCCTCTCAAGAAAACTAGCCTTTGGGGGCAAAATACCAAAAAATCAGTAATTTCCGGTACTACCACCATGTAAAGGGCGATAGTACCGGCCTCAACCCCAACGGATAGTTTTGTCACTTAATACACTGAAAATAGCCGTTGCTACAATACCCCCGGTACTACCGCCATGTAAATCCCGGTAGTACCAACATTTTTCGCCCCAAAAACTGAAAAACACGGTTCTGGAAAATAACTACCAGCCTTCTGGAGTGGTAGTACCGCTGGGGCAGTACTACCGCCATGTAAATTCGGTAGTACCGAAAATCGGTACTACCACTATGTAAATCGCGGTAGTACCACTGTTTCAGCAAGTAAAACAGTCATAACTTTTTACTCCAAACTCCGATTTAGGTGATCTTGGGCTCTATGCAAAGCTTATCAAGAGGGCTACAATCTCCATCCATTTTCTAGACTTAAGCAACCATAGATATTTTTAAATATCACCAAAAAAAACTCTAATGATCACATTCTCGGGAGAATATGTACCGATAACTAAATAGCGGTACTACCGTACTAGCGGTAGTACCGGCCTTTGAACCACGGTAGTGCCAGAATTCAAACTCAGAAAAACACACTTCTGTAAAATAACTACCGCACAAGTGCCATGGTACTACCGGACCTGCGGTTGTACCGGCTTTAACACAACGGTAGTGCCGGTCTGAGGAGTTTTCCAAGAAACACATTCTCTAGAAAATAACTACCATACTCAAGAGCGGTACTACTGGACTTTGGTAGTACCGGCCTCACCACGGCGGTAGTGCCGGTCATATATCAAAAGCAGGATTTCATACCAAAATCTTATTTTCAAATTTCAACCAAAAACCAACAAGATCAATTCTTGAGCCATGTGATGATCAACGAATGATCACGACACTTTGCAAAACACATTTGCAAATGCTACACATTCTCCAAGATCAAATGCATGAATACAATATTTTGCAAAACACATTTGCAAAACAACATCAAGCATGAGCTATGACTATTTGCAAAACACATTCGCAAATATTCGCTACATTCAAAAACCACATAAGCCAAATTACATGAGATATCTCCCTTTTGCAACACATGCAAATTCATAGCTCAATATAAAAACCAAATCGATTAAGATTCAATAAGAAGCAAGTATGAGCTCCCTTATTTGCAATACATGCAAATACTTAGATCATGCAAAAACCAAATAAGAGAGTGAGCTAGAGTGAACCGGATTGAGTTCATCAACACATGATGAAACTCAAGCTAAATGACTCAACCCCTCTTAATAGTACGGCAACCTATACTAGCAACCCGGTCTCCCATCCAAACACCAAGACCGGTAAAAGACTAGGAACACATCCTTAGCTCTAGCTAGTTATACCTTTGCCTCTAGCAATCCCACTTGGAGCTTTTTATGATTCCCATTATCTTCTCTCCAGGCCGGGTCCTCTCTTCTTGTTCATCAACACATGATGAATTCCCTCTCTTCTTCTTCACTTCGGGATAACCTCTTAAAGCTCATCAACACATGATGACTTCTTCTTCCCGATTCTTTATTTTCTTGAACTCAACCTACTTCACAACTCATGGAAGATTGTTAGTCCAACAAACACGGTTATCTCAATCATCACTTGCACTCCATCAACACATAATGGAAGCCCCAAAGATCAATTGAGCACAACCCAAATCAATTTGAATGATTAATTGTGTCTTAAGTACTTTGATGCAACTGATGCTTCATTACACTCAAGAACTTTTCGTTTGTCCTTAATCAACAAAGAATACTACCAACACATGATGAAGCATTCTTTGATTGATTAAAGGACAACCGAACTCAATTTAAATTTCATTTAAATTGATATGAGTATATATAACTACACAAGTTTCATATACTCAATTTGATGGAAAGTAATGATCCAAATATTATATGAAGTGGTGGAAAGGGATCGATACATTTTAATCCATCAATTATAGAATAAACTCCATTGAATATGTGCATATAAATAATTAAACTTTGGAATCAATATGCACATAATCATTCTTATATAGCATTTGAGTTTATCCTATATTAACCTGAGTATACTTGCAACTACACAAGTTATATATACTCAAAAGGTTGTTTCAAAGTCTTGATCCTTTATATTATTTGTCAAGAAGACATAAATTAATACTATTTAAACATTAAGTTAAATTATGAACTCCCCCTAGATGTATGCGTTCATGTCATGTATGAAATTTGAAATATAATACACATCTTAAATATATAATCAATAGAAGAGTTCACCCTTTTACTTCAATCCTAAGTATGCATTAAGATAATAGAGTGACAAAAGGCTCAAAGAAATTTTACTTTTATGCTTGATGGCAATAAGGGCGTGAGAAATCCGATAGGATTTACCCCCTTTATAAAGCCTAATAAGTGTCAGTTTTGGACACCGATTCAGTTTCCAAGAAAAAGTAAGCTACCTTTCTAATAAATGGTAACTGACACTAGATTGATGTTCTTGAAATGCCTTTTTGAAGAAATCAAGAAATCTCATTAAAAGAAACTAACATTTTCCTCAATTTTTCCAGATATTTGAGCCCCTCACCACCTTCTCCTGGTCATATCCTTCATCATGGAAGAAATAAGGGAGGGTGATGAGAAGCTCAAACAACTAAAAAAAGTTTGAAATTAATCTATTCTTCGGAAGTCTGAAAGTGTGAAGGAATCAAATATTATCCTTAAAACTCCTTTAGATATTTCAACTCCCCGTCATCTCCTCTTGATCATACCCCTTATCATATTTAATGAAGGAGAAATAAAGGAAGAGGAAGATGATGAGAAGCTGAAACAACTAAAGAGTTTTGAAATCGATTTCTTCTTGATTTAGAAGGAGGCCATCGTCCCCTTTTTATACCTCACGCATTAAAAATGACCAAGCGACGGTTCAGTTACCAAGAGAATCACAAGGATCTCCTATTTATCAGCGCCTAAACCGGTCAAATAATTGGCTCATAAACCCATAAAGTCATAGAAGACGAAAAGCCTTGAATAATAAACTTTTATTTCTCAAGACTTGGGGGCTAGCTGATGAGGATTAAAGGCCTATCTTTCAATTAGGTTCTTTAAAATAATTCGTGACTATGTGCTGGTAATGGGCCTATGAAATATAAAACCCATAATACATTAAATAAAACCCATCTATATCCGAATGGTTAGGTCTCCGATCAATTCAATTAAAGATGGCCAAAACCTAGTTTCACACTGGTCGTCGCCAACCAGCGAAATGGCCACCCCGATCAGTTAACTTCGGGCTAGCTGACGAGGATTAAAATCCTGTCTTTTAATTAGGTTCTCTAAAATAATTCGTGACTATGTGTTGGTAATGGGCCTGTGAAATATAAAGCCCATAATACATTAAATAAAATCCATCTTTATCCGAACGGTTAGCTTTTCGACCAGTTCAGTCAAAGATGGTCAAAACCTAGCTTTACATTAGTCGTCGCCGACCAGCGAAATGACCACCCCGACCAGTGAACTTGTCAGGGACAAGCGGTTTTCCTCGCACATGTCTTCGTGAGGACAGTTGTTTGACAGGTATACATAACTACCCGGAAGTTATCTCTGGAAAATGCATCGTTAGGCGGGAAGACTTCTCCCAGATACACAACGCTCTTTTGGAGAATAACTGCCGCCTCTTCATCAAGGATAAATAGGGGGCCGATCCACGTTGTTTGGAGGACAATTCTGATTCGGAATCTTGAATTTGGAAGCATTTGTAATCTATGATTAGCATCCTACAATCATTTAGATCATCTTGTAATATGTATACTTTGTCAAAGCTTCTTTGCTAACAAAGAAGCAATCCCCATTGTCTTTGTTTTGATCTCTAGGAGGCCACAATTTGTATTTTTTGTAAGTTCGATTAAGGGACCCAAGGTCTTGAACATTGACACTGGACCTAAACGTGCATGTAGTGCCCTGCAGTGCCTTGGGATGTGCCATGCCAGCCCAGCACTGTATGTGCCGTGTCGTGTCGGCACGTCGGGCCAAGGCTATGACCCAAGCACGACTCGCCCTCTTGGGCCATGCCGTAAATGGGTCGTTCCATGCCGAGGAGTCTCCACAGTCCCGTGCTTTAGATCGGTCTAGATGGCACGATCCATTTAACCATCCCTAGGAAACTACCGTCGTGGCACGGAAACTAAACCCATCACACATGTGAATGCTTGCATGCAGAGTCATGGCATGCTTAGAGGTGGGCACTCGGGCCAGGCTTTTTTGGGCTGGCCCGAGGTATAGCGACACAGCCCGGTCCAAAGCACAGCACGACACTGTAGCACGGGCCGTGCCGGGCCAATGACTTAGGGTATGAGGAAGAAGCCTAGCATGAAGGCCATCGACCCACAGAGCATGAGTGCTATGGACACACCCAGCAGTATGGACATCACCCCGTCGCCGACACCTGAGAGAGACAAGCAAGAGGGGAGAGAGAGAGAGCTGAGAGAAATTGAGAGACACTGTTTCTCTCAATCTCTCTCAATTCTCTCTCACCCGTGTCTCTCAATCTCTCTTGCTTGTCTCCCTCACTCTCTTTCTCGCCCATTGCCCCCTCTCGTACCCGTGTTCAACACATCCCCTCGCTCTGTGTAACTGTTCAAGAATAAATAAATTTTAGTTCTTTTTTTCATAATATTTGTGTCCACCGTCTCAACTCCATGCGCCTCTGACTCTTTTCCTCTCGTCGCAATAGTGCAAATGGGTCGAGCCTGAGCCGGCAAGGCACGAAGTGCGAATGGGCCGTGCCTGGGCTTGTCGAAGGCGAGCCAGACTGGTACGGCATGACAGGCTGTCACGGCCTGGCATGGTTCAGACACGAAGCACGATGAACCTATCGTATCTCCAAATAATGTGGTTGGCATTTGGCAGTCGGCCTAAACTCGGCAGCAGCATATTCAAGCTATTTTCAGCTAAGCAGCTCGTGCTAAATGTGGACAATGGTACCTGAAAAGTGATTTTTTTAAATAATACATTTTTTAATTCAAATTGCAAAAATATACCACGAAATCAAAATATTGCAAAAATATACCCTTGTCGCCCTACCATAGGGCGACAGGCTGACTAGGCAGTGAGGTGGACAGAGTACTCGCGCATTGATTTGGCGACAGGATAAGTCGCCCAACAGTAGCGCGACACCTGTACAAGTCGCCCAACAGTAGGGCGACAACTAACAAGTCGCCCAATGGTAGGGCGACATGGGAGAAAATTTACAAATTTTTTAAAAAATGAGAGACTTTAAAAAAAATATTTGGATAAACAGATTTAGGATTCAAGTAAAATATTTTTAGGCTCTAGAGAAATTTTAAATAATTTTCAAAATTCAAGGGGAACAAGTAGAGTGTGTGTTTTTTAGCCTTTTCGACGGTCCGTAAAATATCATGTCTAAACGGTATTTTTATGAATAGTGGACCATATTTGATCTTTGATATATGCACTACCATATGAAGGAGAAATATGTAATTTATACCTTGCTTTCCATCTAATTTCCACTAGTGCAATAACCCTAAGTATTATAGTCGGCAACAACTCATGTCATGTTTTTTAGCCTTTTCAGCGGCCTGTAAAATATCATGTCTAAACGGAATTTTTATGAATAGTGGACCACATTTGATCTTTGATATATGCACTACCATAACAACTCATGTTATGAATAGTTCCTACGAAGCACTTAAATTATTTGTTGAACATACATAAGGGCACATACACCGAAGTTCAGATGATAAAATAAGCAATAGATTAGATTATATTACAAGGGTATTACAACAGTGACGAAATTGCTTGATGAACTAACTAACGAAAGCACTGTTTGTCATGGTGGAACAAATGATCGTTCCGCCTATCTGGGTACAGCCAGAATGATGTCCTACATTTTCTGCATAGTACCTGACCCGTGTAAATTTTGAGATTTACACTCGGACACCGCTCAATCCCTACTATGAAAGAACTCCATGGGGATCCGCAGTGCTCCCAGCTGTCGCCGAATGGGTGGCCTATGCCATACGTCTTGGGTGTATAAGACAGAATTTTTTGGTCATTTTATGTGGATTTCTGCCCTCCCATATGGGCATGTCATCCCGATTCCCAGCGTCCCCTATGTTAATACCACCCGGGTTCCCGGATGGTCTGCGTAACGCATTAAGGATTTGTTGCATGGTGCGGACCTCGACCGACTGCTTCCCCTTGTCCCTTCCTCTTCGAGAGGAGGTACCCTCTTGCACCTCTGTTGCATTGGCCGTTGGCGGAGACTTGCCGAGACGCCTGCTCTGTTTCGGCTCGCACTCCACTATATGGTGCAGGAGGTGTGTGTTGGGCTTATCCTTGTACAACCGGAAGCGTGCCCTGCAGTCAATGCAGTATGCCCGTTGTGGTCGTTGAATAGTACCGTAGGCGTACTCGTGGTCTGGCTTTTCTAGGCGGTAGTAGCACCACGGAGAGGGTTGCTCCCCCCAGTTATCCCATATAGGAAGTTTGAGATGTGAGTGGTACGTCTCCGGGTCCACCCAGTTGAAGTAGCCGCACCATTCATCCTCGGTCAAGGGGCACCGGTAAAATCTCCGGTCCGCTAGATCATCGTGGCAGGTATCAACCACTACCTGTAGGCCGTGTTCGCAAAAGTCGGGGCTTTCGGGTGGCCCTTGAGGAGGTTTCTCCTTTGACTCGAGCAATTTCGCAGTTTTCTTTTCGAACTGCTGTATGCGATGAACTGGTTTAGAATTACTACTTTGTGAGTGAAACATGAGTATGTCGTATGAAACTCACCGATTGGTTGGCCCCTTGCCCACCGGCCCTGAACTCTGGTCGATCTAGAGCGGGGACATGTCCTGGCGGCCTCTCCCACCGGGTGAAGTTCTCGGGCGAAGTGGGGTAGGCGTCATGGTAGTTGTAGATAAATTCGTAGTCACGTCGTTCCGGCCCATCGATCCATTGGAAGAAACAACACCGGTCCTTCTGCTGAGAAAAGAAAGAACGATGCATGAAATGGTACTGTTACCCTGTATTGTATGGACACCAGTAGGTTTACCCGGCAAGAGCGGGCACAACAGTAGTGAGCGCGGGCGGCTGTCTCTCCGTGGGTAGATTGCATCATCTTCGCCGGAAGGTTGCACTCGCATTTGGATTGGGGCGACTCCGGCAGAACTGGGGCGTCAACGCTACTAGTATCCGGGTACTCGGGGCGAGATGACTTCTGCTTGCTGAAGAGGCGACGGTAGAACGACATCGTGCCCTAATTTGTGTAGATTTAGGCGGCGTGTATTCTTTGGTTTGGCGGTGTTGGATGTCTACCCTCGGCGGTTTTATAGTGGTGGTGAGGGTTACTCCACACAACTACAAAGACCGATGGGCCAAAGATCCGTGTGAAAAGCTGCACGACGTGTCACCCATCATCAAAGCTGCACGACAAGGCTGACAAAGCTGATGCATGTGACTTGTCTAATCGGCCTGACAAGGCTGACAAAGCTGATGCATGTGACTTGTTTAATCGGCCTGACAAGGCTGACAAAGCCGATGCATGTGATTTGTCTACTCGGCCTGACAAGGCTGCACGCCCGTGAGTAGGCTATTCGCTCTGAAAAGCTGCTGCACGCTAGTACTTCGTTATGCTTAAAAGCAGGGCTAATGTAACAAAGAATAACAATATTTCATAACCAAAAGTAAGAGGTTACTACCATAACAAAAATATATCGTATATAACTAAATACATAAGATGAAAAGTATGTCACAATGTAATAACTAAATACATAAGCAAAAATAACATAACAAACTACTGGTGCCCCCGTTTCTGGACGCCTCCTCGCGGCTGGGCAGGCCTCCTGCGAACCTGCCCCTGCGAGTAGGTGAACTGCACCGGTGCGTGGTGGGCCCTCTGTGGTCTAGCTGGAGGGTAGCGTCGCCCGCTGAGAAGACTGCGTCGGTGGTGGTGCTCCCTGCAACTGCGATGACCAGGCTCATCTGGATCAGCGAAGTATCCCTGCAACTGCAGTGTGCACACATGTTGGCGAGTTTTCACCGTCTCGATCTTCAAGTTCCGTAGGAACCACAGCCAACTCTCATAGTTCTCGCTTTCCACAAAGGCAAAGGCAACAGGCAGAATCTGGTTGTTTGCGTCGACGCCCACAGCTGTCATTATTTGTCCTTTGTATTTACCGGTCAGGAATGTGCCGTCCACACACAACAATGGACGGCAATGATAGAACGCCCTAATGCAAGCTCCGAATGCGAAAAAAACTCTCTTCAGATGCCTCTTGTTCGGCCACTTGCTTGACGGACAGTCCTGATAATCATAATAAGTACCATGATTTCTTCCCTGAATGCAACTGAGCAGTGCAGGCAGATTATGGTACGAGTCTTCAAAATTTTCAAATCTCATTTCGAAGGCCTTCTGCTCGCCCTCCATGCCTTCCCGTAGCTAATTGTGTTCTGATATCTATTCTCAATTGCTCGGATAATAGCACGGGGCTCAAAATTCAGGTTCTCAACTATCTCTGGGTACATGACACTCGCGATATACCTGGACGACAGGTTCCTGTGAGCCACCAGGGTTTCCTCAGTCATACAACTATGTTGTTCAACCTTCGAACATAGCCACTGGGTGCCCCATTTGGGCTTGTACGCGTGCACTCTCCAGGGGCACCCTTGCATCTCGCACACCACGTCGTAGCATGTTGGGGTGGACTTCTTAACCCTGAAAGTTCTTCTTAGTGATAAGGCCCAATCTTTGATAGCATCCCGTGACCGCTCTTTTGTGGGGTAAATGCTGTTAGGCCTCACCTCATTGTCGTTATACTGCCAAGGTGTATCGTTGCTTTCATTTACAACCAGGTTATTAAATTGATGCGTGCTCCAATCTTCTGGCACAAGCGGCTCAGCACCTTCATCTTCCTCATCCGAGTCATCGTCGTCTTCCACTTCTATTTGTTGATATTCAAGGTCTTCCTCTTCCAACTCTCACACCCTTAAAATTTCAAGTTGTTCAATTAGCACTACATTCTTAAAACTATGCGAAAAATATCTATGTTACTAAAAAAATTCATCTCTCTACTTCTATTTCTAAAAAACATCTACAGCCCTAAAAATATAGAAATGTGCACTTCGATCTCAAATTTAACTGCATGTAACCATCACTTGTAAGTTTAACTATATCTAAAATTTACACGAACTAACTATATTAATAAAAACATAACTACGTTTAACTAGGTCTAATCGTAACCTCTAAAATTTAATCCTACAATGATTTGTTGATAAATACTAGAGCGTTGCTACATCCGCTACAGGAATACAGCCCTAAACACTAAACAAATTGCTGTAAACAAAATAAACCCTAAGCACTACACAGATATTTAAAATAAACACAATATTTAGCTAAACACTATATTTAGATATATTTAAAACAAACACTACATTTAGGAATAAAGCCCTAAACAGTACACAAACTACTAAACCCTAAACATAATAAACACTATATTTAGCTAGATCTAACCCTAAACTATAACAAAATAAACGCTAAAATTTTTTACCTGCTGTCCGGCCCGGTGCTGCTCCTCCTCCCTTTCTTCTTCTTCCTCCCCTTTTTCTCCTTCTCTTCCTCCCTCTTTTCTTTCTCTTCTCCCTCTCTTTCTCTTTCTTCGGCCGAGGAATGGTCCCGGGGCGATGCGGCCGCGCGAATTTAAAGTGGGGTCCAGTCGCCCTCTGGTAGGGCGACATGGGCCCGCACTCGCTCTCGTCGCCCACTGGGAGATCGATTTAGTTATTGTCGCCCTCCCAAAGGGCAACATGGTCTCAGCTGGCACTAATCGCGTTTTCGGAGGGCGACAAGTGTCTTTATCACCGTACCAAAAAGCGACATCTCCCTGTCGCCCAACCAAAGGGCGACAGGAGTATATTTTTGCAATATTTTGATTTCGTGGTATATTTTTGCAATTTGATTAAAAGAATGTATTATTTTTAAAAAATCCATGAAGAGTTAGGCACAACCTATGGAGATCACTCCGCACTCCAGGTCTGTTGATACTTCGTAGTAAATAAATCTAGATCTGATCTATCAAACGTATATAAAGAGCTTTTTACGTACACTAATTTCAACATGAATTGATCATTCTTTTCGATCCAATGAATCAGATTAGCTAGTATTTAGTTATACTTCCTCGATAGCAAAGTAATAGAAATATCATACTCAAATCATGAGTAGATCTGATCTCTACTATCCATTACATGCTACTAGTATAGTATACTGTAAAATTTCTCTATATAAATACATGCAGATTTAACTGGGTACAAAGGACGCAAGTTCAAGTTCATTATTACTGATTCTATGAATACACGTACGGGGACAAAGAATTTTTACAGATCAAGAATGGCACGCCATCGGCTTTTCGTGATCAAACAACTCCCAGCACCTTCCTACCTACGGGTGAAACCATAAAAACCGCATTAAGTTTGAAGACTTTTTTATCTTTCATGAGAGATACTAAGCTATCCATTGAGCTAATGATACTAAAAGTTTAAAGGATAAAAATTCAAAAGGTATCGAGAGTTTAAAAATAATTTAGTAGTACCTCATAGTAGGGCTGTACGTACCTAACATTTTGGGGGGCCTGTGCTAAATTTAAAATTAAGCTATACATAATAAAAGTAAATTATCAAAATAATTATTTGATATTACAGATGTAGTACACTTTTTTTTCTTACAATACAAAGATTATGTGATACACGCACAAGGACAAAGAATTTTTACAGATCAAGAATGGCACGCCATTGGCTTTTCGTAACCAAACAACTCCCAGCAACTTACTGCCTACGGGTGAAACCATAAAAACCGCCATTAAGTTTGAAGAGTTTTTTATCATTAGTGAGAGGTACCAAGATATCTATTGAGCTAACGAGACTAAAAGTTTAAAAGATGAAAGTATCAAAATGTACGAAGAGTTTAAAAATAATTTTGGTAGTACCTCATAGCAGGGTTCTACTTGACATTTTGGGGCATGTGCTAAATTTAAAATTATGCCATGCACAATAAAAGTTAATTATCAAAATAATTATTTGATATTACAGCTGTAGTACACTTTTTCTTACAATACAAAAATTATGTGATACATCATGCTAAAAAAAAAATTCATATATGACCTTTACTTGGAAAGCACCATGCTTCTAGTATTATATGAAACAAAATCTTCAATTATCCTTGTAATTACTTTTTTTTCAAATTATATCAATTTCAACAGCTATTTTTAAGTCTATCCTAGTTCATATAGACCACAAAGTAGAACTTCAACTTCAATCTATAAAAGCTCTCTTTTTTTGCATGTCCAATAGTCACTAGAATCATCAACAAAATTCTATATGCAATTATTGCATTATAGAAATAATTTAACTGTTTCAAAAACTTTAAAATATCAACGGGGAACATGGATTTGCTTAGAATGAATTTTTACAATAATTTTTTTTAAATGAAGAGAATAAAAAGAACTACTTATCTATTAGTTCCTACTCTTACTAATATAAAGATTAATAAGAAGTAATAAAAAAATAGGCCCCTTAATTATGGGGCCCTGCTGCACATGCCTCATAGAGTCATAGTATCCTCCTAAAAGATAGTAAAAACTATTTTTTAAGTTTATATCATGTACCGTTCATAGATACCCTACATGGCTCATGGCTGCATCTGCACGTAGCCCTCAGACTTACGCTAAAAAAAGACGGCACCGCGCAGCTCGCCACGAATCAAGATCACGTAAAGGCGGCTGGAAGGGGGAGCTAGATGCGAGGATCCCACCAATCTCCATGAGGAGTTGAGGACACCAATCAGCAGGACCACATGGACATGCTCGCTTGCGTTCGCGCGGATTCCGTAGGCCAGACGTCCATTTCCGGTCAGTTCAGACGTCCCCTCCTGTCGCCTTGTTCATCTCACCAACCTCAACGGCTGCATGCACACAGGTCACTCACTAGGTCAGGTTGGTGTGTGCACTGTTGGGAGCTAGGTCGGCGATGAATGCGCGGCTTTGGTGCATCGGAGTAAGAAAATTCAGTAGGAAGTTTGGGAGGTACTTGTAACTGTTTTGTTCGATTCAGGTAACTGAGAAGTTTTGGCCATGGATCTTTCTTGAGAGGGAATTGATGGGCCTAAACTCATAAGAAGTTGTGTGCTGAATTTTCATGTTGAAGGTAAAGCCTTAATCCTTCAGTTTTAGAAGCTATGCAGCTTGTTTATTTGTTTGCTGCGAAAAGCCAGAGCAGAAGACGAACTGGAAACGAGGACTGCTAAACCACCCAAATTCTTTTTTTATTGATGCTTCGAATAAATAGTTTCTTCTGTACAATGGCTCTGAAGCAGAAAATAAGGATTAATCTAGACTCCCAAATTCTCCTCTCAATGTCCTCCTTTAATTTGCTCCTCCCTCAACTGCTGTTATCCTATAGCAACAGCTGCTGCTGCTTCTGTTGTTTCTGCACCTGAAGCCTCCCCTTCAGGAAACCCCTGCACACCTTCTTCCACAGATCCTTGTCGGGCTGCCGCACGTCGAAGCTCGCCTTCGCCATGTCCACCTGGCAGTCCTGGCAACAGACAGAAAGCCTCGATTCTTAAGATCACCCACAGCAAATACTAACACACACTGCAAATCGCATTTTGCACCTGAAGTCTGAACAAATCCAGCATTCGCTACTAAATTGAGAGTTTGGGGTGGAAGCATCGAGTCTAACCAGGATCAGGTTGTTCTGGAGAAGGCGGTCGGCGATGCTCATGAGGATGTCTTTGCTGTACTCCGGGTGGCCCTGGACGCCCATGGCGCGATCCCCGAGCCGGAACATCTCGACGCCGGTCTTGTCAGACCGGGCCAGCACCTCGGCGTGAGGAGGCAGCTCCCACACCTGCGTTGGTCGTCAAGTTCAGCATAATTAGTACTAAGATTCTGAAGCTTGAGCATGATGACACATGTAGTACTCGAGAAAGTGACATTACAGCTGAGCTAGGCCGTGGATTTGTACCTCGTCCTGGTGGAACTCGATGATGGGCATGTGAACGGGCAGCTTGAGGGGTGCGAAGAGCCTCGCTGCAGCGGCGGTGGGGTGGCTGCAGTTGACGCCGATGTCCCAGCCCTTGCTCGACCGGCCGGTCTTGCCGCCCAAAGCCCGGCACAGGATCTGCAGTAGGTGACATTTTGAGCCTGTGTTAGCCACTGGCAATGCCAAGATTAATTTGCAAAAATCAAACATTCCATACGCACACTGGTAAAAACCCCCTTTGCATTTTTCAGATTATGCTTCCAGTCAGGCCATCTTGCAGGCCAACAATTGACGCCATTTGGAATGGGAATAATTAAGCGGTAAGCTCTAAACGCGTTTCAACAGGCCGTCGATTTCTCGCCGTTGATTGGGGTCATTAACAATGACGGGGCCGGCGACACGTCACGTCCAGCTCGCTCCTCCATCCGTTTCCAACCGGAAGAAATCTGCAGAGCCAAGCGGAGGACGACACCAAACACACGCGCGCGCGTGCCACGGCATGATGCGAAACACTGACGCCATTTTCGGACACAAAACCGCGAGATCCAACCCAGCACCGTCGTTTTCATCGGGCACAAGCCTTCAACCAACAAGAATCATGGGATATCATATGCAATGTTCAGTTCTCTACTCTGATGTTCTTGAGAACAAAAATTCTAAATCCTGCATTAGATGTTCTTGAGAACAAAAATTCTAAATCGTTGCTTCCGCGAACATGCTCGCTCGCCTACTCAACGGCTGGGCTTTACGGCTCTGGGTGAAGCTTTTGACTTCGGCATGGTTTGCTTGCATCTGAAGTCTCTGGTGCTCATCCTAGGATTGCACTAACGATTAAATAACAGCGATTCAAGTTGGTAAGAGTCGAGGATTAACGCCATGAAGAACAACAAACCCGACTTGATCTTTTCTACTTCAAAAACAACTCGTCTCTTCGGACAAAAGCGAGGGACAGCGCTACAGCCACAAACTGGATGCGACAAACCCTCACTTCTCCTAAAAATCGATAGATCTGTATGGCTAAACGGCCAAACGCACTCTACTGAGTCTACTCCTACACCCATATCCACACCACCACACGCCGTACTTACACATAGATACGTCTCTAGCACATGTCTAATATACAATAAAGATGAGAACATTACGAACACGGACACACGTTTAGACCCCCGAACGAACGCAAAGTCCTCGGCCTCGCGCGGTACCGGTTCCCTCTGTTGCTTGCACGCACGACCGGTTTCAAACATGCTAGCCACACCAAAGACAGGCACGCCCACGCCCTTGGAGCGCTTGACGGTAGCACCGTTTCGAAAAGCGATCGTTCGGTCAGATCAGATGCATCACGCCATCTGTGCGCTCCCTCCCTAGACTAGAACATTCAAAACAAGCAACCTCTCCGGGAGCTCGACGATGCGATTCGCGCGCTGATTGAGGGGAAGGCGGCCGCAGGTGGGCCCACAGCGGCAGCAGCCGTACGGAGATCTTGACAGAAAGGGTAGGGCCTCGACCCCTGATCTAATCGGTGCAGCCACGTCAGCTCACGTGAATAGGCAGGCGCCGCACGGCCAGGCTGTCAGCCTTAAATCGGATCAGATTAGATTAGCGTAGTTTTAAGCAGCCACGTAACGAGGTGTAATGCGGTTGCGTACACAGAACTGCTCCCTGTAGCCGAATATGAGACTTATTTTAACTTTGCAAATATTAAGATTGCGATGAAGCTAAAAAAAAGTATAAGAGAAAAAATAATACCTCACTTAATTGTTTTAAAAGATAAAAAATAATACTTTATATGATTGTAATAAATAAATATATATGTTTAAGAGATAACAAATAAGGATATAGTAAATATGATTTGAAAGAATAAATAAAAATATAGTAAAAATATCTCGTGTTTCTGAACGGAGGGACTAATAGACTGGGGGGTGTATGTTAGTTCGTAACGTGACAGATCAGTGGGCCCCGCATGTACATGACAGGTGCGATGCGATGGCTAATCGGAGGTGCGAACTCCCGGGAATTTTCTGGTCACAACAGCTGCTCAGGGTGGAGCCCATGGACTCATGTCTCAGTATTAATTTATTATTAATTTTTAATTAAAATCGGAAGTTTATTATCAGTACTCCCCCTCTCCAAACGGTTTCAAAATACAGTGTTGATTACTAATTTTTATTATAATATATTTATAAAACTTAATAAAATTATAGTGTTATGAAAGTACCTTTCGAAACGAATTTACATATAATTTATATGTATTTAATTTAAATATTAAAAAAGATATTGATAGTTAAAGTTTTAAAAATTTAACTATATATATATTTAAAATGGCAACTATTTATGAAAATAACTTCTGCCTACATACGTTGATGTTTAGCACTCTTTTTGGTATTGAAAAATGGTCTCTCTAATTCTCTCTCTACCAAAAAACAATTACTACTCACTGCCACTGCCAACGATGACTCTGACAAGATGCAGGTTTATCCACATTTACCACGAACGTAAGAAGTACTGGTCGCATGCCGGCTATTTAACGCCTTTTCGGCTCCGGTTTATTTTTTTCCCACAATGCAGCTCGTTTCGTGTAAACGACGCACTATCTTTTTTTTTCCCGGGAAATGAACCGCCTATTTTTATTCAAAATTACTTACCAGTAACACTTCAAACCATTCGCCGTTTCTTACTTACTCATTATAAATTCCCAAGAAAATAACCGTGGTGCTAAAGTCGGAATTTTTACCAAGCAAGAAGCGTGCATGGTAAAGAGAGATCAATGGAGAAGACGACGATAGAACAACGCCACTCCTCTCAGTTGATGCTTCCTGTCTGTCCCTTTGTGAGGCGGCAACATCGGAATCCGCCAACGCAAACTCACACACGGAAAGAACCAGACCCAAACATTTTTGCCATTCTACCCCAAAGATATTAAACCGAGCGAAACATACCAAGAAAAACTACTCCGAAACACACGAGGAAACCAAGAAGCCGTGTGTTTAATGGACGGACGGACGGACCTGGTGGCCGAAGCAGACGCCGAGGATGCGCTTGCCGGCGGCGTGCTGGCGGCGGATGAAGTCGACGAGCGCGAGGATCCAGGGCTCGTCGCCGTGGGCGTCGCTGCAGCTGCCCGAGATGACGAACCCGTCGAGCCCGGCCGCCTCGGCCTCGGACGGGAGCTCCCCGCGCACGGCGCGGAACACCCGCCACCGCTCGCCGTCCTCCGCCAGCAGCGCGCGGAACACCTCGAAGTAGCCCCCGTACGCCTTGCGCACGTACTCCGAGTCCTCCCCACACTGCAGCACCGCGTACGACCCCTTGGCCGCGGCCGAGAGGACGGCGCCCTCGACCGCCGCCGCGGACTCCACGGCGGACGCGGCGTTCTCCAGCGACCCCATCCCCATGGCGGCGGCGCTCTCTTGGGATCCGGGAATGGGAGCGGGGGCAGAGCGGAGCAGAGGAGGCGGTGGGATCGAATGGTTCCTTGGCTAAGTCGTTCGGGACTGGGGAGAGGAGGGGGAGCGAGGGTATTTAAAGGTGAAAATTCGCTGCCTCTTCTTTTCGAAAATAGATGTTAAATGTTAAATTAATTTCCCGTGTGATTTCTTACCGTTTCTGGTCCTATTAGGGCGCAGTGTGGGCTGTCAGGTCAGCTTGCTTTGGACTGTGGTTTTTTTCCTTCCCGGGTCTGCGCCGTGTTGTCTGGGTGCCTCCTCCTTTTCCTCTCGCCTTCCATTTTTCTCGTTTCGAGTTTTCACCACCCTTCAAAGAGGGTAAGAATATGATGTACTACGGGCTCAATTGTTTTAACGTACTCGTTGAAGTGAATATAATTGTAGCCATCTGCAAATGCCAGTGCAGAGCAGCAGTCACGTACGTAGCAGCACAAGACAAGCGGGGATCACGCTATGACGGTAATACGAGTTCATTTCTCGCGACAAGATTATCATAATCTTGATTCTGGTCACTGATCTGATCTTATGGTAGAATCTTAATGTTATTATGATTCTACTAAAATTTTGTGAGATCATAATCAAAATTTTCTTACGATTCTACCAATTCCAGTGTTTTATTACAAATATTTGCTCCCATATGCCCTTTTAATTGCAAAATTTTACTTTTCTATACTCCTTTATAATGCACCTAAGCAATTTTTCCTACGTCCACCCTAAATAATGCACCTCATTAGAGATGGCCCGATGTTCGTACACTCAACAAAACGTCCCTTAAACTTGCATTCATCAAAATGAACGTCCGAGATCTTTCCTCGCTTTACTCACCCACATCCGATGGCCATTATTTAGTGTGTCTAATCATCCTCGTGGCCCACAAATGCACCTCCCCACCTACATATTTGGAAGGAGAGCGAATCAAACAAGAAAATAAATAAGGAGGATCCGCATGCAAGGAAACCAGACTTGAATTTTTATCGCCAAAATTGTAATGCTACATATTTGGAAGGAGGGTGAATCAAACAAGAAAATAAACAAGGAGGATCCGCATGCAAGGAAACAAGACTTAAATTTTTATTGTCCCGACATTGTGATCGTATTTTTTCCGAATATGACTCTTCTCGAGACTTTTTACGGATCTAGCCCTATAGAGCCTAATTTCAGTATGGAGAGCGCTGAATTTTGTTTTATTTTTTATCTAAGGAACCAACGATGCAGTGAGTGTCATTTTAATTTTTTCAATTTTTCTCGAGGAACCAACAGTAGGTGAGCACTGCTTAATTTTATCTTTTTTCCTTGTGGATCCAATGATTGGCGAGCGCAGCTTTATTTTTCCATATTTTTCCAAATCATCCATGTAGCCCACAAATGACCTTCCTCACCCCAAAGATCAACAAGGAAAAGGAAACAAACGTCTTGGAATCAAGGAAAAGGAAACAAACGTCCCGAAAAGGAAAGGATTATACATTACATGTTGGGAAAAGGAAACCGAGATGGGCGTAGAATGGGAGAACGCAGTCCGCAATGGCTCCATGGTCGCCATCGGTGGCTTTGCTTGACGCCTTGGCGAGGTTCTTTGGTTAGCGACCTCACGACACCGTGCCTCGGCAAATTTATAATTTAAATTTTTTGAAAATAATTTTATTAAGTACAAAATAATCGAAAGTTTTTGAGAATTTTTCTAGAATTTTTAACCTAATGTGCTATCTTTTCAAAAATCCTTCTATATTTAAAAAATGAAGGCATACATGTAGCTTCTTCTAGTCAGCACTTAGACTGAGAAGCTTCTTCTCTTCCTCCTCCATTAAAGCAAGAAAGAAGCTCCAAAGCTCCATCAATCCCACACCAAATCTCCTCTTTCCATCTATGGTGTTAATTCCCAAATTTCGTGCTCTATTGCCAAAATTTCCTCCCAACTGATTTGATCTCAAATTATGGTTTCCATAAATATGCTTGTTTCGGGCTATAAAAGCCATGAGCTCTCCTCCACCCCATCGTATTAAGTAAATCCCAAGTGCTCCCTCTTGTAAAGATCGCGGATTTTGGAGGTAACCCAAGCCATCACCGTCATCTTTCCCGACGAAATTCATCTGCAACCGTGACTCCTCCTCACAGCGCCGATGCCGACGATCTTGCCGCACCAAGGCTTGACCCATCGCGACCGGCCGACCACCCCGCCTTCCTCCCTTGCTTGCCAAGCCTGAAAAGTCGCAAAAAAAAAATCTAAAATCATAAAATTCTTTTTTCTTTCTCTTTCTTGATTTAAAATCTTTTGGGAGCCCGTTTTCGCCCATTCGACCTCCATTTAGTTTCGTTTTTCTTTCTAAATTCATTTAAAATTCTAAATTTCTCTTTTATTATTAAGTGTTGTATTCATACTTATCTTCTCATTTAATTGATAAGCGGATGTACTGCCGTCGTAGCGTTAGCATAGGCACTATACTAGTATCTCTTTGGGTCCACTAAAATCTATTATCTACCTATTATATATTACAAGATCGTGAAGCGATGCTAATAAAAAAGAGAAATGGGCAAAAAATTCATACAAAAAAGCAAAACATCTTGTCTTACTCTGGTGAACACCAACTAAGTTAAATTATAATAGCCATTGGATATTATTATTTAAATAAAAACATCTATCTGTCTATCTAGTGGATCGAGTTATAACGACTTAGATAAAAAAAGAGTCTATGCTAAGTACAATAAAAAATAACAGAAATTCGGTATGAAAATAAAAATAAATTTGCTATTTCATTTCATACAAAATCCAAATTAACGGTTGGATTTGTCCACGAATTCTAACCTAAACCCTGTAAACGGAATAAAATAAAAAATAAAAATTAGCATAAATTCATAATAAAAAATAAAAGGAAATTAGCCACCTGAATTTCATAAGAACTCCAAATTAAAACCCAAAATTTGAAATTAAATAAAAAATAACAAGAATAAATAACATAAGAATAAAAATAAAGATAATTAGGGATTGTTTTTTTAATTCCATACTAAGTGAAAAATATAAATTTTGATTTTATTTAGAATTAAAGTCTACAAATATGCTAATTTGAGAAAAAAATAAGGTAAGGAATTAGATTTATATATATACAAATTATTAACGATATGTAATAAAAGTCGATGACATGCTTTTTTTGGTCACTATGAAGATATAGAATATGCTAAAAATTCTAAAAAAACATTTCGGCTCTTTATTTGGTAGATCTCCACGGAATGAAGAGATTTAGAGGATGATATATCGACATGTATTCACTCGGCTATACCAATACAAGTAATGTGATGTGCACTAAAAGAAGTACTAAAAAGAAAGAGACAAACATTGCAATAATAAAATAAGAGATGATGATATAAATAGAAAATATTATGTTATGCTACATTTACAGTTCTGCTATGCAAGTATTTGGGGAAGAAAGTTTCGCTCACATGTAAAAAATTGTTAGGACCCGAATATACAAACACAGACCCTTTGTGTATAGTGCACTAGTCTAGGATCACTCTAATGCACACAACGATAACATAAATGAATTATCAACTCCATAAACAGCGAAACAAGAATAAACGAACTCATTTTGATAAATAAATAAATAAATAATGAGATGACCTTATGGTTGAGTTTATATTTATTATGCTACATAGTGCTTAAGCACTAAATAATAACTTCCAGCGAAAAAGATAAAGAAACTCTGAAGTGACCCATCGACCTGTCGCTCGCAATCGATTGGGTCTCGAATCCTAATAATCGGTCTCTTCACGATACTCCTTCTCCAGAGCTGGTGTTGACTCATCTTCTCTAACTATTTGATGATTATTGACAGGGTGAGCACATAGAGTACTCAACAAGTTGTGTACTGGATGCAAATCTAATAATTATATACAAGGCTTACACAAATAATGGCTAATATGATTGATTTTGCATAAAAAAGACTTTAGCATTTGAATACAATAATAGATTAAAAATATAAGTAAAATAAATAACAACAATAATAAGTTATCTAGAGATTCCTTAAGTTGGCACACAACCTACACCATTTCCTTTGGCACACAGCCACCTTCTCAGTTTTATTTTATAAAATCTAACATTTCTTTGAAATTCCTGAGCATGTCCATAACCGGCGCCACGATTATTCGAATAGTTTAACACTCTTTAAAGGTTATATACTTTACCCACAAGATATGATCTTCTCATGCTATGCAATTAACACACTTCAATAGACATGTGCGACTAAGATGATCATAATAAAACCTTTCGAAAACTCTGTGACGAATACTTATAACAGGCCGTACCCCAACGGCCCAAAGCGACGAGCCGACGGCCTCAAGCACAGCTCAAGCCCAACAGGCCGCTCCTAGCCCATTACCGACCGGAGCACCGACAAAGCCACGCGAGACATCCCTTCCCGACCGATCGAGGCGTCTCCGACTGCTGGGGCTCCGACCCCGCACGGACGAGACCCATCGGCTCCGACCAGCGAGCTCCCGACCCCGCAGCGGTCGGGATCCCCGACTTCGATCGTGCCAAGACAACCCCGCCAAGGGCGCGTATCAAAACTTCTACCACCAATGACCACGCACCCCACTTAACGGGTCAATCGAGCGACTATACAAGGGCGGTGGCTCCTTCCCAAGAAGGTTTAATGATCGACCAAGTCATGCTCCCGATCCCATCACCGGTCACATACAAGATGCGAAGACGCACCCTTTCCCGAGGCAACACCGCGCCCAGCGCAAAGAACGCCAACACTCGAAGGTTCGCAGAGGCGTGTACGCCATTTCCCGGGAAAATACCTAACCGCTCTGACCAGCTAAGCTACCGACCCAGCACGGGCAGGACGGGCGATGATCAGTCAGCAGAACGAAGGACCGAAGCTCCTAGTATAGGTCATCTCGTCCTCCCCCAATTCTCGATGTAACCTGCCCCTTCCTTTCGTATAAAAGGAGGCAGGAACCCCCGTAGGCAAAGGGGCGAAAGAGAGAGAGAGCGCTATCAAACCCATCTCGCTAAGCCATTGGCATTCTCGCTTGTAAAACTTTGTGCAGTCATCTGTACCAAGAGTAATACAACACCACCACACGAACTGGAGTAGGGACCTTCGGCCCGAACCAGTATACATCTTGGACTTCCGAGTCTAACCATTCAGGGAGTGGAACGCGCGACCCCTTAGACTTACAAATTTACTTGCCGGTGCTCGAAACGCCGACAGTTGGCGCGCCAGGTAGGGGTCTTCGCGCGTCTTCATCACCATCTCCGGATTCCGCTCGCCTCCCTGATGGCATCTTTCATCCGCGACGGCATGACCGCGCCGGAGAGCCAGATCCGCTTCGGCTCCCTCAACTTTGCTGCCGCCACGCGGCGGAGGGCTTACGCCATCCCGCCGCCACCGAGGTCCGGCGCCCCGAAGCTCCGGCGCCATCTCCGGCGACCGCCAAGCTCGGCTTGAGCACCTACGAGTCCCAAAGCCGGAGCCTGGAGAGCGCTCCGCCGCGTCTGGCGAAAGCTCCCGTGGGCCCGGGCAGGTGACCGTGTCACCTCCTGCAGGCTCACAACTTGTGGCGATGGCTGGCTACATGCCGGCCTCTATCCACGAGCCGGAAGACTCTTCCACCACGACTCCAGCTCGACACGGAGTACCACGCCATGGGCGGCTCTCGCGAGTGCAACATGGCGGGCACGGCCGATTAATCATAACCCCGCGTTTCGGGGGCCCCATCCGACGACCGAGGCGCAGGAGGAGGAACACCAGTAGCGTCTTGAGCAACGCGCTCAAGCTCGCCGCACCGAACTCCGGCGGCATGCGAAGGGCTGGATAAGCGCGGGTCGAGCTCGACCACTCGAGCTAACTTGGCGGGATGAGCCCAAGACCCGGCAGTGCCCGCGACGACGGCGCGTGCGCGCGGCTGAGTATACCACAAGCGGGCGGAAGAATCAGATGGCCCTCGGTTCTTCCCCATGCAAGCGAGCGTGGCTGCACCGCGACGCCGAGGCCTCCCGAGCCGACCGACCCGAGGCCAAAGCCATGTACAGAAACCTCCGGGGGGTGGAGCGTCGCGCCGTGCAACACATGCAGGCCTCCGGCTCCTACCGCTCCGGCGCCACCTCTGGTCACCGGGCCCGTACCGCCGCGCGAAGCCGGCTGGGTCCGGCCAAGACGGCGCCACACCACGAACCGCCCCAGGCCTCACGCGCCCCGGTACGCCAGCGCCTCGGTGACGCCTACGACGTTCGCGCCACCCTCGAGGCGCGGAGAAAGGCGGCGGAGGAGGCCGTCCACTCACGTGTTGTGGACGGCGGGCGCCACCGCCGCAGCCCAAGCCCCAATGGTCCCGGACCACGGGCTTTCTGCCAGGGGATCCGCCAGGCGGATTTCCCTGCCAGGTTCCGGGCGCCGACCAACATCGCCGAATACGAAGCTCTCGTCAACGGTCTCCGGATCGCTGCCGACCTCGGTGCTCACCGACTCGCCCACGGGACTCCAAGCTTGTTGTCGACCAGGTCATGAAGGCCGCAGAGCCCCGGGACGCCCGCATGGCCGCGTACTGTCAAGAAGTGCGCAGGCTCGAAGAACGGTTTAAGGGTTTCGAGCTCCACCATAGCTACAGACGCTACAATGGTGAAGCCGATCACCTAGCCAATCTTGCCTCCAGCAGAGGGCCAGTCCCGCCTGGGATCTTCGTCTGCGACCTCCTGCGGCCTTCTGTCCAATCGGGCTCGATGGCGAGCGACCTCCCGACACGCCAAAGACGGTTACCCGGCCGCCGCACGGCCGGGCGTAGACTCGACCGGGTCAAACCACAGCGTGTTAGTAACTGAATCCGACTGGAGGAAGCCCTTCACCGACCGTTTGACGAACGGGTCGCTCCCCTCTGACCCGACCGAGGCCCGGCGCCTCGCTCGGCGGGCAAAAACCTTCGTCTTGATTGGCCTGCACCTTTACAAGAGGAGTCCTCCGGTCCCGCAGAAATGCGTTCCGGCCGACCAAGAGAAGCGACTCTTCGCTCGATATCCATGGCGGGTCTGCGGTCACCATCTCGCGCCCGATCCTCGTAGGAAAGGCCTTTCGACAAGGTTTTATTGGCCGACCGCCGTGTCCGACGCCGAGCGATCGTGCGCACTGCGAAGTGCCGCTTCTTTGCCGCAGACACATTTGCGGCTCAAGCCTTACAGACGATCCCCATTACGGCCATTTGCGGTTTGGGGACTCGATCTGGTCGGGCCCTTCAAGAAAGCGCCCGGGGGCTTTACTCATCTTCTAGTCGCGGTGGATAAATTCACCAAGTGGATAGAGGCAAGCGGTCGTGAGCGTCGCGTCGGCTGGCGCCATCTTCTTCGCGACATCGTTTTTGGTTCGAGTTCCAAACTCCATCATCACCGAAACGAACGCAGTTCACGGGAAGGAGTTCCTCAAGTTCTGCGACGACTTCAACATCCGTGTCGATTGGGCAGCCGTGGCTCATCCACGAACCAATGGCCAGGTCGAACGTGCCAACGCCATGATCCTTCAAGGACTCAAGCCACGAATCTTCAGTCGGCTCAAGCACTTCGCCGATCGGTGGGTGGCCGAGCTACCCTCCGTCCTCTGGAGCCTGCGGACCACGCCCACCCGAGCGACCGGGTTTACACCGTTCTTCATGGTGTTCGGCGCTGAAGCCGTCTTGCCAACAGACCTAGAGTATGGCGCCCCAAGACTACAAGCCTTCGATGAGGCTCGGGGGCTCGCCTCGCAACAAGACGCCATCGACCAGCTCGACGAGGCGCATGACGTGGCCATCCTGCGATCGGCCAGATATCAGCAAGCTCTGCGGCGCTATCACAGCCGCCAGGTTCGAGGGCGATCCTTCAGCACCGGCGACCTAGTCCTGCGTCGGGTCCAAACCAGCAAGGACAAGCACAAGCTATCGCCACCCTGGGAAGGCCCCTTCACCGTCGTGGAGGTTCTCCGACCTGGCACCTTTCGACTCAAGGACGCCGACGGTCGTATCCTGCCAAACGCTTGGAACATAGAAAAGTTAAGCGATTCTATCCCTAATCTCTTTTCTTCTTTCTGGCTTGGTCTTTACTCTTACCCTTCCGAGCACACGGTCGCCTGCGGCGCTCGGGGCGCCTTGGCGCCCTCGCCGGGCTACTCTGGTCGGCGTTTATGTGGGTCGGTGACCGGTGACTCTGGTCTCTCGAGCGGTAACCCTCTCGACCGAACGTTACGACCTCGCCCGGCTACGGTTGCTAAGTAGCGCCGCGGAAGAAGGAAATGCCCGAGTGGAGCGACCTCTTAGTCGATCGAAACACTCCTCCTCCGCTAACTCGGCTAACTCACGCTGCGTGCGGTCGGTGACGGACCGGCCGCAGGTCCATCCCGAGCGGTAACCCTCTCGACCAAGCGTTCGGCCTCGCCCGGCCAACTACGGTTGCTAAGTAGCGCTTTGTGGAAGAAGGAAGTGCCGATTGGGCGATCCTCCGTCGGGCGGGAACACTCCTCTCTCACAAGTGCGCATAATCACGAGTAACCAAGATTCCTATCCTCTTAACCTCCCAAGCAACCCGACCTCGCATAAGTGACCCTGCGGTCCTTAGGGCTATGGTGGTCGGCGTTCACCAAAAACACAAAAGGGGGCAAGAGGCATAGCGGAACTTGTTAAACTTAAGATTGTTTATAAACTTGACAGTCATTACAATCAATGAAAGGGATAAAATCTAACTACTTTTATTCTTCCTCGAGGGCAACCTACGGCGAGACGTGGCTGGCGATCTCCCGGGCGTGCGGCTCAACCAAGAACTCGAACCTATCGACCTCGTCGTCGGTCCGGTTCCCGGCGACGCCGCTGCTCACCACTGTGAGGTCGATGCCATCATAGTGCGAGATGGTATTGACCAACACAGAGGAAGCTCAAGCGCGGCGCCAACCGTCACCGCCTCTCGATGCGTTCGCACTTTCGGGCGGGGGCGAGCGGCGCTGGGCTGCATCGCCCCGGGACGCGGACGCAGACCTCCCGACCAGCCTCGCTAAGGGTCTGCAGCTCGGCGCCAATCGAGGCCCGACCGTCCTCGGCGACCTTCAGTGCCGCCCGCGCCTCGTCCCGGGCCGCGATCGCCATGTCGCGAGCATCTGCCGCCGCCTTCTGCGCCTCCACGGCGATGCTCAGATTCCTCTGTGCCTCTGCAGTTTTCAGCGTTTCCAGATAAGCTCGCTCTGTGGGTCGCACCACCAGAGTTAATTGAAGAATCAAGACACTTACCGGCAGCAGAGTTGGTTAGATTGCCAGCTTCTTCCTTAAGCACCTCGTAAGAAGTCCTCGGCGAAGCTAAGTCCTTCTGGGCGGTCCCCCGCTCGGAGCGAACTCGGTCAGCGTCCTTCCGAGCCTGGTCCCGCTCGATCCGCAGACGGGTCACCTGCGCGGTCCCCTCCACGGTGACGGCGGCATCCTTGGCCTCGTTGGCCTCCGCTAGGGAGGACTCGAGCTCCGCCACCTTCGCCTTCGAAGATTTGGCCCCCAGGCGTTCATCGAAGAGGGCCTTCGTGGCCTCCTCCAGCCCTTGGCAAATCTCCGCCGCCTCCGACCGCCTGACCGCCAGAGCCTCTTGGGCCAGGCGTAGCTCAAGGCGAAGCCGATGCACTCCTCCCGGCGATCAGCCACCGGCTATCCGAGCCTTTGTAGGAGCTCGGCTCTGCGCCTTCCGGCGGGCGTAGATCTTTAAAAAGCGAGCTATCCATTAGTGTCACCGCGGGTGAGTCGAATTTTAAAAGCCGTGCTTTTCCATCAACTTACAAACAGATCGGTAGGACTCCCGGTCACCACGTCCAGCGCCTTCTTTGAAAGATTCGAGAGCAGTCGGACCCTTCCGGATCTGCTCTATCTTCGCCGGCGTCGAGCGCCTTCTTTGAAGGCGACCCACTCGCCTCCTCTGTTCTTCCCGCCGACTCACCCAAGGGCCACTCCGGCAATGGGCCTCGATCGTCTGCTCGGCGCGGGCGCCCTTGCGAGCACCATCGGCAGCGATGGCGGGCCCGTCGCCGGGGATCCGTGGCGACTGCGCTGCGGGGCCTCGGTGGCGCCTCCCACAGGGCAAGGGTCGCGCCCCGGCTCTGCGCCATCTCGGCCAGCGCGATCGCCGACCGAGTTGTCGCATCCTCCTCCGCGAGGATGATCACACTGCCGGCGGCAATAGCCCGGAGGCGCGGAGCCCTCGCCGACCTCGGCCTCTGGCGAGGCCCCATCCTCCGCAGACGCGCGCGCTTGACCGCCAACGCCGCGACCGACGCCGGCTCAACAGCGCCCTGGAACCACCGCGACGACGCGCCGCGCGCGACTTTCGGCGCCATCCTGCGGAGCCGGCGCAGACGCGCCACGGTCACACCGTATAGGCGCTGCGCGTCACAAACACTTAGTGGCCGTTCGGGCGACTTGGCGCTAAATATTCGAACAAAACAAAAGAAAGGGTACTTATCGAGCCGAACGAGTACGCAGCGACGCGCGCCTCTTCTTCGCCCCCTCCGAGGCGAATCTGCCGGCCGCTTCCCGGCCGCCTCCCACAAAGCGCAACGACGACAGGCGACCACGCGGTCACCCCGCCCGAGGCCCCCACCGCGAGCTTGTGGTGTCGCCTTCCGGCAGGTCCACGCCCGGACCCGCCGATCCGCGGGTCGGAGGGGAATCCGCAGTATGCGCCTCCGAGGGTGCTCCCGCTGCTACCGGAGGAGGTTGCCCCATGTGATGGCCTCGATATATCCTCACATGGCGCCCTCGCCGCCTCGCTCCTTCTCCTTCTCCTTCCTCCTCTCCTCCTTCCGCTTCTTGCGGGAGGAATCGAGTTGTGCGGCCTCCGCTCGGGCCGCCGCCTTTGCCTCCTTCTCTCCCGGGAGCGGCGCCCGGGAGATCAGGCCCAAGAGCCCCTAGGAAGTGTGAGGGCGCCGGTCAGAACAAATACCAAAAAAAAGGAGGAAAGAAGCGAAAGGAAAATTCCATTAACCTACGGTTGAAGTGGGGCGCCACGAGAACGGTTCCGGGAGGCCACCGGCAGCCTCCATGGCGCTTCCACCCGTAACGGCGGCCACCCGGGCTTCAATCTCAGTTGAGGCCAGCTCCGGCTCCGCCATCCTCATGCGGTCGGACGCCCCCTCGTACCGAAATAGGGGGCGAGGCCTGTGCATCAGAGGTTGCACGCGCATCCCCATGAAGGCACGCACGACCGCGCCCCCGGTGAGGCCTTGCCTCCTAAGGGCCCTGATTTGCTCCACAATCAGGGCCACCTTCTTCTTTTCCTTCTTCTCGTTGCCCAGTTCACTCCTCCCCGCCACGAGGGGTTTGCTGTGAAGGGCGGCGCTGGCTCGACGTTCGGCGTAGAACCACTCGGGCGCCACCCTTGTTGGACGCGGCGGCTGACCTCGACATACTCCGCGCTCGGCGACTCGACATACTCCGCCGATGGGTCTTCGCTGCGTCATCCTTGTCCTTCCGCAGCCTTGCTTGGAAGAAATGCCTCCACGGCCTTGATGCGGCTCGATCCCCAGGAAAGCCTCGCATAGCGTGATGAAGATTGTAACATCCCAAAATTTGGCTTAATTAAGTTTTTATTGCTTAAATGTGCATTTATGATTTTCTGGAATTTATTTGGATTTTTATGGATTTATTTGAAATCAAGTTTATTGCCTTGTATTCAAATCTATTTAAATCAGGCAAAGTTAAAATAAAGTTTTGCCAAAAATATTTTATTTGAGTCGAGAATGTCTCAAAGTATTTTTGAGATTTTTCTTGGATTTTTCCTAATAGTTTATTGCCTAAAATAAATAAAACGAATTTCGGAATTAATTTAATTGAAAACCTTTTGAAAAAGCGTGTGAGCGATGTGAACGGCCCATGCATGCACCGTCGGCCCGGATAGCCCGTCGCGCCTACTTGCCAAAAACCTAGGCCTAAGAAATCCCGACCGTTGGATCGAGACCCAACGCCGAGATCTCGCCGCGTCGTTGGCGCTTCGGGGCGTTGATTGAGCGGCGCGGGGCGTCCGGATGAAGCCGCGTCGTCTTTCCGAAGTCGTCGCCGAGTCGCGCCGCCACGAGCCGTCTTGGTCCGGCGGACCGCCTTCCGTCACGACTATTTAAGGCGCCGAAGCGAACGCGCACGGAACCTTCCGCGCGCGCATCTTTTCCAAAGCCCGAGGCTCGTGTCGCCGTCGTTCGCTCGAGGAGCTCGCGGAGTGGAGGTCCTTGCCGCGGTGGTTTCGCTCGGTTTAATGCCGCCGTTGATCTTTCGCCGTCACGATGCCACCATCGAGATCGCCAAAGCTGCGCGTCGGATCCGTGAAGAGTCATCGCCGTTTAGCCGCCGAACGCCGAGCCGAGTCGTCGTTCTCACGTCCGGTGAAGTTGCGCCCGCGTTGCCATCGTCACGTTGAAGCTTGGGCCGTCGGATCTCGGTGAAGGGTCTAGATCGTGCCACGGCGCCGCAAAACGATGAACGTCTCGTAAGCGCCGACCGTTAAATCTAGATCCCGCGGCGGGTGTCGCCCGCGTCGCGTGAGATCGGTAGCCGTCCGATCAAACCCGTGCGCTCTAGATCGCACCGTCGTTGCAACCAATCGTGACTTGCCGCGTGTCGGCGCAAGCATCGGCGTCATGGACGCGTCTGCGGTGAACCAACCAACGCCGTGGACCGGGTCTATATCGGGACACGTGGCGCAGTCGATTGGTTTGAATCGGGCTGATGTCATCGCGACGTCATAAACCGGTTTTCGAATAAAAACAAATCTGTTAAATTCAATTTACGATTTCTGATTTGATATTTATTTTAAACTTCAAAAGACTATATCTTTTGCATCGTAACTCGGATTTGAGTGATTCAAATTTCTAAAAATTTGTAAAATTGAGATCTATTTAATGGTGGATTTTATTTGATTTTGGAGTTCAATTGCTCTCTGTTTTGGTATTTATTTGCTTTTCTTCTTCGATCTGCGCGTAGACGTTGAATTGTGCGACGTTTGGAGGAAGATCCAACAACTCAAGAGCAAGCTTCAGATCAAGATCAGGACCTATTCTAAGGCAAGTTGTGCTTTGATCATGTTGAACCCATGTTTATAAAATTGCTATGTTTGTTTTATAATATTGCATATATTTCAAAAATACAATTGTTTCAAAATAGATTGGGCTTAGCTATTATACCGCATTGATCTATACCCTACCTTGTCATTGTATGCCATGATTCATTGTCACCTAGATTGGTTCAATATAGTTGGTTAATAATTATGATCAACATTGGAGGATTAGTCCGTATTAGTTGCTTAGCCATGCCACGTCATCACATGTGTCGAATCATTGATAATTAATCTTGATTAATGGAATATGGAACAATGTTATGAACTTGTGTGTCATGTGGAATCACACGATGAGATTGAGTTGTTGTGGCGAGTCATGTCATAGCGATGTTGAATTGTTGATGGCACGTGGTGCTTGGTAATCAAGCGGGTGATAATCACTTAGATTGGGGCAAGTGGCAAGGCGAGTATGCCAAGGTGGGCCCAATGGGCGAGGGTATGTGGATGTCTTGCCTTGATCACACTAAGGACTTAACCTTGCAAGCCTTTGACTGAGTCAATCATGCAACCACATGTTGTAATGGGACAGACCTAGCCGATTAATTTGTAATGCCTTAACACAGGTACTATCATTGGTGGTGTGAGTTCCCGAGTTATGGTGTAATTCACATGGCGCAAGAGGGGCCCTGGTTGTGGTTTCGGACCCACGATGTTGAAACCTTAAGGTAGTCTTGGATTAAGCGAGCATTGTAAAGGCTTTGTCATGATTTCTCTGTAGGCACACCAAAGGAAGTGTGCTAATGGCGAGCGCAAAGAGAATATCATGCCGTGTGGGTAAAGTGCATAACCTCTGCAGAGTGTGAAACTATTCGGATAGCCGTGCTTCGCGTATTGAGCAATGCTCGGGAATTCTGATTAAGGGTTAGTTTAATTAAAATGAACAACTTGGTTGGGATGGCGAATGCCATATGGAAGATGGAATTTGACTTAAGATTGGAAACTTGGTTTACTTGAGAAAAGTTGAATCTATCATTATTGTTATTTGTTTTACCGTCTTTACAATCTATTTATTGTATTTGTTCAGAAATCTTTGCTCTGTTGCAAAATAGCCATGATAGCCTATCCTTTGGAATAAGCCTTGCATATAGTTACATAGAATTGCATTACATGCACAACTTGTTGAGTGCTTTAAGTACTCACCCTTGCCAACAATAACCTCACCATTGAAGAGTCTACATCAATCTTTGGAGGAAAGATTCCAAGAGGAGACGAATGTTTAGGCGCAAGCCTTGTCGATTACTGTGGTATCTTGAGGGGTTGTCTACGTTTTCATTCATTTGCTTTAATATATTATTCACCTTGCAGGCATAGTCATGTAAGTGGACCCCGAGGTCATTTAACTAGTAGTATATATCATATGATGTCTTTCCTAATGTTTTCGCTATGTATGATTGTGATATTTACTTATGTTGAGCTGTGTGCACTAGCATGATCTGGACTAGTGCAGATATACGGAGAGGTCCGGATTTGCATATTCGGGTCCCGAGAAGTGGTATCGAGCCATCTTGATGTAGGCCTTGACCCTAGATAGTCCGTCGTCTCTATAGGAACTTCAAAATTATTTTCTAAAAGAAAAGAATTAACTTGGAAGAATAATATGTTCTTAACTTATCTTATTCTTCTATTCCTTCCTAGTCAAAATTTCTCTCTTTTCCCTCTTGAATTTCTTTCTCTCTCCTTCTTTGGATCGAGTTAAAAACCTTATCCGAGTTGTCTTGGTAGTTGGCGTGCCACATCATAGCGAGAAAGTATCAAGTGCTTCTTTGTCAACCCGGAAATCATGAAGAAGGGATCATCGTGCTCAAGGAAGGAGTAGATCCATGAAGCGTTCAAGAGCTAGAAGATCTATGCTTGAGTAGTTAGTTGGGACTCGGTGTGGAGTCGCGTCCGCTTAAGATAGAAGTGTTACCCTCAGTAGGCGGTAGTTTTGTGTGTATAGGTTGAATTGGTTCTTCCTTGATTCTTTGAGTGTGCGGTATGTGTTGCGAGCTTTTAGGCTTATATAAGCAACCATACCAAGTTATTAATATTGTTTGCTTACGTTATTGGGTTAAACCTATCTTCCTCGCTTTAGGATCCTCTTCTTACCTATGCTATTCCTCTTCCCTAACCCGATGAAGCGATCAAGCGGATGGTTGATTCGTGGAAACAACATAATCGATGGCGTGAAAATCAATCCAAGGAGAATCTCAATAGTGGATTAGTTCTTCAACCGTCGATCTGAGATGGATATCACGAGTTTCGAGAGTTCTTGACTGCTCGGACTCGGTTGATGCATGCAATGATGAAGCGGATCTGCGAATATGACCGACCAAATAATGTCAACCAAGTGTCCCAAGTCGCTACCAATGATTTCGTTCCTACTTAAGGTTATCGAATTCATAAGGACTCGTCCGCCGCGTTTCGAGAAATGAGTTACCCTCAGAAGTAGATGATTGGCTCAAGACCATTGAGAGGAAGCTGCTCATTGCTCAGTGTGAAGACGATGAGAAAGTCCTGTATGCTTCTTATCAGTTACAAGGAATCGCTGCTGAATGGTGGAAGAAATATTGTCTTTCATGAAGCCCATGAGTATCACTTGGAATGAATTTGTTGTTGCTTTTCGTAATCTCTTTGCTTCACCTAGAGACAGTATAGTCACGATAAATACGGAGCGAATACTATTCTTGCACCTTGTTCAACATCTAAGAGTTGCTCTCGAAGTCTTCACAACCAAACAAATCAGAAGATCGTGCGTGCATTCGCTGTGGAGAGATAGGACATACCGCTGACGAGCATGCGATTAATTGCTCCAGCTGTGAAGGAAGTCATTCTCTGGGAGAATGTCCTATGAGTGACATCACATGTTACCTTTGTGAAGGCCGAGATCATGGTCGACTCAATGTCCTCTGAATCCAATAGTCACCGTTGTAATTGATCGCGGCAAAAGAATCTTGAGCCGTAGTTGCTCCAGAGTCGTCAAGAAGAGGAGCGTCGGTTGCAAAAGTGGTGCCACTCGAAGAGCTAAGGACACAATACCTTAATCCCATGGCCTCATCAAGAAAGAAGCAATTGGCGATCACCAACAAAGATGTTTCTGTGTGATGAAGAAGGCCATTGGTCTAGAAAATGCCCTATGAAACAACCAGTCCTAGCGCCACGGAAGACAAATATGTGCATGTAGTCAGTACCCGGCAAGGCACAACAAATAAAACGCTTGTGCTACTCTCACATGAGGAAGGCCATTTTGTTAAGAAATGCCCGCAAAGAATCTAGAATCTCCTACGACGCGGTCCTTCCGAGGTTACCTCGATCAAGTTCATAACACCAAGAGTGAGCGAGAAAGTCGCAAGAGAAGTTTGTACGAGAATCGGTTGAAGAAGAGGCGTGCGAAGGAAGACACCGCCTTAGTCGATTTAATGCTCAAGGAAGAGAGGTGGACCTAAGCTTTGTTATACCTGCAACAAGCCTGGGCATTTTGCTAACAATTGCCCTCATAAGAAAGTGATCGCACCAGTGCAAGCCAATCTCAATTTTGTTCCAGTCAAAAACTTCAGCGCCAATACCAATCGAGGAAGTTTAGATCGATGATTTTAGCCGATGCAAGTGTCATACCCTCGTTTGTAAAAGAAAAGTGACTAGAGGTGAAGTCCATGTAAAGATTTTCGTGCCTAAATAAATAAAGTAAAGATGGTTGAGAGGTGGATATGTGAAGTGTTGGAATAAAAGCATTAATGGTAAAGGATGTTCCTGAGTATTCCCCTATGTTGACGGTTCACCTGAAGATGTTGCGTGTGCAACGAGGATCAGTTCAGTGGTGGTTGTAAAGATTGTCACCGAGGACTTATCATGGTCGAAAGTACACTATTGCTTGATCTAACCTAGAATGCGGAGTTAAGTTGGAGAAAAGTTTCTAGCTACGATATTGGATATCGGACCTAAGATGCCACTCACAGGAATGAATTGGTCGTCGGACATAAAGTTCTGAGTTTGGTTAAAGAAGTGTGTCGACTAAAAGCCCCAAGCGGGAAAATGGAATTTCAAGCGACTACGGTTCGTGTTGGTCGTGAGAAGGTCAATAGCGTGGAAGTTGTCGACTTTGAAGATGTGCGGTTGTTAGGGAATATCCATATGTGTTTCCTAAGAATCCCATCGGATCGAGAGATCAAGTTTGTTAGTGAGTTAGTGCCCGTCTGACACCAAAAGTAAAGATACCTCATCGAATGCCTATTGATGAGCTAGTTGAGATGAAGAAGCGGTCGAAGAGTCATAGAAAAATGCTTCGCTAGAGCGATTTGTCACCATGGGGAGCGCTTAAAGATGGGAGCTTAAGGAGGTGTATCGACCGTCGAGCATTTAATGAAGTGATGATTAAAAGGGTAAGTATTATTTGCCGGGATCGTAATTTGTTTGATCACCAAAAGGAGCCGAGTGTCCTCAAGAATAGATCTTGATCGAGTTATCATTAGTTGAACACATGCGTAAAATGTTCTTAGGTCGAGTTTTCTCACAGTTATAGACGATATGAGGTTTCTGGCTAGAATGATCAATGCCATTCTGAGGGACATGACGAATGGAGTTCCATGGGGAATTTGGTCATTTGTTATGGTGTATAGGTGGGATGTCCTTGTTTGCTTCAAGTCAAAAGTAAAGTATCGCGAGCAGTTGGGATTAGTGTTGGAAAGATGGCTAGACCAATGGTTGTATGCTAAGTTTAGCAAATGTGACTTTTGAAAGGAGAAAGTTGAATTTCTTGCCATGAGATGGAGTTACCGTGGATCCAACCACAAGCAATGTTACGTGGGAACAACCGGAATTGCTTAGGCCATTAAGAGGGACACATAATACCAAAAAGAGTGGATTGAGAAGCGTTTGTGATAGCCTCTTAGTGTGGCGCCTTTTGATATATACTATGATGCCTCAAGACCAAATCTTGTGTGTGTTAATGCAGAAGAAAGTTGTTGCCTATCGTCGGGACAGTTGAGGCCACATGAAGAAAACTATACTACGCATGAAATGGAAATTGCTACTATAGTGCGTGCTTGAAGTTGTTGCATCATCATATTGATGGAAATATGTACGGACCATAAGAGTCAAGGGATTATCATCACAGCTAATGTGGTACCGATGTCTTAAGTTGTAAAGGCCATAGTACCAATACACCAATATCAAGTGATCAATAGAAATTGTGCAAAGAGTTTCAAAAGTTGAAATTAGAAGTGGTTTCACAAGGATTTATAGTTGCTTTGAAAGTTAAGCCAATGCTTGAAGATCGGATCGAAGTGGTCGGAAGGATGAAGGCTTAGGTGAGCGAGGATAACCAAGGAACCACAGTTTAAAGGTCAAAGCTATGTATTGAATAAGAAAGAGATTAAAGCAGTTGATTTTGGAAGAAGCTCATGATTACGAGTATTCAATTCATCCAGGAAGTGCTAAGATGTACGAGATTTGAAAGAGGATTTTGGTTGCCTAATATGAAGCGTGAAGTAGCCGAGCATGTTGCTTTATCGGCGTATGTCGAGAGTAAAGCCATGCATCAAAGACCATTGGTTTATTGCGGTAGTTGAAAATTCGCGGAATGGACTTTATCACGGTTTACCTAAGACTCGAAAGGTTACGACCAGCCCGATAAAGCCCACTTACTTGGGACGTTTAGCTAAGATTGGAAACAGTGCTTTAAGTACTTTACACCCTTGGCGAGGAAAGATTCCAGAGGAGGCGAATGTTTAGGCGCAAGCCTTGTCGATTACTGTGGTATCTTGAGGGTTGTCTACCCTCCATAGTCATGTAAGTGGACCACGAGGTCATTTAACTAGTAGTATATATCATATGATGTCTTTCCTAATGTTTTCGCTATGTATGATTGTGATATTTACTTATGTTGAGCTGTGTGCACTAGCATGATCTGGACTAGTCGCATATTGGGTCCCGACAAAGAGGATGGAGGACCCGTTGGGATTGCCACCTCAGCCTTGTAGAAGCATCCTTCTTCACCAAAGCGCTCGAAAAATGAGGCGGGCACCAGACCACATCGCCGCGCGAGGATTGACGGCCCCGTCGGCACCCTCCATCCGGAGAGATCTGCTAGCCCTCTTCACTGTGGCGAGCACTCCGAGCCACGACATTCTTGCGAGGAGAAGACGGGAAGGCGGGAAGAAGAGAAGGCTAAGTTTTTCTTTCCTTGGCTCTTTGTTGTTCTTAGGAACAGGGAGGCGAGGAGGCAAAAAGCGTGGTTGCGAAACGCGTTCAGGCGTATTTGTAGAAGACGAGCATGCACCAACCGAACGGCACCCCTCGAGCGAACGTCGCGTTAGCGCCTCGTCTGTCAAGCCCGCTGTAACTCCCATTCCCAATTCCACCCAAAGATTTAATCTTGACAGGACAAGTCGTAAAGACGCCGCCCCCGGGCAGTGCGTCCTGTAACCTCTCGGTCTCCACCTTGAGGCGGGGCGGTTGCTGCTGGGCGCGTCGAGAGGGCCCGGGCAGCTGCGGCCCAAACGGCAAAAGCTCTGTGGCTTGCGCCAGGGGCCCAGCTAAAAGCTGTGGGTTCAAAAGGCCAACCCCACCAGATGGGCATAAGGCCGCCCCAGCGAAACTCGAGTTAGGGGCAAGTATGAGGTGAGCCCCGCGGTGGGCCCTCGGTTAGGTCGGCTGACGACCTAATCACCTCTACCCGCGTCCGAGACCATACTTCACACTCTCCCGGGAGCTCATCGATGAGCGACAGCCAGCTGTGCCCTGGGTCGGCGGACGACCTAGGGACCATACGGGATTGAGTAAAGAAAGGTTTTTTATGGGTCGCCCCACGCGCAGGCCAGACACCCTACTCGGGACCGTCCGCTCGGAAGGGTCCCCTGGGCGGACCTCCCAGACCCTCGGACTACCCGTTATAAGCTCCACGAGCACGGCGTTCAAACCAACGCGGTAAACGCGCGTCGCTCACCCTCCAGTCCCACACCGCGGGCGGGTATACGTGTGGGATAGACGGCGGCCACACCTCTCGCAGCTACCCTCGCCAGACGAGGACTCGGGACGGATGCCCCACGTCCAGCTACGACGTAAAACGAGCCCACGTCCAACTACGACGTAAAACGAGCCCACGTCCAGCTACGACGTAAAACGAGCCCACGTCCAGCTACGACGTAAAACGAGCCCGCGTCTAGCTACGACGTTAAACGAGCACTCGGACACCCGAACCTCGCGCAGAGGCATCGCGGTCGTCCCTGCCGACCAAGGCACGGTCTAGCTACGACGTTAAACGAGCACTCGGACACCCGAACCTCGCGCAGAGGCATCGCGGTCGTCCCTGCCGACCAAGGCACGGTCTAGCTACGACGTTAAATGAGCACTCGGACACCCGAACCTCACGAAGAGGCATCGCGGTCGTCCCTGCCGACCAAAGCACGGTCGGTCGTCCCTGCCGACTAAGGCACGGTCTAGCTATGACGTTAAACGAGCACTCGGACACCCGAACCTCGCGCAGAGGCATCGCGGTCGTCCCTGCCGACCAAGGCACGATTGGTCGTCCCTGCCGACTAAGGCACGGTCTAGCTACGACGTTAAACGAGCACTCGGACACCCGAACCTCACGAAGAGGCATCGCGGTCGTCCCTGCCGACCAAGGCACGGTCGGTCGTCCCTGCCGACTAAGGCACGGTCTAGCTACGACGTTAAACGAGCACTCGGACACCCGAACCTCACGAAGAGGCCTCGCAGTCGTCCCTGCCGACCAAGGCACGGTCTAGCTACGACGTTAAACGAGCACTCGGACACCCGAACCTCACGAAGAGGCATCGCGGTCGTCCCTGCCGACCAAGGCACGGTCTAGCTACGACGTTAAACGAGCACTCGGACACCAACCTCGCGCAGAGGCATTGCGGTCGTCCCTGCCGACCAAGGCACGGTCTAGCTACGACGTTAAACGAGCACTCGGACACCCGAACCTCACGAAGAGGCATCGCGGTCGTCCCTGCCGACCAAGGCACGGTCGGTCGTCCCTGCCGACTAAGGCACGGTCGGTCGTCCTGCTAAGGCACGGTCTAGCTACGACGTTAAACGAGCACTCGGGCACCCGAACCTCACGCAGAGGCATCGCGGTCGTCCCTGCCGACCAAGGCACGGTCTAGCTACGACGTTAAACGAGCACTCGGACACCCGAACCTCACGAAGAGGCCTCGCGGTCGTCCCTGCCGACCAAGGCACGGTCTAGCTACGACGTTAAACGAGCACTCGGACACCCGAACCTCGCGCAGAGGCATCGCGGTCGTCTCTGCCGACCAAGGCACGGTCTAGCTACGACGTTAAACGAGCACTCGGACACCGAACCTCGCGCGAGAGGCATCGCGGTCGCCCTCGCCGACCAAGGCACGGTCTAGCTACGACGTTAAACGAGCACTCGGACACCCGAACCTCGCGCAGAGGCATCGCGGTCGTCCCTGCCGACTAAGGCACGAATCTAGCTACGACGTTAAGCGGCGCCTTCACCGTAACCCGGCGGTCCGAAGACGAGCGGGCGGCGCGCTAAGCCGTCGCGGCGCGCGCGAACGAGGTGATTCAAAGCCCGGCGGTTCGAATACCCCGCGATTTCGGCAACCGTCGGATCCGTTGGGTACACTGGCGTAAATCGCTTGACCTAATCGGTCGGGCCAACTTCTCGTGCCCGACCACTATTCTCTTCCAAGCTCAACCCCAACCGAATCTGCCAAATCACTCGGGGATCGGGGACTATCGACGAATACTTATAACAAAGCCGCACTTAACGCCCAAAGCGACGAGCCGACGGCCTCAAGCACAGCTCAAGCCAACAGCCGCTCCTAGCCCATTACCGATCGAAGCACCGACAAAGCCACGCGAGACATCCCTTCCCGACCGACGAGGGAAGCGTCTCCGACTCAAGCGGGCTCCCGACCCCGCAGACGGGACGAGACCCATCGGCTCCGACCAGCGAGCTCCCGACCCCGCAGCAGTCGGGATCCCCGACTTCGATCGTGCCAAGACAACCCCGCTAAGGGCGCGTGTCAAAACTTCTACCACCAATGACCACGCACCCCACTAACGGGTCAATCGAGCGACTATACAAGGCGGTGGCTCCTTCCCAAGAAGGTTTAATGATCGACCAAGTCATGCTCCCAATCCATCACCCGGTCACATACTGACGTAAGACGCACCCTTCCCGAGGCAACACCGCGCCCGGTAGCGCACAGAACGCCAACACTCGAAAGGTTCGCAGAGGCGTGTACGCCATTTCCTGGAAAATACCTAACCGCTCGACCAGGCTAAGCTACCGACCCAAAGACGGGGCCACGGCGATGATCGATCAACAGAACGAAGGACCAAGCTCCTAGTATAGGTCATCTCGCCCTCCCCAATTCTCGATGTAACTCGCCCCTTCCTTTCGTATAAAGGAGGCGGAACCCCGTAGGCAAAGGGGCGAAAGAGAGAGAGCGCTATCAAACCCATCTCGCTAAGCCATTGGCATTCTCGCTTGTAAAACTTTGTGCAGTCATCTGTACCAAGAGTAATACAACACCACCACACGAACTGGAGTAGGGACCTTCGGCCCGAACCAGTATACATCTTGGACTTCCGAGTCTAACCATTCAGGGAGTGGAACGCGCGACCCCTTAGACTTACAAATTTACTTGCCGGTGCTCGAAACGCCGACACTCTGCCCAGACACTGATCCTCCTAATTTTTCAGTATTTTTATTTAGTTTTCTTATTAGAAAAATATAAAAAAAAGCTAAAAGGACACAAATAAAATAGCAAATACACTTGAAAAATCATAGAAAAATCTAGAAATATTTCCAAGCACAAGGAACCTAAATAAAATAATTTGGATAATTGTTGACTTGGAATTTAATCATATTAATTTTTTTATTTAGGAAAATCTCATATTAAGATTTAATTATCAATAAAATTGGTGAATTTTTTGGAGGACTAAACTACACAAAAGATTTTTAAAAAGACAAAAATTGGGATGTTACACAAGTATTGGAAACATATTAAGTATATTATCTAGTATAATATATAATATAAAAAATATGAGAAATGGAGTTCTACAATGATCTATTTTCCAAAAAGCAAAATCGTGTATGTATTGCCAAGTCATTTAGACATGCTTTAAAGGTGATGAACATGCAAGTTTGCATAAATGACGAATAATCTTTCATTCGCACTACATTTTTGTAAACAAAAATTCTAATGTATAATTTTAAAAACGTAGTGGTATTGAAATAGATGGTAGACTTTTAAAAATGTTTTTTGGCAAAATCAAATAGAATATTTGTTGAGTGCCTCCCTTCTGGCGTGGAATACCAGAGGATCTCATGTACTGCACTAGTCCCATGATCAGTGACTAGTACGCACATTTAAGACATTGTCATCACATCCATATATAATATCACAAATATATTAATGGAACATTGTTTATACAATAAGGCCTTAAAAGCTAAATAGTGCACAGTAGAAGATACAAAAGTCTAGAGTATGCATTTGCTCAAAATATTCCACACGCAGCAACAAGGATAAGTCCTAGAAAAACTTGTCATTGTAGTCCCCATAACCTGTAGTAAAATCGTTGGGGATCGCGGGTTCCTCAACCTCTGAATATCAACAAGTAAGGTTAAGTACATATATACTCAGCAAGACTTATAGTGTATCACAAATATAAGTAAATATTTAGCTATGTCAAAGTTGATGGTAATTTTAGGTTCTTTTGCACAAAGCAAGATTTATTTAACAATAACAAGTTGTAGATTAGAAATAGAATTTGTAAAGAGCAGTTGACAGGAATGTAAATGACAAGTATATATATAACATATGTAAGAGCAAACTCATAATCCTCCATGATTGTGTTTATTGAACCATTCCTTGGCATAAAATCTAAAACAAAAAAAAATTCCCCAATTTTTCCAATCTAACCATTTTTATAAAAAAATAAAATCTATGTGATGACTTTACCGAGCCTCCCTTGATCGTGGGCGCGGCTTTTTGAAAAGATTTTATACTCTGCAAAGGGGTACAACTTTACCCACACGACATGATCAACTCTTTTTGTCACTCCTTTTACACTTTGATGTATGGCCAGAGATCATGACGAGAGGTGTTACATCACCTAGACCCAACTTTGCACTAGTCCGGTGATGTTTGACCCTTACTATGGTGGCAGAAATCTAGACCCATACACATAGTACCAACGCCAGTTATACACCCCGTCACATTCTTTCCCTATAGCGAAGCATATACTGTTGTATTAGTATGTGTTTCTCCACACCTTCTGTGTGGACATCCCTGCAAACAATCCATCTCAGAAAGCCTGTAGTACCCCAACTTTCCAATGTGCAAAGCTATGCCCGAGTAACTTAATAAGCTAAGGCTACCCCATAATAGCACTTGTGATTGCACGGATGTCTTGGCTTGTAAACAACACAATAGTTTGATCCTTAATCGACCCAAGTGAGAACCCCCTTATACTACGTACAAGTCCATGCACATTACAATATATATAAATAGCTCGTCCTTGTCAAACCGTAGTTTTTTGTTTTGGTTTTGTAACAAAATACCATAGCACATACCATTTTCTCATTATTTCAAATTCCCATCCCTGAACAAACAACATAACCGACCATTTGTTCACCCAAGTCCAAAGCATGATTAAGGAATTGTATACATAGTCAAATATACCCAAGTTGGCATTAGATATTGCCTAACTCTTATCTTAGGGTTTTCAAGGTTGACATTTGTGTATTTATCAAGGAAGTTCCATGCAACAAATAGGATTGTCTATCATTAACCACAATATAGCAACTTTACTAAAAATACACACATGCATATATAAATTTGTAAAATGATATAAATTAAGTGAAATACTGGGTTCAACATTATGAAAGGAGGTGCTTGCCTTGCTCATTGAATACTTGAGGTTGTTGGGGGCCGACGAGGAGAATTTCCAGAGCGTCAGTATCTACACGTGGTATATAATATAGCAACAATAAGAGCTAAATGAACTCAAACAGAGACCAAATTCAAATCTTTTTGTAGAAATAGAAAGTTCATGATTTTAGAAAATTTTAGAATCTACTTTAACTCAATTTAGAGTTCATTTGCAAAGTAATGAGCTTTCAATTTTAATCTACTAAACATTTCCTAAAATAGAAAATGGGTTGATGTCAAAAACATATTTTTCTAAGAATATGCCTTCCAACAGAGAAAACGTATCTTTAATTGAACTGAAAATGCATTTATCATTTTTGGGATTTTTGACCTAATTTCCAAAGGCTGACAGGGTTTTATTATTATTATTAAATACTAGTTAGGGTATAAACTAAGTCATTAATTCTACATTGGCCTACATATCAGTGACTCATAAGTTTAAAACCAAGTTAATTAGATTATCTCTAATCTTAATGACATTTTTGATAGCTAGGGCCCACATTTCATTGACTCGTAACGTGTGAGAGGGCTGTGCGTGTTTGCTTGACATGTGGAGCCCGCCTGCCAAGAACTCATAACAGGGCAGAGGCTTGCGAGGCTCGCTGGTGGCAATTGGCGATGATCAGCTGGGAGTGAGTGGTCTGGCAGCGATAATGATAGATGGCAGTGTAGATGTGATGGTGCCCGGCTTGGCGAGGGCAAAGCATCAGTGAGGTAGTGGCTCTATTTTGGGGTTGCCAGGGATAGAGACTCACAAGAGAAGCTTGGTTATGGTAGTCGGGACTAAGGAAGATGACGACCATGGCAGTGGCATTGTGGGTAAACTGAGCTGCAAATGAGGTGGGATCATGGTTAGGGGACACTAAGGGTGCTTCAATCCGAAGGAATTGAAAGAAGGCTCACCAGGGCAGAAGAATCGAACTTGCTTGTGCCTTTTGTTTTTGCGACCAATTGAGCTCCTTAGGGCATCAATGGTGGGAGCTATAAGGCTAAGAAGAATAAGGCAACACGGGGAACTAAGGCGCGACCATGGTAGTGCTTTTATAGCCATCGGGGAGGTGACTCGGTACTCGGCTCGTAAGCAAGGTGCGGCGAACAAGTAGAAGACATGGCAGAGCTTGATGTAGGATTTTCTGGCGGATTTGTCGTGCACTTGAGGTACCAGAGGCAGTGGAGGGAGGTGATGGCTCGGCGGCATGTGGTGTGGCAGGGCGACGAAGCAACGGGCTGGGCGCAGCGCCAAGTCCTGTGGTTTGGCACGACTCGGCTAGCGGAAGGTGGTGTGGAGGAAGCTAGCGGTGTCAGCCACTGAAGCTAAACAATGTGGCACTGGATTCCTACGTGCATGTTCTGGCACACTAGAGCACACACGACGTGGTGTGGCACAACACCAGGGCACGCACGGGGCTGAGGGAGTGGCTAACATGCGGGCCCGGCTCATCAGAGAAATCGAGAGAGAAACCAAAAAAGGTAAGCGCACTCGGTTGAATATGCTTTCAGACGAGGGACACGGCTTTTATCAAAAGGTGCTTTCCATTTTTTGTTTTTTGCTGATTTCAATTGTGTTTTAAATTGGCAATTGATTCTTGTTAAATTTGTTTGGGCTATCAAACCAATTTCAAATCTTATGAAAATCTTTGGGGATGATCTAGGGAAGATACTGATAATTCGATAAAAATTTTAGAGCTTGATAAGCTTTGTGAATTTCTGGGAAAAAATCTTTTAGCGCTTCTGTTTTAATAAAGAAATCTAGTGTTTTATTTTTTCAAAAGCACCAAATAAATTAAAAAATTATAAAACTTTTTGGAGAGGTTATGTAGATTAATTGAGAATTCAATAAAATATTTCTAGAATTTGAAATAATGTGAATTCAAAATGTGAAAAATTAGGATCAATAACTAGGTTATTGAAAATCATTTTCTTTAAATGCCGAAAAATATTAAAATCCATAAAATTCAAAAAATCCACAAAAATATCAGAAAATAATTTGGAAACTTTATTATTTATTTTGGAAAAAATTTAGGGTGTTACAATATTAGATTATATGTCGATCCTAGATTCACGATCCAATAAAAAACCCTTCGATCCGATTCAGAATTACCATTCTGGTAACCTTGCTCACAACACAACTGTAGATATGGCTGGGAAGTGGGCAATGTTGTAAAACGTAGTGGTTCACCACGATCAATCAACCACACGCCAATGAAATCACAAGAAAAAGAACGGGAGCACACATAAAGCAGGGGGCAAAGTTCTCTCGCTTTATTAGACCGATCTCTTGTACAAGGGGGGTGCCCAATATATAGAGAAACTGGCAAGAGATGAGTTCGGATTCGCCCACACATAAGAGATAGGGTCTAACCGAATACGGTTACGAATATCTTATCTCATAAAGCACATGTCTCGTTAAAAACTCCTCCCAAAAACCCAGTGGGAAAAAGGGATGGAGAAAATAGTACATTGCACTCGCACTCCGTGTTACACTAGTTGCCTCATTAAAAACCTTCATGTGAGAAAACTTCAGGAAAACTCATTAAGGGAAAAAGAGTATAACTTATAATCTTCAGGATTTAAAATATGACCTTCAGGATCATGCAAAGGGTCATGGTTCAAGGATTTACTCCCCCTGAACTTTACATATCTCTAAGTCGTCTCATTCCAATGCCATTAACACACCTTTAAAATGTAGATTTTTGTAAGGACTTGGTGAATAAATTTGCAAGATTTTCACATGACTTAGTTTGCAAAATCTTTACCTCACCGTTCTTCTGGAGTTCATGAGGATAGGAAAACGTAGGAGCAATATGCTTCGTGATATTGCTTTTCACATAACCCATTTGCATTTGTGCAACACAAGCAGCATTATCTTCATGATAATAGTGGGGGTATCGACAGTGTTAAGACCACATGACTTCTGGATATGGTTAATCACACGTCTTAGCCAAACACATTCACATGAGGCTTCATATAAAGCTATAACCTCTGAGTGGTTGGTAGAAGTAGCTACCAAGGTTGCTTAAAAAGACCGCCAAAAAACGGCTATACCACCGCAGAGAAATATAAAACCAGTCTTAGATTTAACACTGTGGGGATCAGACAGATAGCCAACATCCATATAACCTATCATGGTCAAAACTTGGTTCTTCTGGAAAAACAATCCAAGTTCTTGAGTACCTTGGAGATATCTGAGCAAAGTCTTGACACCAGCCCAATGTCTTCTGGTTAGGGCTGAACCGTGTCTTGCTAGCAAATTTACTGCGAATGCAATATCAGGCCTTGTGCAATTCGCAAGATACATCAGTATGGAACTTCAGGTCCTAAGACTTTCTCATTTTCCATCCTTGGTCTAAAAGGGTCTTTATCCGCTTCAAGGGACCTTACGACCATGGGGGTTTTTAAAGGATTATCCATATAAACCTTTCCAATACCTTCTTGGTATAGAAAGACTGGTGTACAAGGATTCCTTCTGTGAAATGCTCTAGCTGTAGGCCAAAGTAAGATTTGGTTTTATCTAAATCTTTTATCTCAAAACTCTGTCATGAGGTAAGCACTTGCTTCATCTGTCTCCTCTGTGGTTTTGATGATATTCACATCATCGACATAAAACTGAGATGCTACAAGATCCATTCTGGGATTTCTTTATGAACACACAGGGACAACATTCCTTCTTCAGGAGGAACTCATAAAGTCGGTTATACCACATTCTCCCTAACTGTTTTAATCCGTATAGCGATCTCTTCAGTTTGACGCTATACATGTTGCGATTATTAGGATTCGGAATTGTAATTCCTTCAGGGAATCTTATATAAATATCCGTATCTAGTGACCCATATATATGTGGTCACTTCATCCATCAACTGCATTGATAAGTTTAAGCTTGCTGCCATTAATATTAAATTTCGGAACATTATTCCACTCTTTACAGGAGAATATATTTCATCGTAATCAATGTCGGGTCTCTGCGTGAACTCTTATGCTACAAGCCTCGCTTTATATCTCACCACCTGGGTATTTCATTTATCTTCGGATGAAAAACTCATTTGATCCTACATGGATTACTTTAGGAGATGTTTGATCAACGGGACCAAAGTTTTCCTTTTAATAAGCGAGCGTTGCCTCAATTGCTTCCTTTCATTTGACCCTATCTGAGCGCTTCTGGCACTCTGCCATGGACTTTGGTTTTGGATCCAACTTTTAACAATTTTAGATGCAAAAATATATGTCGACAATTGTAGTTTTTATTTTATACAATTCTGTGATGCAGGGATATCTCTTTATTAATTTCTTCCAGCTCCTCGTGATTTCCCACAACGATGGAGTCTGGGTGTTCTAACTTTCCAGCGTTAGATTGTACACGTAAATATACGTTGGGGTTATCATCTTCAGGATGGATCACTTCAGGGATGTTACCATCTCCAGGATGGCTCACTTCAGGGATTTTCTCAAAATCAGGTTGAGCTTCTTCCTATGTCATGGGTAGTGTTCTCATTTGTTTGGTTCTCTACTTCTGCGGACGTCTCCGCGGAATTGAGTCCCGTGCACCTGGAGGCCTCCCCTCCTTTTATCATAAGGGTCAAGAGTGGGTTCAATATCCTTCTAGGGTATTTCCACTCTTTCAGGTGCATATATTGTAGGTATATGAGATCTTTTCACTCCCTTATGAACAGTGAAGGCATTTAGCAGATTATAAGCTTATTTATTGCAGATTTATTATCCTCCGAACTTCAAGTTTGGTCTCTATAGTGCGTGGATCTAAGGACTCGGCATTCTCTAATGTGGTACTTATCTCCCCCTAATGCCGAAAAATATCCTCACTACAATCAGCGTACCGAGCCGTGTACAGATCCCCTGTCATAGGTTCTAGGTATTTTAATACATAACGGAGATTCATAACCTATATAGATTGTCAACTTCTAGTGAGGTCTTATGGTGGTATGCTGCGGTGGAGAGATTAGCATGTATACAACACAGCCAGTTTTTCGCAGATGGGAAATACTTGATTCTTTCCATGTACTATCTACAACGGGGGAATTTCATAATGTGCAGTTGTTCTGAGTTGAATTATTACCGCAATATGCAGCACTGCGTGGCCCCAACAACTGGTGGGAAGCCTACTATTATGCAAGAGCGGCCAAGTAATAAGTTTTTATTCTTTTAATATAATGACTCTGCAAGGCCATTTTAATTATGGACATTAGGTACAAGATGCTCTACATTAATTCCCAAAGCCATACAATAATCATTAAATGCTTTTGAGGTAAACTCGCTAGCATTGTCTATTTGAATAGACTTGATCATTTTTTTCTGGAAAATAGGCTCTTAATTTAATACTTTGGGCAATTAATTCTGGCAGAAACATGGTTCCTAGTAGATAAGAGATTTACATAGGACCATATAGTAGAAGCATCTATCAGTACCATAAAATTTATTAAAAGGAGCCCGACAGGGACTGAACAGGTCCATAGATATCACCTTGAATCTTCTCTAGAAAATTCAGTGATTCTTCCATAACTTTTTAGGTAAGAAGATCTAAAAATAAGCTTTCCTTTAGCATAACCAGGCATAAGAAAACTTCAGGTTTAGGAAAGTCTTTATGCTATGGCCAGCAAAATTATAATTATTCTTCTCATAATATTCAACTCAGGGTAACCCAGTCGATCTGCCAGATCTTAAATATTTCTGGGTTTTCATCGCAACACAAACTTCAGGTTTTTTTCTTTGTGCATAGTATAACCCAGAGGAGAATGAATGAAGTTTTCAACCACACATTTATTACACCCATTAAACTTAGTCACGAGTAGGTATTCTGTACCATTCTCATTCTTTGTCTCTATATGGAAACGATTATGGACCAATATCTTTAAAACTTAAGAGAGTACGACTGGACTCAGGGTATACTATGGCATTATTCCGGTGCCAACTATGAGAGTATCACTTCTGGCGATAGTCATAATATTTTCAATTCACTTAGTGTGGTACAACTGTCTTCTATACATATTTTCTCCTCCACCATTGGATTATACTTTGTTCTATATTGGAAATATGATTTAACAATCAAACAATTGTTGCATTAGGAACAAATTGTAGAATATAGAACAAACTTAGCACAATTAATCAAATATTTGGGAAATATCAATTTATTCAATTTTTGAATGATAATCGCTCAACAGGAGCGTAGACCAAATGTTCATTCAGGAACTAGGGCTAAACTGATGAGGAGACTTATAAGAAATATATGACATCGACTTAGCAAAGTGAAGGGATATTTAGGAGACTAATCCAGGTCTCCATATGAGATGTAGGTGCCCTCCTGGGACTCCTCGAGCTCAAAAATTTCATGAATCATATCATCACACTTTTCAACATCCGTATCAACAACAGGTTGAACGGTGAAGTATGACTTAATATTATTTCCCTGGGTCTTATTTAGTTTTCCAGTGGATTGCATGTAAAGGTCTACCACATGCTTCGAGATGTGATAGTTGCATGACTAATACCCAGTGCATCCATACATAAAACAGGGTTATTCAGGGTTTGCAGCATTACTTCTGGAAGCCCCTGGCCATTTACCTTTACTTTTCCACTATGAATTGCCTCTTCCCTTATTTGATTTGTCATTCTTCCACTTATCCCTTATATTCCATTGTCCCTTTATGTGGCTTTGGCTATTGCTAGCCTATTGAGCATTTGCAAGTGCTTCTGGCATTGCAAAACTCTCATTAGGAAGTACATGATGATTCTTCACTAGGAGTTCATCATGCTTTCTGCTTCTAGCAAAATGCATATAAGCTCGAAGTACTTCTGGTACTTGGCGACGATACTGTTACGATAGTATCCTCATATTAGGGTGGAATGTGCACAATATCTTGTCGATCTTTTTAGCATTAGTAACTTTCTGGTTACATAATGTTAGATCAATGACAAGCTTATGTATGACAAAAATTATATGTTGCCACAGCCTTTAAAATCTTGAAAGCGCGGGAGGATCCATTCGCGTTGTACTTCTAGCAACATAATGGATCTATGCTGGATATATATTTTTCCTTCAGGGAATCCAAAAGTACTAGCTAGTCATCTTCCATCAACTATTCGGCCTTCAGGTCCGTATGTAGATGGTGCCTCAGGAGGTGCAAAGTCGTACATCTAGTGGCTTCAGGAAGAGCAGGGGTACCAGCTTCAGGCTAGGAAAACAGTAGTTCCAAAAGATCGAGCTATCAGATTAATCTTAGTATTCATTATCCGGGTAAGATAATTGTTGCCAGTCAGGGCAAGCTTGATAAATTCCTTCTTTGCGATGTCCAACATATCATATTTCTATTTATGCAAAATGACTTTTTTTACTGGTAAAATCATTATATTGCATGCTCACTATTTAATCAATAAAGCTTGGTCTATATCTATTCAGTAGATAATTATCTTAAACTCCCCAGAATTTTCCTAGCAATTTCCATAATTTTTTGCTAAACATTAAGTAATTTTCAGAATTACCAATTAATAGAAAGAATAGAAATTCCAGCATATATCATAAAGATTAATACTAAGGAAAATGAATCCAGCAATATGACACACATCAATTGGTCATACATAATTTTCTAGCATTTTCTGTTAATTTTCAAGCAATTTTCAGAATTACTTAAATAATAGAATATAAATGTTAGCACATACTACCTTTATTATATCCCGGAGGTTTCCTGGCCTCCGGTTGATTTGAGCTGGGAGGGCTCCGGCTCGGCTCACGGCTCGAGCCGAGCCGGCAAATTTTTTTTTCGTTCGGGTCCTTTCCAAAAAAAAATTACAGATAGGTCCTTTTTGGAAAAAAAATTACTATTAGGTCCTTTTTAAGAAAAAGAATATATGTGTTACGTTTAGGTCCTTTATGCGTTTTTAAACGTTGCGCTCGGGTCCTTTTACTGAAAATCAAAATTACGATTAAGCCCTTTAGGGGAAAAAAATATGCCCAGGTCCTTTTTTAAAAAAATTATGCGTTGCATTTAGGTCCTTTTTCTATTTTTCTAGCACTACGTTTAAGCCTTTTTACAGAAAACACAAAATTCTTTTTAGGTAATTTTCGCGCGTTTTCTCAATTTACTCGTGTAGAGAGCGGCGGTCGCGCGTTTTCTCGATTTACTCGCGTGGGAAGCGGTGCCCGCGGCGTGACACGCCACGTATATTTATCTAGTATTAAACATGGCATGAAGCTAGAAAATAATCCCAAAGTATAAAACTCCCAATGTGTGCTAAATATCAATTGACCAATATTTTACGAGAGTCCATATACCTAGAAAATCAATTTCTAGGATTTAATATAAATTTTCAAAATTTATTTAACAAATTTTCAATGAACAATAGCAACTGAGAAACCCTAACTTTTTTTAGATTAAACGAGTAATCTAGGCAATTAGGGAAATTAATCTACAGGATTAAAAACTGTTCAAATGTGATTAACTTACGTGCCACAAACTTACATATGACTTGTAGAAGATTAATCGTTTGATGCCGGTCGAAATTCGTCGACACGGCCGAGCACCAGCCTGACATCCTCAGCGCCCCGTGTGAAGCCGCTCTTGAACTGCGCGAGCATTGAGCGCATGCTCCGCGCGGAGCAGCCATCGTCCGCGTTCGGCCGAACCGCCGCGCGCCACACCTGCTCGTACACACCAATCTACAGCGCGTTAACGCTAGCGCATCTGGCCACGCACCACGTCCCACATTTGCCGAGGGAACGGGATCAGGTTCACCGCCAGCTTCTGGAGGTCGGAGTTCAGCTGCACCGAGAATCGCAGGCAGCACGTCACACCGCTCATGCATCGTCGCCGATATAGAGTGGTTCAGGTCCCCAAAGGAAAGGTTGGTGAGCTTGAGGGTGCGAAAGCAGATGGCGTAGAGGGCCTCGTTGAAGTAGACGTTGATGCGCTCGAGCTGCTGCGGCGCCGCACCCGTGTCGACCGGCAGGTGGCGTCGACGCTATGCTCGTCCCAGAACTTGGCGCCGATCTGGTTGCCGCATTGGCCGGGCTTCGTGGTGTGCGGCAGGATGACCAGCAGGAGGCGGCGCATATTGCTACATGCATGTATTAGATGCATATGCATGGATGCTGACGCGCTTGCGCTCTCCGCCAGAGACGCCGCGCACGAATCGTTCACCCACGATCAATCAACCACACGCCAATGAAATCACAAGAGGAAGAACGGGAGCATATATAAAGCAGGGGGCAAAGTTCTCTCGCTTTATTAAATCGATCTCTTGTACAAGAGGGGTGTCCAATATATAGAGAAATTGGCAAAAAAAATGAGTTCGGATTCGCCTACACATAAGAGATAGAGTCTAACCGAATACAGTTACGAATATCTTATCTTATAACAAGCAATAGCCCACAGGTGAAGGTTTTTTTTGGGCGATTTGTATGCTCGTCGTAACGGTACTTAAAATGGATTTGAATGTGGACGTTACAGCTTAATGCTAAAACGGTAAAACATATCATCACTATCGTAAGCAAAGCATTTTGAATGCTGAAAAAAAATGTAGGAGAAGCAAAATCTGTAGTACTAGGGTTAACCACATCGAGATTTTCCCTATAGGATATGCTGCTGAGGAGGGCATGTAAGCAAGTTGTTCCTTGGAGCCATTTCGACTTGTCGTAAATTACTTTACTCCTGTTATGCGGTGACTTCGGAAAGAGATCCAATGCAGATATGTGTGAACTATAACTTTAACAGTTATAGATTGACCGTTGAATAAATAATCGATGGTCTAGATCATCTGTAATACTATTTAGAAGAAACACTATTCGACAATCTAAACTATTCGTTATTTCGATCGAATATATCTAGTATTCGTAGTAGCTGGTTAAGTTGCAGTGCTTAAAAAACTGCGGGGAACTCTATTCGATGACCTGGACATCGCTGAATCCTTTGCGTCCCTGGCGCACAATAAACAACGGTCTGTGCACGTCTTCCGAGGTGCCCAAAACGACCAACTGTTATCACAAAGTTCGCTTTCATCTTTATATTGGTCTTGGCCCGAAAAACCTCATACCTTGTCAAAAGGAAAGGTATAAACCGGCCCTTGGTTTCAGCCGGTCCTTGAATGGACCTAGACACGGTTTGAAGGCTGTAAAAAAGCGTCCAGATTCAATGAACCTTAACTTGGTGCTGAAATTTCAGATAGCACGTCGCTGAGGCAAGAGATTACTAAATTAATCCCATGATCACACTGGGATATATCTTTCACTCTCAAGATTCACACAAGTCTGGCACCAACATGAGTAGATTCGTCCCACTAGTGAAAATGGCAGCTTTGACAAAATTATTGGGGAGGAAAAAAATCCTTTATAAAAAAACAGAGAGAAGGGAAAGGAAGGGAAGGGAAGATTTGTTGATTTCCGCAATTCACCTCTTTTTCCTTGAAGATCTTTTCTTTGTCACCCATGGCCAGAATCATCGTTGAAGTAGTTGCATATTTAGCTACACGTTTTTATGTATATTTTGAGGTACATCCTGGTTATGAAATAAAAATAAACTCACGTAGAAATAGAAAGTATGATTTTTTCATATACTCCACCCGTTTAGAAATGTAAAATCAGTAATTTAAATGGTCTTATTTAGAAATACTATAAGGATTGTGTGTAAGATTTAATAGAGGGAGTAATTCGAACGTCCATGGGAGCTACCCCTTTCAGTTCAGTCTTATCGTCGACAACATCACAAAATGCTTAGACCAAATACCATATAAATCTCTTAATTCATATCCAGTTACATAGCATATCACAAAAACGACATCCATAGCTGTACAAGCTTAGATTTAGGATATGACACCAACATCAAAAGATCTGCCTACCCGTTGCCATATGTATGCCACTTGGTGTTAGAGTGAACACTAGTAGCAACTAGCAATCAACAAGGGCTCATAATATGGACCAGTGGCATGCGTCGTGTCGTATTGTCATTATCGGTTACTCTACAAGAGGGTTTGCTTTTGCAAGTGAATACACGAGCGGTGTAGCATATTCATATCTAGTGACGGAGCTAGGATTCATTCAAGAGGGGGCTGAACATAATTATATGTACTAAATATAAAAACTACCAAACCGACATATTATAGTTGAAATTTAAATACATATAATATAGTATTAGTATGTAAATATGCAAGGAGAAAATATTACCTTTTATTGCTTCAAAAGAGATGATAGTTGACATTTATGAGTTTTCATATTCTGAAAACGTTGTAAGATATCGTCCATATTTATTTTTGAAAACACTTCTCTCTCAACGTAGCATACCTGGGGGGTTCTCATGGTGGGCCAGGGGGGCTGGAGCCCCACCAAGCCGCCCGTTGCCTCCGCCTCTGCTCATATCTCATACTGCTCCTTTCTTTCTTTTTCTTTTTTTTTAAGAAACTACTCTAACACATAACCTATTGTAGGACTAGCTATCGAGCTTAACGAGCTATTATCGATCTTCTTTCGAAATTAACATAGTTCAACGTAAAATAATTTTATTTATCATTTAAGTGGTTATTTGAAATTCGAGCTAACGAGCCACTATTGAGCCGAGTTTCGTTAATTTTTTCGCTCGAAATAGATTCATTTTAAATTTGAACCTATTAACTATTGTAATCGGATAGATTTTGTTTCGAGCCCCACGAGCTTTTTTTGCCAGCGCTAATCCATTGTCTGTCGTTTAAAAAGCATCATTTCCAGGCGTTGAAGCTATTACGGCTACGAATAAGGAAAATATAATGTAGTTAGTATATAGATTAGCGATGGCGGATGGTACTAGTATTATTAATCCATTTGCTGAGAATCTTGGTTTTGACAGGGCACGCACGCGGCACGCGTGAGTCGTACTTTGCACTTCTGCAGCATGCAAACATCGCGCGCGAGAATAACGAGACGATGACCACATGTGGCGGCACGTGACGAAGCTTTGCTCTTTCGTCCCCTTATTACTTTTTTTTCGTCTTTAGTCGCGTTCAGAACAAAATTATAAGCGAGTACAACTTCATTTTCGACGGTGAAAACACTGGCAGTGATATGTGTCACTTTTAAGTTTTCTTATAGCAGCAAGCTGTTGGCACCGTAACACCTATTGTTAGCGCAGCATGTCTAAGACTTACTGCGACAGATGAGCTACCGTGGTATCCGACCTCGGCAGAACAGAGTATCGCGATACTCGAGATCGGTAGGAAGGTGGGGCCTGCCATTTGCCACGCTTGTTTTGGGAGCTGCTGTGGTGGATGGAACCGCTATGGTGTTGGCGACCTATCGCAATAGGTAATACATGTGATATGCTGGTGCTTCCGCAGTCGAGAAGAAAACTAGGTTTACAATTTTGTTCATAAAGAGGCCAAAAATGAAAAGAAAACGTGTGCAAGGTGCCAAACACACCTAGGTTTTGCACGTGACACCATTGATTCGAGATCGTAGGGTTGTCTATCGAGTTTAACGAGTTATTATTGAGTTTTTCGATATTGACACAATTCAACTAAAATCATTTTATTTTTTTATTTAAGTGGTTATTTCAAACTTGACCTAATGAGTTACTATCGAACCGAGCCTTATTAACTTTTTTTCGCTTAAACTAGACTAACTTTAATTTTGAACCCATTAACTATTATAATCGAAGTAATTTTGATTCAAGGACTAACGAGTTTTTGCTAGCCTACTTGTCAGCCTGGCTTGATTTTCTTTTTACTTTTTTTTCAGGCCCTTGGTTATAGAAAATTATACATTCACTCACCATTGTCTAAAACACGTTGTTGCTTGTGCCACACGCTAAAAACTTCTCTGATGATGCTCACATCCTTGACGGTTTTAACCAAAAACCGTTAGTGATGTGAATGGTAGTCATCACTGACAGTTTTTGATTAAAACCGTCTCTGATGAGGCTCACATCACTGACGGTAAACCATCAGTATGTCACCGTCAATGATGATCAGCTATAACAGACAGTCTTTTAAAACCGTCAGTGATGATGGATCTAATATAAGCCTTTTTGCAATAGTAGCGCAAAAGTCAGGAGTACCTGGTCCTCAGTGATTAAAAAAAAGAAATAGTACATTGTAAATTTTTTTGAGAGTTTCTAACTCTAAGGAACTTCAAGATACTTAGTTCAGGCATAAAATTAATTCTCGGTAGACTTTGACCAAAATTTCGAGTCTCGATCGACTCCATCATCCAAGAAGAGAGAAGTTCCATCATCCAAGAAGAGAGAAGTACTGCGTCTAGATGAACAAGCACTTTCATTTTTGCATTCTTTTCCCTCTCCTTTTTCTGTTCCACGCATGTGTGTTCATGAATTTGAAACTGAGCTAGCTGCTGCATTTACTTGTGTCCAAACTTTTCGTTTCAGTTACGAAGATTAGAGGACTCTCGTACCATCCACTACTGTGCAGCAAGGCACACTGGTACAGCTCCGTGCATTACATCGCAATCGTTGGAATGAAATTTTAACTACTCAGATGGGATCGGGCTGCTGTACAGAACACTAAAGCAATTAAGCAAAGTGTACATATATACATACATATAGGACGTTAAAATGGGACATCATGATGCTAGGGCACCATGGTTTTAAATATGCGAATTCACCTAACTAAAGAATGATACAACATTATCTCATCTAAATCGGTTCTTAACTTTTCATAAAAAAACCGATAATAATAAATGATTCAGCGTGGGTGAGAAATATAATGCAAAACATCACTATCGTCTGATCTCAGAACCGAGAACCGATAGTGATGTTAATATCGGTTCTGATCTCAGAATCGATAGTGATGACAATAGGTTTCTGAAGTTAGAACCGATCGTGATAGTACATATACCAAATATCAAAAGCCGGGGTGAGGTTTGTGAAGTTAGAATTGATCGTGAGTACATATACCAAACACCAAATATCAAGGCGTCCACCTCGCCCTTGAGTTCTTTGACCTCCTAGCTTCCCCTCCCGATCCATTCAAATACCAAAAACCGTGACGGCACCGAACTCACAAAAAAGACATCGTCGGTGATGCGCTCCTCCTCCTCCTCTTCCAACAGCGGCAAGAAGCCGCTGCCTGGTGGCCGCGGTAGGTCCACCATCGGCACCTTCACTGACCTCAACCGTTGACCCTCCGTCCCTAGCTTCCTCGACGCGGGCAGTGACCCCAATGAGAAGAGGTATCTCCCTGTCTCTAGAGCTATGTATATTGCCGGCATCGTCACACGATTAGGGTTAGGGTTTGTTGGTTGATCAGTTCGTGGATAGGAGCTTCATGCTGGGTAGGATCTGATTCAATATTTTGATATAGAAAAAGAAACACATACGGGAAAATCAAATTAAAGGAAATATTGACGCATCATATATGAATTTGTATGTACTGACATTCTGTTGGTGCTTTGTGAGTATACTCAACTTTTATCATTCTGTACCGTTTATTGTGCAAAGGGACAAGACAATTGTTTGTCTTTGGGATCTTGCACGTGTGGTGGCTATTGCTCTATAAATATGTGAGACCCTGTTCTGATGAACAGGAACATCCATGTGATTATTGTGCTATTCCCTGGATCAGTAGCTAGCACTCACATGTTTACAACAATTGGAATCACAACCATACAACAGATTGTTAAGCGGAAGCTATTATATAAAGAAATCTTACAACTCAGAGATATAGCAGCAAAAGAAGCAAAGTCTTGTAGTGTGCCCATCCAAAACCAACAGGCAACTGACAAGGCATAATCCCTAGAAAGATTCGATGAAGAAAATCCCGCAACCTGCGACGAAAAGGAATCCTCGAAGCTTCGCTAACTTATCCACCTAAAAACAACATATAAGCAAGGGTGAGTACTTTCGTACTCCGCAAGACTTGAGCAAAGCCTATAATATATGTAGGCCATTTCAAAGGAGGCTACTACGCTTAATTTGCATAAAGCGAATTGACATCAAAACAAGTTATTTGCAAACGGAATTTATAAAAGCATAATTGACTGATATGAAATAAGTAAAGCATAAGTAATATTCACAACCCTTCGTGAATATCGAATAATCCAGAAATGGAATCCAACAATGTTGATCCTTTGACATGAAAACAAAAGCTACTAAACAAGTTCCAAACCAAAACCCAATTTTTGGAAATACAAAAGCATTCTAACATTGGAATGACTTCACCAAGTGTCCTTGACCGCGGACACGGCTAATTAATTAGATTTACACTCTGCAGAGGTGTACAACTTTACCCACAAGGAATGATCAGCTCTTTGTGCAGTGCATTTTGACACACTTCCTTTGGTGTGCCGCAAAAAGATCATCTGAGTGTTACATTATTTAGATGTGGCTTTGAACCAGCCGGGACGTTTGGCCTCGCCATGGAAACGTAAACACTCACCCAAGACTGGATCCATACACACCACACCCACACCACGTTTACATTCACGGCAAGGCGTACACCGCTGCATTGGTATGTAGAAACCCCTACAGATGATCGAATCGGAATGCCTGCAATCTCCCGCCTTCCTTAGATGCAAAGCCACACCTAAACAACTTAATAGGCTAAGACCCGCCCATACAAGCCCTCGTAGTTGTACGAAATTCTTGGATCTATAGCGTCCCATTGCTCGGTCCTTAATCCGACACGGGCGATACTCCACCCTAACTACGTGCAAATCCCTCTGCACCTCCGGCTATTGCCAATAATCGCCCGCATCAAAACCATAGTTTTATTTTGGGGTTTTAATCAAAATACCCATAACCAACAGCTTTATTTCCAACATTTTCCATTTCTTAAGAAACAAATTTTGATCTGATCATCATCATCATTTATTCTAAAAGCATGGCTGAGCATGGATAGAAGTAATCGCATATACCCACAATGACATTAAGTAATTGTCTAAGCTCAATCTATGGTTATCAAGGTACACATATCCATACTTATCAAGGAAGTTTCATGAGACAACAGGTATAACTACCAGTACCACAAAATAGCGAATTTACTGAAAGTAAACGTATGCATGAAACATTTTAATAAATACAATGCAAATTAAATTCTGGGATCAAGATGGTCAAAGGAGGTGCTTGCCTTGCTTATATATCGCTTACGACGAAGACACGGTCGCAGATGACGGAGGCAAGGGACGTCGGATTCTACACGTCGATCAATCGGAAAAATATAGCAAATAATAAACTTCAATAAGGGCAAAAAGAAGACAGACAGAAAATCAAATAAAGATTTCGAGTTTGAATTATTTAAGATTTCGAGACCTTACGAATTATTGCAGAAAAAAGGAACACTTTAGAGTTTGAATTATTTAAGATTTCGAGACCTTACGAATTAGATAAATACACATTCGAACCATTAATGATTTAAGATGAACAACACAGGGTTTATTTGATAAATTATCTATTCTTGAATTACGAATTCAAGAGGCTAAAATTATGAATTTTAGTATTTATAACTTCGAATTATAGATGCTAAAATTATTTGGATTAAAAGAATTAAACATTAGTTAAAGGGTTACGCTAATAGCACTTAGCCTTAAGTGATTTCGCATACGAAAGGTTTTAAATAAATTATGATTGATAAGCTAGCTAATTAGATTTATTTATGGTTTTTAAGAAGGTTCTGGTGATACAAATATATTAATTATAAATTCTTTATTACGAGGTTCACTTAATCTTATTATGGTAAAGTTCATTAAACATAAAACTAAGGGTTATTTGACTACTAGGGTTTATATGCAAAACATGACGAAATAAGATTATTTCTTCGCAATTGGATAGCATATACTTTGAAGAACATATCTAGACCGATTTCATACATTTTAGTGTTTAGACGAGACATTATTTTCACAACTGAAAATGCATATGTGACATTAAAGGTTACGACATTCATACTTTCTAGGGGTATTCCACTAGCACGATTTAATTGAAAAGTGAGTTGTAAAGGAAGTATTTTTCTAGAACATGATAGACCATATCCTAAATATCATTTCTAAACTGATTTCCATAGTTTTTGCATTTAGACGAGAGGTTCTACGGATCGATGAAAAAGCTTGATGGTTCAATTTTTACTCGATAAGAGTTCAGTTTTTTATACAAGTTTGCGACTACACCGCCTAGGATAATCTACTCATTTTTCAGGTATTAACAGGGTATGACTTTAGAAGTGGTTTAAAGTTGGTTTCGCGACAATTGGCTTTTATCCGCGATGTTTTTCTTTTAAACGATCATTAGGGTTTAACATTATTTTATTTCAACCTAGCACAAACATGAGATATTTTTGTCTAAACAGCAAGGGAACTATTTTTCAAGGTTATAGGATTTGGTTTCATCAGATTCAGAGTTTATTCGCGAAAGTTGCGACTATTCCAATTATGCAAGTATTTACATATTGACTATTAATCATTTACTGTTTTATGTAGCAAACTTTAAATATTATTTTACATCTGAGATCCTTGCACTGCAAGAGGTACAATAAACTGGTTTGGATACTATATGAATTCATTTGATCCATATTCTAACTATTCAACTTTCTATACATATATATATACACTTTATGTTTAAGCTATTTCATTCTTTTCAAGTTAACTCAAATCAAGTTCATTTATTAATTATTTTGGAAAGTTAAGGTATTATACTGCCATGTTAATATTTAGAAACTAAATTTTACTTATTCCATATTTCTTTTATACAAGTTATGTATATTTGAATTTCTAGCGCATTGAATACAATCTTTAATAGAAAGTAATTCGAACAATAATGAAATTTAAATAATTTTATATATTTGAACTTCTCGAAACATGAGTATTTCACTAAAATTGGTTCCACTCATTTTTAAGTTAGTTCACAGAAATTTTATATGAAGCATGTCTTTAGCCTTTTCTTTTAAATTTGAATCTCAAATTTACCCAGTGAACATTTTCAAAATTTTATTGAATATTTTGAAACTACTTGATTTTTCATGAATATAGAAATTGATTTCACCCAATTCGGAGCTATAATGCAAAATCTATAGACATTTGAATCATTTCGGTATTGAAAATAACTGAAAAGAATGAAAATACGTTTTCAAGGTTGGAAGGCGTATTTCACCGAGTGACTGAAGTCCTGCGCGTCTGGCTGATAGAGTGGGCCCACGGGGCAGCGACCGAAAGCAGGGGCGCGGCTAGGGCGTGGCGGCTCCGCGAACGGCGGCAGAATCCGGCCGGGCGAGGGCACCGAGAGCATCACCTAGGCAAGGAGACTCGGATGGTGGAACCCATTCGGCCAGAGATGGAGCAGAGAGGTGCGCCACCGGTGGTCTGCGGCGGAAAGAGAGGTGGCTCACCAGAGAAGAAGAAGGAAGCTAAATCCGGTTGAATCGGTAGCATGGGAAGCTTCAGTGCGTCACTGGGGTTCCGTTTTTGCGGTCGGTCGGGCCGGAGCTTGGCCGAGGAAACGCGCCACCGTGCGGCCGGAGTTGAAGAAGAAGGTGCACGGTGCGGCGGTGCTGCGGGCAAGAAGGGTAGAAATGAACGAATGGGGTGAGTTCACTAGTTCATGAGGAAGCTTTAGAAGCAATCAATTTGGAAAAATACTCACGGTTGAGCTCAATTTGGTTTTTCCCCCTTTTCGGGTTCCAGTCAAAAATGGCGAAGAATGGTGGTCTCAGGCTTGTTAGTTTGGTTTTGGGAGTGAGCAAGGAAGAAGGGGACCTCAAGGTGATGCACACATGGTATTTATAGCCGGAGAAAGCTTGCTTCACAGTATTTGAACCCGAGCTGAATTGCGGCTAGCTCTACTCCCGCTCGGTGATGAGGCGCACGTCTTCTTGCCGGCAAGAAATGACACGAGGTTGACTGGGGTATGGCGCTCGGCTTTCAAGGGTGAATGTGGCTGCACGGATCGCTCGGGTGGTGTGAATCGCGTAGAGGCGCAGAGAGGCGGCAAGACTCGGGCGCCTTCGGCAGGCAAGACGCTGTGAGAGAAGAGGAGAGGGGAAAAGAGAGGCAGCGGGTGACGAGCGGGTCCGGGGTCCACCGGCAGTGAGAGGAGTTGTTTCCCGTTGCTTCCAGCGAACCGTTACGGAATAAAGGGATGGCCCACACGTCAGTGAGAAGAGGTGAGTCAAAGGATAAACACGGCTGAGACAAGCTCCATGTGACCATTAAAACGGCCATCAGATCACCGTTTAATTTTGTGAAACTTTTTTACCGACCTCTCCTGGTAGTCTCTAACGCCCAGTAAAAATTTGAGGTTAAAATATCTTACAATGAATTAATTAAAATTCTGACACTGTACATCTACAAGAATTTCCATTTCGGATTTTTATTTATTTAGGGGTGTAAAACATATTAATTATTTTCCAAACTTTTTATAGATATTAATTTTGTCTTAAGGATATCTTCATAAAAATTTTAAGTCAAAATATCAAGTTAATATTTTATAAAAAATCTGACATTAGGATTTCTAGTTTTTAATTGTTTCTGTTTTTGAATTATTAGAGGACTTCTCCGACATGATCAAATCCTGGTATTTTTACCAGGGATAGGTTTTACACTGAGTGTGTTTTGATAATTTTTATAGCTCCAGATAAACTTCGAATATTTTTCATTAATTTTGACTTGTACTGTTTCTAGTCAAAAAGAGGTGTCATTCATTTATTTACCCACTTTTCTTTACATAAAATTTTTACTTCTTGATTTCACTGACTTACCAGTATGGTTAGGGTTCCATGGTAATTTTTCCAAATTTTTACTTGTACCATTTTATCTTGTTACCATTATCCATTCTTTAATTCTAGTTGTTTGATTTTTCATTCAATACAAAAATCCAGGGAAAATCCAAATAAATTTCAATCATGTCAAGAAAAATCAGAAATAAATATATTCAAATTCAAAATATGAATTTTTATATTATTGCATTTTTCGGGATGTTACAAAATATTGGGTTGTAGTGAGATAATTTGTGACAATATTCATATTCAGGTTTCATATTTAGAGATTCCTGCTTAATTGAAGTCTATCTAATGGAGATTTAGAGATTCTGGTCTAATTGAGATTCAATAAGCATAATTTTGAAATACCTTTTTGGTGAGTTTGAATAGAAAAGATTGTCACAAATTAGCCTATGAGCTTGTCTCTAGTGGCGAGGTCTTTTAATTAAGATAGCCCGACATCTGAGAGCAATCTATAAATCAATTTGAGCTTTAATTTGTTGCTAGTTCTATGGTTTATATGGCTTCGTTGCCGAACGGATTTGATGCACCGATGAAAGGAAAACAGAGGCACAGTTCAACAGGAGTAAATAAAAGGCCCCAGGTTCGACCTTGCATATAAGGCTGTGTTGGATGCTTCTCAAAGCAACAATACTTCATAGGAGTTGATGAAGGTAATAACATTGTAATTACTTTATGCATTTCATTGCTTAGTGATCATGTAAGTACTATTTTAACTAGTTTATTGTATCCTTGTAACCTAACAGGAGATACTTCAGACAAAAGTTGGCTATAAAAACGATATGAAAGATCGAAATGTTATCTTGTTTCTGAATGATTGCTCTTGTGCCAACAAGTTCTGCAAATAAAAGGCTGCTATTGCAGTATAGGGTTGTGTGAGGAGAATCACGTTAGAGAATTGTGTTACTGATTTCTGCATTGAGTATGTATCCATAAATTAACACTATCAACAGTAGAGTTACCTTCATTCCTTATTTGTGTCTTGTTATAAATCATCGGTGGCTTCTTTGAGGTCAATTTCATGGGCTGTAGTGGCATATGTGTAAATTATGAATTCGTGAATTTATCAATTGTGCATATACTGTCAATCTATGAATATATTGTGAATGTGATATGTGTACTATTGTTAAGTTAGAACGAATAGAGATCAGGAGGACGTAGATGATGCTATATCTCTATCGGATGCTATATCTCTATCGGATGAAAACCAACCGTGATAGCCGCTCGTCATCACTGTTTAAGGACTCTGTATTGCCACTAAAACCGACCCAGATGACTGTTTATGTAGTAGTGTCAAGCCAAATTCGAGCATGTTTTTTTTTGAATATTTAGTTTTAGGGTATATACCCATATATAACAATTCAATTGAAACGCGTACCTTTGAAACAATATACTCAAATTCAAATATTTTGAAAGAATTTGGATCACATGCTTTGCTGATTTATATATTAATCTGCACATACCTACAGTCGAACTACTATAAAAAAGGTAACCCTAGTTTGAATTTCCATTCAAACTTATTTGAACTAATTAGCAAACTAGTTAAACTCGACATAAAAAAATTCCAACTTTTTGCACACGATACATTAGAGAAATACCCATTTTAGATCTAGTTCACACACACGAACACATATATATATATATATAATAGTTCCATACTCTTGGAAGTACGTACTCTCACCTTGTATATACCGCTTAAATAAAAAAAATATACTCTAATAATGATTATGAGATACTCTAACGTGAGTTCTATGAAAAATTTCATCAAAACCTAGTTTTTATAGCATAATTTTCGTATATACTCATTTTACATATGAAAAAAAGATATATAGCAATAATAAAGTGCTCTGATGAAAAATTTTCATCCATATCGCATTAGAGTATCTTAGAATTAGTCTTTAAGTATATCGAAAGTGATAAAAAAATATAACACGTTTGTTTAAGTAGTATATTGGAAAGGCATCTTATGACTGGGACACCATGGAAAGTACTTTGATTTCTGGATACACGATGCAATGGAAGACTGGAAGTCTGGAAGTGGGAGTGCCGGCCTGAATCCTCCAAGTAGTACTGGCGGAGCTACATGGATCGCGTTTGGCCCTCAACATTCTACGTTGAAATTCCATTGAAAAAGACTACAAATTGAAATTTACAGGAAATTAATTAGGAATGAATGACTGAACGAGCGCATACATTGAAATAGTCTACGTGACTGAGCGTCTAACTAATCCAAACAACCTCATCATAAGATACAACTGGTTACCATGAACAAGGAATCAGGACGTTTGTCCTAGCTCAGCTGAAAGACGGGACAGGGTTCCTTACAGTGGCTACGAGACTACGATTTAAGCAGTCTTCGTAGTCTTGAATCGTCGGATCGAGCGTACGGACGACTCGGATCAGCAAAAAATGTGATGAGCAGTGCTTGATACAGTACTATAAACAGTGTTTTTGCACAGAAAAAAAATCTGCACAGTTTTTTTTTCCGATATAAACCATTAAGTTTAAATCAAACGGTCTCCGTCCCTGAAAAACGTTTAAGAAAAGAACCCGAGACACGCTTCAGACATCTGCGCGCAGCTCCGGAAACGCGCCCATTTTGGGCATCTGTCTGATTAAACCCTTTCGCAGTTGTGCGTTCCAGCAAAGAAGCACTTAAAACATTTTGTGTCAAATCGGTGACTGCTAAATCTACCGGCGAATCGAAACGGCAAACCAATTAATCCTCCAAACCTGGATGAGCAAACCGATGTATGGCCCAATTATCAGCCGAATCAGCGAGGTAACAAAAAAAAGGCAGGATATAAAGGAGACGGTGCAGATTTGATCGACCGACCGAGTGTGTGGCCAAGTTCATCGAAACTGGTCGTACTTTTGGAAATTAGGTCTGTTTGGGACTTTAAAATATTTTCAGTTTTCGAAAAAATCAATAAACCACCTCAAACAGCTTATCTTTTAAGAGACTTTTGACATAAGGTAGAAGCTATACATCACTAGCAAAAGCCAAAAGATAAAAGCTGGGTAGGACATGCTTTTACAGCTTATTGTTAAGAAAAATTAGTTATTTGTCAAACGGTTTCTTATAAAAAGTTATCACTGTTTTTCAATCTAAAAAAGCCAAAAAGTAGTTTTTAAAAAAAATGCACCAGCTTCCGCAAATAGATCCTTAAAGTCTCGCTTGGTAGATGTAAATCATCGGCCAGAAATTTTGATTTGCTAGCCACAAAATTGTTGTTTGGTGGACCGATAATACAATTTATTTACATTCGGTTTGGGCTAATTCAACCAGGAAAAGAACTTTCGAAATTAAAGTGAGACGGTGGAGCTTTGATCAACCGACCGAGTTGCTTGCCGGTTCGTCGAACCTGGACTTAATTTTGGAAATTAAAGGGCGACATGAAACGGCAGCACTCACTGCGAAAGGGAGCATAGCTAGCTCGATCGATCGGCACTGAACACGCACAGGAGTGGAGGATACTGCTGTCCCGCACCCCCTTTTTTAAGGGGACAACTATAGCACGGTATATCGATTAGATCAATCCGAACGGTAGCATCCAACCGTCCATCTGATTTCGAGCTGCCCTCTACTAGTACTCCTCTCTCTCCTTCTCCCTCATTCCTTTTCCTCACCTCAGCCATCCCTTCCTCTGTCACATAACAAGAGCGAGCAAGAGAGAGCGGGAACGAGCAAGAGAGAACAAGAAGATTCCGAAAAAGTTTTGAAGACCAAGTTTCAACAAGTTCTAGATTTTTAAACTCAATTTTCAACTGAAAAAGTCTCAAGAAGTTTCAGTGGGTTTCATCAAGTTTCAACCCAAAGTTTGATAAAGTTTCAGCAGGCTTTATTGAGTTTCAACACTAAAGTTTCAAAAAGTTTCATCAAATTTCAATAGGTTTCATCAAAGTTTCACCAAAACAAATAAAGAAAAAGAAAAAAAAAAGGTCTCTAGCATGCTCACATGTGATCGTCGCACTCGCCCTTGCCACTCGACAGCACCACTGCCTCCTCCCCCTGCTCGCTAAGGGGTGAAGCCAGAGCTCAAAGTTGCTCGTGATACGTGTGGCGGCGAAGTTGAGCCACGAGGCTATGTAAGCAGAGTTAGCGTTGTACCGCTCTGCCCCACTGCACCTAGTCACTATCGCCTGCGCATGATGGCTCATCCACGCCCACCCACTGCCTCTCGTGCACAACAGCCGCTCACCTCTCAATGCTGCTCCCCGCACACAGCACCTGCTCGCTGCGCCACGTTGCTCCTACAAGTAGATTGATAGAGAAAGAGGGGATCCTCGATGAAGGAAATCAAGGCAGAAAGATGTGAGGATTCTATTTGGGGGAGGAACGGGAGTATATGGATTCCATTTGGAGGAAAACAACATAGAGAAGGCTAGAACGTTGATAGTTTTGGATGATTCTATCGGATGATTTCCACCACGCATGTTTATGCCTAGTGCTATCATGTTCGGAGGATCCCACTCCTTGTCGCCGCTGCAAGATGGCTCAACGGAGAAAGGCATGGCTGAGAGAGAGAGAAGAGGAGTAGGAGGAAGTGGAAGTGGAAGTGGAAGAAGTGCTTGGTTCGTATGGGTTTGAGGGGTGGATTGGATAAACTTGTGGTGGGCATCAACACATCGTGAGGCTCCAACATAGATTGTTATGCCCTTGGATTAACTTCAAAAGCTGTAGCATGTAGTAGTTTTACTTTCTTTTATTTTGACGTATTATTTGGCTGGCATCAAGCAACGGCAAAACCTTTTTAGATGGTGATCTAAGGCCTCAAGAAACCTCTCTCATTTTAAGGCCATGCGTTGGTGATGCTTAGAGTTCGTTGATTCTATTGAGGAACACCGCGCGGGCACACACAATAGCACACAAAACAGCAGGGATTGGTTCAACATAGTAGAGTGATGCGATGCCAGCGGTTAGGATATGCCCTGGTATATATTTGCAATGCATGAATTTGGCATGAATTTTCTAACAATAATTCTCCGCGCGAGTCTTTGCAATGACCGTATTGTTCTAGTTGAGCCAATTAAACCGGCTTGCTTAACCCATTTTATGCAAAGTGTCGGAAGTTCTTTTTTCTTTTTAAAAAAATATATGATGGCTTGCTAATTACAGTCATACCTTTTGGTGTACTGCTACTTAGTTTTTTTTTTTAATGGCAAACCGTGATTATATTAGAAGAAAAAAACCGAGTTTAAGGAACAAATGTGCGGAGATTGCACCCGAGAAGGAAGAGAGTTGGGGGTTTGGGGGGCCTCTTAAGGTTGTAGGTGTAGAACTTTTTCGATGTGTTTTGCTCATGTGGAAACCCAGTTGACAATCTCATCTTTGACTGATTGAAAAATCTACTCATGAGTTGCCCAATTTCTTTGAAAGATTCTGTTGTTACGCTCTTTTCACCGTTGCTAGCTAGCATGTGAGGATTATGAGGAATTTCATTCATAAATTTTTTTGCACGCCTTTGAAACTCAGATAAGAGACACCTTTTCGAATTCGAATTCGTTAACGTGTCTTGTAAATAATGCGCGATACAAAAGCATAAACATATAAGCCACGGTAACCTGTACCTATGTTAATCTTGTCAACTCTTGTAGGTGAAATCGAGCAACAAAACGCGTCAAGAACTCGTGTATCTGTTGGCTTTTGTAATTTCGAGTGTGTATCAAATTGTAGTCCAAGTCTCCAGGACTAAGACCTAGCATGGAACAAATTAGTCCAATTTTAACCACAGTTTGAGCAAGCACGGCGTTTAGCTTCCCTTTATTTTCTTGAATTGAACAACGGTGTCGCCGCCCATAGAAATATGTAAGTAAGGTGGCCAAATTTGAAGGCCGTGCCTTGACGTATACAGTGCAAGTAGAGCTTATTTTGTACATCCCAAAAACACGAGTATGGATTCTGTGCAGCCGGTTGAACACGCATCTGCAATATGTGCATCGCGATTTGCGCATCAAACAAATTGTTTTGCTGAAATACGCGATTTTATACAATACTGCCGTACAAATTAAAGGACCTAGTAGAAAGGAAAGTTACTGTACAAATCAAGTACACTTTCGGGGTTTAGAAAGTAAACAAAACGTGGTTACTAGTGCGCGAAAACCTGTGTCCTGGCCTGGGAAGAAAGAAGCCGCGACGCGTCCGACGTGGCAGCCGCGGATTGGGCTGGTGACCTGGCCTGCATATTATGACCGTCCAAGTCAAATGCACGGTGGAATGGAATGGAAGCCGCGGGTCAGAAATCAAGGTCAACGTACGTTCCCATGGAGGCATCCGCGCGGGTTGACTTTTCGCCGTTTCGCAGATTCTAGTAAATTATTTGTAAGTGAGCTTTCCTTTTCTCAGCTCCTCCTCGTCTTTTCTTTAAGTCTAACTTTAAGTCCAGCTTGTCGAACGCATGGACATCTCCTTATTAAAATTTAAAAGTCTCAAAGTCTTTGTTTTCTCAAACAGTAGCACGCAATCGCCTTGCTTGAACAAATGGACCTACGCACTAATCTGATAGAAAACCTATGACGATTTGAGTGTTAACATTTGTTCACATGTCATCGTTTAATTAGTCATATATATGAGAGAAACTTTGCTCTTTTGTACGACAGCGACATATGCCTTGTGTGCGAGCGATGAAGAAGCCACGAAGGTAGTCCACAGCACCGACAGGGAATGAGATGGAGAACAGATGGAAGCAGCGGCCGTACTAGGTGGGGTGCCGGGGCAAAATCCGTGAGAAACGCTAGGTCATTTCTTTAATAGCTAAATTTACTGATTGAATTTGTTCCGATTTCAATGGTTTGAAATTTTTAATACCTTATAACCCTTTGTATTGTACTTTAAGAAAATTTCAAACATATGTGTTGGATTTATAATATTATGAGATAATTATACAAGACTATAGAGTTATACGTGTGAAATGTGCACCGTAGAAATTTTTTTAGTTCCAGCACTGGATAGAAGAGGGGTCGATCGATACAGTTTTAGAAGACAAATCTATTTTCCCTCAACTTGTCTATCTAGTTTCAACCCTAATTAAAAGGCCTGAAATATGCAGTCTGCTACAGTTATAAATTAATAATTGCATGCAACCGCGTCCCATGAAGTTCTTTTTCCTTGCAAAAGGTGAAGCTTCCCGTTAGCAAATTAACTAAGATCGGTGTTCCATGCATGCAGGGAGCAATTCCAATGCATCTATATTTACGTCTTCACACAATAAGACACATGTGGACCACACTTGCCCAGTGTCTCGATTCGAGATCAATGGTTCGGCGGGCCTTTTAGGTCGATGATGTATATTATAGGGTAGCAAAATTAACTCAGACTTATCTATACCCCTTTATAATGCACCTAAGCATTCTTTTCTACGTCCACCCTAAATAATGCATCTCACTAGAGATGGTCCAACCTTCATGCACCCAGCGAAACGTCCCCAGAAACTTGCCTCGGTCAAAATTAACCTCTCAGATCTTTCCTCAGCTTTACTCACCCACATCCGATGGCCATTGTTTAATGTGTCTAATTCATCCCTGTGGCCCACAACAGATCTCCCCCCACCTCCAGCATCATCTCAAGGAAAAGGAAACAAATATCCTGAAATTAAGGAAAAGGAAACAAACGTTCTAGAAAAGGAAAATACCATATATTACGTGCTGAGAAAAGAAAACCGGAAGACAGGGCACTATACTAGTATATATAATAACCAAGAGGTTGTACTATACTCCTATTTTGGCTATCCAACGGTGGGATATTAAGTTAGATCCGGCACTACTCAAACTTAGGGCCTGTTTGGTAGAGCTCTAGATTCCAGCTTCACCTGAGATCTGAAACTTGTAGGCTAAAATAAAGTGAATTAAGTTTATATTTTTGGTCTAAAATTTGAAAAGATGATCTATCTAAACACTCTTAATATACTCATAGATCCAGCTCCACGAACCTGGTGGAGCTAGAAATACCCAGGATCTGGTAGAGCTGGAGCCCTACCAAACACACCCTTATTCTTTTGCCTCAAAGGTCAGGCCACATATGTCCTTGTTGTGGCTACAGACCAAACATCTGAGCAAGAATGTATTGAAATGAATGAATTTATTTATTTTTCTCCTCCTGATCTCTATTACATGTGGGAGCTATTTGTAATGCTCCTACCCTCTGGAGGACGGAATTATAACAATGTCTCTAAAAAGGCTCTTAAGGTAGTAGGAGCTCTACAGTCATTTCCTTCTCTAACAATAGCCTTGTCGTACGGTGGTTCCTATCATGCTCTGTTTTCCGTATCACCTTTCTCAAAACATCTTTGGCCTTCAGCAGTTCCCCCTCTGAACTCCCGAGGAGGCTTCTTCTTCAGGGTTTGGTAGTTCCTTCGAGAGGCAATGGAGGCCCCTGTTTAGCTCCTCAAAGATCTCCTTTAGCCGAAGGCCCCACGCGCTTGACCCTTTGGTGAAAGTGAAACTAGTCCCTTCAAGTATGGTGATGTGGATTGTGGACTCCGTCCGCCTTCGAGGTCCTTAGCCAGTCCGCAGGGGCGGCGGGTCGACCCTACGGCAATCCTAAAATTAAACTCTCGAGCATTCGCTGAGTCCACGTCCAGCACGTACAAATGCTTTTGAGTTTCGACCGTGGGTTTGCGTCGAATGGCCGTCAGGGAGAGTGTCAGGCATCGATCGTTCCTGCGTGGTCGTTGGCTCGACGTCGTCGCATGCATCATCGCAACCTGACGATTCGGTGCAGTTCGCCCAACAAAGCGCGAGAACTTTATTATCTTCCCAAGTCTTGTTCCATTTCTCCTTCTTTTTCCTTTTGAGAGATAAATCTAGCTTGTTCTATTTCTGTTCCTTTTGTTTTTTGTAGCCAAAAGAAAGTGCAAATCATGATTGATTGTTGCAAGGACCTTCAGACTTCTTCTTTGAGTAGTAGAAGACCTTCCAAGTTTTTTAAGTCTCTTCTTTCGAAATGCACTTTGTATGGAACACATGTCGATCCAGCCGGACTTCCTGTCGCAAGTAGAGTAAGGATCAATACTCACACGATCTATACGATTATAAGCAACGCACAAATTTTTTTTTAAAAAAAAAAATCATCTATCACATATTTTAACTTTGTCTTAAAATGTACAGTTCGGCTTTGCTAAACCTATTAAGCAGGTTCCTGGAGATGATGGCATTTTTTGGATTTAGTTCAAGCACCAAGCTAGTTAAACCGGCCGGTTAGTTAAAAAGACAGGCTTCTAATTGCATTTGTAGGCTAATTAAGTAATTCGACAAGCACCTTAATTTGCACAATCAAGAATCGGTCAAGAAAAACAACCCACGTCACATCTATATATGTTACTAGATGGTAATTAACAAAGGGTAACCCACAAAATTTAAATATATTAATTCCTCCGTCCAAGTTTATAAAGCATACTCTTTCCACCCTCCGGTTCACAAAAACTTGTTGGTTTATGATACATGCAGCCAAACTTTTGAAACTTTAGCATGAAAATCATATGTGTAGATTTATCTTGAAACGTACTTTCGTAGTATTACAATTTTATTAGATTTTTAAAATATATTATAATAAAAATTAGTGGTCAACTTGAGTTTTGGGACCGTGTCGATGTCCAAAACGACAACTATTTGTGATCGGAGAGAGTATTTATTAATTGTCTTGTCCACAAATGTATGATGTATTTCATATTCCAATTTAAAATTAGTGTGACATTCAATCTATACCTCTAATAAATATCTATTTTTACTTTATATTCTCTATATGCATTAATTATAGTGTATAGTGATAATAATTAAAGATAATCTAGCCATTTTTAATATCTTTCTGATCTATATGATAAGAAAAAATACGTCTTACAAACTTAATCAAATGGAGTATTGTTGAATGTTGACACAATCGATACCTAAATTACATGGAGACCACAATCGGAGGAAAGGTGACGACTGATAAGCCGACAGATCTACTATAAAAATCATATATGAGAGAGTAGCATTGGAACCGAATCTAGGAGAAAAGTTTATCAGGGTCGTCGGGGTTATTACGAACTCGTAACATTACTTTCTAACTTGTAATAAGAGGATTGTATGTTTATATACTAAAGAAACCATATGTGCTGAACTGAAGGACGTCGGTGTCGCTAGACTCTAGCCTGTACACTATAGATTCGCCTTGATAGGAACCAACAAACAGAAGAGGGGCTCTGGATGCTCTTATACAAATACGAGTCGAGGCTACGGATTTTCTGATAGAGCAAGCTCAATTCATTTGGAGATTTAGGTTTAATTAATCCATCTCTCATGAAGAGAATAAGTTCTCTTTTGCTTAGGCTTTTACTAAATTGGAGCTTGAATTATTACATTCACACAAAGCCACTCTGTGGAGAAGCACGCACGCATGACAACCAGGTCAATTTAATTACAAGTTTGCAACAGGTTATTCGGCTATATTGTTTTACAAACACGAAAATGTATCAGAAAAATCTTAACCTCGAGTGAGTCAAGACTAGACGTGGACATTAGACTTTACTTTTTTTTTGCCAGTCCGTGGCATGGCAAGTACGACACGACTCAAGGTATAGCACAGTATGTATGCTTACGAGCCGGGCCGGCATGGCACAATAGTATAGGCTGTGGCGTGCCTCACAGCCGGGCACGATGGACGGCTGGCACGACACGCCTACGAGGATCGTACTTGGGCCGACATGATAGGCTAAAGGGGTGACGGGCATGACGCAGACACAGCACGGCTTTAGCGTGGAATAGGCACGACGGCATGCGGTAGGGCACGGTGGCAATGCAACACACGGCAGGGCATGACACCATCACGTTTGTTGGATGTAGAGAACAGGAAGACAACACGAATGGCAAAGAGGTGGAGAGTGTAGTACCTGCTCACTCGTCATCGCAAGGAAGAAGACAGCGGCACAATCAGAGAAGAAGAAGACATCGGCGAATCTCTATGGTCCTTACCACCTTGCCCCGATGTGTCTCCGGCTTCTTTCCTCTCCTCGCAATAGTGTAAATGGACTAAGTCTAGGCTAACATGACACAAAGGTAGCACGATGTGCCAATCAACCGTTCCTAAACTCGTCGGAAACTAGTCAAGTCAACACGGCACAGTGAGCTAATTGGGTCATACCGGTATGACACTGTTTAGAACCACGACCCATTGTGCCTGTACCATATCGGTCCGGCCCGATGCCTGGATCTAGTCAAGACTAAAGAATCCTTAAACAAAATGTACAGTTCTTAGTTCGTAGCACGGCACCGGTTAATTAGGATGACTAGTATTGCACATAGATTGCCCGATCGTAACTCATAAGCAATAGATAGATACGAGTACTACTGATTGATCAAATCAGCCTTCTCAATCCGGTTATCCCATCTAAGATTTTTTTTGTCTACCACAGCGTGATGTGAAGTAGAGATAAGAGGTCCCACATGAGTACTCCAAACGAATGGATGGCCGCGACGTAGGAGCAAGAACAACCATGCCTTTTGGCCGTGGTGACCAGTGAGTAGGAGGATTGTATTGTGCTAGAAGGATCTTGGCAATGGCATTGTCACATTTGGTTCCCTTGTCCCGTCACATCGGCATAGTGGGCACTGGGCGAGCTTGGCATCACATCAAAGTATCTTCCAAACTCTTAGGTGTTTTTGTCCGTCTTAAGCGTCGCACTCGCATTGTTGTCCCAGTAATCTGAATATAGTGGACTCGCTCTTGTGTGTGTGGTAGTTCAGGACGCATTCACGGATGACAATGTTTTCTGACAGTTCATCCATGAATTATGCTCCCTTGCGTGCTAGGCCATCATTAGTATGCAAGGTAGTTTTTTTTTCTTTAAAGACAGCGAGGCTGTGATTTATATTAGACAGAAAATATTAGTAGAGTACACAGCGTAGGATACTGCGTCAGGTTAAGGATACAAGAAAAGGGAAAAGAAAAGAAAAGAAAAGAAAGGAAAGGAAAGGAAGGAAAGAAATCAAGTTTATCCCTCTACCAGGTTTTTTAGGGTGAACTGCTCCCGCAATAATCCAGATTGTGGCCTCATCTTTGATGGATTGAAAGATATCCTCGTTGGCTCTGTATTTGTTCCGAAACACTCTGTTGTTTCGCTTTCTCCACCATTGACAGCATGTTAGGATGATTAGAGTTCTTATACCTTTGCGAAATCTTGCCTGACGGTTCACGTGATGTAGGCTCCGATCTTCGAAAGTGGCAGTTAGTTCACAACAGTCCGGTAGGAGAGATGGCAATTGTACCCATCTGGCAACGGCTTTCCACAAGCGTCGAACTTGTGGGCAATCTATGAACAAGTGATGCACGGTTTTGAGATTTCGGCAGCACATTGGATAGAAATATTGGTTTGGCCACCCCTTTGTTGTAGTCGTTGTGCCGTCCATAGCTGATTGTGGTGAGCAAGCCACAAAAAGACTTTGCATCGCAAAGGAGCCTACACTGGTCAGACTGTGGTATGGAAGAATGTGAAGGTGCTTCCTGTGAATTGCATGCGGTATGCTGATGAGGCTGTGTAGATGCCGCTAGAAGTTTGTGTCCAGGTTATGATGTCGCGGACCTGTGGCTGCAGTTGTACAGACTGTGCTTTGAACCATAATTTGACATATTGGACTACAAGGTGGACTGTTAGGTTGTGTCGAATGTCTCAAATCTAGTTGTTATTTGTAAAGGCATCTGCCACCAACCGCTGGAGTGTTTGAAGAGCTCTGGCGCATGTTGATGGGTCACTCAGGACGAAATCTGTCATTACTAGTTACAAGCTTAAGGCTCAGCGTACTACGAAGTAAATTTGTTGTAAGCTCCAAACGAATATAACCACTGGTTGCTGGTAGGATTCTGCCACCGACATCATAGTCAGTTCAAACCAAACCATCTCTTTCCAACACAAATACACAATACAAAATATTGTATGATACAGCAAGCCGCCAAATGGCACAGTGTAGCAACTAACAACACCAACCTCTGCATGATTCATATCACAAAGCTAGGCATATCTATGAGTCTCTGAACTTTATTATTGACAAGAACAGAGACCACGGTTTGAGAAATGTGCATGGTGATGTGCTGGCCAGTAGACAACAACTTGCCTATATAGGCATGCTGATAATGTTAATTGAAGGACCAGAAATAACAATCAGAGAAGAGATAAATGATCACTAAACAAATTTTTCTCCCTAAAAAGACCAACCAAAGCAGCACAAGATCAAATAAGTGGGGAAGAGCAAATTTTCAGAGAAACTCGGCTTCAGGACGGCATTACCACTCGTATATGGTCGGTAGTACCGGGATGAACAGTAATCCTAGTACTATCGGAGGGTACTGTAGCGCACCAGTGCCAGTGGGTAGCAAAAAATAGGCATGTGAACAGTGCCGGCATGACTTCAAAAACGAAAATCGGTGTAACTTTTGATCGGCTAATCGAAAACCCGCGAAACTTTGTATGCATCTTCCTATGGATGTCAGGAACCTATTACAACCTTCAATCGTAAGGATTGATGTTAAAATTCTAACATTTTTGAATTTACCGAAGGTTGCACCAAAATCGGGTGAAAAACAAAAACTTTACCCTGGGCTTGCTCGTGGGGATTTGATGATCAAGATGGACCTAAATGGTCTTCCATATATCACAGCAAGCAAGAACTCTAACGAGATTGCCTCGAAACGTGCAAGATCAAGATCTACATCGAATCCTTACTTCTCAAGCCAAAACCCGGTTTCTTAAGAAATCTCTTGATGATCTTGAGAGAGCTTGCTTAGATGATTGGGTGATGATCTCCAGAAGATACTTCTATCAATCACTCATCTTTGGCAACACAAGATCAGGAGAAAAAGAAACCTACAAGAAAGATCAAGAGTAAAGTAAGAAGAAAATCAAAACTTGAGGCAAAAACTTGAGCACGAATTTGATCTTTATTTCAGAGCATGAGGATGGATTACAAAGCCTCTCACCTAAAGGAAAAGCTCCCAATGAGCACTCACACACCACACAAGAACAAAAATCTTATGGAAAACCCTAACACTCCTAGTGACTAAGTCTAAGGTTTCAAGTTTTCACCTCCCACTACATCTCCTTATATAGTGAAGGTGACCCTAACTCTAAACCTGAACACTACAAGTGGATACCATTTATATTTACATGGACTAAACCAAAACCCAACACTCTTAACGAGTTTTCCACTCACACAAACATGCTTCTCAAAGTGGTCAACACATAGATGCTAAATCCGCTCCGCGAGCCTGAATTTGCGTCTAACTCTACTTTAGCATGGCCTAAACCACTTAAGCCACCGCCGCAGTTTTCCAAACCGCATCGACCCCCGGTATTGAACAAATTATCAATTTGCCCCAATGACCGATCTTACTTCTCCTCAAAGCATCGACATGCTTCGTGTTTTCTATGTGGCCCCAATGACTTGCCACAAAGCCTCACACGTATAGACTCCCCCGAACCGTCCTCGCTTGTAGACGGGCCTAAATCACTTGACCATCACGTGTCCTTTTTCGCTTTATCATGACGGTATTGGCTTTCTTGACCGTTCTGGACCTTAACTCCTCTCTGAGCATAGTCATAGTCCATGCCATTACCCACCATGTCTATCACCAGTGCATCATGCTCCAATTTCTTATCTTCCCAGCTTGCAACTACTTCCTGGCCTCAATCATCTTCCGACGTCCCTTGACCATTTTGTACCTCAGCTTTCCTAGCCTAGTCCCGGTCTCGCCTTCGCCACACCATGACCTAGCCCCGGAGTCCTGCAACCAACCAGATAAGAAACACATCACATAGCACTGTTCACAAATATATGCGATTAAATCAACAAAATTTAATTCACATCTCGCTGGAAATCGGTATCACCGCCAACCTAAGGTCGGTAGTACTGCTCGGCCGCTACTACCGTCCCCATGGCCGGTAGTGCCGATATCCCTGAAACCCAACAAAGACCTACTCTGAAAAATAACTAACGCACCTTTTGGTCGGTAGTGCCGCTTTGCTAAACCCAAGAGGAATACCTCTCTGCGAAAAAGCTGCCGCTCCTACGACTGATGCTACCGCAGGGCTGGCACTACCATCCATCCCAGGCCAGTAGCGCCGCTCAACACTAACAACACCTCAAATTACTTCAAATTCGAAATAGAGTTCAAATCAAACTCAAACTCGAGCACCACATGCTCAAACCAAATCAATAACTCATCACAACATGGATAGACCTCTACATAGTCTTTTATTAATTAATATGATGAGAACTAAAGACATGAATGATGAAAGGAAGCATCTAGGTACATATAGCTTTTGATCAAGTATGCACTTTTGATTGTGAGTACAACATGTTGGCATCCAAGAAATATTCCATATTTGTATCTGGACACGATTGGTCCAGAAAAGGTTTGTGTTTGTACTTCTGAACATGTGAAATGCAAGCTAAAAAGCATATGATCACTTCAGTAATATTGTTTGACACAAAACCAGTTTAACATAAACATGCACACATTGCATATTATGGGCATGGTGCTGAACAGGAAACAAGGGAAAGTAGTAATAGCCTATCAGTATTTCTTCCACAATTTTGCGGCACAGGGATTTGTGCTGGCAGAGTTACAGCCTAAGTTACATACTTCAGTACTGGACAGGGAGTTGTCCAGTGCGTAGAAGACTACTGAGGCTTGGAATTCTAAAATGAGCAGCTGATGTTTCATATGGTAATTGATCCCAAAACAATCATAGTTTCAAAATGAGGAATAGCTATCACTGTCAAAGGAAAAAATAGGTGCTTCTATGCGTCTCCCATCAATACAAGTTGTACAAATTTTGAAACAAGTGAAGAGGCAAGTAATTACTATCTACGCTTCATTTATTTTTTAAAATTTGTGCAACTTTTAGAAAGATACGCATAGAAGCACCTCTCGGGTATCAATTATCATGCACAATGATGAGAGAATCATTTATCAAAGAATAGCAGAATTAGAAGTTGACAAATGTTGGTTCACCACTTTACATAGGAAATTATCCTGTGCCTGTTATTCGAAGTCTTACCAGCTCTCAAATTCAAAATTAATATATATGCCTCCAGATCATCAGATTTTTTTTTTAAGGAGGCAAGTTTTGAAATGATTCACCATCCTATATAATTAGCCGCACGGCTGGATCATAAAAAAAAGTGAACAAATAGATGTAAACTTTGTTTCCTTTGTCTCGATAGTTAATTGTACAAAAAATCAGTTTTATTTTCTTTCATTGTTTTCTCCAACATCTTAATGTTCCACAGTGCTAGACAGCGCATCGGTGAAACAATTTCCACTTTTATTTCCATTAGTTTGTCTCTTTCAGGGATCAGCACAGGTACCATAGAATTAGGTTCTATCTAAAATGCGTCATCAGTCACTAGTACTTTGGCGGCAAAAAGTCATGATACTGTAATGTAGCTGACTCTATATTCTGTAATACTGGTTCATGTAAAGATACTAGTGGATAATTGCTCAGCATACAACCTATACTGTATTCGTTTCCAGTTTGGAGTGGACATGAAAAGCAACGCGCTGACAGTTTTGCTTCGGTGAATGGGTTCGGCAGCAATTTTCATTCACTGGCAATCAGCGGTTTAACAGGGAGCACTGCCTTGCAGCACAAATAAACTATGTGCCCATAAAATCATCTGTGAACTGGCAAAACAACATCCCTTGAAAAATAGTGGTGTTGTGTCAAGGAACACAACACATGAATGGAAAGGAGCACCACCATTTCAGTGAATGACAGACATGCATACGTCCATTACAATAATCCGGCAACGAAGTTTGCATATGACTCAGGATGCTCTTACAAGCTAGCAAAGCAAGCTTTCACCTGAAAAACCATCCCTTCCTTTGAAACACCAGCTAATCAAGTCCGAAGCAAAGTTGAAGAGCGGCCGGCCAAATCAGCTCCATAATGTATTTTCACTTGAGGACAGCACCAATGTCAGGTCAGCAATGGTGGATCACATGTAACATCTCATGATAAACCTGTGGAATATGTCACTGTGGTGCAGACATATTGTCAGGAGTTCTTCTGATCTCATTTATCATTAGTTAGATTCCGTTTCCAGTGTGAACATTCAGTGTCAATTGCTGAATCCTAGTTTAATAAATTCTTGAAGCTTGCACTAAGAGACTGGCCAGAAACGGGGTATGGCGTAATTGATCTTTCAGAGACACTTTGGGCTAAGAGTTGGATGTGAGCGGCCGGGCTAAATCTGGACAGCCCGAAGGAGTTGTTTGAGGCTGGCTCAATCGGCGCGATAAGCAAGTAATCTCATCCACAGATCGACAACAGTTCCAAATTAAACAATAGCAAGGACGGAGGAGAGACAAGTGAGTCTGCATTTTATTGTTTCAACCAATAACAAGAGAACGAATTAACTCTTTCCTAACACAAAGTAACTAGAACAATGCATGATAATTAAGCAGAGCTAAGACAGTGATACTGCATGCATTTCACCGCACAACGACATTAACGCAGACAATCTAATCTACTCCATCCATCCAAATTTATAAGCCATATTTTCTCTTAGCACGTACAAAAATGAGATATTGAATATGAATAACTATCCCTAATTATTATCTCTAAGCACTATATTCAATGCATGCACGTAAGGTAAAACTAGATATTTATTAGAGATATAGAGGGAACATCACACTAATTTATTTTGGAAGGTGAAATAGGTCATATATTTGTGAATAATACCATTCAAAAAAATACGCCCTATACCGCTGCTGCCGCTAGTAAAACGATGAAGCTAGCTAGTGAAGAGTTTTCTTTACTCTGTCCACTGAAGAAGAGGCTTCAATGTGGCTCGACCGTCACGTACCACACGAAGAGAAGCAAATTAAATCGAGCTACCTGAAGGAATGGTGGAGGCTTCAGTAACTGATACTTCATTCTGTCTGGTGCAAGTTAACTTATGAATAAGCATCAACTGAAACGGAGACTTCAGTAATGCATGCAAATTCTTTAGCATCAGTGATTCAACTTGAATGATGGCAAGGTATACGTAAAAAAGTAGGGATCGAAGTGCTTACCAAAGTAAATGCCGGCAAGTAGGCTACCAATTGGCCAACACTTTCTGCACATTAAGTAGTACTCCAGTGAGAGAAAACGATCACGGTCATCAACTGAAGCCTGATCGGTTGCATGTGACAGGCTGATGGGAACAATGGTACAGTAGTATCCAAGTCCCGCAGCCTTTCAACAGTGTGTCAGGACGGAGCACTATGGTCGTGAAGGGCAGGTGTTGCAGAAACAGATCGATGCTGCTGCTATTCTCAACTCTGAAGAATATTTGTCTTCTGTCCAAGATGGCTCTAAATTTGGGTCGAGGTGCAGAGCAAAGCTTGAGAGCTTAATGTAAGGTAGCATCTGAATCGTAGCAACTAGTTTTGGTTGTTTCCATTTCCTGCTGTTGCAGCTAGTTTGAGGTGTTTTGCCAGGCGCTGAAAGTGAGAATTGGGAGGGAAACAAGCTGATTGATCAGAGTCAGCAACATGATCACTGATTGTATTAGCTACATACAGTAGATTTCCTTCCCCAAATATAGCACCTTCAGTCGATTGCTTGATTGCTACAATAGGCAGCGTATGATTGTATTAGCTAGGGACATAAGTGTGTGCCATTGGGAGCGAGAATTAGATGGAACTGAACCATCTACCCTGAGAATATAAGAGAAGGCTCAGTTTCTTCCTATATCTCACCTTGATTTCCCCCCAACACATCAACATTTGAAAGGTGGACCATGCCTCGAGAGTACTACTATAGTTACTAGTATAGTGCCTTGTCTTCCGGTTTTCTTTTCTCAGCACGTAATATATGGTCTTTTCCTTTTCTAGAACATTTGTTTCCTTTTTCTTAATTCCAGAATATTTGTTTCCTTTTCCTTGAGATGATGCTGGAGGTGGGGGAGATCTGTTGTGGGTCATAGGGATGAGTTAGACACATTAAACAATGGCCATCGGATGTGAGTGAGTAAAGCAGAGGAAAGATCTGAGAGGTTAATTTTGATGGAGGCAAGTTTCTGGGGACGTTTCGCTGGGTGCATGAAGGTTGGGCCATCTCTAGTGGGGAGCATTATTTGGGGTGGATGTAGAAAAAAATGCTTAGGTGCATTATAAAAGGGTATAGATACAGAACTAGTATAGTGCCTTGTCTTCCGGTTTCCTTTTCTCAGAACGTTTGTTTCCTTTTCCTTAATTCCAGGATATTTGTTTCCTTTTCCTTGAGATGATGTTGGAGGTGGGGGGAGATCTGTTGTGGACCACAGGAATGAGTTAGACACATTAAACAATAGTCATCGGATGTGGGTGAGTAAAGCTGAGGAAAGATGTGAGAGGTTAATTTTGATGGAGGCAAGTTTTTGAGGACGTTTCGCTGGGTGCATGAAGGTTGGGCTATCTCTAGTGGGGTGCATTATTTAGGGTGGACGTAGAAAAGAATGTTTATGTGCATTATAAAGGGTATAGATATAAAATGCTTGGACCGGATAGGAGGATTCCTATGACAATGTTACACGCACATCATTTATGCATGCTGCTGGGCCAGGGCTGCATAATTCCAGGAGTCTTATGAAGGTAGTGGCAGCAAGCATCATCGACAGAGTTTTCTGTCATTATTGTTAGGATCACAACCCTTGATTAAAGCTACTAACTGCAATCCTCAAGGGTCAAAGACAAGACCGCAACGATTTATGGTTGGGAATATGTTCTCAAGTTTCATATATTTAAATATACCTTCATATCTAATGACTCCGAACTTCCATGAATACATATATTACAAGAGTCGCACAGAATTATGTTCAGGCTAGCTATCTGTAAATAAAAGGGAGATTGTTTGGACCATTTTAGCTTTACATGTCTTCATCCCTGTGGAAGACAATTGATCAAACCTCACAACCTGCTTCATTCACTCAAGGAGCAATGAAACTAGAGAAATGCCATCAAAGCAGAAAGCTCCATGAGCTACAACTTGACAGCCATCAAATTTTTGGCAGGATATGTTTCTCATTCCTTGAAAAGTATGTCAGATTGAACAAACTGTTCCAGAAAATAGTTTTCTTATCTCGTTGCATTTCTTTGTGCTTGTCAACCTAACATCTTGTATCACACTAATGGTATGTTCCTTCACTTTGAATCAGTATTAACAATAATGTCAGAAACAAACACCCACGGAAATGCATAAAATCAGACAAGCACAATATATATACATGCAAAGGTAACTTAAGGAGTGAAAGTTCTGCTATCTATTTGCTGTTTGGGTTGTAACATAAATAAAAAGATACCACCAGCAACCGAAACATTCAGAGATTCAAAAATACCTTCCATAGGAATGTTTACAAGCTCACAAGCTTGAACGGTCTCTGCAGAGAGGCCATTGCCCTCACTCCCTAACACTACGCACAGAGACTCACTTATCAGTGAATCCGCTAGTTCTTTGGACAGAGCATGGGTTCTTTCAGATTCATCGCTGCTGCTTTCTGGATGGCCTGCCAGCATCTTCATGTCATATTTACTCACCAAAGCATGCAGATCAGACCAGTTACCGGAGACAATTGGGAGCTGCAAAGAGGCTCCACGAGCTGCACGAAGAGCCTTGTCATTGAAAGGATCACAACAAGCTGGAAGAAGAAATATCCCATCCTGTTGGTGGTTGCGGTTTGACGTGTTGTTAGAAGCATGCATGGAAGTTGGCAAAGACAAAACGAAGAAAAACTAGAGAGCACTTCTCTTTTTTAGAGAACACACAAGAGAATTGCTTGCCTTTGCATTAAGAAGAAAACAAGCAGTACAGCAGCAGTTAATTACAAGGCAAACTGCCCAGCAGGAACAAAAGCAAAAGCAAAAGGAAAAGATGAAAACAGACTATGAATAGTAAAAGTAGCAGCGATACTACTTTTCAATAATTAACATTAAAGAAGAATGTCATACCCATTTGAAAGCACAAGCTGATCTTATCAATGTTCCAAGATTACCAGGATCCTACCAAGTAGGAGCATCATGAACAGCATCAGGAGCATTGTAATAATTAGAAGTCTTGTTTATGAGATGTCTAAAATAGACTACTTCAAAGTTCAAACAAAGCAATAACCATAGTATTATGTGCCATTTTCTACAAAAAAAAAATGATTGCAATTGCCTCTGGATAACGGTGGGATATTGCTTATCTTCACCTGAATCCCATCAAGGACTAGAATCCTCTTCGGAGAATGGAACAACCCATCAAGAACAGCTCCACCCTCGTCGCTGTTGAGGTCGCAGAAATACCTAGGCATGTGCATGACGGCAATTGCCTCAGTTGAATCAACTGATTGCATCCCGGAAACCTTCTTCATCACAACGGCGCTGACATATACGACATTGCCAGAGAGCTCATGCAATTCCTCCGGGACCTCTACACCGTCCAAGAGAAGCAAGCAATCAACGGCGGGGAACTCAAACCTGCAAATCTCCCTACAGAGAAAACAGCAAGGAGGAGAAGCATACAATTACAAATGAAAGAACAAAACAAGAAGCTTCACAGGACGGACATGGGGGCAAAGGATTAGAGTGGCGGGAGGGAAGGGTACAGGATGGGGGCGAGGCCGACGAGGAGGAGGCGGCCGCAGGATCGGCGGTAGGTGGCGGAGATCCGGAGCTTCACCCAGTGCTTCACCAGGGGGTTCGCCACGCTCGCCACCTGCTTGTGCTTTTGCCCAACCCGGAAAGAAGCTGCCTTCGCCGCCGCCGCCGCGGCGCGGGGCTTGGCCAGGCGGCGAGGGCGGAAGGCGCGCACCGGGTACGCCAGGGAGTTGGCCGCCGAGAGCGGCGGCGGGGCGCGCGCCAGTAGCATTGCGGCTACTTCGCTTTGCTTCGTGGGTTTCGCGCGCATCTTATCTACTCGTTCGATCTCAGCGGTCCTGATGAACCCTAGAAATTCTCCATTCCCTTCGTCAAAATTGTTAGTTACAACGACCGATTTCGAACACATCGATCTGCCTACTAGAATTTGTACGAACTTGTCATGAGCATCGGTAGAAGAAGATGAGGATCGGTAGAAGTCGGCGCTCAGGATACTGGTTCGGCGACTTCAGCAAAGAAGAACCCACGGTCAGGACATCTGAAGGGTTAAGGTGGGGAATCATCCGACGGTCAAGACGAGTCTTAGTAATTACCGAAAATACTGTAGCTATAACCTTTTGTCTTTTACGGCTGTAAGTAGGGAACGTTGAGTCGGTGAGATCCAGATAAAGAGGGTGAAATCGTTGTATGCTCGGGAGGATATAAAGCTCTTGCGACGGGCAAAATGGAATGGTTGTTGAGTAATGAAAAGAATTCCCTGGTTATCTTCTTCCCCACGTCTTCCCCTTACTCCCAGAATCTGTTCTTCCAGGTTCTGTTCTTCCAGAAACCCGAGAAGATCTCACGCCTGCTAAGGGTAGAGGCAAAGGGAAGTCCCGGTTGGTGACATTTGGTTTCGGAGCTATGTTTCGATTGGTTTGGAGCTGTAAAATCCCAGAGCATGGTTGGGGAACTCGAAACCATTCTTACGGTTTTGATGATCCCTGTGAAATTCCAAAAATCTGGTTGGCTTGGCCATCAATTGAACAACACGGCTCCACCAAAACCTTCCGTTCAGACCCAGTTTATTCTGGAAGCAATGGAGGAAACATCACGGGCATCTGATGAGAAAATGATTGCAATTAAGGAGGACCTCGATTTGCTATTTGCATGGGTAGAGATGATGGCGCGTACAGAGCTAACAGCCAAGGCGATGGAGCAGAGTTCGAAGGATCAACAATTGCTCGCGAAGCAGATGGAGGCCACATCGCAGGCAGTGGCATGTCTCACAGTAGGGCAGCAATTGGAGGTTAATCGGACACGGGAGGGTTCAGCAATAGCTACTGGTAAGGCAATCTTCACCCCTGCACCACAGGAGCCGCGGGGAGGACAGAAGACGAGCCCCCATCGGTTTCAGGAGGGATGCATACTAGGTGCTCCACCAGAGGTTTACTTGAGACTTCGGGGTTGAGTTCACGTACTACAAGGGAACCAGGAGGACAAATGAGGAATTCGCCACCAAAATTATCATTCCCAAAGTTTGAAGGGGAAGGCCCTCGGTTGTGGCGAGAGAAGTGTGTGAACTATTTTAGGATCTACAATATTCCAGAGGCCCTATGGGTTCCAGCTGCTACCATGCACATGGAGGGGAACGTAGCTCGTTGGCTACAAGTTTACAAGACCCGCAATGATCTGGGAGATTGGGAGCAATTCATTCAGGCTGTGGAGCAGAAGTTCGGGGCATTTGATCACCGAAGGTTACTAGTAGGGGTGGGCATTTTTAAATTGAAACCAAATTATCGAACCAAACCGAACCGAATTAACCAATTATTTCGGTTTTTGGTTCGGTTTTTGTTTTGGTATAATTCGGTTTTAGGTTTTTCGTTTCCAAAAACTGAAATAACCGAATAGCCCATGTACAATACCACTTTTCTAATGTCCTTCCTAAAGCCACTAAACAATTCTCATGTTCTAACACATTTATGCATATGTTTGGTATATTCATATATTCTATTATGCTTATATTGTAATGACATATGAATATTGTGTGGATTTATCACTACTCTGTGTTGAGATATGAGAATGACTAAATCTAATATACCTAGTGTTTATTCATATTTTGGTTAATTCAGTTCAGTTTTTCATTTTGGTCTGATAAATTCGGTAGCTAGTTTCCAAAAACGGAATTATTTTAAAACCAAAGAAACCGAACCGATTAGACCAAAAAACCCGAATGCCCACCCCTAGTTACTAGGGGAACAGGTGGGAATCAAACAAACGGGAACGATTGTTGAATATAAACATCAGTTTGATGAATTGATGTATGAAATTTCAATGCACAATCCATATTATGACAAAGAGCTATTTGTCACCCATTTTTTGAATGGCCTTAAAGTCGAGTTGCGGGGAGTAGTTCAAGGACAGGTTCCAAAAACTATGGATCAGGTGACTTTGTTGACCCGGATGCAGCAAGAGGTGGTAGATAGAAGCAGAGCCTGGAAGCAAAAAAACAAGAGGTGGACGGGATGGTGGTAATGTGAATAAACTGGATCAAGCACAACCCAATCTAAAATTGGGACAAGGAGAATTTTGGAAGGCAAGACTACTACGAGAGTACCGATGCATCCATGGTTTATGCTACCAATGCGGGGGAAGTATGAGCCCAACCATCAGTTTCAATGCAAAAAGAGGACTCAGGCTCAACTGCAAGCATTAGTAATGGAAGAGCCGAGTGAAGTGCTAACTGACGCAGTGCTTGACATGTTGGAAGTAGTTGATATGCAACGAGATGAAACGTATTAGTTGTCACTCAACGCACTCTCTAGCACCGAGGAAACAGAAACAATACGAATTTTGGCTTTAGTGAGAAATCAAGTGATGCTATTCCTAGTGGACTCAGGGAGCTCCCATAGCTTTGTGAACAAGGAATTTCTGCACAGGATCGGCTGTGTGGCACAATTGACAAAGCTAGTTGAATTAAAAGTAGCTAATGGAGAAACGCTACAGTGTGATAGCTGGGTGTCGAAGCTAGAGTGGTGGACAAAAAGTCAAACATTCCAAACTGATATGCGGGTGCTAGAGTTGGGAGCGTATGATGCAATCCTAGGTATGGATTGGCTAAAGGCTCACAGCCCCATGACTTGCCATTGGAATGAAAAGAGGTTAAAATTTAAACACCAAGGTAAAGGGGTTCGGTTACAAGGAGTACAAAGTGTAAATGGTGATGAAATCAAAGCCTTGAAGCCCGAAAAGTTTTATCGAAGCCAACCGCTGCCCCAGAACAACAATTGTGTCCCTTGATGCTTAAGTCTATTATTAGTTCCTCCCAAGGCTATATTAGTAGTGCTTTCGTCGAAAAGACATCATTGCTTCCTTTTCGGTGCCCGCCCTTTATTTAGATGTTGGGGCAAGGCAGAACGACCATAGAAGTGGAGCAAAGGCAATAATATTTGGGCAATGGTAGTGTTGGAACGAGACATTTTGTTTTGAAGAGCGGATTCCAGCAGAAGTGGTGACAGTTCTAAGGCCCTGTTTATTTCGGCTTTTTCATTGGCTTAAAAGCAGAAAAGCTAAAGCCGAAACAAACGACTGACTTTTAAGCCGGGCTTAAAAAAACCAAAAGCCTCTATATAACTATAAGCCAAAAGCCAGGTGGGATGTGCTTTTTTGGGATGAAATAGCCCTTTGTCACTGGAAGTCTTCAAAATTACCCACCAAATGCTATCATATATAAACTCAAGAATCCTTCTCCCATCTCCTCATTTCTCCTCGTCTTCTCTCGCTCTCCTGTGCGACATGCCTTCTCCCTCCGCCGCTCCGGTCTCTGCCATCCCCGACCTCCTCCCTCCTCCGCCGTCCACAGCCTCCTTCCTCGTCCACCGACCCGGATCAAGTTGATAAATAATTATGCTTAGAATGAAGTTTGATCTCAAGATTAGTCTATATTTTTCAATACGACATTCGGTAAAAAAGTATGAAACATTTGTATTAGATAAATCAGTACATAAGAAAAGTTCTTACAACCCTTAAAGGGTATTTCAAACTTTCTAGTAATAAGCTACACCATCCAACCCATCAAAAAGCCAGAATACCAAACAACATGTCTTGGCTTAAAAGTAGACGGCTTAAAAGCTCGTTAAGCCAAAAAGCTATCTTTAAGCCAAAAGCCTAAGCCGAAACAAACAGGGCCTAAATCAGTATACGAAAGTGTTTTTAGAACCGAAAGGTTTACCACCAAGGAGAGATTATGATCATGCCATACCACTAATTCCCGGGGCAACACCCGTGAATTCAAGACCTTACTGATACTCTCCACTCCACAAAAATGAAATTGAGAGGCAAGTGGCCGAGATGCTGCAGGCTGGAGTAATCACACGAAGTATGAGTCCTTTTGCATCTCTGGTGTTGTTGGTGCAAAAGAAAGATGGTTCATGGAGGTTTTGTGTCGATTACTATCGTTTGAATGACCTCACAATAAAGAACAAGTTTCCTATGCCAGTGGTTGATGAGCTATTGGACGAGCTAGCCGGTACGAAGTATTTCTCTAAGCTGTATCTGAGGGAAAGTTACCACCAGATCTGTATGAAAGAAGATGAATCTAAGATAGCTTTCAAAACTCACCAAGGACACTATCGGTTTCGAGTGATTCCTTTCGGCCTTACTAATGCGTCGACCACATTCTAGTGTGTAATGAACTCAATGTTGTCCCCTTACCTCCAGAAATTTGTGCTTGTTTTCATTGACGACATACTTATTTACAACCCAAGCCTAGCAGCTCATGTGGAGCACCTCACCCTTGTGTTGCAGACGCTAAGAGCAAATTAGTTCTTTGTAAAAAGAAGTAAATGTTCTTTTGCATAGCGGCGATTGGAGTACATGGGGCACATTATATCAGATTAGGGAGTGGCAACTAATCCACGGAAGACACAAGCTATGATGGACTGGCCGAGACCTATGACAATACTTACGTGGATTCCTGGGACTGACGGGCTACTACAGGAAGTTTGTGAAAGATTATGGGATCACTGCGAAGCTACTAACTAATTTGTTGAAGAAGAAAGCATTTTATTGGGATGAGCAAGCTGAAGAAGCCTTCCTTCGATTGAAGCAAGCAATGTCTACTACCCCTGTCCTCAAAATACCAGATTTCGAGCAGAAATTTGAAGTGGAGACCGACGCATGTGACATTGGGGTGGGAGCGGTACTCTTGCAACAGGGGCATCTAGTGGCATATTACAGTAAAGCACCGAGCACAAAACACCAAGGTTTGTCTATCTATGAGAAGGAATTCTTAGCTTTGATGCTCGCAGTGGAACATTTTGGAGATCTTAATTGCAGTGCAACGAATTCACAATCAAAACTAACCATCAGAGTTTGTGCTACCTGGAAGAACAACATCTGCAGTCAAAAATACAAAGAAAGGCTATGATGTGTCTTATGGGGCTGCAATTTCGAATTGTATACAAGAAAGGGAAGGAGAAATGTAGTGGCAGATGCATTGTCTCGATTAGGACAACTCATGACCCTGCAAGCAATTTTTGAGGTACAACCAGCATGGATACAAGAAGTACTTAATTCATATGCCACTGATGGGACTGCCCAACAGTTATTAGCTCAAGTAGCAATTCATAGCCCGGATGCAAATGGATTTGAGCTGTGTTAAGTTTTGATCCGAAAACAAGGAAAATTTTGGATTGGTGAGAACTCAGCCTTACAGACTAAATTGATTGCATACTTTCACGTGAGTGCCATCGAAGGTCATTCCGGAATCCAAGCGACCCATCATCAGCTGAAGAAGATGTTCTATTGGTCTGGAATGAAATAGGGAGTAAAAAGTTTTGTTACACAATGTATGGTTTGTCAACAAGCTAAGTGCCCTTGTAAGAATTTTATAAATTCATTGGTGTGTAATCATGATTCAAATTTTTATGATATCTTAAGAATTTCCTTAGCACCCTTCTGTAAAATTCTCAAAATTTATAAACCTTTTTTGATTGCTAAAGAAAATCTATGTATTGATTATCACGCTTTTATTAGGACATAGCACTGTCAGAATTTTTGAAATTTATTGAAGCTTGATAATCATCTGAAAATTTTATATAAATATTAGTGATACATCAGAATCATCCAAAAAAATTAAAAATTTATAACTTGATTCGAACAATTTTTCAGTTGGTTGAAGTTTGCCGGTAAGGCTTTTATCAGGACAATAGAACTGTCCAAATTTTTAAAAATTCATGTAGCTTGATCATCGTCTGAAAAATTTATGTGAACATTATTGATGCATAATAACCATGAAAAAAATTACAAAATTTTCTAACATGGTTTGTTCTATTTTTCATTCGATTCAAACTTGCCTGTCAGCGTTTTATACTTTTATCAGGACAGTAACAATGTTCGAATTTTTAAAAATTTCTCAGCCTTAATAATCATCTGAAATTTTATGGGAACATCATTGATGTGTCAGTACCCTCCACAAAAAAATTTAAAAAATTTGACATAGTTTGAGATATTTTTTGCTCGGTGCATTCACCGAAATCTCGGCAAATCTCGACGAGATTTCGGGAATTCCGGTCGAAATTTCAGTTTTCTCTATGCAAAAAATACCGGATTTGAATTTTTGTTTTTGTGTTTTGTCCGAGATTTGCCTGAAATTCCGAGATCTCAACGAGATTTCGGATTTCGGCCACCTCTAAGATGCCATCCGAAAATGAGATTTCAAACTTTGCCTACACCATCTGATCTGACCACACGATTTTTGAAGGAACCAAACCCAAGATTTGTACGGAGGATTAAATAATGCACAATACACCCCCTGTTGGACTTTCCTAAGTAAAGGTTCAAATATTTACTTAGTTCAATACCTATTGGCGGTTTAATTACTGCGTACTTATCATTTGACACGAATATTCTGCGAAAGAAAGATCGAATCAGTGATAAATCATAATATTAGATATCTTGTCACTAAGGAAAAAAATCAAAATCAAATTATGATGCCTAAGGTATGAGTAGTTACCTCGTAACAAAACCTTTTTCGCAATGCACACACAGTGCTCTCTGCGTAGCACCACTCGACTGTTTCGCCTTGGCGGACAAGAGACATTTTACTATTCTTAAAACGTATCAAAATATACATTAAACTATTATCAAAAGATAATAAAAATTTTGGAATTGTTAGCCCTCAAACGTCTGATTTTTTTCGGACGCTGCATCATTTTTTTCCTATGCGTGAAACATTTTTCTTCGATAACATTAAAAATGTGTGCGCGAAAGAAAATATTGCACACGTTGGAAAAAAATATTGCACCGAGCGTTCGACACAAAATTCTAAAAATCGAACGTCTGGACGCTAGTTCTCGCCTAAAAATTTTAAAGATGAAAGTATACAAATGTTTAAGGGTATTTGATGGTAACTTATAATTATTATCAAGAATGATAAAAACTCTATTGGGATAAAGGGCCTCTCCTCCCTCCCACCGCCCTGTCCTTCAACTAGAAGACGCGTACGAAGCATGGTGACGGTGACCATTTCGATTTCTCGATTACAAGGTCTAATTCATCCTTGTGTTTGCCATGATAATAATCTCCGGGCTGGAGGCAGCGAAGGATTAAGAACACTTCATAGCGTAGGGGCACGGTAGGATCAAGGCGAGGTACATTCGTCTTCGTCGAAGTCCTTCATCCCCGTAAGCGGGGCACAGATGTAAAGGTCTGTTTGGTTCATATGTTAAGATTGTAATACTTTGTCATATTTTCTAACCGAACTCGTCTAAGGGTATGTTATCAGAATTGAAGCCATAAGTCACTGACACGTGAGTTCTAGATGACAGAAAAGGAATCTTGCCATAAGTATGATTATAAAACCAAACGAATGTCTAACTCAGTTAAACTTGTCTAACTCATATGTGACAAAGTGTGGCAAGATTTGACAATGAATCAAACAGCCCCTAATTCTGAAGTTTTGAATTCAAAATCAGCAAGGAGGATATCATTTCAGTCAACGGACGGTGGTAATCTCAGGATACCCTTTTGATTAGTTATGTTGACATGAAGTTATCAGAGCGTATTGTGCGAATCTTGTGGCTAGAATTGAACGATGTCGTTTCGCTGCGATCCAACGGTGGAAATCCATAGCTGTAGTCACTGTTTACCGTTTATCCAACGGTGGAAATCCATAGCTGTCATGCTGCGAACTCCATATATGCCGCCGCCGTTGTATGGAAGGGAGCATCAAGAACCCTAGTTCATCTTTATGTTTTTTTTTACTTTCCTCATTTACCTACTGCATTTACCTGTCCCTTGTCTTCCAATTTTGTGATTGCTTTGAGAAATTCTTGTTCGGATTCGGATTTACTATCTGGGTCCTGAGTCCTAACACAGGAGCCCATCGTCCCGAGGCGGGGTTAAGCACGTAGTCGTTGAGCAGGAGGATCGCAGTGATCCATGATCTCCGCGCATGCCCAGTCGTCGACGAAGATGCAGCTCATCGAAGGCGGGAGGAGATCCGCGCGCAGCACGCGGCGGGTGTCGACGGTGGCACTGCAGACGCACCGGCACGGGGCGGGAGGCGGGCGAGCACGTCGTGCGGTGGCAGCTGCGCCAGGTCCTCCGGCTGCTCCGTCTTACCCGAATCCCATGCTTGCTTTCTACGATCGTGTCCGTGGCGATCGCTCGCAGGCAGGCGCTGCGCACGGACAGATTGACCGACGAGCAACTTCTCCCCTCCGGCACCGATCTGCCGTGCAGCCTGTGCTTGCAGGAAGAAAAGAGGCGATCACAGCTATAAACATCTGCTCATTGCGCCGAAGATTGAGTGCTAAGTAGTTCACGACTTTACATGCCTACAGTGTTCTTCGTCTGTCAGATGGAAATTGTTAAAAATGACATCTTTGCAAGAAGCATATTTGCACATGCAAAGTGCTAACATACAGGACAATCACCATGGAGAGTTGTGAGCAGAGGGGGGGAAACTTTTCTCCACTTGCAATCCAAGACTTTGCATCTCTCTATAAGCTACCAACCACGGAAACATCGTTAAAAACCGTACCTCTGAAAAGGGTGGTTAAAACAGAGCTAGATTTGGAGGAAAGAAAAGAGAATGAAGAAATTCAGTATTGCAGGGATTGAAATTTGAGATGGCGCAACCTCTTAGGCACAACTCACTCATCTCCCATTGCAAGCTCTAGTGCGTAGTCATCTCTTTCCTGAAAAATGGGAGTCCATTTTGTCTTAGCAAAGCTCGAAAGGTGCACAAGTTTAAGAGGAATTAGAACAACAATTAGGTCGACAACCACAGCTAACAGCAATGGTTATGCACTTTGCTACAGACTTTTCTATTCAAGGCGTCCCAGGACATAGAAACTGCAGTTTGTAAATAAGAAAGTAATATTGGTTCAAAAAAATAAGAATGTAGTACTCACAACAGGCCCTCGTGCAAAATATCTTCCAAACTGGAGTCAGTATACCTATAAATTGAGATAACATCCTTAGTGGACCAAGTAAGCTAGATCACCAGAATTCAGAAGAATATTGCCTAGTTCCTACTGTATAATTAAACTAGGCAATTTCACAAGGTGGCTTAGCAAATGTGCTTACCTCATCTTCATCTTGTGTTTCAGCTTCAACATCAGAAGATGGAAAACCAACACATAGCAACGCATACCCCTGAAAAGGAAGCCATACAAATGCAACATCCATAGGATTTCAATTTTCAGTTTGCAGAATGACAAAATCATAATAAATAATTAAACATAACATGTGGCCAGTATATGAGAACAGTTGAAGTAACTAATTCACATACTAATTGAAAGAACTTGGCCTTTCTAGAGTAACAAAATTGAATGCTACCTTCAATCCTTGATGCATCCAAACAAGTCAACAACTAACAACTCTTCTTGCAACCTATCCAAACTACACAATCCAAATATATAACACTTTTATGACAAAGCGGATACCATGAAGCGTAATCTTAAATCCAACAGTTGTATCAGTCATGTATCGAGTGACCAGTAACTACCTAGGAATATATCCACGAAAACAATAACTGAATTGGTTCGTGGGTTAATAATGCATAGACGTTTTTAAAACCATGGACACGAATGAGAAATTTGGTGGCATTCGTACAGTAAGAAACATGAAGTACCTAGTGTCAACAAATCATCAAAAACGGATGTACCTTATCTTTTAGTTCAGCAGATATACCAAGTGCTTCAGGTTGTCTTATCTGTCCTGATTTTATCCGAACCGCGCAGCTTGTGCAGCAACCTGATTAGCAGAAGGTTAATCAGCAGAAGGTTTTTTCTCACTAGTTCAGTTATTTATCTAGCTCACAAGAAATAAGTGAAGAGGAGATTGTAATACCCGGCCCGTAAGTGTGAAGGCTCATATGGCCCATGTGGTGGTGGTGAGATTAATCTCACATTGCTTATCTAAAGTAGGTTGTAGTAGCATATAATACCAACAAGGTTCAAACGTAGCATCTCCGGGTTAACCCTTCTCCGTGAAGCGAGGACGAAAGTGTAAGTTATGTGTTATACATACATGGACCAGCCCATGGTGGGTTGGCATTAATCGAATTTGGACCGTGGTGTTACAGATATGCTAGTCTGAGGGAGAGCTGAAAGGATACCCGTTGAACCCAAAAATTCGCAAGTTGTTGCGTCTTATCAATATGGGGTAACATGTGTGCGTATTGCTTAGTTTAGTTGTTCCCTAAACATATAATAAGGATGATAAGCAAATTTCAAGATGATTCTTTTTTTTTATTGTAATTCCAAAAATCAACAATCAAACACGATGTTACAAAATGCACGGCAAAATTATAGGATCAAAGGAACGGGAGACACGGATTTTACGTAGAAAACCCTTGCAAGAAAAAACCACGAGAGAACAAAGACTATATCACTATATGAGGAGATGTTTACAATGAAACGCTTGCTTTTGCCCTAGACTACGGAGACATATTTATAGTGATACATAATAGACTCTGTGTAGAAGTAGACTTAAGACAGAGTAGGAAACAAATTCGTATCACTCTCAACATAACACACAAATTAACCAGAAGATCAAGGTGGGCTGAGGTTCATTATCTGATGGCTCCATAGCAAAAGCAAAGTTGAGTATTCAGGGCAAAGAGTGGCAGCTAATATCTGGTTTCAAAGACGCAGTGAGTTCAGGATAACAGATGCAACCCACCATGGCGGCACGCGAAGGGCAGCCTGATGTCCTGCGCCTCCGCGGTGTGTAGAATGTACTGGTCCTGCACTCCTCACCACCATGACACCAATCAGGCCACCGCAAGAAAGGAAGAGACATACTACTCGAACTAAAACGAAGCTGAACGTGTGTAGATACACATACCTGGGGCACAACGAACTCGTGGACGACCCCTCGCTGCCGATCGTGGACGGTGACCTTGTGAGTCGGAACGGCAGCATCAGACGCCGATGCAGCGGCCGGCCCGGGCGCTTGCTGCAGCTCCGAGGCGCGCATCTTCATGTCCCGGACCGGGCGACTCGGGAACGGTAATGATGGAAGTAAGGATGCAGAACCTGCAAGAATTTTGGAGCTTTTCTCACTCCTCCGTAGGCAGAGCCCTCCGTGCGGCCCAACGCGAGCTCCGAGAAGCACAAGGAGAGCTCGATTAACTCCAGTATGTACCATCTTGATTCTTGCAGCATTACCAATTTACCCTGGTAATAACTGATAACAACAATACAAGAAGTATTAGGCCCGAGGGTTGGTGTGCCTGCCTGTAATGCCTAGATGTGGTAGGGGTTGCGCATGGTTTCGCGCTAAATTAGGAGTTGCAATCTGAGCATGGCTAGCCTAGTGGCGGCATAGGAATTAATCACTGACTAACTGGGGAAGAAGAAACAACAGAGCAGGGAATTTTTCAAGTGAGCAAGAGTGTGATAGTGGAGAGGAGCGAGTTTGCACGTACGTGGTTGCGGCGGGCCACTCCGCCATCCTGGCCTTCTCCTCTACTCGGCAGGGAGGCGGGTGGGCGAGCGGCAGCACGAGGCGCGGTGCGCGGCCGACGGCGGAACCAGAGCGGCAAATTGATCCGAAGGGATCCTTGCGCGAGGCCGCGACTGGCTTGGAGCGGAATGGATAAGGGGAGGAGGAGGCAGCCGCGCTCCCTGCCGCTAAGCGCTAACACACCGCAGACGTGGGCACTCGCGTAGGACTTTTTTTTTTTTTTGTCGGTACAGGTAGGGTTCACAAAAATCGAATTTTGAAATTCGCGGTACGAAAATTGCAAAAATCGCTCGAAAAATCGCTCAAAAACCGTCAGGAACCGAAGGGTTAATAAATCAAATTTTTTCTGAAAAATTCAAAAAAAATTAGAAAAACCGTTCGGTTTTTGCGAAAAACCGCTGCCAACTAGATGTTCATCGCAAAACGGTTTTTGTGAGCGGTTTCTGGCGAAAAACCGAGCGCATAATTTTTTTCAAAATTTTTAATTTTTTTTTTGAATGGACCGGTTTACCGAACGGTTTTGATTTGAACCTCGTGATGACGCTCAAAACCGCGGTTTAAATCGGTTTGTGAACCCTAAGGCACAGTCGGTACGGTTTGGTTCAAAGTCTGGTTCGGTATGAAGTAGGCCATGTTAGATCAGTATGATACTATAGCACGAGCCGTGTTGAGCCTAAAAACCGAGCACGATGGGCGGTACAGCACGAAGAGCAAATAGATCGTGTCTGGGTACTGATGTCTCTGCTCGCCAGATATAATTTAGGAGCAATTTTTTTATAATATTGAAAGTTTGTCTCAGCACTTATATACCACTTATTATTCCTACATGTCAGTAACATATTCAAAGATTTATCTCAAATTTCAGTGATATAAAAAGAATTAATCCTATAGTCTACCGGGCGTCACGATTTTCTTACACTTTTGTTGGGTGGCCTAGTGGCTTGGTCTTTGATTTATCGGAAGAGCCACCTTCTGTGCTGCTCTTCTTTTTTTCTTCTTCCTTTTTTGAACCCTCAAGTCAAGAACCAGGCTTCGGGTACCCGGAACCGCACACGCAAATAACTGAAATCGCTTACGTTACAAAAAACAAAGAAAGTAAATAGCGCATGTTAGGCTTCAATTGTTGGCTGATTAGGAACCCTGTTTCCAAATTGATGCTATCACCACATCTCTGTTGCTGATGCAATGACGGAACAGTAGAGCTTGGCAGCTGCCAAAATATTAAAAACCTATTCACTGATGTGTTGCACGTCGAAGTTTGTCACCACTGACCACATGAATGGCACGGCAAAGCTGCTGGTAGCTCTACCGTGGGCAGATAGCGATGAGCAAGAAATTGCCAAGTACCACCGGATCCAGAGACCTTCCCAGTGATCCAATCAGCAGTTGAGGTCAAAATGGAAGAAGACAAGGGGGCACGCATGGCAGTATTTTGATATTCCAGGCTAAACAGCTGCGACTCTCCACGCCACTGAAGGGCTAAGCCGCCTCCCTCCCATTCACGTCCCTTTACCTGTTCTCTCCTTCCTTACCCTCCCTCACCTCCGCCCTCACCCCTCCTCACCCACCCAGGAGGCCACCCATCTCCCTCTTGACCTCATCTCCTCTCGCACCTCTTATCAAACTCAATTAATACCTGTACTTCTTGGGGAGAGAGAAAGAGAGTAGAGGGGGGCCGGAGAGAGAGAAACAAGATGGCATTGTTGCAGCAACATAGCCTGCCCGGCATTGGCTGCAGCAACATCTTGGCACGAGCAGGAGCACACTGTCTGGCAGCAGCGTCCCAGGCGGCCTGTCTACCTGCCCACCTGCATGTCAATGGCGGCAGGAAGGCTCATTTCGTCTCTCATAAGATTGGCAACGACATAAGCATAAGCCGGAAGAGAATAAGAGACCTACGCGTCGTCGTCGCAGAAGCGAGCGCAGCAGCAAATGTCACGCCGGCCAAGGCGCCTCGCAGCATCAGCGTCAGCGATGTTCTTTGGCCTTCGGCTGGTGAGTCTGAAACTCTGATATTCTTCGCCCCTCGGCTGGTTTCTTTCTGAATCTTTATGGTCTTCGCGGTAGTTTCAGAGAGGTACTGTTGGGTTCCCTCCCCGTGGTACGTTTTTGTTGAAGGGATGAGGACGCGTCCACCCCTGCCTTGGTACCCGCCGGACGATGACAACTGTTTCTTAAACATTAGCAACTACTTTAAGTTTTCAACCACTACTTCTTGCACATCGACAAAGCCGTAGAGTGTTGCATGGCTTTACCAAAAAAAAATCCCAGAAAAGAAGGCCTACCCTTTGACATATTTTCCTCTGATGTTGAGATCATACAGGTGCATTCTTGGCAATGGCAGTTCTGGGAAGAATGGATCAGATGATGGCGTTTAAGGGAGTACCATTGACAATTGCGCCACTTGGAGCAGTCTGCTCTGTGCTTTTCACCGCTCCAGACTCGCCCGCTGCCAAGGTTCATAGTAACAATCAAAATTTTAGTGAGGCGTAGGCTATATTTATATTTGTGTCACTGCTAGGTAAGGCTGGCTTTCAAGCTTAACGAGCTATATTATCAAGCTTCTTTCGAAATTAACATAGTTGAACATAAAATCATTTTACTTATCATTTAAGTGGTTATTTCAAATTTAAGCTAACAAGCCACTATCTAGCCAAGTCTCATTAACCCTTTTTTTTTGCTTGAAATAGACTCATTTTAATTTTGAACCAATTAACTATTATAAATGAAGCAATTTTGATTTGAGCCCTAATGAGCTTTTTTGGCGGCCCTACTGCTAGTCTTAAGAGCCTAAGACATATTCAGAATAACATACTACTCGTTCCGTTCTTTTTTAAGTGAAGTTTCTTATTTTTCACAGTCTCCGAGATGTGACTTTGACTGTTATTTTTTGTAACTTTATCTTATGATATTCTAATAAAATCGTAATATTACGAAAGTATATTTAATGATATAGTTTTCATGTAACATATTAATGGTCAAACTTTCTAAAGTTTGACGGCATGGATTCTAGGGCATCACTTAAAAAAGAACAGAGGGAGTACGTAACTACTAGTCCTTTGTTTTGAGTACCAACAACAAAGCTTGAATATTATAAAAAAAATCCTAACTGCAGAATGCATCTTACACTTCCCTTTTCTTTTTGTAAAAAATGTTGTATTGCCCTTTTCTAAAATTTGGTAGGATGATAAATTGACGAGCAGTGCTTCAATACTTTCCCTCTCAATACAAGTTGCACAAATCTTAAAGCAAACGAAGGGATAAGTAATCAACATCTACCATTTATTCATACTTTAATATTTGTGCAACTGTCAAAAGGAAAAGCATTGAAGCACTATTAGACTCTGCCACTTCTTCGAGTGACTGTCAATTTTCTCATGAATCAGTTTATGCTCATTGGTGAAATAAAACATCCAACTTATAAATTTCTCAAATTAATATTCTTGAAATGGTCCGTTAACTTCAAAGTTTACTACAAAAAGGATAAATATGTATTTTGCAAAGACTTCTATCATTTGGTATCGGGGATATTTTGTAGGCTTGCAGAACTCAGTTGAAGTCACCCCACTGTACTAGTGTACTGTCTTTTCTGAAGTCATCAGTAAACCATAAAAATAAAAATATGTTTCCTGAGATTTTCAATCTAGTAAAATATCATTGCTATAGCTGCCCTTATGTTCCAGTTGAGTTGATTCGAGATTAGGGGAACTTGACTATTCCTGTGTCTTATAGCACAAAAAGAGCTCTTGAACTTCATATATGATAATCAATACTAACACTAGCAGGTGGAAAAACTTGCAGAAATATAATATGTTCGTCGCCCAGATTGGTTGTGCAGCATTCGGTGTATTAGCCCTTTCATTGTTTGGGCCTGGCTGGTTAGCAAGGGGTGCAGCTCTTTCTGCATGCATAGCATTCATGACCATCACAGGTGCCTCACACCCTCCAGGTAAAACACCAATTAATAGAAATATCCAATCTGGTTACATTACCGAAATATATGCATATGTGGTATTTCAACTGTGTTTTACTGAACTATTGTTTATTTGTGGTTTATTTTTTCTGCCTTTCTTACAACATGCAGCAAAGCAATACTCTGAGCTCACCTCTTTTATGATGATTGCAGCTGCAAGCTTGCCTCTCTTGTTTATTGACGGTCCAAAGTTTCACAACTTGCAATTTTGGTATGCACTTTTCCCTGGAGCTGCGGGCTGCGTCATTCTTTGCTTGATTGTAAGTTAATTGTACATCCCACCTTCCTTAAAGTAGAGAAGAATGACTGGATAGAAATTCGAACATTAACCATTTACTATACTTGTTGCAGCAAGAGGTGGTGGTTTACCTGAAGAAGAACTGCAAGTTTTGATTCAAGCAGTGTGACTTCATGACTTGCTGTAACGATGTATCCAACCCTGTACCATAAATTGATAGACCTGCAATTGCAAGAATTTGACAAATTGTAGATATAGTCTCCTTGGTTTTATTTACTAAACCAAAAAAATAGAGGAAAAAAGGCAGAGACTGCTTGATAGTTGATAGTGATCGCAGTGCAGACCATGCAAATGTGAAGTATGTACCAACTGTCATTGAATGAAGTCTGATACTTGTACACATAAAATTCCTGCCTTTATTTTCCCCAATAATATTCTTCATGTAATAAAAAATACAAACATTCCATGATAACCTCTGGTAATCTGAAGAGAGATCAAACAATTCATTCTGGAACATAGTTGAAGTTGCATGCACAGTGACAATATTACAGTTTGAAGACCCAGTACAACTCTGACTTGAAAAGGTTCAAAATGGATTGAGTAATGGAATACAAGCGGAAGCATAAGATATAACAAAAAAATTAAAAAGAATATATGGAAAACTTACAGAAAGGGGACATGAGCTTATACTGTCAAAAGGATGAAAGCAGTTCACAATTGCGTTGATCATCCTGAAATACTACTCCCCCTGCTTTACCAACTTATAAGCTTAGGTAAGCAGACTATTTAAGTCTCAAGAAAAATCTATTCAGTTATATGTGTCACTATATATCCCAGCCATCACCTCGGCTGCTAAAGAACTTCTTAGCAGTTAAATTACCATAGTTCTGCGAAAATTTAGAAAGGCATTTGCTCCTAACTTGATAATGTGCTTGTGTGTTTCGACTAATAGCTACTCCTGAGAACTTAGACATATCAATTGCCCAAGCTGGCTTTACATACTCCACCGTGCTTGTTGAATTTGCATTTGCAAACAAGAAATTTAGAAGGACATCCTCACAATTGAAGAAACGGTCTACAATCTTCCTTCCTACCTCAGCCTTCTTGCTCCAATACCTCTTGAAGGCCAAGCCATGATCCATAAATGCTGCTCCCGTTAGTACCATGTTATAACCTCCTTGTTGCCGAGCATACCTCTCATTGCGGTATTCCAGCGGGCTGCCTTCAGCAAGGCGTGGATAGTACCCGATGATCCTATCAGGATGCTCCCTCCACACCTTGAATCCACGCTCTAAGTCATCACATGTCATCATGATATCATCATCGAGCTCCATAACAGCTCTTGTCTTAATTTCACCGTCTATGTTGAATCTGTTGTTCAGAGTGTTCTTATCTTCAACTCTGATCCTTACAGGAACCACTGACTTCAATTCACCTTGTGCTGGGGGCCGGCCTTTGTTCCAGACCACCACAATCTCCCTCACTGATGCACATTTGGAGTAATGCTCCACAAACATCTTTAGATTCCAAAGCCGGGCATCATAGGTCATAGTCAACAACGTGAACTGTGAGTACTGGCCCTTGATTGGATATGGCTCTTCTGCACAATCGCCACCATAGATGTAGTGAGTTCCAAGACAAGTTAGGAAAACTAAAATTAGTATTACTACAGTTACATAAACTCGGCCTTTCCAAGTTCTGTAGTCAATTCTCTCACCAAGAAGATATCCCAGCTGGTTCACGTTAGAGATCAGAGAGCTTAGCTTATATTGTAGAAAGAACTGCTGCTCTACATGGAAGGAGTCACCCTGTTTCTTGGTATGTGGAAGACACCATCTGAGTGGTAAGATGCATCTAATTGCACCAATAAGCCCACCAAGCAGAAGAACTAGTACAAGAGTTACTCCATAAAACATGTACCCTATGGTCAGACGGTGAACTGAATCTCTTGCGGGCAATCTGTCGCCATCCATTACCCCAATCCAAAGTTGACCTGATTGAAGCCGCTGGACATCAAGGTGATGGGACCGTGCACCGTTCCATGCATTTCGACCCTTCAGGGGCATATCGATGACAAATGGGACCTCAACTTCCTTGTATTCATTTGCTGTTAGGATTTCAACTTTGAACACTTTGATACTATGGCCAGATCCACCACTATGGTCTTTGCCTATGCGATAGAGATTACCATCATAAACAAATGGCCTACCTCCATTTCTAAAACTCGACCTGCTGTCCGTGTTACGAATTGGATTCTTTTTGTGTGGATTCCAAGGACCAAGAGGAGAGCTGCTATACCAGATATTGAGATCCCCATTCTGTTTTGCACCATAAGAACTTAAATCTGATCCAAGGAGCCAATAGGGACCCCTGAAATTTATGATGACTGGATCTACAAGTGGCTTCTCCAGAAGTATTTTAGCCAATTTCCACTTAAGGGGAAAATCTAATGCATAATACAACCGAACATTTCCATTCTTGCTGCTTTCAGGCATCATATAGGTCTGTGGAGTGCGGCAAGTAAAAAGTACATGTGAGAATGATTAGAATAGGAACTTCTTCATCAAGAATAAGTACTGTATAATTTTCTCCAACCTGTGAATGAGATATTTACCTTGTTTTTGTAGCTAAACACATACGGGTATGAAAGATGCCATTCCTCATCTAGCACTACGCCCAACTGTTCCCATGTTGCACCGGCATCCTTGCTCACCGCAGCAGCAATGTCACCTTGTGATGTAATGGAGTTCTTCGTCTCGAAAAACATATAAATGGCATCCCTCTGAAGAACATTTAGTTTCGCATCCATCAGTACGAGGTACAAGCCAGTACTGAACAAGTGCCGATCACAACAATCTTAAAATTAAGCTCTCTTAAAAGATACAGGATTCCTATGATCGTGCAAATTGGGCCAAGAGCTAAGTTCACCACTCAATGTCCAAACATACAAATTTGGAGCATCAGCCGTCCCGTCAGATAAAGTAGTTGAGTTGGGATATGCAAATTCAGTGTCACTGAAGTAATTAACCAAATTGTGTGCTTGTCGTTGGGTTATCTCTACTTTAGTCTCTAGATGGAACACAAACACGGTATGGCATAATCGATGCATTTGTCCTTCACCTTACCTGCATCGTTTAGCGCCACTAGAGAACTGCGAACGCGAGGAAAACTTTTAGAAACGAAACACAATGAAAGCTTCGAACCTGGAGGAAGAGGAAGGGGTTGGCGACGAAGCTGCTGGGTAACCCGGCCCCCGCCACGTCCGCGCACGTCACCGCCGGGTTCGCCACCGGCCACGCCGCACCCGCGTCCCTCGAGATCCCCCACTGCAAGCCATAGAAACCAAGTTGCAGCGTTCAGAACCGCCCCTAATAGGCACGAAGGCGTGCAGAAACCTGCGTTTGTCCGAAGTTACGTGTTCGATGGGCTTGAGGGAGAAGGGGGAGTCGCCGAGGAAGACGCCGGCGGACCAGGAGCCCTCGGCGTCGGGTCGGCAGCGTCGCGTGGAGGGCGGGTAGGGGAAGCGCGGGCCGGCGCGGGAGAAGGCGAGGGCGGCGAGGGCTAGGAGCGCGATTGCAGCGGAGAGGTAGGCGAGCGCGGAGGGCGCGGGCTGGAGGCGCTGGCGATGCCCCGCCGGCCGCGGGGACGACGACATCGGTGCTTAGAGATGGGAAGTGGCACGTGCTCTTCTCTCTCTCTCACCCCTTCAGTTATGTTACGTGTCGCACCACCAAGGGATTGATTGATCATTCCGCGCTTCTGCTGCATCAACCCCACGTCCGTAACGGTCGCCGGAAAATTCTCAGCCGTTGATAGTCGATCTGATGGCTGTGGTAAGCCTACAGAAACATGCAATGTCTCGCAGATGCGTTAGCTACTCGTGGAATATTTTGTCACGAGAATGGACGCTTGGGTGGAGAAGTTAATTTAATTGTATTTGTACTTGTGTTCGAGTACATGCCCTAAGTATTTTGTATTGGAATAGAAGACACTTACATGGCCTTTTAACCTTTTCAAATTATCTAAGCATTTGTAAAATAGTTATTTCCATTGGAGATTATAGTTCTTGTATAGATGCTTTATGATGTAGCATTCGTTCTTTTTTGAAAAAACATATATCTAATCGTCTTTGCATCGCACATGGCCAAGTCATGACACTCAGCTGCCAATTTTCCTTCCAAATTTCATGGTGATGGCACAGATCTAGGAATTTTAAGATGAGTGTACGGAGTTAAAAAAATATTATTTAATATAAAAGTTTAAGGTTCACAATAATAAAAATTAAAATATAAATTGTTCATATTAGAGCAAATATGTCACAATAAATTAGAAAATTTCCAAATATTTAAGAAAAAAAATAAAAATTAACAATTTCCAAATATTTAAGAAAAAAAATAAAAATTAACAATTTCCAAATATTTAAGAAAAAAAATAAAAATTAACTCACGAGACTCCGTAACATGGAAGTGAGATATTATGGCCTTCATCACTAACTTGTAAAAAAAATATTGATCATCTATTATATTTAGTTGGTTCTTTCACAAAATTAATTATCAAAAACAAATTTGCTTTCTATAGGCATTGGTTTTGATGTAAAGGTAGTAGTTGTAGTTGTCTTCTGTGTCTTTTCGGATCGGTCCCACAAAGTTTTCCAAACTATAGAATACATTTTCATTTTCTTAAGCTCTGCATCCACACAATCAACTAATTGAGCATGTTAAGGCAGGGCAAAAATGGATTCAGACATGTATGCATTTCCAATATCTTCAGTGACGCTGGTCAGTTCCCGATTTACACTCAGCTCTCAACAACCGCAATCATCGAATCGCATTCGGAGCCAAAGTAATATAGTTTCTTGTGCTAGCTCGACCCGACGTCTTGAGTTGTAGCCGAAAATGCTTGCTCCGAAATTTGTTGGTTTCAAAGAAACAAAGTTAGAATCAGCAACCCTTGCCAGCATTCATCGATCGGAGCACCAAAGCAATCTCAAGAATCTATACGTACCTCCACCAATAACTTTGCAAATGAGATAAAAACCGCTTTATTTACAGTCCTAGGAGTACATAAGCTACAGGGTTTACAATATCTTTCTAGCCTTTAGGTACGAGTACATGAGGAAAAATCCAGCTAATGCTCCAACCACTATTCCACCAGTCGTCACGCAAAATGCCCACTGCTCCAAAACAAACTTATTGTCAACGAAAGGAGGCATTCTATGTCGCCTACGAGACTACAACTAGTGCCGGTACATGGCACTGAAGCAGAAAAAAGCTCAAGAGTACAGTGCTATACCGCGTTTGTCTCGAGGTATGATTTAAGGTTCATGCCAAATATTCCTACAAAAGGAGATGCAATGGTTTAGCTATGTTCTAATGGCGTTATTTTAGGAGTCCAACTAGAATCTCAAAATAACTAGCTTGTGCTGAATAAGAAAGTTACAAAACGCTGATAGATTATATACCTGCAATTAATGCTCCTACAGCAATGCAAAATGTTCCAACCTGAAGAAGCAGCTCTACTCTGCTTACTTCTAGTCGCCGGGAACTGCAATAATCCCCAAAGTTATGGTAAGAGAAAACAACATTCATGAAAATATTAGAGATTTAGAGCAAGTAAGCTACATACATTTTGTAACATCCTAAAATTTTGAATTTTTGTTTAATTATTCAATTCTGAATTTTCTGGATTTTATAAATGCTTTTTCCTATTTTCAGATTTATAAAACGATTTGCAGTAGAAAAAGTAAAACCCCAACATTTCTGAAAATAATTTTATTAAGTCCCAAATATCTCAAGGTATATTTGACAATTTTTCCAAAATTTGTAAACTTTATTTCCAATTTTCTAAAAGCCTTTTATTCTCAGCCATTAATTAATTTCGAAATAAGAAAATATGAGATGGCCCCCCTGTCAGAACAGTGGACGTCTTTTAGCTCTAGGCAGCAGAGAACAATTCTCTCTCCCCCTCCGTTGATGATTTTTGAAGCTTCAAATCCCATCACTTCCTAGTGTGTTTTCTTTTCAAACTTGTGCTAAATAAATTCCCGATCGTCCTCTTTCCATTCCAGGCCTCCTTTCCCAAATTTGGTGCCCAAATTTCGCGTTCTTTCTGTTTCCAAAATTTCCATATCCGAGTCGGTTTCCTTCTATCCAGCCATCCCCAACCCTATATAAGGTGAGCACCGCGCTCCTCTCATCTCACACAACCCATTCCTCCTCTTGTCCTAAGCTTTTGAGCCTCCGTTTGGCCGAAACGCCGCGAAGATCGGAACGCGAACCGAACGTCGACGACGCGTCCTCGTGAACTCCCTAGTGCCTCGGTCATCATCTTCCAAAACCATTTGCGTCACATCATGCCACCGATCGTCGTAAAGGTAACCCCTCAATCAATTTCAAGTTTGGTGCATCGTGTGTGACGAATTTCGCGATTTGTTGTCGCCGGCCATGCTGTGTTCATCACATCGCTGCATCGCCGTCCGTGCCTCTCCACTGTCACCGTGGCCTCCAACGAGTTCGTTGCGTCGCGAGCTATCCCGTGCTTCCCTTGGCCAAAGCCCTAGCCGCTTCTCTCTCTCCCTTGCACCTTGCCCTCTGTACTGCTGCTCTGCTAGCTCTCTGTTGGTTGGTTTGGCTACAGAGCTAATGCCCTGCGAAGATACAATACATGATGAACAGTTCCAGCTCCAATATCTCCCTCTTATTTTATGCAATTTCTAACCTTCCGAGAGCCCGTTCCCCTCCATTTGAACTCTGAATTCAGTGATCCAAATTTCTAAATTCAAACTCTACCTTCTAGTACCAATTTTGTAATTTTTGGATTTTGTTTGTATTTCTTTTATTTATTTGCGTTCGCCTTTCGTGTGTAGTCGACGTCACTGGAGAAGTCTCACGAAACCAACAAGAGGTAGAACCAACCGCGTTCGGCGAAGGCAAGTCTTCCTTAACCATGTTGATCATAAATTTCCAAAATACTTATGTTGTTTTAAATTATTGCATGCTTACTTTTATGCAAGGTATTTTAAATTCAGACATAGCGTATAGTTAAATTCCATAATTGTTATGATTTCATTGGCATTGATCATAATGTACCTTTGTCACCCTAGTTGGTATTAGCCATATTATCTGATGATGATTAGTAGAGTAGCATCATACGGTTAGAATTGTTTAGTCCAGCTTAAACGTTTCAGTATTACACCATTAGTGGGAATCATTTCAAAACTTTATTTAAACCCGTTTGTGAAGTGCGGCAATAGGTATTGCTACTGTTATTTAAATGAAATAAAGTGAAAAGGTGGTTTAGACCGGGGCGGATGGAATGTTTGGTAAGTGCAAGAAGCACGAGACCTTATAAAGTGATTGTTCTGCTCTAGTCAATTAAGGACCAAAGCGTGTTACTATGGACCAAGCATTACCGTACAAACACAAGTCTATATGGGTATGACCTAGCTAATTAATTTGTGTCCCGTTATTGGTTTCGCCAGTTGGAAGAATGTGGGTGTTAAGAGGGAGACTCGCAAGGCGCAAGAGGGGGCTTCTGACTGGGCAGATAGAACCCTTCGGCAATGAAACCTTAGTAGGCGGGGTTAATAGCGGGGTTGTACATTGTAAAAGCCCTTGTTGTGATCATCCTAGTCTCACTCTACAAGGCTGGAGTGTGTGGACAGTAAAGGTTGATCGCATCTTGTGGGTAAAGTTGTACACACTCTGCAAAGTTAAAACTACTTAATTAGCTGTGCCCGTCGTTAAGGGCGAGCAAGGTACACTTTCACATTGTAGATTTTCTGGTTTTGTTTTAAATAAAAATGGTGATTTGGGAATCCATAAGTAGATAGAACTCTCGTGTTATGGTATGGCAGATGGAGCCAATCAGGTAGATGAAACATGTTTTAGTTGTCTTATTATATTCAATTATTACAACTACATTTGGTCAAATGATGCTTTGTGAAATTACTAGTATTATTTAAAGTTGAAACATTGCTTTATGCTAAATGAGCCATATTAAGCCTTCAGTTGTTTAGCCTTTTATATAGTTATCATGTATTATGTTTTCAAGACTTGTGGAGTACGTTGTGTACTCACTCTTGCAACATTCTAACTTGTCATAGAGGGATGTGCAGAAGCAGAAGGTGACTACAAGTTCTTTGCTTGTAGTTACGATGAAGGAGATCCGGATTACTAGGACGGGTACCCCAGTCGATTGCCTGTTGAGCAAATGGATGGACTTATCCTGCTGTTGTTTATTTCGTTTCAGCTACTACTTTATTGAACTTAAGTCATAAGGCTGTTTATTTGTAATAGTTGGCCATGAGGCCGATACCTTTTGCTTAATTGATATTACTTGATTCGTGATATGAATGTGTTATCATCGCTATTTCTACTGTGTAATAGCTTTTCCTGGACTAGTACAGTTATACACAGAGGGTTCAGATTTAGAAATCCGGTCCCGACACATTTCACATCACCAAGTTAAAAAAAAAAGATGCTACAATTCTCCAATAGGTTCTTCGAACGCTATACATATGTCCTGGTCAGAGATGTAGGAACCAACACCTTACACTAGTTTCTTCGTTTCATATTTACCTCAATTAAGCCCTTAATTTAAGGATGTCCAATTTTGAAGTTTGGCGATTGTTCTTCTTTGCTTATTCATAGCACCCCTAAACAAACATAGTGCGACTAGTTGAAAACTATTCAAACACCACCTTTTTACTCTCAGTAGAGAATATAAATAGAAAACTATTCCAATTTGAGTATTTGTCGACAACAAACATGCTTTAACATACAATGTTAGCTACCTTTAATTCAAAAAGGAGAAAATAGTAGAAAGAGGACGATAACAATGGTTGATTTTTTGTGCCTTGGTTGAAGCAGTAAACATCCTAATTTATTTGTGATGTGGCACTTGAGGTTCATTTAGTATTCAGTAATTTTTCTTCTACTAATATATTGGCACATTTCATTATCCCAATTATACTAAGGAGAAAAAGGTTTGTGAAAGTAAAATAGGATACAATTTTTGAGCTCATGTAGTGAGAATGGACAGACCTTAAGTTCACTGCAATTGAATCTTCCATTTCTCTTGCAGAATCAAGAAGTCGTTCTGCTTGACCATGGCATGATTCACATCTGACAGTAAGATTGCACAAAGAAATGACAATGCAAGACAGCAACAAAGACACAAGAAACCCAATAATTTATTAATTTTGTGTTGCAGGGGGATACCTTTGAAGATAATTCTCCAATAGCATTTCAATTTCTTCCTCTTCTTCTGTTAAGATCAAATTTACAAATAAATAAAGTGAACAACCAATCAGTTAGCTATTATCAAGCAAAAGACCGCAAGTCACCTAAGGAAATTTCATTTGTCTCAAAAATCTCAGCCACTCCACAAAAACCTAGAGAAAATACTTCCAATTGAATAAAAATATAGTTTCCTCTCACTTTTTATGCTTTGCCTTCTTCACTTTCATTTGATTCATTTCTTAATAAAATATCACACTGCATTTGTAGTTCTGTACTTTAGCACCTAACACTACCTCCATATTCTAAAGAATTACTGCATCAATATGTTATGTCTTGAGCCATAAGATATTGTTGTTATGAATAGCACTTGACGTATTCAATATGAGGCCAGTGGGCCAGAATATATATAGAGTACATGAGGGTACAAAAGGAAAGCCTATATAAATCAACACCTAAATAAGGAAAACTTATATAAGGAAAACATATATATATGGGAATCTATATAAGACAATATCTATATCCTTAATAAGAGCAGTGCTTCAATGCTTTTCCTCCTAATACAAGTTGCACAAATCTTGAAGCAAGCGAAGGGGTAAATAATCACCATCTACCCTTTATTCATGCTTTAATATTTGTGCAACTGTAAAAAAGAGAAGCATGGAAACACCTCTCCCTTAATAATTGTCCTATAACTAAATAGCAGAACTACATATATTGAGAACCTTAGTCAATGAAACTAGTCTAGGTATTTGTTAATTGACTTAAGTATCCAGCTGAAGATGTAAGCTTCATCAAGAGGACCACAACAATCAGTTTCTCCAAAAGATGTGAAGTCACAATGATAAAGTTCAGCTGTACCTTCAGCAATCTGCTTCTCTAAAGGAACAGAACATTCCATGTCATCACTCAATCTATCAAGTGTACAATTTCTCCCCATAATGCATATTCGACGAATTTCATGAGGATCATCTAGGAGATCGATGATCATTTGTTTGAGATCACCTGCTCGTGAACCCAGCTCAACCTTGACACATGAATATAGTAGCAAAATTAAGATCAAATTTGAGAAACAAGTCCAGCAAATGATTCTGAAGTGCAGCTTTAATACCAAGGCTTGTTTGCTTAGACGAAGCTGCTCCAACACATCAGCAGTCAATCGATTTGGTAGAACTTCAAACAATGCAGCCACCTAAGACGCCCCAGACATCCAAAAAAATGTTTAATTATTTTTGTAAGAGAATGCATTAGTCACAAAATGCAGGTGCTTGATTGATTGAAACACAAATACAAGACCACCCCTGGTGACTTTTTTTAATGAGATCCTCTGGTGGAAATTGGCGAACTAAACCACAAAAAGACGAGGAGCAGAGCATTCTTCATTCATATTGGAATAAAAGGGGAAATTTATGCTGCAGTACTATACTATTTTCCATGCTGCCATACCTATATTACCATTCACCTCATCGAAATTGCAGAGTCAGCTTGGTAGGGCTCTTCCCTACTGTTTCTCGTAAAAAAGAAAATGAAGAATCAGCAGCCTGACCATAAATACAGGCTTCAGTTCTGAAAAGGGCTCCAACAAACATGTGACACATCACTTGTCCTCAGGTTTGCTGGGGATTGAGAGAAGGCCCTTAGTGCTAGAGTTAGTCAGCTAGTAGGCCGAAATTAGGTGCTAACAAAAAATTATGCTTTCACCAATTGATTTAACGGAAAATCTGGTGCTCTGATGACTTCAGTACTTCAGTTGGCTGGTGCTATAGAAAGGAGGATTTGCAAGACAGTTGGGCACTTCTAAGAGGCTACACAAAGGCCCAAAGGTGCTAAGGCACGCAGATGGAAAGGAGTGGCAGCATTATAGTTTGAATGCTGCTGTATGTACTTTGCATGAAGTCGTGAAACTTAAAACTCAAGGAAATAGTCAACGAGAACAACAATCCACAAGTGCCCGCAGTCATCTATTGAGAACATATTAGTGATGATCCTTAAATTGAGTATGCACCAAGAAAAACAAGCAACAACTTCATCATATATAGTTCTCTACAAGCAGAACAACTGTGATATGAAACCATAAACACCTTAAGGACGCATGGACTCTTCAGGTACTCACACGAGGTTCAATATGCATTAATCTTTGCTCCAGCCTTTGTATTCTGGAAAGCAGTGCAGCTTCGACAACCTGAACATAATGAAAACACAATGAAAGATGAGATCATCTTGCCCCAATATCTGACATCCCTATTGCCAAAATAAAATGGAAACACTATAAAACACCATGTTTTGTTACTAATGTTTATCAACAAACATTGAATGTAAGAAGTTCAAACAAGATACAGTACAATCATGGAGAATTTAGAAAATCATGGATGATATCCTTATTGTTATTCAAGATTCAACTTATCGGATTAGAGAAATTTAAAAAATCATGGATGAGTAATCAACTTGTGTAGCGATGCATATGTATTATTTTTATATTAAAAAGCAGTTATAACTGTTCTACATGATTCATTTGTCTAAAGTACATTGTAGATATGAACAGAAATAAGCAGTACTTTTAGCAATGTTGAGGCTCTCGAATCCTAGGTGAGTAAAAACCTCCAGAGAGAAAGAAAACTTTCCATGAAGCACTACTCGATAAATAAAGAAAACATATTGACAAGGGCACAAGGTAACAAATCGTTGTACTAAGACTGTTCCCAGACTGCAAATATGGATTAATACAATGGATATCCATATATATCCATAACCTCAAGTTGAAAAGGCATTGCAGGTCCACCATTGATGTTCCTTGGATTTAACCGAGGTAGTAATGACTCTAAAAAGGCCTTTCCTCCTGGGCTACTCAAGTTAGAGAAAATAATTGATAAGTTTGTAACAAGAATAATGGTAAGTTCACCAATACCAATAATTTTTTTTAAATCAAACATACAAACTGACCTGTTATAATTGAAGATAAGAACACGCTCATGCATAGCGATTGCTCGCAAGGAACCAAGGTTGACTAATATAGCTTGTTCACGTACCTACAACAAATAGAGAATAGGAGTTTTACATGCTATATGCAAACCATCGTATGCCCATCTGCTATAGAAAGCAAGATTTTTAAGAGCAGAAGTACATGAATGATACTGCAAGAAGACAAGGCACACAATAACCAAAACACAATATTAGACAGCATAGAGCAAACTAATCCTGCCTGTTGAGATGTGGCATATCAGAACAATACAGATGTCTTGGTAAAATAAATAGATACCGAATTTGCAGAAAAAGTGTATTAAAAATGTGCTGGATATCAAACCATAGTAATGTTTATTAAGATTTAACTCAATGATAGTGAAGGTTCCTGAAACAGACAAACAAACACAATTTGAGCTGAAAACTATGGACAGAAATGGTGTGATGAACTTAACTTTCTTTTCATCTTTTCCTATCATTTCAAGTGAATTGTGCAAGTATTTGTGCACTCCATGATGTACTATAAAAACACCAGGTGGTTTTCACAAACAACTAGTAGTAACGAAATAATTATACTGTCTTAGGATTCTTGCAGGCATATCATACTAGCATTCATTGTTTGTACAATTGATAAGAGAAAAAGAATACCATAGACATAGGAAAATCTATGTAGTTAATTGTTGAAAGCTTCCTATTACCAGCAGGGAAGGCATTGAATTCATTAGCCATAGTGATGGGTCAACGCTTCTGGTATCTCGTAGACGGAGGCCTAGCAGAACAAAAGTTGAGAATCAAAAGAAATCCTGTGCAAGTTATTGAAAATCCCAAGGATGAAAGTAATGTATACAAATAGATTCCATTTGACAATTATAACCAGGCAATTACCAAGTAGATGTGCAGTAGCGCTATATGGGAATTATGTACAAGGACAATGCCATCATATGGAGAGTTTGACGCTTTGAGCAATTATATGGTGAATAGAATGAAGTGGATGCATTGTAGAACACATAGCTTGCAAAATACATTGTTTTTACATACCACTTGATTTCAATAGCTGCCGACGGCTTATTTTTTTGGTAGACATCCTCCCATTAGATTTCACTTGTATCACCTGAGTAAAGTTCAACACTGAGGTGAAGATTAATTTGCATCTTACAAGGCAGCAAGTTCCAAATTTTATAATGGGCATATCATCCCAAAGCCTACTCACCCTTGCAGAAACATGTCATCAAATTAGCATGCCAACTCTTGATTTGAACTAACGGAAAACAAAAGCATGTATTGCTTCTCTAGATTTGGACTCATAATGACCAAATTACTATGTTTTCTTCTGGAGACCAATGATTGTTGAGTGGATAGCCCCTACAATGATTGGACAAGTTTGTAAGAACAGGAAATGGAGCAACACGTGAAGGCGATTTAGGAGAATGTTTCCCCTTGTGCGGCTATCCCCTTAATTTCCTTTCATTTCACTCCCATTGGACATAATCTCAACAAAAACAATTTGTTGATCAAGATTTGAGCTTTTGGCGACAGTGAGTTAACCTCTTTTGGCGAGAGTTAGCTAGCCTTTATAAGACCTAAAACATGACCTACTGCAAAGCCATTGTTGTAATTGAGAGTAGAAATGGGCTTTCCTGATGCATGATCATGCTGTTCATAAGTAGCTGCAACATTATAAGGACGACTCGGCCGGCGTTCGATGGGCACCTACCTCGTAGACGGGCTCCCTGATGCCGAGAGAGGTGTAGTCCGCGGCGAACCGCCCCGACCCCCTCGCCGCCCCCAACCCCGCCGGCACCGCGTCTCGGGCCCCATCGCCTCCCCCTCTCTCCTCCTCCTCCCTTGTGACCTCCTCTTTTTCCTCCTCCTGCACCTCCTCCTCCTCCTCCCTTGTGACCTCCTCTTTCTCCTCCTCCTTGGTCACGGCCCGCCCATCCTTCCCCTCCGCTGCCCGCGGCGCCGGTAGCGGCAGAAACCCTCCCTTCCGAGCACTGGAAAGCCCTAGCGGCGGAAGAGGCAGCCTCTGCAAGCGGCGGCGGAGGCAGACCCCGCCGGGCTGGAGCTGGAGCTGGAGCTGGAGCTGGGGCGGCAGCGGGAGGAGGAGCAGGGCGGCCTGCGACGAGTGAGGGGACGACACGGATGCCATGGGCGCGTGCTCCACGGGGGCATCAAGCGCGCGGCCAGCCGCGAGATCGCTCGCCGTAAAATTTCTTCTTTTTTTCTTTTCTTTTTGTTTGATTGGACTCTCCGTAAAATTTCAGGTGGTAACATCTCGAAGAGTCGAAGGTGACCACGACGAGGACGTGGGGGAAGCGGAGCGGGAAGGGGAAGAATGCTATCCAGTGGTTGAGCTGGTGGCTGTGCGGGCTTCTGCTGGGGGCCAATCCGGACCGTCCGACCCGCGATCCGACGGGGCTGGTGCTCTCGGATGTTAACGTTTGTCCGTACCTTCTGGCTGGTGGGCCCTGGGGGTGACGGGTGCTTGGATGTGGTGGTGAGATCACAGCTTGACAGCTGGTCGCTCGCGGCCTCGCCTTTTTCTCTCTCCTCTTCTACGGGAGAATGTGTTGGATAATTAGTCATATTAGGGATGGATCTATTCCGAAAATAAGATACGACGATAATTAAAATTAAAACAGGTGAAATAAATAAACTAGACAGAAACAATATAACAATTGCAATGTCTATCTCATCTATATTATTAGATAAATAAAACATAAATGAGGTTCTTGTGCGTTACCGAGATAACGCGAAGACGTGCCCGAACCGATAGCAGATGCCAATGAAGATCAGAAGGCGATGTAGGCGAAGCTGACCGTCGATGAAGAAACCAGCGAGCAGTCGCGTGAAGACGCTTCCCAAAAACGTGATTCGTCCTCTCCCGGTGCAGGATCTCAAGGACGGACGTTTCGGAGACCTGCTCTCCCAACAGTCGGTGCACGCCGGTGAAAGGACGGGGAAGACAGAGGCAGCGCAGTACTTCGAGAAGGCAAAAAGTTCGAGAGAGATTGATCTGATCTCTGTTCTGCATATATATAACAAAAAGAGAATCGTAGAGCACGATACGAGTCGGTTACGGATACTGCGTAATATCCACTCCACGATTCGAGTCAGTTACAGTGCAAAAGAGAACTGCGCTTGCACAAGCCATCGGACTCGATTTCACTACACCATTCACGCGCATGTCGGGCCGCGTGGCGTGGCGAGGCAAGGCAAGACAAGCGCACGCGTGTTCTCTTCTTCTTCTCATGCTCAAGCATGGTGGAGGAATCTTCCCTTATAAGGTGATCTTCATTCACCTCCACTAGCAATATGGGATTATTGCATTTTCACCTCTCTTCCACCTAACGGGCTTTTGAGATTTTCCAAGAATTATTTGTGAACTAATGAGCCTCTAGCCCAATAATTCCAACAGAATGTGATGTCGTGCTTACGGGCCCACCTGCAGTCTCTATATAGCTTATGTTTAGGGTCTTGATGCGTCAATGCACATCTTACGCTTTGCGACGATGCGAGGTGGGTATGTCTATGGATCAATGAAGATTACTGAGAATTGTATTAAGAGATAATGTATAAAAGCACTACTCATATCCAAATCTTACTCTCAACAGATTGCGCCCACCGAATGCCCCCCTCCGAGTAATTTCGGCGAGAATGTCTCATTTCTTCCCCGTAGTAATTCCGGTGATTTATCTTCTTGTTCTCGAGAGTCACGCACTCACAGAATCCAGATGCATACGTGCATGCCACGCTGAGCAAGCAGGGTAGGGCATGCACGTATGTACGCGACAAAATTAAGGCTTTTTTTCTCTCTCGTTGCATGATGCGCAAGCAGTTGGTACGTTGAGTCCACGTCGTGTCGTCCCCACGGCGAGGTGTGCTTCAGATAGCCGGTGGAGAGACACCGGTGTTTGACTCTGCTGGGTCGTCATTGATCGCCCGATTTGTCCAAATACTATCACTACTACGGATCGGGCATGCACAAGCGGTTCGAAACCGTTTTCAGAAGCGGTTTTAGAACCGCTTGTAAGCAACCGCGAGTGATACCCCGTCGGGTATCGCTTGTGGTTCGACATTTTCACAAGCGGTTGGTGTTACCAACCGTTTGTGGAGAGGTTCTCTCCAAAAACGGTTAGTGTTACGAACCGCTTGTGGAGAAGCGGTTGGAGTTACCAATCGCTTGTGAAGAGTCTGACAGCATAGCGTTTTTATTATATTCAATATAGAATATGTTTTCAGAGGGGTTTTTGATATAGATTTTAACAATTAAAATAAATAGAACTTCATGAGTTTTTTTGACATAATTAAATATATATATATTAGTCATGAGTATTCATTCAGATAATTACAGACTAAAAAATGAACAAGTTGATGAACACATGAAATGATAAGCCACTTTTACACAAGTTTCAAAGAATAAAAGGGCGAATCTTGAGCTCATTTCTTGCGTGCGTCGCTCTTTGTGCCCTTGGTCGACGTCGATGTCAGTTCACCTGTCCTTATTTCAGGACAATCTCTCCAACCATTTGCGTGGAACTCGCCTTTGGTGGATACAATCTCGTTCGACAATAAAGCCGATGAGTTGTTCTTGGATTGCTGCAACCCGGTGCGGCGGGATCACGCCTTGCACATCGACGTTGGGCTGACAAAGCGGGAGGTAAATAAATCTCTGGACATGTAATTATTAAAGTGTAAGTACTAAGAAATTGACATGTGCACACTACCTCGGCGTTGGTTGTTGGCACATCACCGTGGGTAATACTTTGCATATAGTGGCACACATAATAGCCACATAAGTTGTTTCCACCCGTCTGTTGTAGAACCTGCGATGAAATTTGAAAAGAACACGATTATTGGGATGAAAAACTGTTACGGCATATTAATATTCTTTAATACGTACTCGAGTGCTTAATTGTACATCAAATTCGTTCTCGAAATCTCCTTGTTGCTTCTTTCGAAACCGTGCGAATGCCCTGTGTGATGCGTTAGTATGAATGGTAATTATCAGAGTTGGAATTAGCAAGGTATTTCAATATATATAATAAGGAAAACTATCGTATATATATGTGCTATATACCGCTTAGGGTGTCAATGATAAATTGATATTTTTCACCGAGTCCTTTTGAGTCTTGAACAATGATCCGCCGCTATCAAGCTTGATGACAAGAAGGATCCAAGAAACCTATTCATGTATTGCAACATATATGTAACTAGCTAGTAGTATTATAAATGCCTTGGAAAATATAAGAATGAGAGGTTGTATATATACGCACTCGAAGTTGAAGGGCGTATATGTACGGTTTGTAGTCTTTGTCCCAAGAAAGCATCGAGAATGTAATCTTCAACATCCTTTCGGTTGTATCCAAAGACGAACTCGTTAACAATCTCTGGGTCGATGAAGCCCACGTTGAAGATATTCTCTTTTCTACATCGTTGTATCTCCATTCTACATATAAAGGTATAAGTTTAAGAGTTGCAATTTTATTGTACGAGAAAGCACACGGTAAAGGTATGAGCTTGACACTTACAGCACCAAAGACTCATGAGAGACACGTTGATGGAGTCGGCATGGTAAATATTGTATAAGTCGTCAAATTCGAGCCATATGGTGTTGTCCCCGCGATAAAAATCATCTTCTTTGAAACGGAGGGGGAACATCGTTCTTCCTTGAGCGGACTCTGTCATGTATCATTCGTGAAATCGACGCATCTTGGTTGGTAGATCCTTTATCTCATTTGGGTCAATCAGCTCCTAGCCCAACTGAAATTGCCATCTGACCTTTGTTGCCATTGGGATATCATCTGCTAATCCAAGAGCTGCAGTGTGGAACCGAGTCCCGCCTCCTTCATAAACCTCTCGAGGTTCTCCGATCTTGGTCTCCTTCTTCTTCTTTGCCGCCGCGCCGACCACGTTTATTCTTCCGTAGCCTTAATTATTGTCCGTTCATAGTTGGGCTAAGACAGCAATGGCTTTGCACGGCATGTCGCAAGTGTTCTGCGCTTTTGGATCGATTGGTACCTTTGGCTCTACCTTCTTTTTGCGAAGTGTGCACCATACGCTTTAGTGACCGCGTCACTCTCCTCCTTATTCATATCATATGCCCTCTTTGGAGGTTCCTTTACCTTGGCCGATCGGTGGACTCCGCCTTCTTGGGAGCGGTGGGGAGCCTTCATTCGTTATCGAGCTTCTTCCTCGGAGGAGATGGTGGAGGCGTGGTTTTCCTAGAGGGGTTCTTTTTTGTTTGAGATGCTAGTGGTGGAGTAGGGCTTCTGCGTGGAGCGGGTGGAGACACAGGAGCTGTTGGTGGTAGAGTAGGGCTTCTGCTCTGTTTTATTGGCGAGGCATTGCGTGGCTGTGATGTTGGAGGAGGCGTGGGTTGCCGTGGTGGAGATGACGCGTCCATAGCAGCTGGAAATATGATGTACCGTTTGCGCCAAAGGATGATATTGTGGAGGGCCTGTCCAAGCTTGGTCACGTCGTCGCCTCCAGCAATATCGAGGTGAAGTTCTTCAAATCCGCTCAGCACCTCCTCCACCGCGACCTTTGAGTAACCCGGGGGTATCTCGTTGCAATGGAACATCTGGCCCAGCTCCACCGGATATGCCATGCCGTAAGCCACCTTGATGGAGAGGTTACGCGCATCAACGTGCAGCTCACACTGGCGGCGAACCCTTATGTCATCCACAGGATAACGGGATAGCAAGGTGTCCGCCGGGGCCCGGTGGGCGCAGCCTACTTCGCCGCGGAGGGGTCGATCACGGCGTCCGGTGATTGCTCGGACCTAGTCCTTGAAGCTTCTTGAGGGCAATTTGTACTTGCTTTGCGCAACTATGTCGCCGATGCTAGCACAGGTTGCTCTAAGCTCTTGTTCCAATTGGTACACTTTACGTGATTCTCTTGATTTGCTTCTATGCCGCTCACATGCGTATGTGTGTCCTTAGCGAAACCATACTTCCACGGCGTCAGCTTGCCCATACCTCGTGTCCATCCTGGGTGCTCAGGGTTTTCAAGGGCATGTGTTAGCTCGTCATTCTCCCTGTCTGGCACCAATGTACTGCTCGAGATCGCTCAACGGCTTGTACAATCCTTTGGCCACCTCTTGTACTCTGGTGCCATCACCAAACCGCCATCATCCAAAGGCTCCCCATGACCCATGAACCAATTGCGCAGGCGCTGTTCCCACAGAGCGGTAGTCGGTGTGACGTCCTTCGCCATTAATTCTTCTTCCCGCTTCTCCCATTTTGGTACAGCCTTGATGTAACCACCGGTGCCAAGATGGTGGTGGTATTTCATCATCTGTGAATTGGCCTTGTTCTTCTGACTCGCGGCCTGGCCCTCAGCTGACAGCTTGAACTCCTCGAATGCTTCCCAGTGATCCGCCAACTTAGGAAATTGGTTGAAGTCGGGTCTTTCTCCCTTCTGCACGTACTTGCGGCTGAGAGACGTCTTCCAAGCCTGAAACATTGTTGCCATCTTCTTCAAAGTAAATTTCTTGGCCTTGTCTTCGAACCCTTGAGGAAATGTGAAATTTTCCTTAATATCTTGCCAGAGCAGGTCCTTGGTAGCTTAAGGAACTTCGGCCCATTTTCTGACTAATTGGGACGCGATCCCTCACTTGGTAACCGCAAGCGTTGTTATACGCCCAATCGCTAAAAGAGGGCAACCGCATCCCTTCGTTGTTAACATCGGTAAACACATGCTTCGTGGGCGGCTTCTTGTTAGGTCCCCGATGCTTGGATTGGTTGCTCGATGCACGGGCTTGAAATACATAAACATATGTACAAGCGTGTCGAGTGTATTATATTAATGAATTGCGATTAATTAACATGTCTACGGGATTATATTCTTACGCTGTACCTCATCTGGCGGAACGGTGTTATCGGACTCGGCGGCTCCGCATCAATGGCTTCATCATTTGCGGCCTCAACGGCCTCACCGGAACCACCATTAGCCCCAGCGGCAGCAGCGTTACCATCACCTTCGATGGTACCCGGTAGCGATGGAGTCCAACAGGAACTGTTCTCCCTCATCGAAAGTAGGGTCACCACGTCCTGGTTGCGCCATCTCTACTAATTTCGCAAAAATGTTGACATAAATATCATATTACTTTGAAACGACCATATTACAGATTACAACACAAGCATATTATTACATAAATTTCTACAGCAAGCATTAAGTACTACGGCGTGTTGGAACTAGCCCAAGGATCAAACACGAACTCGTGGACACAAGAACAAGAAATACACCAAGAACATACACACAGGGACTATGTGTCAAAAGTAAATGTGCAACATTGACCGTGTTTGATCCTTGTGTTGTATAAAACTATAATCGGGGGCAACGCTAGGATTATGTGCCTTTCTATTAGAACAGTAGGTCATATTAGTTAGTCGTTTTGATCGTGATGATTAGATCTATCTGGTAGAACCCTACATGCTAGTTTATGATCTTGAACATATATCGTGCCAATTATCACAAACTAGGAATGTTTCTTTAAACGAAGAATATAGGCGATAATCTTTGATTGGCTAGGAGCATTTGCTTAATGATATTTGTTATAGAGATTTATATATATACATGTGCATACATAAACACGTTAGGAGCCTCCAGCCCATATCATTACGTGTCAAAAAAGAATGTAACGAGACGGTGTGTAGTCCGATTCCATATACGTGCTGACGACATAACATGAAGAGAGTATATATGTAAGTTCATCTGTGGTATAAATGATCATCCAACACTGCATTGGACAATGCACAAGGCACTTATTTAGTTATTTTACAATGAGAAGAATCAAAAGTTTAGCAAGTCACGGTTTACGTGCGGCTTCGACAAAGTTTTGCAAGAAAGGTAGTCTAAATCAGTAAACTTCTAAAGCATGTGACGTGTAAAACTAAGCGAAGTTATATGACCAACCAAGCAGATAAAAATTATCAACTGGATTTGTATATGAATTCTACCTAAAATTGATATGCAAAACTAAATAAAACTAACAATGAAAATTAACATAGATTTGAAATAAAAATTAGATGAAATTAGTAGTTAAATTAATATACAAATCCTAAGCTAGAATGAAATTTAAAATTAAATAAAAACAACAAAATAATAAAAAGAAAATATGCATTGTTCTGTAATTCCATACTAAGTGAAAAATATACATTTTGGTTTAATTTAGAATTAAAATTTCAAGCAAGTACACACTTGTGGGCATTTCACCGAACATGTGGTGGGCGGTAGAACTAGAGAGGGAGGACGACGTGCACTCAAATACCTCGGTCCTCCCGGGTGGGCGGCGGTGTGGCGCGCTTTGGTGGCGGAGTAGGCGTCGGCGGGGTGGTAGAGAAGGCTTCGGGCGGGGTGGAGTGACGGCGGCGACGAGGGCAGCTAAGCGCCGCGGTGGATCAAGCGTCGGCGAGGTGGTGAGTAGGAGTCGGAGAGGTGGCGGAGGAGGCGGCGGCGTCGGCGAGGACAACGACGCGGTGCAGACGGAGGCGGCGGCGGCGGAGAGAGAGAGGAGCTGCAGCGCAGCGGGAGGGTCGGCCGGGACTTAGAAAATTTCGGGTGTGAGAAAAGGGTGGGGCGTTTCAAATTTATAGAGGGAGCACTTCTACAAACGGTTCTAATAACCAACCGCTTGTAGAAAATCTCTACAAGCGGTTTTAGAACCAACCGCTTGTAGAGGGATGACTTCTACAAGCGGTTCGTAGAACGAACCGCTTGTAGAATATCTCTACAAGCGGTTTAGATCAACCCGCTTGTAGAGGATGACTTCTACAAGCGGTTGGTGTTACTAACCGTTTACGAATAGTCCACTCTAGAAGCGGTTCTTTTCTAAAACGCTTCTGAATGTTGCGTTCTAGAAGCGGTTCTTATTACTAACCGTTTCTGAATGTTGCGCTCTAGAAGCGGTTCTTTTCTCAAACCGCTTTAGTTTAATTTCATAATTTTCAAAGAGTGCTTTTACTTTCTGATTTCATTTCATAATTTTTAAAAATGCTTTTAGCAATTTAGTTTCATTCTATATTTTTGAAAAACTTTTAGCACTTGATTTCATTTGAAATTTTTAAAAATGCTTTTAGCAATTTAGTTTCATTCTATATTTTTGAAAAACTTTTAGCACTTGATTTCATTTGAATTTTTAAAAAATGCTTTTATTACTTGATTTCATTTGAATTTTTAAAAATGCTTTTAGCACTTGATTTCATTTGAATTTTTAAAAATGCTTTTAGCAATTTAGTTTCATTCTATATTTTTGAAAAACTTTTAGCACTTGATTTCATTTGAATTTTTAAAAGCTTTTAGAACTTTACTTTCATTCCATAATTTTCACAAAATGCTTTGATCACTTTAGTTTCATTCGAATTTTGGCACTTTACATTCATTCCAAATAAACACTTCATCTTGTAAAGACTTACATATACATAGTTCATACAAGAGGGTACATCTTAAGTAATGCGTACTTTGTCTTTACAAGTGTTCCTTCATTATGATCGCGACGTATGAAAGGAGTATCCACGTCTGTGTCATTGAAGAGGCTTATGTCGACATCCACAATGAAAGGAGGATTTCGTCGAACCGACTATACTCTTCCTCGCCCATGACGTCCTCAACTCCAACAATCCTTCGTTTGCCTTGTAGAACCACATGTCGCTTTGGCTTAGTACTACAATCTTCCCGCTTGTCCTTATGCTTCTTAGGTTTGCTTGACATGTCCATTACGTAGAAGACTGTCTCACATCGTTCGCGAGGACGAGCGGTTCGCGCTTATAGCCGACTTGCGTGAGGTCCACGATTGTCATACCGTGTTTGTCTACCTTCACACCGCTTGAAGTCGGTTTGACCCATTGGCACTTAAATAGAGGACCTTCAAAGGTCCATAGTCAAGCTCCCATATCTCTTCTATGAAACCATAATATGTATCCACCTTGCCTTTGTTGTCTTCGGCGTCTATACGGACAATGCTATTTTGGTTGGTGCTCTTGTTATCCTGCGATCTGGTGTAAAATGTGTAACCATTTATCTCGTACCCCTTGAATGTCACGATTTCACTAGATGGTCCCCGAGCCAAGCGTTAACTGTTCATTGTCTGACCCTTTCAAAAGGATGTACTTTTGTAACCAAGCGCCGAAAGAATCCATGTGCTTCAGTGTTATCCAATCCTCAGACCTCCCCGGGAAATCGCGGCGTAGAATACTCTTGTGCTCAAGGACATACGGGGCCACTATAGTTGATTGTTTCAAAACCGTGAAATGTGCTTGCTTAAATGTAAGAAGATCATTGCATGCAATTGCTTTCCTTCCTAGTGTCCCTTTTCCCGTAGCCTCCCTCATGTCGTGATATAGGACGCCGATCGGGTTTAGATCATTAATGTAATCCACACAAAACTCAATCACCTCCTCTGTCCCATAACCCTCGGCAATACATCCTTCCGGACGAGAACGGTTACGAACATACTTCTTTAGCACACTCATGTACCTCTCGAAAGGGAACATGTTGTGTAGATACACGGGTCCAAGGATACCTATCTCTTTGACAAGGTGAACAGTGAGATGAACCATAATATCAAAGAATGCAAGAGGAAAGATCATCTCAAGACTAACCAAACTTTGTACCACGTCATCCTGCAGACTTACTTAGTTTATCCGGGTCGATGACCTTCGTGAAATCACGTTGAAAAAAGAACACAGCTTTGTGATTGTCCCTCGTACCCACTCGGGCAGTATGCCTCTCACAGCCACTGGGAGCAACTGTGTCATTAACACAAGACAGTCATGGGATTTCATGTATGTACGATTTTATTCTCTTTCGTGTTTACGAGTCTCTTTACATTCGAGGAATATCCGAAAGGACCTTCACACTGTTCAGAACTCTATCACGCTTTTTTTCTCTTCTTTGCTTAGAGTGTAGCTCGCAGGATGTAGGTAATGTTGTCCTTTCTCTCTCTTTTTGGGATGTAGGTCGTTCCTCAGTTCCAAGAGTTTAAGGCCCTTCCGAGCTTGCAGTGTATCTTTCGATTTTCCGTACATATCTATGTAGCCTAGCGAGTTCAAGCGACATTCTTCGTGATGTGCATGAAGTCAAGTGAGTGATGAACCTCCATAACTTCCCAATAAGGCAAGTCCCAAAATATTGACTTCTTCTTCCACATGGGTGCATGACCATCCTCATTACGCACATGTTTGCTTCCGGACCCTTTCCAAATACTACTTTCAAATCCTTTACCATAGCAAACACACGTGGCCCACTACGATCTTTGAGGCCTTGCACGAAGGTGCAGTTGCCGTTAAATTTCTGCCTTTCTTCCGCAACGGGTGACTCGTAAGAAGAAACCTACGGTGACCCATGTACACAACCTTCCGAGAGTTTTTCAGGTACGTGCCGTCCATTTCATCTAAGCACTGGATACAGGCTCTATATCCTTTGATAGTTAGGCCTGACGAGTTACCGAGAAGCGAGCGGTCGTTGATTGTTACAAATAACAATGCACGTAGGGTGAAATACTCCCTTTGTACTCATCCCATACCCTTGCACCATCGTCCCTAACGTCACAAGATCTTCAACCAATGGTTTCGGTAGACATCGATGTCATTTCCGGTTGCTTTGGGCCTTGGATCAACAACGACATCATGATATACTTTCGCTTCATGCACGACCATGGAGGAATGTTATAGATACATAGTGTAACGGGCGTGCTATGGTCACTGCTCAATTCTTGAAAGGATTCATCCCATCGGTACTCAACCCAAACCTTATGTTTCTCACCTCATCTGCGAAGTTCGGGTACGTCCGGTCGACTTTCCTCCACTGTGAGCCATCTGCAGGGTGTCTAAGCATCCCGTCGTCCTTACGCTCTTCTTTGTGCCAACGCATCATCTGGGCATGCGCTTTGTTAGCAAACATACGTTTCAATCGGGGGATCACAGGGAAATACCACAACACTTTAGCTGGAAGTCTCTTCTTCTTACGCTCTCTATCTATTTCACCTGGATCGTCACGCTTCACCTTATACCGTGATTCTCTGCACACTGGACAAACATCCAAATCGGCATACTCATTACGATACAGGATACAATCATTAGGACATGCGTGTATCTTCTGTACTTCCAATCCCAAAGGATGACGACTTGCTTGGCTTCATATGTAGATTCGGGCGAGTGTTATCTTCGGAAGCAACTTCTTTACGAGTGATAACACCTCATCGAATCCCTTATCTAACACACCATTTCTAGCCTTCCATTGCATGAGTTCGGTGTGGTACGCAGCTTTTTGTGGCCCCGCCTACGCTTTGGGTACAAAGGAGTTCGTGGTCCTCTAACATGCGCTGGAACTTCTCGAACTGTCTTTCATCCGTAGTCTCCTCTCCGTCACGCAAAGATCCGGTCTAGCTCATCATCACCAAAGTCACCAAGTGTTTCTTCCACGGAACAAGATGTGCGTGTCGTCCGGGATCTTGTTGAATCCATCTTCCTCTTCCTCGTCTTCTTCATCGTCTTCTGGCTAATCACCTCAACTTCGCCATGGTTGCTCCAACAGTATAGTTTGGCATGAAACCTCTCATGCTCAAGTGGTTCATAACTTGCCATCGCTGGGAGTGCTCCTTCTCGTTCTTGCAATCTACACACGGACAACATATGAAGTCGCTGGAGGCAAGAATGCAACGGCCATCGAGAAAAGCACGCACGCCATCAATGAACTCTCTCGGCGACGGTCCGCATTGTACATCCATTGCCGATTCATCTATACCAAGTTATAATTTCATTAAAAATTATAAAAATTCCGTTAGAAAAATTATAACCTAACTTAAACTTCGTAACATTTAAACCCAACAAAAAACTCCACCTACACCGTCATCCAATTAAAGACCTACCTTTCTAATTATTTTGTATCCCTTCCTACCTTTGTAATTATTTTTATCCTTCTACATGTTTTTCTATTTTATTTCATACACCAATAATTACTTCCTTGCAATGTTGTACCTAGATCTCTCCCAATATTGTGATATTTAAGATTCTAAAGCTAACAACCACATAGATCTAAAGCTTCCAATCACCTTTACCTTGTAATGTCATATTTTGAACTAGATCTCCATCTAAATCTTCATACAACAATAAAACAAGGCACGGAAAACAAATTTTCGATAATGCTTAAAAGTTCAAGATTTCTCCACATCCATTGAAAAAATAGCAATATCTAGGTGAGAAGGATGTTCACATGATGTTACTAACTTTGAAACACTTAATTTAGAGCTAATCACCTCCAATTAAAAATTTGGATAGCACCTCCCAAGAACAGTAGCTTGGTCACCTTCTCTGTTCGATCGTATTCGCATCCTCTCTTTGGCGCATGGAGGAAGAAGGGTTTAAATGCGCTGCTGCGGGAGGGCTTCAGTGGTTGGAGACACGAACCGCTTACGAAGGTTGCGTTCTAGAAGCGGTTCTTTTCTCAAACCGCTTACGAAAATCGAGCGGTTTGAGAAAAGAACCGCTTCTAGAACGCAACCTTCGAAGCGGTTCGTGTTTCCAACCGCTTCAAAGCCCTCTCCGGACCGTTGCCAACGAACCGCTTCTGGTGCGAAGATCACAACGGGTTCGCACCAAACCGCTTCTAATAGGCCGGTTGTGATGCCCAGTTCTGTAGTAGTGTATAGGTCTATTTGTAATGCAGAAATTTCACAGAAATAGTTTCTAAAAAAATGGAGAGAAAAATCTCAGATTTTAAACAGAGCCTAGTCTTCTTGAGACCAACCACTGTTTTGGCTCTAAAGTATTCACCGGAGGTGGGCCCCGGTGGTCATGTAGTAGTAGTATTCACCGACGCACTATCAAGCATACTGTCACATTCATCGATTGTAATGAGACTAATAAGAATTTACCCGAAGACAGGATGAAAATGAAGAGTTGGTTTAAATGACTAAGCTAAATTGATATGAACATAGTCTTTTATTTTTGTGTAATCCAAATTTCATACGTGAGTAGAAGAGAAGCGAAGAAAAAAGAAAGAAAGAGAAATACTTACCTCGCATATCCTCTCCGGCTTCCGCCTTCCGACCTCCCCTCCTAGCCTCCGCTCCCTACTTCCCCCACACGGCTCTCCCAATCCCCCCGGGAACTTCGGCCCGTCACACCGCCCAACTCTTCCCCTTCGACTCGCTGCTCATCTCGGCTCCCCAACGCGCCTCCTCACATCGGCAATGCATCGACACCGCCCTCTGCCCGGGCTTCCCTACACCACCAACACCGTCGCTAGGGTGAATGGGAGGATAGTGAAAGTTCAATCTTCATTAGTTTGATTTTTGTGTTAATGATAAATCTAATATTGAGACTAACTCTTTTGATAATCATAATATTGATTAGTCTCAATTGTTAATTAATGACAAATTATTTTCTGAGACTAACCCTTTTGTTGAGCTTAACACTTATTAGTTTCTTTTGGATGAAAAAGATGGAAATCTCAAAGGTATGCATCCAATACAACTCTATTATTTCTAGATGCATTCCTTGGATTCAAGATAAAGAATGAATTTCACTGTAGTCTCAATCTTAAGATGTGCATAATGTTTTCAATTCCATATTACATAAATGCACATATTTAGGGGGAGTTCATACTTTACCTTGATATTTCAATAGTATTGATTCAATTCATCTTTCTATATCAAGGATCATTACTTTGAAACAATCCCTTAAGTATATTTAACTTGTGTAGTTGTAGTATACTCATAGCAATATAGGATAACTCCAAAGCAATCAAAAATTGAATATATACATATTGATTCAAGTTCAATTATTTCTATGCACACATTTAATAGAGTTTATTCTATAACTAATGGTCTTAAAAGTATTGATCCTTTTCCACTACTTCATATAAATTGGATCATTACTTTTAGATTCCATCGAATTGAGTATATGAAACTTGTGTAGTTAATATATACTCATGACAATTTAAATTGAATTTAAATTGTATTAGGTTGCCATTCAATCAACAAAGAACTAGTCATGTGTTGATGGTTCACTTTGTTGATCCTAAAAAAATCGAAAGTTCTTGAGTATATGAAGCATTAGTTGCATTAGTATACTCAAAACACAATTAATCTTTCAATCAATTATTTTTGGGTTGTGATCAATCATCAAAGGATAAGATCAAATGATCTTGAGAGCATCCATTATGTGTTAATGGAGTGTATTGATGATTGAGACAACCATGTGTTTTGGACTAACACTTTTCAATGAGATTGAAATAGTTTAAGTCCAAGGTTGAGATGGATAAACAGGACAAGTACGTCATCATGTGTTGATGAGCGTCAAAAGAAGATCCCGAAGCTAAGACAAGGGGAGTTCATCGTGTGTTGATGAATAAGACGAAGATCCCGACTTAGAGAGAAGATGATCGGTCATCATGAAAGCTCCAAGTGGTTACGAGAGGCAAAGGTATAACTAGCATACGGCTAAGGATGTGTTTCTAGTCTTTTACCGGTCTCGATGTTTAGATGGGAGACCGGATTACTAGTATAGATTGCCGTACTATTAAGAGGGGTCAAGTCTTATAGCTTGAGTCTCATCATTTGTTGATAGCTCAATCCCGCTTGCTCTAACTCACAATCTCTTGATTTGGTTTTTGCATGGAGCAAATATTTGCGAATGTATTTTGCAAATAGTTGTAGCACATACTTGCAGTTTTATTGATGTGTTCTTTGCATGGAGTTTTGATTTACAAATATGCTTTACAAATAGGAGAAGCTCATGTTCCATGTTGTTTTGCAAAGAAGTTAATTTTTGTGCAATTCTTTGGAGCATGTGACTAAAGTTTGCAAATGTGTTTTGCAAATTGGTTTGATCATATGTTGATCATCACATGGCTCAAAGATATGATCTTGATTACTCTTGTTTGTAAGATTTATATTTGCAAATGTGTTTTGCAAAATATTGGTGTTCATGCATTTGACATTAGAGCATGTGATTAGAATTTACAAATATGTTTTAGAAAATTGTTTTGATCATGAGTTGATCATCACATAGGTCAAGATTTGATCTTATTGACTCTTGTTAGCTTGTAGTCACGCTTTTGATCAAGTCTATATGAGGGATTTCGAGAAAAATCAGATTTTAGACTTGAGTAAATACATTGGAGTTTTTATTTTTGTGATATTTAAAAATATATATGGTTGCTTAAATCTTGAAAAGGGTGGAAATTATATCCCTCTTGATAAGCTTCGCATAGTCCAAGATCACATAAATCGGAGTTCGAAGTAAAAAGTTATGATCGTTTTAATCGTTGTATCAGCACCGCCCGGCCGGTGCTACCAGGGTCCAAGGACGGTAGCACCGGGGCAGTGTAAAAATTTTAGAGAGTGTGTTTTTAGCTCGAGGAAAAAGAAAATGGCCCGGTGCTACCGCCCCAAGCCCGGTAGCACCGAATTTTCTAAGTAACGGCTAGTTTTTCTAGCCGTTGGCCTAGAGACCGGTGCTACCAACCATAGTAGGGCGGTAGCACCTGGTTTGCTGCGTTTGTTTTGCCTATTTTGCCCCTCCAAATGCTAGTTTTCTTTGAAAAGGCTATAAAAGGAGCCGTGGAGGCTGGCGTTTTGGCTTGTTGTGGTTTTAGAGAGTTCATTTCTCTTTGTGGTTGAGTTATGCATGTGTTGCACTCTCTAATTTTGTTTTCGAGTTAAAAATGAGATCTAATTGCATGTGTTGCAATTAGAAGAGGATTGAGAGCCTCTTGTGCATGTGTTGCACTTGAGGGGGGGCCTTGTGCATGTGTTGCACTCGTGATCACTATTGTACATGTGTTGTATTTGGTGGAGCTCAAGCTAGAGGCTTGACTTATTACTCTTGGTATTTGCTGACACCTAGACAGCGTGGGGAGGCGTCGTGCGCGGTTACCTTCTCAAGGAGACTGTGAAAAGTTCCGGCAAATTTGTGAAGGTCGGAGCTCACCTACACGAAGAGGGAAAGAGCTACCACTAGTAGAATCGAAGCGGATGCTCAATTCGTGGAGTCGATCTAAAGCGGTTTGGGCTTGCCTTAATGTGCATTAGGGGAGACCGGCAAATCTCCGAACATCACGGTAAAATATCGGCGTTTCTTGTGATTTGCATTCTATATTTTATGTATACTCAAGCAATTTATCTTCGTAGAATTGATGGTTTGATTGCTTGTATTTAGGATTGCAAATTATTGTTAGAGATATATATAGTTAATACACTTAGGCTAATCCCAGTGCATAGTATCATATTCCAAAATCCAAGACTGCCACGTAGGATAGAGAGCGTGATACTGTTGAGAAGAAACACCATCTCCAATGCATAGTATCATACTAAAATATCCAAGATAGTTTGCGTGCATTAATTGTTGCATGTGTTGTGATCAAATGTTTCATATGAATATGATATGGTTTGCTCGATCACGATATCATCACACGAAATCCAAGACGTTGGATATTGAGCCCAAGCAGTATCATCCTCATGATACTGCTATCTTCTCTTTCTTCATTAATCGATTGCCATGTCAGCAAGAAATCCTATGTGGCGGATCATTTATGGCGTATGATACTACCACTGGGACTAGCCTTAGTGAGCCTAGTTGACTTAAGCTTTAATTATCAAAACCTTAGTTTATCGCTTCCGCATCTGTTATTATTTAGGTTTTGATATAAGGGTACTTAAGAGAGATTTTAATTAACCGTGGAAGAAATTTTTAGAGTCGCCTATTCACCACCCTCTAGTCAGTATCCTCGATCTTACATATAGTAAAATATTTTAATTATATTGGTCCGAGAAAGGAATCGTGGTATATAATCTACTTCCTTTTCTTTTATTGCAAATGCAAATTTGTCGTACAGTTCACAAATACCTCATATAATTTTTAATGCCACTAAAAAAAGACTTTACAATAAAAATTGATCATGAAACTTTCTTTTTTGAATCGATGAATCAATGGTTACTTGGGTCAAAATCCAAAGGCTAGTACTTAACCACATGCTCCCACGGACAACAGTTCTGACAGAGATTCCAAGGCCTTCACCATCCACCCCGCTCGGTTCGTGTCCTCTCCTCCCCTGCTTGATCTGAGGAGCGCGAAGCTCCTTCTTCCCACTCCTCAACACAATAGCAGGCAGCTCACATCTCCGATCTCCCTCCCTCTCCTACTGCCTTTTCACCTAGCCGGAGATGGCATTGGCCACCTTCCCCGTTTCCTCGCCGGCGCCTTCCGCCGTGGCCCTCCCCCCTCTTCCCAATCTCTCCTCCCTTGGAACAAGGCACCTTGTTGCTTCACCTGATGGCGGAGACACCGGTCCTCGCTTTAGGAGCCGTACCTCAATTCGTCGGTCGCCAGGTCCTCGCTGCTACCTATGACGCTATTGTCGCCGCTATCAAGATGGCGTGGTGCTTGACATTGAAGAATCTAGGCTCTATTTTTAATTAAGTTTTGATATTTAATGACAATCGTGTCAAAGGACTAACAATTTCTCTTAAGATTGTAAGAACATGTTGGCCCTCGCGTTGACATCTTGAAAAGATTGATATTCATGCAAGAAAAGATGTTTGTTAAAAAGAATCAAAAGATCAATGACAAGGTATATATGGGTTAAGAATTTTTTATCTTGTTTATACCGATCTCTGAGGTAGAAGTAAAAAGATCGGGTTAATAGGTTAAATGTCGTACTATCAAGGGGATTAATGACTAATAGCTCAAATCTAAATAAAGTGTCGTATGGCTCATGTCGTAATAGAAAAATCATCACTTATTGCATTGGATCATATTCTGCAAAGCAAAATTTACATCTGCAGCACAACCAGTATTACCGTAGGTATGTGCACGTAAGTACCGCAAGGGCAGTAGTACCGCAGTTTGAACTACAGTACTCATTTTCGAGAGAAGCATTTTTTTAACAATCATCTCGGATTTTCTCTGTCGGAACTACCAACGTTAGATATGCGGTACTACCGCAAGAGCGGAAATAACGACCTATATGAGCGGTGGCTTATTTCCAGAGAGGGGTATCTTTGAACCCATGCCTTGAGCGGTACTATCGTAAAGTAAAATCTGGTAATACCGTGAATAATGAAGCGGTACCTTTTTTCCAGAACGAGTCAATTTTGAGCCGATCTCTTCAGAAAAGTCGGTACTACCACACTTTGCGTGGCGGTAGTACCGGACCTCTTCCAACGGCTCTTTCTCACCGCATTAAATGCTCAAAACCGACCGTTGAGACAGGAGCGGTACTACCGGGCTTTGCACACTGGTGGTACTGGATTTCCTGATTTTTTTCAGGATGTCTCCCCCAACGGTTGAAATAGTGGGTAGAGGTTATAAAAACTCCCACACCTGTATAATAGAAGTTTTTTGTGACTCTTCGAATACATATTGAGCTCTAGCAAGTCTCTCTTGCTCACAAGTGCATTAAATTCTTATTTTTGAGCAAGTAAAAGTATTCAAGTGTTGCATATAGATTTGAGCCATTTAGACACTTTATTCATCTTCGAGCAAGCGTCATCACTCTATTCTCTTGGAGGTTGTCGCCTCCTAGACGGCTTGGAGGCGATTGTGCGCGGTGAGCTTATCGACGGCGATTGTGAGAAGCCCCAACAAGTTTATGAAGGCCGGAGTTCGTCTATCCAGAGTGGAGAAAAACTACCTAGTGATCAAGGAAGGCTCAAGTGATTGGAGCCGGCTTGAAGTTGTTGAAGTCACCTCAACGTGGATTAGGGGAGAGCGGCAAGTCTCCTAGAACACGGAATAAATTATTGTGTCTCATTCTCTTGTGGTTTGAATTTTTAATTCTTGAGTACAATTTACATTTCTAGCAATTTAAGTATATTATTCTTGTCCCTAGAATTATATCTTGCTTATACTTAGATTGTTGGAGCACTTAGTGAACTCTGGAGAATTTAAGTTTAATTATCGAAAATTATAATTCTTGCTTAGTAATTTTATTTTTTATAATTAGAGCCGAAATATTTAGAAACATCCTATTTACCCTCCTTTAGTCGGTTATCCTTAATCGTACAGGCACCACAGTATCCTCACCGGTAAGTAGATTTCTTCCTCTCTCATCCACGCTATCATTGTTGCCCCGGATCTCGACTCCCGGCACTAAGGCAACGCCTATGGAGGCAGCCCGCAGCCGAGCTGTCGAGGCCGTCGGAGATGTGGGGCACTAGTAACACATTGTTCAAACTTTGGCGAAAATGTCGTTTTCAAGAAAATAATTATTCTGGTGAAACTTGGTACCATTGTACCATGCGATGGCATTGTTCTTATTCAACCTTTTGGAACTTTGGGTTTGTTTGGAGGAGCTGATTTTCGGTTTTCTGGGCTGAAAAACGGTTGTAATTTTTTATAAATAATCATTTGATAAATAGCTAATTTTTCTCAGCAATAAGCTGCAAAAACAAGTTCAACCCAACTTTTAACTTTTGTTTGTTATATACGCCTAAAAACTGAGCTATTTTTTTAGAACTTCCTTGCTTTTTGGAAACTAAAGTTGACTTAAAGCCTTTAAATAGAGCCTTCACGTGACTATAGCACTGTAGCAGTTCGGGTTGTGAAGGGAGCAGCAGTATGCTTTGGATCATTGCAACAGTAGTTCCCGGTGATTCAAGATGGAGCATGTGCTCAAGCCATGGAGGATCGAAGAAAGCGACTCTGAGTTTTCGATTTCCTATTTCGATCAGATACCGGACGCCACTAATTTAGGATGAAACCGGGATGTATTGTGGGCTGGCCGCATGTTGCCCACATAGCCGCAAATTTTTATATGGTTCAACGTGGCAGCAAGGTTCAAAAAACCGTTTAAATCTCGGCCGAGATTTCGGTGTTTGGCCTAGGACGGGATCCAAAATCCCGATGAGGTAAAAAAAATTGAAAAAACTAAATTGCTACAGTAACCCCAAAAAATAATATCACTAAAATATCGGGGGTTTTTTACTGGTTTTTGACTTTTTATGGCCGGATTTGGTCCAATAACCATTAAGAAAGTCATCTTGCATAAAAATTTGTCGAAAAACTGAATTTTTCAGACATTTTAAAATTTTGGTAAAAACACTGTAAAGTTTTTATAAAATTGTAAAAGATTTATTATGACATGAAAAATTTATAGTACTATATTTAATAGTTTAATATCATACATAAAAAATTTCAAAATAATTTAACTTCATTTGTTATCTTTAAAAAATCAAAATCAGAATGAACATAATTGTGACAGTAACCTTATCAGAATTTTATAAATTATCTTGATTGCGATCATGATCCAAAATTTTTATAAGAACTTAATAATTGCCTCAGTACCATTCTATAAAAATTTTAAAAATTTTAATTTTTTGATTTGGTCAATCAAATCCATGTAAACATTGAACTTCATTTATTATATTTCAAAAATCAAAAACAGAAAAATATAAATGGTACAGTGCCCTTGTATAAATTTTATAAATTCACTTGAGTGTGATCATGATTCAAAATTTTTATGAGATTTTAATAATTTCCTTAGCACCCTTTGTAAAAATTTAAAAAAATCTAAACCTTTTTTATTTCTAAAGCAAATCTATGTATTGATCATCAGGCTTTTATCAGGACGTAGCACTGTCAGAATTTTTGAAAAAAATTCGAAGGTTGATAATCATATGAAAATTTTGTAGAAATATTATTGATACATCAGGTCCATCTAAAAAACATTTCAAAATTTTCTAACACGGTTTGAACTATTTTTCATTTGGTTGAATTTTGCTGGTAAGGCTTTTATCCGGGTAGTAGCACTGTCCGAATTTTTAAAAATTAAAAATAGTTGATAATCATTTGAAAAAAATTTATGGGAACATTAGTGATGCATCATAACTATGCACAAAAATATTCAAAATTTTATAACGCGATTTATTCTATTTTTCATTCGGTTCAAACTTACCGGTTAGCGTTTTATCAAGTTCAAACTTGCCGGTCAGCGTTCTATCAGGACAGTAACAATATTCAAATTTTTAAAAATTACTAGACATGATAATCATCTGAAATTTTTATGAGAATATCACTGATGTGTTAGGAACCTCCAAAAAATTTCAAAAAATTTCGACATCATTTGAACTATTTTTCGCTTGGTGCAAATTCACCAAAATCTTAGCAAATCTTGCCGAGATTTCGGAAATTCCGGTCAAAATTTCAGTTTTCACGGTGCAAAAAAAAACGGATTTGAATTTTTGTTTTTTTATTTCGTCCAGGATTTGTCTGAAATTCTGGAATTTCAGATTTTGACTACCTCTAAGTAAGGCTGTAAAAAAAACTCGAGGCTCGCGAGCTACTCCAGCTTGGTTCGCGAGAGGCTCAGCTCGAGCTCGATAGCTTAACCAAGCCGAGCTCGAATAGTTCGCGAGCCTACTCGAGCCTAGACCGAGCTTCCTTAAATCGAGCTTTCTCGAACTTCCTCGAGCCGAGCTTAATCGAGCTTGTTACCGAGCCTATCGAGCTTACCAGAATTACCGAGTTTACTCGAGCTTACCGAGCTTACTGAGCTTACTCGAGCTGAGCTCGAGCCTACTCGAGTTTGGACCGAGTCGAGCTCGAGCCTGGGTCGAGGTTCGAACCCGAGCTTGAGCTCGAGTCGAACCTTACCGAGCTCGAGCCTAGAGGGCCAGGCTCGCTCGAGCTCAGCTCGTTTACAGCCCTACCTCTAAGATATTATTCGAAAACGAGATTTCAAACCTTACCTTGCAGCCCATAAAGCTCTTATGTGGGCTACACGGCCGCTACGGAACTCCCAACTTCACGGCCAAATTTATAAGCTAGCTATCTGGTCAATGGTCATCCTTCACTTGCTAATTCATCTACTTCATCCAACTGAGTATTGGTCAAGCCACTGATGGCTTAAGCTAATTATCTGTTGCCTTGTTCAGGTCTTCAAGTAGCCATCAAGTGCATGAACGACAACGGCAAGTATGAGAGACCATAAATCTGTACAAGTATATACCAAGTCAACCACATGCTGCTCATGCCAAAACTACATTCACATATAATTTAACTTCAGGCATCTATTCCTCCCTTAGAATGGCTGAAAAGTAAACCCATATTGTCGTCCATAGGTCAGGCAAGGGCAATGTAGCACCTGACCGCCATATCAATTCCTCCACTCCTCCAAAGCTCTAGGAGATATATATGAAAGATAAATTGTTGGAACAGAACGTCAAAAGTTTGAGGCAATTTTCTTTTTTATTTCTTCTCACTCTGTTCTCTTACAAAACTCAAGTCTACCCCTATATTTATACCCAAAACTACAGCCCTATTTAACGGAATAGGATTCTACTTCTTTATTCTAATCGGACTCCTTATCCTAAACTTTCTTAATACAAACTTTCCAAGCTAAAATTTTCCTATTACAAGATTATTTCTATCAATCACCCCCTTAATCTTGTAACGCAACTCTAATTCATTGAGGCAATCGGTCTCAACTATGATTTGCCCAAACACTCGACACAGGATGGTGAACGCATCTCCAAGGAGTTTCGTTTTTTTCTTGCTGGCCATACCACTGGTGACGCACCTCGCCACCTCGCCGGCGATTATGACATTTGCCTCGGTTCCAATTGTCTTTTCACCGGTAATACAACATGACGGTGACGCAGACTCGGATTAGAGCTTACCTACGAGAGAACTTGGACACACCTGCAAGAACTCTCATGCGCACACACATCTAGAACGACGACCACAGCTCCTCAACATCCCGGACTCATCTTCGACGAACTTGACTTTGAACAGTGAACACATCTCTTCAACACCCCGAAGTAAACTTTGACGGACTTGACTTTGGATGATGAACACACTTCCTCAACGTTCCGGACTCGTCTTCGATGGACTTGACTTTGGACGGCGAACACACCTCTTCAACGCCTCGGAGTCAACTCTGACGAACTTGACTTTGAAAGACTGGACTTAGCACACGCAGCAGCTTCCTTTGATCTTCTTGTGCAGTACGATCTCTTCTGATGCACACAACATCTCTGGGGAACTCGCACACGTTTATCCTGTAGACACAACTCGCACAAGAATTCATTTTTTTCTTCATGAATTTCCTCACGTTCCTTGTTCCTTGCATGCACCTCCTGGATTTTTTCTTCGCTTGCACACTTGCTGCTAGAAAATTCCTTGCTGTTCACATGACGCTATACTCACGATATGAGTGGCTTGCTGCTGTGCAAAACAAGCCCCACGCAACGCGCTCCTGCTTTGTCGCAACCTCTTCTTCAACTTGTTATCGAACTCCTCCTCGAATTCGCCTGCAAGAAGCTCGTCTAGCCAAGCGACTCGACGAAATCAGCGGGAAATCATCCCTTTCTTTCTTGTGTCACGCTCGGCCACGGAGGCTTCGCTATAGCCGCATCGAGAACTCCGGTTGCTTCCCTGATTGTTGCGCCGTGTCGCCCAGAATCGCTCCTCGTCGCCACATCATTGGCCGCCCTAGGAGTCTCCTCCTCTCAGGGCAGCAGTTAGGGTTTTAAACCCGATGCTCTGATATCAATTGTTGGAACAGAACATTAAAAGCTTGGGACAATTTTCTATTTTATTTCTTCTCACTCTGTTCTCTTACAAAACTCAAGTCTACCCCTATATTTATATCCAAAACTACAGCCCTATTTAACGGAATAGGATTCTACTTTCTTGTTCTAATCGGACTCCTTATCCTAAACTTTCTTAATACAAACTTTCCAAACTAAAATTTTCCTATTACAAGATTATTTCTATCAAAACACCATGTTACATCCTTCATCCAAAAGATAAATATTACGGTCAGTAGACTACAAAATCTCAAACACAAGACAAACAGTTATTAAAAGATAACAGAAAATAGCTGATAGTAACAATGATTACAAAGGAACTTAAAATGAGCCAGAGTTTCATTAACAGAAAACGAGTATTACAAATTGAGAACAGAATCAATTATAGTTGGAACTTTTCATTGACATTTACATGGTGTTTAGGCATAGTTTCTTATAGCATAGCACAACACTACTAAAGTGAACTTACTTCTTTCAAGATCGTTTTCTTACATTAAGCAAATGCTACACCAGACAGGCCTTTGACACGCAGCTTCTTCTTCATCTTCTGTTCTATTTTGAATCTGCACCCGGCAATAACAAATTAGAAAAAAAAAACTAACATTAGAAACAAGAACTGCAAGGGGGAAGGGAAGGATGTGCACTTCTTGGATAGCGGCGACTCCTCTCGGTCACAGACCTCACTATCGTCTGGATGCCATTGCTCATCGCCACCAATCGGCAGTTGCGGCTCTTTCTCGCCGCCTCCAGAGAGCCCCACCAGCAGCAGCTCTGCTCGATTGGCCGTCGCAACCTCGCCATCCCCATGCCTTCTCACGAGTGTTGACGCATAGGGAGATCAGCCAAGAAATTCTCACATCAGCCAGCCATCAAAGAGGAAAGATCAAGAGGTATAGGAAGAGGAATAAAAACTTTCCCAGCGGGGAATGCTCTTGGAGGCAGCGGATCGGGCGAGATTCGACGGCGTCGCTGCCTGCGGTGACCATGGGAGAGGAATACCCTAGTAGAGCGATCGCGTCGTTTCGTGCGCTTCACGAGGAGGATAAGCAGAGGAGCTGAGGTCTAAGGAGGAATACCTCAGTGGCAACTTGCTTCGTGAGCTATACGAACTCTCTTGCTATACGGATGCTTGGTGGGCTATGCCTGAGGATACTTAGGGTCTGTTTTTTTTTTACTTTTGATTCTGAATCATGGTCTCAAAAGCAGAATAAAAAATAAATAGTCTGATTTTAGGAATCGATTCTCACAATTCAACCCATCCGTATACACTAGAATCCACAATTCACTTCATATGTGTTTTTAGATTCCAATTTTTGGAGAATCAGCTTCTCTACGACTACAATCCAGAATCGGCTTTTAGAGAATCCAAAGCAAAAACAAACCGGTCATTAGTGGGCTATACAGATCCTTAGTGGGCTACGTGGTGAACTGTACAGATCTTTAGTAGGCTACGTGGATCTTCTATAAGTGCGATACAAATTTTGTAAAGGTTGATATAGTTTCAATACCACTCCAAAGAATTTTCTTCAAGCTATACACTTCAATGAGTTTTGGATTGACACAATACCCTTAACTCCCTTATAAATCCTTTTGCAGCTGTGGACCAACGGAAAAAGTCATTTTTGCTCTGATCGGAAATATGCTAGGAAGTAGGAACCATGCATTACTGCATTAGAAATGCCATAGTGCGACAAGGGGAGGACACGGATTCCATTACCCCAATATTTTGTGAAACCATTTATCAGAAGCCAAAAAAAAAACATGCTTCCAAGTCATTGGCAGTTATGTCACATCACGAATGTGTTCACAGTCACATCCCACCATGATCATGTAATCTGTTGCGGGATATACCTTAGAAGAAGTGCATAGCTACTGTCCCAGATTCATCACCACGATGTTATTTATTTATGTCGTGGATGGATGTATCTCGGAGATGTAGAGCTTCTTTTATTTATTTATTTATTTATTATTATTATTATTATTATTATTATATTCTGATATCCTTTCTTATGTGTAGCAACACACAGATTATATCAGAGTTTTATAAAATACGGCACAAGCATATACAGTCTTATGAATAAAGAAAATGAATCTCGCAGAGAGAAACACAATAACAATGTTGAAGCAACCACGACAAGAGAGAAAATATTTAGCGAAGCTAACCGCAAATTTTTTAAGTATAACCTCAAAAGAGTGTCAAGGATTATTACTCTTTCACAACCTCTCGAATTTTTAAGAACCTTCACGTGTTCGCTCCAGTGTCGCCCACTGTTTCCTTTCCGGCGCTCTCTCCTTTCCCACGATGTTTCCGTTTGCCACACGGGTGCCAACACCTGGAGATTTTCCTTCAAGGTGCTGCATGTTTTCCCCTTCACGTCTTGGACCATTTCAAATTTAAATTCAACTAAAAATTTAAAACTTAAAATAATTTAAATAAAAAAATTTCAAATCAGAAAGTTTCAACTCGAAAAATTTCAACTCGAAAAATTTAAATCGAAAAAGTTTCAACTCGGAAAGTTTCAAAACGAAAAGTTTTAAACCGAAAAATTTCAAATCAAAAGGTTTCAACTTAGAAAGTTTCAAATCAGAAAGTTTCAACTCAAAAAGTCTCAACTCAGAAAGCTTTCGGTTCGAAAAGTTTCAATTCAAAAAACTTTTGGTTCGAAAAGTTCCGATTTAAAATTCAAATCGGAAAGTTTCAACTCGAAAAAACTTAAATTGGAAATTTTCGAATTAGAAAGTTTCATCTCGGAAAAATTCAAATCGAAAAGTTTCGATTCCAAAAAAATTAAATTCAAAACTTTCAGATTTGGTCCACTTCAAGATATGATCCGAAAATGAAATTTAAAACTTTGGTGCTAAGAGAGTGGTCGTAAGAGAAAAAAAGAGTAGGTTATCACTACTTACAGGTATACAGGTAGATGTAGTATATACTTCTACAATAAGTTTGTGCTCGAGCTTAACATAGGATATCTCCCTCAACTCTCAAGTGGTCACCATGCCACGGCCACGCACGGTCACTCCCTCCACAGTCCACACCACGCAGCGCCGAGGAGTAGCCAATACGCCAACAACCAAAAAAAATGAACACGTGTCTGCATTTGGAAGGTGAGCGCACATGAGACTAGCTGAGGGTGACCGTAAATTAGTGATTCCGCTAAAGAATAACCTAACGTTTAATCCACTCATACAAAACCTATTTTGGATAAGTTAATTTGTGACTTCTTGGTTGTTTGGTTCTCTATAACAACCTCCTAGGTTTACATAGTCCCTTAGTTTTCCTCTAAAGCATAGGAATTATACTCCTATTAGAATTTATCTAGCATACCTTTTTAAATCCTAAAAAATATATGAGTCACTGTATTTAGCAATTATTTTTTGAGAAATATATCTAGGGCAATGGCAGTCTTCTGCATTTTGCCAGAACGAAACCTGCACATATCCTTGAGCATAAGTTTTTAGACTTAAATCTAAGGAGGAAGACGAGCATTTGGCGGCACAAGGTGTCGAGGAGGCAGATTGAATCCAGCTTTGCCGAAGATGGCGATGCTTGCATGGCGCCTGTTATTAGCAGAGGTGGAGATATCAGTGCATGAATTTTTTAGCACATCCAACAGTGAGATATAAGAAGAAAAAAAACGGAAACAATAAGATCATTTAGCACAATTTGATTCAACCGAATATCAACATTTATATGTGCAAAAACACAAATCATCCTTTATATGTACAAAAGCACAAACCCACCTTGAAACATGTTAGCAACGCCTTGCATATCAATTTCTCTCTCCTCTCTTTCTTCTTAACCTTTATAGTCCCCTCAATAGTCAGAGAACTTTTCTATTCCTTTTTCTCTTATGTGTGTACTATTATTTCATGTGCTCTGTTCTGTGTTTAGTTCCTCTGCCTTTGATGTACAGGAGGAGACTCCTTTTATAGCCAAGGAGAGAAGCCAGAGAAAGCAGTTTTCTTGAACTCCTCGCACTAAATACGTCAGTTTCCTTCATTTAATATCCATTAATGAATGAAACCGAAGCTTTAATATCTATTCAATGGCTGAAATTCATGCATGCATCAATAGGCGCAACACCAATTCTTTCATGCTGCAGCCTTTTATTTTCAGCACTAGACATCAATTAAGTAGGCTTTAATTTTCAGTACATATGAAACTGAAGCACCATACAAAACACTACGACTAGAATCTATTATTAGCACACAAATTATTTGTTACATTTTTTAAGAGAGAGGAGAGGGAATTACCCCCATAGGTTCTCAATACTTTTAGTCTAGCAACCACCACACTTAGATTTTTTAATTATAAGAACCTTTCTGTAATTTACATGGGTCATATTACGTTAAAATAATTTAACAATCTCCCACTTGACCCTTGTAAAAACTTGACGATTCGATAAGCTTTTAGATGTACACCTTTTATTGAATCTATCAAGTCATCGCTAAATTGAATTGTGGCGATAGAATCATGGCAGTCACAAGTCATACAGTGACAAGATCCCTTCCATGTATCACAATCGACATAATTCAAACTAACTTTAATGGAAAACTTTCATTGTTATCCATCATTACTATAATTGTATACGCGATAATACGGATAACCAGCAAAACAATACTTTTATTGAATTCATAAGTTCATAAAAAGCACGAGCAACTCAAAGTCATGTATATATATACTCATCATGCTAATAGGGATTTATCTATAATACCCATCCTCTCAACATGGCCACTAAAAGTCTTGAACGACAGTCCCTTAGTTAGCGGATCTGCTATCATCAGATCTGTACCAATATGTTCGATTGATACATTTAGCTTTTGCACTTCTTCTTTTACCGTTAAGTACTTCAAATCCATATGTTTTGCTCTTTTCGAGTACTTGTCATTTTTGGAGAAGAAGATTGCAGCGAAATTGTCACAATAAATCCTTAAGCGCTTTTCAGTATTATCAACAACATGAAGGCCAGACAAAACATTCCGCAGCCACAGTGATTAAATAGTGGCCTGAAAGCATGCCACAAATTCAACCTCCATAGTGGAAGTAGCAATGACAGGTTGCTTTTCACTCTTCCATGAAATTGCTCCTCCAGCCAAAAGGAACAAATAGCCGAATGTAGACTTCCTTGAGTCTATACATCCAGCATAATCTGAATCTAAGTAGCTAATTACTTTAAGATGGCTCGATCTCTTATATGTGAGCATATGATCCTTGGTGCCTTGCAAATACCGAAGAACCTTCTTCGTAGCTTTCCAATGATCCATTCCAAGATTACTTCGATATCGACCAAGCATTCCAACAGTAAAGCTGATACCTGGTCGAGTGCATGTCGAAGCATACATTAAGCTCCCAACAACTGATGCGTATGGAATAGATTCCATTTCCTTCCGTTCCAAATCATTTTTTGGACATTGCATTTCACTAGATTTGTCCCCTTTCTAAATTGGAACGATTCCCGCGAAGTAATTTTCCATTCTAAATCTCTCCAATATTTTGTTAATGTAACCTTTCTGAGACAGTCCCAACAATCTATGATTTCTGTTCATGGAATATTTCTATTCCAACCATATAGGATGCCTCACCCATATCCTTCATTTCAAAATTATTGGAGAGAAATTTCTTTACATCATGCAACAAAGATTTATCATTAGTAGCAATCAGATAGCCAACATATAAGACTACAATAATAAAGTTGCTCCCACTGACCTTCATGTAGATACACCTATCAACGGTATTTTCTACAAAATCATACTTCAAAATGGTATTATTGAACTTTATATACCGTTGTCAAGAAGCTTGTTTCGGCCTATATATTGACTTCTTTAATTTACACACCAAATTTTCTTTTCATGGAACCAAGAATCCTTCAAGTTGGTTCATATACACTTCTTCATCCAAATCACCATTCGAAAAAGCGGTCTTCACATCCATCTAGTGAAGCTCTAAATCATAATGTACCACCAGAGGCAAAATAATTCTCAAAGAGTCCTCCTTTGAAACTGGAGAGAAGGTCTCCTTGTAGTTAATACCTTCTTTTTTAGTGTAACCTTTGGCGACAAGTCTAGCTTATATCTTTCAATGTTGACTTTTGAGTCACGTTTGGTCTCAAAGACCCATTTACACCTGACTTGTTTTGAACTTTGCGGCAACTCGACTAGTTCCCAAACTTTATTGTCATACATTGATTTCAACTCTTCTTTCATGGCATCAAACCACTTTTCAGAATTATCACATTCCATGGTTTGCTTAAATGAGACTGGGTTATTTTCAATACTCAAGTCACATTCATGTTCAAGTGAATAAACCATATAATCATCTGAAATAGTTGGTCTTTTATTCTGACAGACCTTCGCAATATCCTTTCATGTGGAATTTTCTTTTCAGTTGTGACTTGCTCATTAGTAACTGGTTCAATAGTTGTATTTTCTGCAGTGTTGTGTAACGGTGATACAACAATGCTAGGAGTAGGGTTGGACTGAATTTCTTTGATATCCACATTTCGTGGATCACCATTCCCACTGATTTCACCATTCTCAATGAATCGAGCATTTCCAGACTCAACTATTCTTGTACTATGGTTAGACAGTAAAATATGTACCCTTTTGATTTTTTAGGATAGCCGATGAAGTAACCACTAATGGTCTTTTCATCGAACTTCTTTTCATGTGGATTGAATATTCTTACTTCTGCTAGGCAGCCCCAAACTTGCAGGTGTCTCAAACTAGGTTTCCTTCCCGTCCACAGTTTATAAGAAGTCTTAGGAACTGACTTACTAGGAACCCTATTCAGCAAATACACAACAGTCCTTAATGCATGCATCCACAAAGATAACGGCACATCACTGTAACTTAACATGCTCCTAACCATTTCCATGAGAGTACGATTCCGCCTTTCAGCCATCCCATTTTGTTGAGGTGTTCCAGGCATTGTATACTGTGCACAAATGCCACGACTTTCAAGAAACTTTGCAAATGGACCTGAACATTGTACACTTTCATCAAACTTTCCAAAATATTCACCACCTTGACTTAACTATCGAGCTACCTTTCCACCTCATTAACGAACACCTCTAAGATGCTCGCAGCTTGAGACTTTTCATGCATCAAGTATAGGTAACAATAACGTGAGAAGTCATCAATAAAGGTGATAAAATATTTTTCACCGCTCCAGGAATGAACATCAAAAGGATCACAAATATCCGTGTGTATTAACTGTAACAGTCAGTACTTCTTGTAGCTAGGTGCTTTGATATGTGTGAGGTTTGCTTGCCCTTAATGCAATCCACACACACATTCCAGTCAACAAAATCCAACTGAGGTAAAATTTCACTTTTCACTAACCTCAAAACTCTTTCTTTGGATATGTGACCCAATCTTTTATGCCACAAGAAAGCAGAACGCATATTATGTGCACTACGTTTTGTTACCAATAATATGTTCAACATGAAACAGGGATTCAGAAAAATCAGCATTAAGATTGAAGCGGTATAAACCATCAATTAAAGTACCAAAACCATAATAGTACTTACTCTTATATAATAAAAATATACTATCTCCAACCATAAACTTAAAACTTATTATATCCAACTTTTCCATGGATACTAAATTTCTAGTACATTCGGGAACATAAATACACTACTTCAGATCTAAGAGTAGATCGGTATCAAGGATTATTCTATAAGTCTCGATCCCTTCAATTCGTGCCTTCATTTTGTTCCCCATGTACAAAAACTTTTCAAATCTGCTTATGGGTTGGATTGAAAGGTATCCCTGGTAACATGTGAAACATAAGTAGTAGCACCAGAATCTAACCACCAGGTATGGCTAGGAGATTCAACAAGATTTGATTCAAAGCATACAGAAACATAATGTATACATTTTTGTTCGAACAATTTCTTTCTCTTAGGGCAATCCTTCTTGAAATGACCGACCTTGCAGAAGTGGCATATCAGCTTTTTATGGATTTAGCCATCACTAACTTGATGTGGAACCTTGTCCTTACCCTTCTTCCCTGGCTTTTCCTTGCTGCTACTTGCACCTCTATGCATTGTGAGATGAACAGAGTGATCCCTTATTTTTTTTTAATATCCCTTCTTCCTAAACCAATTGGGCTTTGCATTCTTGAATGTTTCATTTTTCTTTTATGGTGTTATAATGCACCTGGAACGAGCCGAATTCAGGAGGTAGGGAGTTCACGATGAATTGAACTAGAAATGATTCACTTACGTCTATTCCCATGGATGTTAACTTTGCGGCAATATTTGCCATGCTAATCACATGATCATACACGGGAATAGACCAATCAAATTTCTTGGTCGTTAGTTCACTCATAAGACTCCCGACCACAGACTTGTCTGTAATGTCTGATTGGGAATTCGCTTTTAGCTTCATCATGAATTCCTTTGCATTATCAGTTTTAGGCAATGACGGCTTGACATTTTCAGCAATCATCAAGCGCATCAAGTTCAAGCTTAGCCTGTTAGACCGTTCCCAGGCTTCATAAAGGGAGCGATCTTCATCAGTACTTTCATCTGTAATGGCTGCGGGCTTTTCTTCAAGAACTAATGCTAGATCTAAGTCCATGACACCCAGTTGAAACTGGATCTGTTCAGACCAGTCAACATAGTTCAGCCCATTAAACTTGACAAGTCCAAAACTCTGACTCGTTAAATTAATGGATACTGCAAAATTTAATATGTTCACAGATTAATACTTTCAGTAAACAAAATAGTTCATGCAATAACAAACTTTAAGTGTGCATCTAAAAATATCTTTGGATGAAATTTAGATACACGGCTGGAATCAATAATGATGCTAAAACAAACACCTTAAATAGATAATCAACTATGCTTAAACCAATGTGCACGCTATCTTTGGATAAACTAACAAATTGAACAAGCATATTTATTAACCTCTTTCATATCATCAATTGTAAGCAATGGTCCATCTTTGGAAGACCTGTAGCGTTACAATTCGTGAACTCAATTGTCCATTATTTTTTCCAATTAACAACATCAAATAGAATATGAACAATTGAAATGCTCAACTAAATATCTATGATCCTTTTTAAGCAAGGCCACTTTGTGACAAACATGCTTTCAATAATATAAATATTTAATTAGCATATCACTTTTAACTATACTTTTAATTATGCTCATAAGAATAAACTGTGATCTTATGAACAAAGAAAAAATCCGTCTTTAAACATTACAGACAGACGCAAACACATTTCTTTCATATTATCCAAATAACAATACTGGAAAAAATAACATTTTACTGCTCTAAATAACATTACTATGATGAATCACGCAATTGCATAAGGAAAAACTATGAACAAATGCAATTTCACTTATGCGCTTACACCATACTACAAAAGAACAATTATAATGGTGAATCAAAAGTGCTAAAACCATGGCTCTGATACCAAATGTAAGCAAAAATACGGAACCAATAAGATCATTTAGCACAATTTGATTCAACCGAATAAGCAACCTTTATATGTGCAAAAGCATAAATCATCATTTATATGTGCAAAAGCACAAACCCACCTTGAGACATGTTAGTAACATCTTGCATATCAATTTTTCTCTCCTCTCTTTCTTCTTAACCTTTATAGTTCCCTCAATGGTCAGAGAACTTTTCCATTCCTTTTTCTCTTATGTGTGTACTATTCTTTCATGCGGTCTCTTCTATGTTTAGTTCCTCTGCCTTTGATGTACAGGAGGAGACTCCTTTTATAGCCATGGAGAGAAGCCAGATAAAGCAATTTCCTTGAACTCCTCGCACTAAATACGTCAGTTTCCTTCATTTAATATCCATTAATGAATGAAACCGAAGCTTTAATATCTATTCAATGGCTGAAACTCATGCATGCATCAATAGACGCAGCACCAATTTTTTCATGCTGCAGCCTTTTATTTTTAGCACTAGACATCAATTAAGTAGGCTTTAATTTTCAGCACATATGAGACTGAAGCACCATACAAAGCACTACATCTAGAATCTATTATTAGCACACAAATTATTTGTTACATTTTTTACGAGAGAGGAGAGGGAATTACACCCATAGGTTCTCGATACTTTTAGTCTACAACTATCACACTTAGATCTTTTAATTATAAAAATCTTTCTGTAATTTACATGAGCCATATTACGTTAAAATAATTTAACATGAGAAACTTGGCTGAAATCTCCAAAGTTTCATATGACAGATATATAACTTCATGTGAAATTCATAGTTTGCAAACAGATCCCTCAACTGCAAAAAAGAAACTTGGATACATCTTTAGAGTAGTGGTAGCCATATTTGTTTTGAATTGAGTCGTCGTATCAGATGTTCAATATATCTAAAACAAAGCATGATCTTAAATTCCACACCGTGGTAAACAACTGAAATGTATAGTACTAATAAAAACTAGAAGTGGAAAAGAAACATTGGGAGACTGCTTAGAAAGGGCTACAATGAAATAGATCATCTGGATAGAACAAGGACCAGTGCTCATGATGGGGAACTAGCAGCCGACGCTGCCGAGTAAAAGAAGTTGTACGCCTCAGCTACTTCCATATACCACATTGCTTCACGGTCCGGCTGCCCAGAGAGATCGACTATCTTATGCACCTGCAACAACCAAGTCCATAGATGTCAACAGAATTCACTTTGACAGGTTCAAAGATGTTCATAGAAGTCCACAACCGCACATGCATATCAATGCAAGAGATGATGTCTTATTACGGGTCTCAAGTCTGAACCTAACAACAGAGAGTCAGACACACACAATATTAGATGCGAGGTGAAACAATGACCATTCAAGTTTCTAGTTTGATCACGTTTTCGAAAAGTCAGTCATAGAAACACTAATTCGATTACATATGTTTAAAGCCGCAGAACTGCAAAGATAGCTTTGCCCATGCCCAAACCAAACGAAAGAAGCATACTGGATGAAAAGGTCAGAAGAACAAAACCACCATCCTCATCATGCCTTCATGACATTCAATTAAAGCGACCGTGGTTAATACATGTAGAAACAAGCCTTGACTCGATGTGCAGCTTTCTAAGCCTGTCACTTTATTCAGCAAATATATGGTTCAACAAAAATGACAATTTCAAGGAGATCGCAATTTGCAAGTAACCCATCATCTGCTGCACCATGCTAATAAGCAACTACCAAAAACTATCATATTGACCTGAACCTACAAAACTAACTCCCAATCTCAAACATATTGGTTTCTGCAATGGTTGTTTCTCTCAAGTTTAGGTTAAAAGTACTGCTTTTCATTATGCAAAACTGACTATTCCATTGGAAGTTCTTCAAGTCTACAGAACTACACCAACTATCAACAGTCTAATATTGGCAGTGACTTCAGAACAATTATCTTGAATGTAGCCAACTGATAAAGCTCCTAAGGTAAGACATCATATTAGTATTCAAGTCCTTCCTTATTCTCTGCTTAAATAATGTGTTCAGAACTTCAGGTCAAGTTTCCTATCTGTTCATTAAAGCTAATAAAGATTTCTATAAAATCATGTTTTGATGGTTTCAGCTATGTTTATAGCTAAGAACAGAAACAGTAACCAGTAAAAATTTGCAATAATACTCCTTTACAGACAAAAAATTGTCTCTTTGATTCGCATGCATACCTCATGGAAAATGTTAATTAGCTAGGCGTGCGGGTGTGCACCCAGCCCATTAGGGTTCAAGTCCTAGATATGGCGCTAGTGTCCACCAATTTAGGAGTACACACGGGCGTGCGCGTTCATTAGAAAAGCTCGTGCCCGTGCTGTGCGAGTGTGGTGTGTATTGAGCGTGTGCGTTTGCCTTTTACTCAAAAAAAAGTTTGGGGGAGAAGATACAATTTAGTGAACGATCTAATGATTGAAAGAGCTAGGAAGTCAAGAAACAAAATTGTTCCCCCCTTTTTTTTCTTTTAAGATCTACCAGGATACTAGATTTAAAGAAGCATGGGAAACAATATATTTCAAAATAACCTTTCGCTACTGTAGATAGCTCTTCTTACAATCTGATACCAAAAGGATAACAAGTACAATGACGCAATATGTGTTAGTATTATTTAACTTTCTGTTATTCTCAAATAGTTGAGATAATAGATTACAGTTGAGTTTGAAGTTTGAACCCAAAAGCTCAAAAAATCTAGGGCTAACAAGCTTTATCAAAGGAAACCCAACTGCACCTTGAAGTATATCAGGTCCAAAATCAGAAGTGTTATTGCAGAGGATAAACAGCTCCCAAGAGTGAAACTAATAAGCTGTACTTGAACACTGGCATGCATTACTACTTTTTACTATAAGCTCAACCTAAGAAGTTTAACTGCGTATGCCTTCTCTTTTTCTTTCTTCTTAGTCATTCAAACATTAGCCAGGCCTAGAACTGCAAATGTTGGCTTAATTCAAATATTCAAATCATTCAAAACTGAACTTTGCATGAAACAATAAAGAACCCACAACGAGAAAACCCCCAATGATCAGTGAATGGATAAAAATATGCATGTAAGCAGGCAGGGATGCACAAAGAGAGTGAGGGAGGGAGATGGAACCTTGATCAGTGGTTGAGTGCCCTGAGACTCATTTGCAACATATGCCCCAATAATCATTACATACATCCCTACAGCATAAAATAGGGCCATCAACTAGAGTAAACAAATCAGGAACTAGGAAAGCAACCAGAGACGGCTAGAGGCCTAGAGCACAAACAGTGAAAAAAGCTGTGTAAATATAAATAGCACTATTTGAGATTGGCCCTGTTTGGTATGGCTGTAACTTTTCTGAAAAGTAGCTTTCGGCTAGACTATATGGCTGAAGGGCTGTACAGCTGAACGACTGGGCTGAATAGGTTTAGTGTTTGGTAGTCTGGCTTTTAGTTTGACTTTTAGGTGTGAGGAGTGCAGGTCGAGAATAAAGGTGAGAGGGGTGGGTGTTTAGGATTTTGTACTTTGTAACAGAGATGATTTTCTTCAACTCTAGTGGCAAAGTCAAAACTCTAACCCACCAAAGCTATGAAAAGCTACCTAGACCAGCTTTCGGCTTCCAATTTCTCTTAGTACAAATGGGCTGCTGGCTTTTGGTTTCTGGTTGCGAAGAAGCCAGCCGTTTGGAACAGCTTCCGGCTTCCAGAGGGAAAAAGCCGAAAGTACAGCCATTCCAAACAGGGCCATAAAGAAACCAGGTGTATAGCGCAGCTGCAAGTCGATATGGTAATGGGGCTTGGTAAATCGGCGGGTGCGCGACTGTGCGTGCACCAATTAGGTGGTGGCATGGCATGGCAGAAGAGCAGTCAAGCATGACGCGCAAATCTATTCTGAGGGGTACAATTATAAACTGACAGCATGCTGACAATTAACTCGCGGTACCATCTAATCGAAAACATCCTCTAACATGACGCGTACATTCGCAAAGTATTTTGGTTTTCCAGAGTTGCTATAGGCATACAAATTTCACACATGGCACAACTGATGTCATTGATCAACGGCAGCGAAACTATATATGCAATTTGATAATTTTGCACTAGTAAAGTTATTTCTCAACCACATCAAATCTAAGAAGCGAAGAAGGGAAGACCAAAGGACCAGCAAGGATCCAAGATTCCGAGAACCTGGCTGCCACGGCTGGCCCTCGGCGTCGCCGGGCTGGAGGAGGAGCTCGGCGACGCAGGACCCGTCATCCAGCCACAGGCGGTCATCGCCGGTGCTGTAGTCCGCCCGCACGAGCACGCCCTGCCTTCCGCCGCAAGTCATCAGGGCTCCGAGCAAGAAAAGAGGGGCGGGGGCGCGGCGGGGTGGGGGGAAGAAAGAGGCGGCGTGGGAGTTGGGACCTGGAGCCAGGCGCGCTGGAAGTGGATGCCGAAGAGCTTCTGGGCGGCGGAGGAGCCCTCGGAGGAGGGAGCCGCCGTGGAGCCGGCGAGCTGGGAGCCGAAGAGCTTCAGCGCCGCCAGGCTGTAGTCCATGGCGGTCTTAGGCACGGCGCCGCCGCGAGGGGGTCTCTCCATTATTTTCTTGCGGCCTCTCGGCCTCGGGTTTTGATTCGTTTGAAAAAGCTGCTGTATACGGGGCTGGCAAAATCAGTGCCCCGTGAGAAACAGTACAAGCTGGACGGATCGCTAGACAATTAATCGCAATAGAGCCTAATTAATTAAAATTTAATAGATGATTATACGTTATTACTGATATATTTATTTATATTTAGAATTAATTAGAAATATTTTAGTTATCTAAAGTTATCGTAAATTATCACTCCACAAAACATATTTTACATTTCATTGTTTATAATTTATCCAAAGTTATATACTATGAACACTATGGCACAATATTATAAAACTAATTTATCATACTTAGTAAATAAAAATAAGCTATTTTTGTGTTTAAACGAAAAATAGATTATTAATCGGAAAACGACCGATTAATCGGATTATACAACAATTAATCGTTCAACTGTATTAATTGCACTTAATTAAACTATTTGTGACGATTTAGTCACCATCATCGATTAATCGGCTAACTAATTGGTCGAGTCGACCGTTTTCACAACACTAGGCTAAAATAATTTTATATCTAACTATATTAATTTTAAATAAAACTTGATAATAGCTCGTTAAACTATAGTGTCAATGGCAGCCGAGCAGGGTCGTACTGGACTGACCGGACTCGGTCAAAAGGCCCAAAGATTAAGCGAGCTAGGTTGTTGTCAGGCGTTTTTCATTAAAAATTAAATAAATAAATTCGTCGGGCTGAATCTTTTCGGCTGTCAATTTGCTGCCCAAGCCCCGGTGCAGGCTAGTTTTGCTGCATGAATACCATCAGCTAAATTCGACTAGGAATAATACTTTCATGACCAATACGTCTTGTTTAGATGAGTGTTAATGTATGCGTTTAGTGGGATAACGTGTTCATGCTCTACGGAGGTCTTAGAACCACCAATCACCTCTTTAGCATGTGTAACGGATGTGCATGCATGTGTATACGTGAGTGTATTGTGCGTGGGTTGTATGCTTCCACTTGTACCTCTTAAAAAAATCTAAATTCACAACACAAGTGCTGATGCCAACACCATGGGCACCACAGCCAGCTACATAGGCCATGCCGCCAGCCACCACACATGTCATTAAGGGCAATCAAGTTGTAGCATGAGCTCGAGGCAGCTGTGATGATAGTCGTGAGGTCCGGTGGATGCAGCGACGATGATGGTCATAAGGCCAACAGAGGCAGCCACGCTTGGGTTCGTCGGCAATGACATTAGTTCTAGCATGAGCACGGAGATGAGAGAAGGAAAAAGTGTAACATCCTAAAATTTGAGTTTTGGAATGTTTGAATTCAAAAATGAACCATTTGTATTTTCTTAAATTAATTACAGCTTAATCTGAATTTTCTATTAATAAAAGGATTTAATTTGGCTAAACTATTCATCAAACTAAAGAATTTCAGTTTTAGTTGGGTTCCTTGTGCTCCAAGGAATTTTTCTGTATTTTTGGGGATTTTTCTGAATTTATTTGATATTTATTTGCATTAATTCGAATTTCTGGATTTTTCTTAAATCGGAAAATGTTTTAATTTCTGAAAATCCTTCCAGGCCGAATCTTCCTTTCCGGCCCAATTCTTTTTCGCCCCGGCCCAGCTCCACTCGCCTGCTCGCCCGCCGCGCTGCCCAGCAAGCCCAGTCGCCACGTGGGCCGTCCGTCGGCGCCTCGCGCGAGTCTTTGGATTGCGCCACGTCATCGCCGCAATAAACCCTAGCCGCCTGTCGATTCGAGTCCCGCCGCCACGCCTTGGCGTCCGTGCGCGTCCGTCGCGTTCCTCGAGGCTATAAAGCCGTCGCCGCACTTCGCCCGAGATCCGCCGTCTCGCGCGCTTCGCTTGCCTTCTCGCCGCCGTCCGTAGCGCCTCCGTTGCTCGTCGCGACCTCACCGAGTCCGCCGCCTTGCCGACGCGTCTTCCGCGCCTTTTTCTTCGCGCGCGGTGCGTCTCGCCGCCGTTGTGGATCCTTCGCCTTCCGCGTCATCCTCTCCCCTGCTCCGCCTTGTCCGGGTCCACTCGCCGCCATCCCGCCGTCGGCCTCGTCTTCTTCCCCGTCTCCGGTAAACCTCGCCGTCGTCCTCCTTCGCCCAACCCCAGCCGTCTGATCGTCTGCGAGTGCACCAGATGGCGCCACGCCTCCTCCGCCGCATCCTTGGCTCCTAGCCGTCCGATCTAGTCGGGTGGCGGGATCTTGACGACGCGACGCGCGTGGCGCTGCGTCGACCACTACCATCAGCGATGGCGTCGCTACCGCGCCGGTGCACGGTGGACAACCGCCGTGCCGTGAACCCAGTTCACCGTGAACCGATGACGTCAGCGTTGCGCAATAAATCGCTTTTTCAGTACAAAAATAAATCCAGAAATTCTGATTTTGTTATTTTCTGTATTTTCTCTGAATTTAATCTTTCGGAGGCCGTTCGCTCATACGAACTCCGATTGAGGCGATTCAAGTTTCTAAATTTTTCTAAAATCAAGATCTATCTTCCAGAGCCATTTATTTTCAGTTTTGAGCTGGTTTGAGTCTCTGTTTTGTATTTATTTGGTTTCGTTGCTTCTTTTCCGGTAGACGCTAATTCCAAGGGAGCGAACGAAGACTTCGAAGACCAAGATTCAGCACTAGATCAGTAAGGCAAGTCGTAACCTTTGATCATATTGATCCTATGTTTGCAAAGTAATTTATTTTATACACTTGTATGCTATTTTGTGTATCAATGCTTATTTAATGGGGGTAGATGTATACCTAGTTGACATTATGCCACCTTGATTAGTTGTATGCCATGTATCCATTGCTAGACCTAGGTTGGGACATTACTAGTTGGACATAATCATTATACCAACATTGGGTTATCGTAGCTATGCTTAGACATGCTTACATATACGTTGGGATTCATGTCACATGTGAATAATGTTAATATTGACTTAATGAGATATTGAATCGTGGCCGTTAGCCACTGTTGTAAAATTTGTTGTACCATGGCGGAGTTTGCCATTGGTTTTGGTTGAACGAATTGTTTTCCCTCGGGCAAGTGATCGTGAAGTAAAGGGGGTGCTTTCTAGCACATTGGGATGTGGATGTCTTGCCTGAGACAATTTAAGGACTTAATCTTGTGCGCCATTGAACTGGGCCTAGTCGTACTACCACATGTCTGGAATGGGACAGACTTAGCTGATTAATTTGCAATGTCTAGCCTTGAGTACTGCCAGTTGGTGGTGTGGATTCCGGGATGGACGGGTAGATTCGCAAGGCGCAAGAGGGGGCCTTAAAGGGCGAAACCTCAGCGGGCAGTACCGAGTTTAGACAGTGCATTGTAAAGGCTTTGTCATGATATCTCTGCGACACACCTAAGGAAGTGTGTTAAGATCGATTGCACAAAGAGATGATCATGTCTTGTGGGTAAAGTTGTACAACCTCTGCAGAGTGTAAAACTATTCGAATAGCCGCGTCCGCGGTCATGGACAAACCCGAGAATTTCACACGGGGTATAGAGTGTTTCATAAAATGTGGAATGTGGAATTGTTGGGATGTGAACGGGAGTTCACCGTCGTTTGTTGTCTATCATTGATCTACCGATTATTTATTTATCTTTTCATAAATATGCTTTCAATCTATTTATTGTATTTTTAATTCAAGTTATTGCTTTCTGCAAATGAACCATATAGCCATCCTTGTCAAGCCATGCATGAATATATTGCATCAATTCCCTATGGCTTGCTGAGTACCTTTGTACTCACGGCTTTATGCCCTTGTTGATCGATTCTTTGAAGGAGATAACGAATATCATGAGGAGGAATTCTATGAAGACTACGTGGATTAGAAAGGCGTTTCCCAGCACGATTGCCCGTGGCATGTCAATGGTTCAAGTTATCTTTTCCGCTGCAATAGTATTTGTTTCTTAAGCCCTTAAGGCATAATGGTGTAAACATTGACCATAAGGTCGTTTGCTTTATTCAATAATAAATTGCTTCTTCTTAGTTAATTCGTTGTATGAAATGATATTTCATCTATGTTTCCACTGTGTGCACTAGCGTGATCCTGGACTAGTGCAGTATACACAGAGTGTTTCGGATTTGCAAATCCGGGTCCCGACAAAAAGCCAAGAAGATTAGGAGAGGAACAAGACGTTGCTTGCTTTGAGGTCGACGCGGGCGCTCATTTTTTCTATCCCGATTAAGTCTCGGATGGAAAATTTAAGAATAGTTACACACAGTGTTCCCACGCTCCGAGGCTCTTATAGCACCAGATTAAATTTCTTAGTATGTAGAGGGCGTGCACGTGTGTACATAAGTGTGATGCATGTGGATTGTGTGCGTTCTTATACTAAAAAAAACTTATTAAGAAGACAAAACATAATCGACTTGTACTTAATATGGAGTTCTCAGACGGATATGACTAGAGATGTCCAAACGGGCCGGTCCGATGCACGATACTATTGGCCCGTCCAGAACCGCAGACGCCCACCAGAACGAGCCGCTTGCAGTATGGCTACTTCGCCGTCTTAGTGTTTGGGGCAAGCGAGGCATGACCCGTTTAAGGGCGGGCCCGGCACGATTAGGATTTTTTTCTACATTTTTTGATTTTTTTTCTTCATATTTTTTATGTATTTTTCATACTTTTTCTATTTTTTTAAATTTTTCTAATTTTTTTGAATTCTTTTGACGCTAATGGACTAATAGGCCGACACAACCTGTTATGGCCTGTCGGACCCATACCGACACGGTACGACCTATTAGCCTTACGCGGGTCATACCGCTTTTTAATCGGACCGGACCGTGCCGAGCCGTCCATCTGGGCACCTCTAGATATGACCTACCCAAACGGCCAAACCCTAGGGTTAAGTCGAGCACCCATTCAACCCTAGTGGGTTGAACCGGACCTGCACCCCATCGCCCAGTGGCCCCAGTCGTCGAACAGCTCGGAGTTCCTCATCTCACCTCGATCGCCACCACCGATCAGGCTCCAATGGCGCACGGCGCTTCCGGAGAAGGAGGCGCCCGAGACGCAGTCGAAGCTGGGCAGGACGACGCGCCCGAGCGGCTGCAGGAACGTGAGGAAGCGGGAGAGCAAGAAGATGATGACGATGCGGAGGAGGAGCAGGGGGACGGGGAGGAGGCCCTGACGCACGAGGAAGGCGCTCGAGACGCAGTCGAAGCGGGGCAGGACGACGCGCCCGAGCGGCTGCAGGAACGTGAGGAAGCGGGAGAGCAAGAAGAGGATGACGATGCACAGGAGGAGGAGCAGGGGGGCGGAGAGGAGGCCCTGACGCACGAGGAAGGCGCCCGAGACGCAGGCGAAGCGGGGCAGGAAGACGCGCCCCAGCCGCTGCAAGAACGCGACGAAGCGGGAGAGCAAGAAGAGGATGTCGACGCCGAGGAGGAGGAGGAGGACCCGGCGCACCTCCCCTTCGCGCCTTCTTCGGAATCAGAGGTACGTGCCTTTGCCTCCTCGTAACCCCTCTTTCCTGCTTGCGATCCGCTGCAGTGCGACGTGAGTTTTTCTGTTGCCTGCGTGGTTTTCCTCCATGTCACGGGCTTTTCGTCGAGCAGTTGGTGCGTGACGAGGGGTTTTGCGTTGCCTGCGTCGTTCTTGCTCTCACGATCATTTCGTCGAGCAGTTGGTGCTCGCTTTGTGGCCGACGTCCATGCGGTGTTAGAGAAAACCTTAGGGTTTTGTTCCTCAGGATGAACGAAGCCAGCCCCTCACAGGCATACTGTGCTTGATGACAATGATGACGGTGCTAGATTCTGGTTGAATTGTCTTGCCATTTGTGGGATAGAGAGAATTCTTGGGGAACAGCACCTTGCAGTTTCTTTCCTCTTTTGCGAATGGCCATTCAACTTGCGTTTACAATTGAAAACCGATATCGTTTTGCATGCTCAAATTCCCCGTAAGCAACGGCCCATGGTGAATGTGAAACTTGAATATACATGGTTTTAACGATTGGAGTGTAGTGCGAGCCTCAAGCTTTTGATTTAGCCGCCTTGTCAGAAAGAAGTGCCGAACATGTTCTCTTGGCATTATGCTGTTGTCTTGATGTTAAATCTTCTGGTCGCAATTGTCTGCAGTTATTTGATGACACAACTACAGTTGATCCCAGCTACACTATCTCTCTTATAAGGAAGCTACTACCTCAGGGCTCCAACGCGGAGAAAGAGTTCAGGTGATTGTTACTCCTAGAGAAGTTCTTTTTTTTCTTTTCCAATTAAGGTTATCTAGAAATGAAAGCTGTTTGTTAGAAAACAGGCTAATTTTCCTATTAATTTCTACCTTCTGATACCCCCAAAAGTGTCAAGCAGGGTTTTCCAGAAGAAGGGAATGCCAATTCTGGTAATGGGGAATCAACACAACCTGAGAATAATGATCCATGGGAAGAGTGTGGTTGCATTCTGTGGGATCTTGCAGCTAGTAAACCTCAAGCAGAACTTATGGTACTTATGATCAGTATCTTTCTTTTGTATAAGAAAATATTTCTACTATATGTTTGTAATAATGGAATGTAGATCGTTTTGCTATGTTAAACTTCTTATTGTTGCTCAGATTTTTACTGAACAAGATGTACTGAAAACTAGGAACCTCCAGTGAGATTTGGATTATCTAGATTGGCTTTAGACAAGCAGGAAAAATATTAAACTAAAATTAACTTGCACTGACATTTTAATTAATGTTATTTTGTCAGGAAAGGGATTTAATAATGATGTACTTCGAGTGTTGGACCAATTAGCAGAAGTACAGAAGAAAAAAATGTGGATAACTGCTATTACCTTAGATCCCCCCTTTTGTAGCTCCTTTGTACTTTTGACTTGTTTTGGAAGAATTATTTATTCTACAAATTCTTTAGTACAATTTGTGAACCATGCCAGTTAACGCCAATATCTACTTGAAGCATTGAATGCATATCCTAATAACATGATAGGTATCAATCAACATTTAAACATAAAGAATGCCATCTTGTCTTGGAAACTAGGTCCCATCTCTCAACATATCTTGTTGGCAATGTTGAAATTTTTTAGGATCTTAGGTGGATGTGTTATCAATGTTCTAAATAACGGTAAACGGTGAACGAACGGTCACTCCACCTTTTAGTGTTTATATGGTAAGCGGCCTTGTAAACGATCTTACTATTTAAAATTTATAGAAATATATACATGTGTTTGCAGTAACAAAATAAACATCTAATTCATTTTCTTTCATGCATATAGAATGGAATTACCATGTTATTAACAATTGTCCACAACAGTAACACGAAGAAAAAAGATGATATGATGCGAATGCAATTAAATAATCAATAATTGAATGAATGAACAACTCAGGTGGTAATAAAAAGCAGAACTAGCATTCATCTTATATATGTCATAATGTTCAATGTCATATGGCAATCTTTCAACTTTACACAGATAAACGGCACGATAAAACGGACCAATTAAACGTTAACGGCCGTTAAACCGAATAAACGGCCCGATAAAATGGGCAAGCCTTGAAATGTCCATAAACATAACGGGCAAGGGACCTTTACCGTTTTAGCTGCCTTTTACAAGGCCTTAACGGCCTTTATTTAGAACACTGCGTGTTATTTATACAAGATTGTGTCATTGCAAAAGAAACTAAATGGTTAGACAAACAAAAACTCTACCCACTACTTAAAGCAAACAAGTTATAAGATAATAATCTTTTCTTAAGACCTAATAGAGAATTTAGAAGATTTCTATTGCTTGAAGCTTGAAGTAATCAACTGATTTCTATGCTTTGTTAAAATTGCTGCACTTTTTTGCCATTGAGTATATGTATTGTTATGTTGTAATTGCTTCCAGTGCTGCTAGTAATGGAGATCATTAATTAATTCTTGTAGATGAATAATCTTGTACTTGAAGTGCTTTTGGCAAACCTTCATGTGACACAATCTCCTCGAGTGAAGGTGGAATGGAATGCTCCTTCTAATGCTGCCTCCACATTTTTGCTAACCATGTCTTCAAGTATCTTGTTTCTTCGAATTTTGGTCTCTACAGGAAATCTGCCTTGGAATCATGGGAAACTTAGCCTGTCATGAATCTCTAGTTAGTGCAATCAGCTCGCAAAATGGTTTAATTGCAACTGTTGTGGAGCAATTATTTCTAGATGACTCTGCTTGCCTTTCTGAAACATTCAGGTTGGGTATGCATAGAATATGGTGATGCATAGCTTATGCTAATTACGAATCTAAGATTATGGCCTTCTTGTTTTCTGTAACGAAATTTGTACAATGCTCATTGCTTCATTTTTTTCTTTATTGACTCCTTTAAAAAACTGTAAATTATCGCACCCTGTAGCACCATTAGCATTGTAAGGTTTTTCATCTCATGAATTAAGCTATTATCATGCGAAAACTGATTATCATATTAATAAATATTATTTATGTTGTTCTTTGTTTGCTTTTCCAATCAATTTGTGCACTCGGCCACTCTGTATTAGTCAGACAACCTACCCAGTTTGATTTTACGATAGAACCATGCAAATGCCCACACACGAAACTACACATGCATACAACATATGTTACATGCAGACATACATTTGCACATATAAAACCGAACTATGCAAATGCCCACACACAAAACTACACATGTTACATGCGGACATACATTTGCACATATAAAACCAATCAACATTTGATGAATTGTGGATAAATTAAAAATGCTGGAACACACAGCTGTTTTGCAAAAATATAGCCATTTTAACTTAGTTAGCACTTGGGTTGATTTTTATGGCAGCTGCCTGCTGGTCAAATGCAGAGAATGACAAGTTCTGTCAATGCTTATTTGACTTTCTTGTTTCGTGCGTAGTTAATTAGTTACCAAAAACACGGTTCGTCCAAGTCGCGGTACAGGATTCGGGTTCGCAGTTCGCCACCCCCCCCCCCCCCCCCAATTTCCACTATAGACATGAACCCCATACCCTAAACCGGTTCGGGTATAACGAATTTGGTTCGCTATTGCGAATCCAGTAGCTATGGTTTGGTGCCTCTCTTTTTTTCCTCATCCATATGTGTGTTTTTCTTTTTTTCTTAACTTCATTTTGTGTTGTTGTTTGTATATATCATAGCATGACAAGATGAGTTGGAACAAGAGTTTTTGTTGCTGAAGTTCTATCACTGGTGTAGTTCTAATCACATAATGTTTTCTTAGACAGGTTGTTGTCCGCTATTCTTCGGAGCAGTGCATTTATTTCTTGGGCTAAAGCTCTTCTACCTGATGAGATTCTTTCACGTATTATCTGGATAATTGGAAACACACTGAATTCTACATTACTTGAGAAGGTACTGTACTGAACTCATATGTGCAATCTGCTTGTGAGTTCTGAGTTGTGACTGATCAGTAATATGTTTAGTAACTTGTATTTTTTTAACTTCAATTTTGACATAAAAGGATGCAATATGGTATTTTTTTTAAGATTTTGTGTAATTAAATTTGTTTTAATCTTTCTTTTAACTTATTCTCTTACAAATGATGGTTAGGTATGTGTGTTTGCATGTTTAATTCTGTTATCAGTTGACCATATCATGATGTTATATTGATAGGGCCATTATAGAGTAATTTTTATTGACTATTTCATGCTTGATACATGTCAATTTTAATGATCCAGTCTTCTTATTCATTGCTATATATCCAGGGCATTCAAACAATTTTAGAGTTGCACTTTATGTTAGAATGACTTTTTATTTTCCTTGATGGGAATTGCCAATAACTTGGTTCTCATCTGTGAAATTTTTTTGGCATGCTTTTGGTGACAGTGGAGAGTCCAGAGACTGAATATGTGATTGCAAATTGTAATTTTAGACAAATTCAGTGCTGCAGAGCTATTATGGTCTTTAAACTAGTATTTATTTGCATATTTGATTTAGTATAACTTACATAGTATTTGAAAAAACATTTATTTCCATGTTATCACCTCTTATGGTTATGTGGTTCAGCTATATTCATCAGCCCAACTGAACTATCACTTTCTCCTTTGAAGTTTGAACTTGCATATGCTCAAAATTTGATTTATCTCTTTTGTAATTTACTGGGTGCAGAGCATTGACTTTCTATCAACTGTGATTGACGACCAAAATGTGACTGACATGCTTATGGAGCCCTTGGTAAAAGTGGGGTTAGTTGACCATGCTATTAGTGTGTTAACAACTGAGATTGAAAAATTATCGGATGAGAGCAAGCTAGACAGGTATGGTGAATACTATTCCTGTGAATTGAACTATTCAGATTTACCAGGATGTTCATTTCATATAAAATTATCCATTACACATCTTGAACTATTCTGGTTCTGGGTATTCTCGAGCTTTCACTATGTTTTTTTGTGGATTTTTCTTTAGTATAAGAAATAAGACTGGCTGCTTATCAAATCTAACGAAGCTCATCAACCTCTAGACATTTTCCTTTGTAATCCTTTTGAAGTTTGAAGCTTCATGAAGCATTTACCATATCCTCCAGCTTCTGGTGCAAAGTTTAGGTCCCTTACTGTCTTCTGAGATGCAGTCATTTGTGTTTTCCAATAATTTCGTCTGAGCGTTATATAGTTCTCATTTTCCTGCTTCTTCACAGGGAATCTAGCTGTAGTTATTTGTCATTGTTGTCACTTTTCCGTAGTTTATGAACTTTGAAAGAACAACCTGGGACAGGAATGCAGTTAGCTTACCTTCTTATGAACACATTTCAGACCGGGTTCTCTTGGTTTCATCCTTCACTTTTTTGAAGAATTATCTGCCATAGACAGCTGTTCAGAAGTAATGTCATCGAGTGACCAGCTGATTAAAGTGCTAAATAGCATGGTCAAGTTGCCTGATAAATTTGAGGTGAGCATGATGCTACCAATACCATTTCATAAATTTGATCATCAGCATGTCCCATTTAACAGTGACATAGTCTGGTGTAAAATATTTTGTATACATACTTGATGTCCTTGCCTCCTTGGTTCTGAATTGTTTCAGTTTGGGTAAATTATGCAGTTCTGAATTGTTGATTGTCTGAAGACATTGAAAAAAATATTTTAAACATTTCTTGCTTCTTTGATTTGTATATTCTGGGATCATAGTCAGGCACTAATGCTTGTAATCCACCCTATAGCCCCAATAATTACCTAGGATTTTAGTACCTGAAAATTCTGTAGATTCAGATGTACTAATATGCAAGTCGAGCATTGAGATTGCGTTATATATTCACACATTCTGCTTCAGGTCGCAAGCTGTTGCGCTTCTGTGGTGATCATATTAGCAAATCTTTTGGAAGATGGAAAGCATTTTGTTCCTATGCTATCCCACGGTAGGTCACATTATTCTTAGCAATCCATCATATTTTCTAAGTAGTCTTATCATATTTGCTAAGCAATCCATTGTACGACTTGAAATCATGTTTCTGGTTAGAGCTATTACAGTGAGGTCTGTTTATTCTTTCAGATTTACCTCTCCTGGAGGGCCTATTTGACATTCTTCCATTGGTCTCCGATGATAACGACGCTCGAAATGCACTTTGGTGTATCTTAGCACGTTTCCTGAAACAAGCACAAGAACTTGACATGAACTCATCATCCCTCGACCAGTTTGCATCTCTCTTCTTAGGCAGGTTCACTCTCATCAAAGATGACCTAGAGAGCCATGGGCTTGACAAAGAAGAGAACTTGTCAGCTGAGGATGCTTATTTGAAGCATGGGCTATCTACATCTGTATCCTTTTTGACAAAAAATAACGGATATATGGAGATCTAGATCTTAGTTTGCATTTCCAAAACAGATGCATCAAACATGTTGGAATAGATTGTGGCAGCACCATCGCATTGTTTTTCCTATGCTACGAAAATTTATGACAGCTCAGGGCAATATGCGTTATCATGGAGAGATGGATCGAGCACAAGTCGTCCCAGGGCACAGAAGACGCTCCACTGACCGGAAACTCCATTGAAAATGCTAGAGAGTTGCTGAGTTACTGCCGGAAGTTTGAATCGTAGCTTGCTGCAGGTTGTAAACGGACCTGCTGACCTGTGAGATTAGCGATATGTGGCTGGTTGATTCTGGAAGTCTGTTAGAACCTACCATTATCGTAGAGGGTAGCGACGATGTAAAGAATATAAGGGAAAGGCGATCAAACTACGGTCTAGGGGATATGTGGTTGGTTGATTCTGGAAGTCTGTTAGAAGCTACTTTTGTCATAGAGGATAGCAACGCTGTAAAGAATACGAGGGAGTGGGCGATCGAACTAGGGCCTAGGGGTTTTAAGTCAAATACGAGTTGTTTGAATTTTTCGATTACCAAATTTGATAAGCTGCAAATTTGGTTTAAAATTTTCCCTTTTATGTAACATATCTTCTCCATCCTAACTAATATCTAAATCTAGCTTAGACATATGGATGCAAATATTGTTTTGATCTTGACATTTGGATATCGGTTCTCTCTATAGGCATCCGAATTCGGTGGAGTTATTTACCATTTTTTTCTTGCCATAACCACGAATGTTTAAACGCTTCTATTAAATTTTGGTGTCAAATATGATTCTTTGAAGTTAATTTACCATATTAAGGTTTATTGCGTTTAGTGTGATTTTACAAAGTTATTAATGGTCAGTTCGTTTCAACTTCTGGATTCTGGATTATGGGAGAAGTTGTTTCTGATTGTAGGAGCATCGGGTCGGGTTGGCTACGACTTATAAGTTCCGGATCAGGCCAGCAAGAATTAGCGAGAATCAGGTTCCAGCCGGATTCTAATTCTACGTAGAGGGTACCTTCTGATTGTAGGAGAAAATGTTCAAAATCCTTTTGTTTGATAAATAATCTATTTCTTTCTTAAGCAAAGTTGAAACAAACGGGCCGCACCTAGTTGACGCGCGAACTAAATGGACGTTCGGATTTGATGAAAATGATACATAGAAAGTTGTGTTTAGTTCAAATTCACATCTTATACATCAAATTCGTATTCGAGTCCAAGCATATTGGAATCCATATTGAAATATGGCTTCAGATACTTGGATGCAAATGCGATTTGACCATTATCGGATTCAAAATCGATTCATTTTACACCATTAGCTTAAACAACACTATTGAATAAAAACAAGATTTTTCTCACGCTCATATCTCTACGAGGGTTGAGATTGTCCTGCGTTAAATAAGGATATTTTGGAGGTCGGATATGCAAAAGAGTAAAATCTCAGCCGCCTATTCCGCACATCACCACACGTTTCACAAGCTCGACCCCCAATTACACCGCACAGCTCTCGCCCCGCATCACCGCCTTCCATTCCCCCATCTAGGGTTGCGTGCTCCCCGCCAACGCCGGCCATGTCCGACGCGGCCGCAAACCAGGATGCCGACGCCGAGATGCGCGACGCCGCGGCCGGCGGCGGCGATGACGACGGTGAGGACGACTCCGAGGAGGAGGAAGAGGAGGAGGAGGAGGAGGACAACGAGGAGCCCCAACCGGCCGAGGAGTCGCCTGCCCCGGCGCCGGTCTCGGCCTTGCCGGGGAGCCCGAACCAGCTGACGCTGCTGTTCCAGGGCGAGGTCTACGTGTTCGAATCCGTCACCCCCGAGAAGGTCTTCCCTTTATTTATATCGTCTTGTTTTGCAACTGATGGAAATGTGTAGCTCGAAAATTCACGCTTTCGAACTAAAGATTTGATGTTTTTAGTAGTGGTGGGCGGACATTGGATACATGATTTGATGTTTCCGTTTTGTTTGGGTCATCCATTAACGAATGGGACGGCGTGTTTGGACATCAGGATTTGTGCAGCTGTTCTCACAGCACATGTCGGCCGATTTTTTTATTGTCATCTGATTCTGCTTTGTGGCTGGAGTTGAATGAACAAAATGTAGGTTTGAAGAAATCTGCTTTACATTTTTACGATAACGAGAACTGTTACATCAGCGAAAACAAATGAGTTATATTGGGATAATGGGTTTCGTTTTGGTTAGAAGTTGGAAGTAATTTTCATGATCATGTAGGAATTGAATAGCAATACAGTTATGGATCATATCTGGTGTTTGCTAGGAAGACTAGGCTATACCTGCTATCCTACAGTAGTTCTTATCACTTACAGTAACAGTAAGGAACATGAGTGGCTCATAGTAATGGTTGCTAGTTTGCTGCCGTCAGGGCCGGATTTCCAAATCTAAATCCCCTGTGTATAACTGTACTAGTCCAGGAAAAACTAGTACACACAGTGGAAACAGTGATGATAATATATCTATATCACGAATCAAATAATATTAATTAAGTAAAAGGTACCGGCTTCATGGTCAACAATTACAAAATAAACGGCCTCATGGCTTAAGTTCAATAAAGTAACAGTGGAAATGAAATAAACAGCAGCAGGATAAGCCCATCCATTTGCTCAACATGCAATCGACTGGGGTACGCATCCTAGTAATCCGGATCGCCTTCATCGTAACCACAAGCAAAGAACTCGTAGTCACCTTCTGCTTCTGCGCACTCTGTAGAAAATTAGGATGTTGCAAAGGTGAGTACAAAATGTACTCCGCAAGTCTTGGAAACATAATGCATGATAACTATATGCAAGGCTAAACAAATGAATGCTTAATATGGTTCATTTAGTATAAAGTAATATTTAACTTTAAATACGACTAGTAATTTCACAAAGCGTCATTTGACCAAAAGTAGTTGTAATAATTGAACTTGATATGACAACTAAAATAGGTCCCAACCACCTGACTAGCTCCAACCGCCAAACCACAACCCGTGAGTTCCATTCATTCACGGATTCCCAAACCATAACCCGAGAATTTCAACCACTCACGAATTCCCAAACCATCATTTTTATTTAAAACAAAACCATAAAAAGTCTACAATGTGAAAGCGTACTTTGCCCGCCTTTGACCGTAGGCACGACTACTTAAGTAGTTTTAACTCTACAGAGTGTGTACAGCTTTACCCACAAGACATGATCGTCTCTTTGTGTAACGTCATTAGCACACTTCCTTTGATGTGACGCAGAGAGATCATGACAAGGCCTTTACAATGTACAGCCCCGCTACTAACCTCGCCCGCTAAGGTTTCACCATTGAAGGGTTCCATCCACCCAATCAGAAGCCCCCTCTTGCGCCATGTGGGAAAACTTGTCTCCATCCGACACCCACATTCCACCGACTGGCGAAGCCAATTACGAGACATACAAATTAATTAGTCAGGTCGTACCCATATAGACTTGTGGTTGTACGGTAGTGCTCGGTCCATTGTAACACACGTTTGGTCCTTAATTGACTAGGGCAGGACTTTCACTTTACAAGGGGTCTAAACCATTTTTTCACTTTATTTCATTTAAATAGCAGCATCAATACCAATTGTCGCAACTTCACAAATGAGCTTAAACAATATTTGAAATTATTCCCATAATGGTAAATACCGAAACATTTAAGCATTTCTACTGCACCATGCTACTCTACTGGTTATCATCAAATAAAATAGTTAATATCATCTAGGGTGACAATGGTTTTACATGATTAATGCCAATGAGGGTATAACAATTCTGGAATTTAACTAGACCTTAAGACTATATTTAAAGTACATTGCATAAAAGTAAGCACGCAATAATTTAAAACTACAAAAGTATTTTATAAATTTGGGATCAACATGGCTATGGAAGACTTGCCTTCACTATACGTTGCTGGTTCTACCTCCAACTGTTGATTTGGTTGAGCTTCGACGTCGTCGTTTACACGCGACACGAGAACAAATAAATAAATAAATGCAAAAAAAATTCAAAAATTGAAAAGAATGGTACTGGAAGGTAAATCTTTAATTTAGATGAATTTAGAAATTTGAATCATTGGATTTGGAGCTCGAACGGAGGAGAACAAGCTCTCGGAAGTGACTCGGATCAAGAAAATCATGAAAAAGAAAAAAGGGTGACACGTGGCGCAATCTGATTGGCTGGGATTTTTGGGAATTTCTGAAAAAAGATAAATAAAAAAGAAGTTGACTGACAGTGGGGCCCACATGTTAGTGGTTCGGTCCATAGTGAACCGTGAGCACCAAGGGCCTGTGTGGGTGACGCGGCAGACCACACCGACGTGGGATGCCACGCGGTGGCTCTGGGTGAGGTAGGTGTAGCTGGGGACTGCCATGAACTTGGCATAACACGGCCTCCCCAGGATGGCATGGTAGGAACCGGGAAAGTCTACAACCTCGAAGGTGAGGGTTTCGGTGCGGAAGTTGTCCGGTCCCCCAAAAGTGACGGGCAGGTCGATCTGCCCGAGCGGGTGAGCCTGTTGGCCCAGGATGACGTCGTGGAAGGGCGCCTCGCTTGGTCGGAGACTCGGCGGGGACCCGTGGCGTCAGCGTCTCGACATACAGGATGTTGAGACCGCTACCGCCGTCCATGAGCGCCTTGGTCAGGCGCTTTGTTCCCACGATAGGGTCGACAACCAACGGATATCTCCCTGGCCGCGGAATGTAGTCGGGGTGGTCGGCCCGATCGAAGGTGATCGGGGATTCCGACCACGGAAGGTACTTGGGAATGGCGGGAGTCGCTGTGTGGACCTCGCGAAAGGCGAGCTTGAGCTGCCGCTTGTTGGCGTAACCACGCCATCCGCCAAGATCATTAAGCGTGCGTCGGGTTCGGGAACTCGGCGTCGCCTCTTTTTCCTCGCATCCTCAGATTTGTGCTTGACGGGATACCCGTGGTTCGGACATGGGCTCTCCTCTCCATCAGCTTCTCGAAGTGGTCGGGCGCCTGTCGCGTCTGCTGCTTGGCAGGACGGTCGGCAGCCGCGACCAAGTGGCCTTCGCGGCTTTGTTTCCCTTGTCGCTTTCGCTTGTCGGAGCGGTCGGAGGGGGAGCCGGTTCGAGCGCCAGGCTCTCGCTCGGCCTTTCCTTTCTCAAAGATGGCTCCCACAGCCTCTTCGCCAGAGGCGTGGTTGGTTGCGATATCCAGGAGGTCCTGGGCTTGACGCAGCCCAGCTTGTGCACCAAGGCTTTGCAGGTGGTACCGTAGATGAACGCCCCGACAACGTCGGCGTCAGAAATGTCGGGGAGCTCATTGCACTGTCGGGAGAAACGCCGGATGTAGTCCCGGAGAGTTTCCCACCGCCGCTTGCGCCTCTTCGATCCCAGAATTTCCGGCGCTTATGCGTGCTCGAAGTTTCCGACGAAGAGGTTCTTCAAGTCGGCCCAGTTCCGGATGGTCTTCGCGGGCAAGTACTCGAGTCAGGCTCGAGCTGAGTCCGCAAGGTAGATGGGGAGGTACTGGATGATGAAGAGGTCATCCGTAGCTCCACCCGCCCGGCATGCGAGGCGGTAGTCTTCTAGCAAGACGCTGGGGTTTGTCGCCCCTGTGTACTTGGCTATGTTGACCGGCGCCTGGAACCTGGCAGGGAAGTCCGCGTAGCGGATCCCCCGATAGAAAGCCCGTGGTCCTGGGCCATCGGGGCTCGGGCTCGATCGCTTCCGATCGGCCGCTCACGACCCGTGATCGGGCCGCCGTCCATCGCTTTTCCGTGCCTCGGGTGGCGCGCGCGTCGTGGTTGGTTGTTGCCGAGGCGCCGCGCGCGTGGCGCGCGAGGCCGCTCGTCGCCAGTCTGCCGCATCTTTGCCGGACCGCCGATTCGAGCACGGCGTGGCTCGGCGGCCGGAGGAGGCGCCCGAGTGGTGAGCCGAGCCTGCGTGTCTTGCCGCGGCGGCAGACGTTCCACCGATCCGGAGGTTACGTACGTCGCCTTGGCCTCCGGGTCGTCCGGCTTGGGGATGCCACGGAGCAGCATCGCGGCTGCGGCGACGTTCTTGCTTGCGTGGGGGGAGAACGGGAGGCCGTCGGATTCCCCAACTAACTGTTGGTGTACACGACGTCGCGCTACGCGCGCGCGCGCTTAGCGCGAGTGGGGTTGGTGACTCTGCTCCGGTCACTGAGCTTGTCAAGCTCGACCGCGAGCCTCCAGCTCATCGCGCTGTTGTTGGAGCTCGGCGCGGTGAGCTTGAATGCGTTCAGCGCGCTCGCGCTGATATTCCGCTCCCTGCCCTTCGGTGCGCCGGACGAGAGTTCCCGTACTTGCGGGGGTTGCGGCCGGGTCGACTACACCCGCCATGTTGCATTCGCGGGGGTGTGGTCCGTCCACAATGCGCTCCGTGCCAGAGCTGGAGTCGTGGCTGGAGGAGTCCTCCAGTAAGTTGTGGACGGAGGCCGGCGCGTAGCCGGTCATTGTCACGAGCTGTGAGCCTACGGGGGGCGAGGTCGTCGCCCGCTCGAGTTCACGGGCGCCGCTGCCAGGGACGGTGCAGCGCTTGGTGGGTTCCGGTCTCGGGGTCCGTACGGGGGCCTCGAGCCAGAGGTTGCCAAGGTCGCCAGAGATGGAGTCCAGGCTCCTAGCAGATGCTTGGTCTCCAGAGGCGGCGGGGATGAGCACGGGCTTTCCCGCCGAGGCGGCGACGAAGTTGAGGGAGCCGAAGCGGATCCAGCTCCTTGATGCAGACACATCGTCGCGAGTGAAGGAAGCCATCAAGGAGGCGAATGGGAATCCGGAGATGACGACGAGGACGCCGAAGCCCCTACTGCGCGCGCAAACCGCCGGTGTTTGAGCTCAGGCAAGTGAATTTTTAGTCAAGGGCGCGCGTTCCTCTCCTTGAATGGTTAGACTCGGAAGCCCAAGATGTATCTTGGCTCGGGCGAATGTCCCTACTCGATTCGGGTGGTGATCTTGTATTGCTTGGTGCGATGACTACACTGTGTTACAAGCGAGAGCTAAAGACTCGGCGATGGGAGCAAACGACCTCCCAAAAACCGAGAAAGGGGTTCCTCTTATACAAAGGAGGCGGCGATTACACGGGAAGTTGAGAGAGGAAAGGATGAGGTGTCCTATTCTAGGAGTCCTGGTCCTCGGTCTTGGCGATTTGATCGGCGTCCACTCACCCCACGCCGGGTCGGTAGACTCATCGAGTGGCGCAGTTTTCCGTTTCATCGGGAAATGGCGCACCTACTCTTCGCGACGTCTGTCGGATCTTGACGCTTAATGCCCGACTCGGTCTTTGCCTCGGGAGGGAGCGCATCCTCACACTGCGTATGGCAGGACGATGAGACCGGAGCTTTGACTTTGGTAACTTCTTCGCTACCTTGGGAAGGAGCCACCTGCCCTCGCGCGGTTATTTCGAGCTGTCGTGTCCGTGGGGCAGGCGGCCAACGGCCCGCGGCGGCTGGCACTCGGCCTTTGGCGGAGATCGCCTCAGCTTGGTCGGAGCTTGTGGGGAGTCCGATCTGTGGCGCGTGTCGGACGCCCCTGGTTGGCTTGGTCGGGGACGGGTGTCCTTCGTGGCCCAGCGGGGGCCTTTGGCCAGAGCCGAGCTTGGGGCAGCCCGTTCGTCACTCTGGACCGCTGGGGGTACCCATGGTATGAGTATTCGCCACCAGTCATAGTGTTTCTTGCTGTAAGTAGCAAGTTAAGCAAACTACATGATGATTTGTAATGAATACTTATTTTTAGAGGGATCTGTAATGACTACTTGCTCTGATCATGTTTACATATGTTATTAGAGTTGTTTGAGTATCAACCATCGAGTCATATATCTAGGTATAGGTAATTCTGTTGTTTTCTTGAGACTTCAATTTCTAACTCCCTGATGTGGTTCTATTTTTTCTAAGCTGAAGTCTGTTTTCCAGGTTGAAGCTGTCCTGTTACTGTTAGGAAGCGGTGAAATGCCACCTTGTTTAGCTGGCATGGTTTCACCTAATCTACATGAAAATAGGGTATGTGGAAATTATTTGGCAGTGCATATGACAATTAATACCATTTTCTTCTTTTATGATATCATGTTAGCATTTTCTGCAGGGTTATGATGATATACTTCGGAGGAAAGACATTCCTGCAAAAAGGGTTGCTTCACTCATAAGGTTCCGCGAAAAGCGAAAGGAAAGAAATTATGATAAGAAAATACGTTATGCTGTACGCAAAGAAGTGGCACTCAGGTTTGTAGCTAGCCTGCCAATTTTATCACTAAATATTATCGATAGAAGCTGCAAATAAACTATACATGTGCGCCATTGGTAGTTTGTTTATTTTGGATCATTTATCATCCTTCTCACTGTATCTAATAAGGGAACCACTTCGGTGCCCACCAGAGCACAGTAACATTTGTAATTACTAATTAGGGGTGTTGAGTTATTTGATATGCATTGTTGTGCCTACTGCTTAATCAGACACGTAAAATTAAGGGGCCAAAACCAATTGGCTTCACAAAAAAGTGACAGTACTAAAAAGCTCAGCTTTTTCATGAGTCCATAAGTACTAGACATTCTACATTGTATATCTCATGTGCTCAAAAGGTTCCAATATATTATGATATTAATTTACATGAGATTATTGTAACAAAATAATTTTCCCTTATTTCTGATGAACTGGGTAGCTTGGTGCAATGTGTAGCATATCCATGGGATCATGTGCTAATGGATTGAATCTAACGGGCTCGAGTTTGTCTTATCCCCAATGATTGATCTTGTCTTCCCTGTAATCACCTCCCTCTCTCCAATTGGTACTAGACCGTTGCCAGCCATGTCTTCTTCTTGGACACGAGGGCACCCTATCCGCAATAATCTTGCCAACTCAAACACATGAAGTGCACACAAATGTTAAGTTCACATATCACATTGAGAGGTTCAGTACTGGAGAATTTGTAATTTGAGATGCAGAGATTTTATAATTGGAGGAGAAATTGTGATGACCAACAATGTCTGTTGTTAGTTAATGACTCTTTTGTAAAGTTTGTCTTATCCATCTTATATTCTTCCCAAGGGAACCCCAATTTGTCCTAACTTGTAATTGCTCGGTCAATTTTTGTGTTCGGAAAATACTTGCAAAAAAAAAACTGAAGCCTTGGTTGGTGACGATGGTAGTAATGGTCTGAGCATGCTCTTTGTAGAATATAGTGGTCTGTGGTCATCAGGGTAGGTTCTGCTTCTAGTACTGCTGCTAGCCATGGCTAGAAGCTAGGTTGAGGAGGGATAGGGATTCCTAGGAGGCAGAGAAGGGGAAGATAGGTCTTGTGGATGGCATGGGTGGGAGAATTAGGCACATAAAATCCTATACTGTACATCAAATCATGGAGTAACTAAATTGTAAAACTAGCAGGAACATCACATGTCTTAAGAATTAACGCTCATGTTTCTAATTACTCACTCTCAGGATGCAGCGCCGGAAGGGGCAATTTGCTGGAAGAGCAAATCTGGAGGGAGAGTCCCCATCTCCAGGCTGTGATCCTGCCTCCCAGGGTTCAGTCCAAGATTTCCTGTCTGGAGAATCAAAGTTGTTTTATCTTTGATTATGTGATCCATTTTTTGTCTGTTTACTGTTGAATGGGAAATAGATGACCTTTTTTTCATATCATACTTGTTGCAGGTGTCAGAATTGTGGCACTAGTGAAAATATGACACCAGCAATGCGTCGTGGTCCAGCTGGTCCAAGGACTTTGTGCAATGCTTGTGGACTGATGTGGGCAAACAAGGTATAATCTCATGCTTAACACGCTGGATTGTTGTTCTTTTTTCCTTTCTGATAGATAATATGTACCATCTTTGTCTTCATCTCCTAGATAACCCCCTTTTATTCCTTTTCATGTTTTAGCGAACACCGTAATATTTCGCATAGAGGTGGAATTGAATTGCTTGGTTACAATTTATAAAATGATTTTTCACAACATGGTGTTAAGACCATGCTTGCTGTGATGGTGTCACATGGCACGTGTTAAGGCTGTGACTCTGTTTTGTCATCTCGTCCCAGTGTTAATGGATTTGCAGCAATGGTGTATGTGTGGTAGCAACTTGGCGGATAAAAATTCATTGTATATTTCAACCAAGTCATGAAGACATACTTATATTCAATTATGCTGCCAGTTGATGTTGTCCTCTATTTAATTTTCGGTTCCTCCCTTGTTATTTACTGTGGCCATAAAGGTAAGCAATATGCGAATACAATTCAATAGAAAAGCTCTGAGGTTTCTATGGGAGTTAGATGGCAGAACCATAAATGAAAAGGTTGAAAAAACTACTATATGGAAAGTAAAAGGGAGCCTATCTTTTCCATTGTGTTAGTAGTATTAAATAAGCTGCTCTTGTGATGTTATTGTCTCTAATTAATAGTGGGAGGAATCCTAAAAGAAAATGGTGGTGATTCTCTGGGCAATAAACATGTCTCCAATATCAAGATTTGACTGCTTATTCTGACATTTGTATTTGCATTTGTTGGTTCTGGACATTTTGGACTTGCAGCTACTTATATTTCTTTATATTTGGTGTATTCAGGGTACCCTGAGAAGTTGCCCCAAGGCAAAAGTTGAAGCTCCTATGGTTGCAATTGAGCAGGTTCCTTTTTTTGTTACTATTAGTAATTGGCCAATCACATAACTGCATGGCCATTTTCATACATCGCTGAGCCATGAATTTTTCATACCTCCTCAGAGCAATGCTACTGTCCCTTGGTCTCAGGGTGGAACCGACAATAAAGCATCGGTGGCACCGAACAATGACACTGTTGCTGCAAGCAATGGCGAAGCGTAAGTGCAACCTACTGCTTCCTTTCCAGTGTTATTGAGGCAAATGACGAACTGAAACCGTGTCTCGGCTTCACCATCATGGGTGACAGTGGGCCTGCAAATGCGCCCGCGATAGGAGCGCGAAAGGTGCAACCAGAATAAGTTATATTAACATGCCATTACTGAAGCTAAAGATCCTGGATTCATTGCCTATAGCTAGACATCACAATAGAAGATTCTCTAATGAAGAATACTGATTCTTGTCAGGTTTATATTTCTTGCTTGCCAGCTTTAGATATATGTAATTAACATAAAGCGCCTGATTGATGTCTGTTGTGTAAACTCCCCCATGTGATTTGGGTGTTGCTGCTTTCCTGAGCAGTACACATTTACATAATAAGGTGTTTACCCTTTTCCTGAGCACATTGATAGTTCCATCATGTTGTTCGAACTTTGAAGTTGCTTAACTCCGAAGAGGTTGTTTGCCCGCCTGGCCTTTTCTGCTTTCCGTGTCCCTTCCTAATTGGACCTGTGCATTTTGTATCCTTTCTCTAGCTATCTATCCTTGTAGTATCAGTGTAACACACTTCTCTATTTGTGCTTTATGTATCCCTCTATGGTTAGCCTTTTGCTAATTTTGAATGGATTTTTCCTGTTACAAGGGGGTGGATGAATTCTTGTCCCCTTACCATCATGGAAAAAAGAAGCAAAGCCCCTGTAAAGCATAATGATGCGAGTTGCGACGGTACCTGCCAGATTACGAAACCCCAAGGGAAGAAGTTCTTGTTTTGTTTTTGTTTTGTTTTTGGTGGGGGCTCTTGGACTTTTTTTTGGGGTGGGGGCTTGTAGGTTTAGTCCTTTCTCAACAGCGAAGGACTAGGAAACGACAGGTCATACATGTTATCTATCACGGTATGAGACTATAGTAGGTAGACCTACTGTGATAAGTAAATTCAACGCTAATGTAAGTTCATTTGGCTAGTGACATGGAAAAGAGACCAAGGGAAAGGCCGTTTACTGAACTTATAAGGCAAGAGTTGCCAGTTTTGATTCAAAATATGGGGCTATGGTTCATAGAGATAATTGTATCACGTCTATGTTTATGGAATAATATGATTATTTTGTTCATTGAATAAATATCATTAGTATCGATCAATAAGTATGCGAATTATTTGTGAAACTCCTTATTCATATTTTGACATTATTCTGAATTATCTTTGACTTTATATCGTCATGTGGGATCATTGTGATTTATAGGTCAGCACGTGTATTGATTGATGATGATCATGTTTCACGGATTATGGATATAGAAATATCAAATCAATAATATGGACACATGTTGGTGTGACCCACCATAAGATACTGTGAAAATTGTTATATTCTTAAGTGTTATCAGTTAGTCTCATATATAGTGTATGTGGGATCCTTAAAACTAAGATCGTCATGGTTTTCTACATGTGTAATAATATAATTAGGGGTTACCAAACGCTTCTTCATAACTGAGTGGTCATAAAGGTAGCTTTCGAGTTTATTATGAAATATGGGGAGGAATGCGAGCGATTAAAATTAAATTTGCCTCTCCTATATAACGAGAGAAATACCTCTGCCCCCTCGATAGTTGTATTAAGGAAGTGCATGACCATACCAAATGTAATTGAGATTGAGGAGTCAATTGCAACTAAGTAATCTACCATAGAACGAGTGAAGGATCGAGTTATCATATGATTGTATGTTTCTCGCATTGATTTCGATTTGGTATCGTGAGGCAAAGAAATCGGTACACGAGTACTATGTAGGTTCATCCGATATGATCTTTATGTATATTTGGAAGTCACTGTGCCCTACTAGGGGCCGCTATCAACTTATGGGCCAAAAGGAGTTTTCGGGCTATGACCAAATATGCATGGACCTATAGGATTACACACTTAACGGATTGGAATACATTGGTTTGGTTCGGATCCTACTAATAGGCCAAGTGGGCTTTGCACCTTGGTTAAGTTCTTAACGTAGGGTTTCACCGAGATGCTACATAAAGGGAGGCTAAGGGGATGCAATTGTTGTACCACCCCACCCACCGAAAACCTTAGCCGTCATTGCTTAGGCCCAGTCGTGTGCACTGGTGCTAGTAGATCGACGCATGGCTTTCCTTCTCTGAACATGTGGACTTCGATAGAGGCGTTGCTGCTATTGCAACGCTGATTGGGACGATTGTTCATGCATGTTCGACTACCGCCCAAGGACGTTCCGCCACCGCTCAAGGTCGATCGACCATCGCTCCAAGACGCACGCTACGTTGAATCGGGCTATTTCAACTCTCCTTATGCTGTACTGCGCGTCAGGTGGTAACACTTCATGATCTCTCACTTCTCACTTCCTTGACATTCTAGTTTACACGATAGAATTTTTTAATTTGCGCTAGTGTAGACTACTGTTTGCACCAAGATTTGACAGGAATACGGACGCATTATCAGGCTAAGGATTAAGAGATATTGTAGCTGACATCAGATAAGGAAGGAGGTCCGAATTTTTGTTATAACCGATATTTTACGAAGAATTGTCCGGATTGAGGCCGATACGGATCATGCTCTGCAACGTGTTGGAAAAGGACACGATCGGCCGACAACTATAAAAGATGGTCAATGGCAAGCGAGGAATATACAAACAATCAATCAAACAACTCGCATTTACTCTTTTATTTTCCTATCGACTAGGAGTAGCTTCTGTAATTTAGACTTCCTCTGTAATATGATATCGATCAATAAAGTTGTGTATCGTCGATTGTTGATCTTCATCAATTACGCCAATTAGGTTTGATTTTTTCTCTAACCTTGTTGCGCATCGCCTTTTTCGGGAGAGATCTACCACTATCATCTAATTAGTCTTAATCGGCTAATTAGACTTATCGTTACCTTAGATTTAATTGGCTTTTTAGCTATTTAGATCCTTGTTGATTGTTTCACTAGATCGGCTTTGAGCACATTTTTCTATCTACCTTACCGATTGCAGGATCAAATCGGTTATCACACCCCGAACCGCAGAACCCGGTGTTCGTCTGGTGTGTTGTGGCCGATCAACCCCTCTTCACGTTTTTTGGCGCCAACACACTCTTGGCACGCCCGGTGGGACAAGGATGTCATCATCAAGAAAGTCGATTCCACCATCCGATCTCAATGCCGAAGCCATAATAGTCCCTACGTTGGCCGCTTTAACGCCAGAACAATGCAAAGAGATTGAAGATCGAAAAACTGAGCTTGAGGAGATGATGCTGGGATGCTATCAGAAGACCCGAGTCACTCAAAAAGCTGCATTGCCGACGGTTAACGCTCTCGGCGACGCAGGAATTACTGATGCTTTAGTAACTCGATACATGCCCACACAAGCCGAATTATCAGGTACGATTAACCAGTCTATACATCACGCTTTGATTAATCAGTCATCGGCTCTAGTCACAACCCTTAAGCTGATGATAACTAATAGTGTAAAAACTATAGCTCAAGAGTCGGCGTTAGCTAGGAGCCTGCTCGATCCAGCATAAGCCTTACCAAATTATCCTGTCTATTCAGTACCATAGAATATGCAAGGTACAACAGCTGATCCTAAACCATCAATTATAAGTTCACCTTTGACTATGATGCCAACCCAACCTACTGTTATATTACCACGAGACCATCGTGCAAGTGGGTTGCGCATTATCAAGCGTATATCGATGCCGTTAAGTTGGATGCATCAGCTAACCTGCCACCATCAACTCCGTTTTACGCTTTTCCCCAATCGGTTCCACAACCGATTGAACATAATAGGTCTCTACAGTATGCCGAGCCGATTTCACCTAGGAATACGACCTCGTACAAAGTTGTAACATACTCAAAGCCTTTTATCCCAGTTCCAGAGTCGACTGTTAGGAGGAACAATGGATATGAGCAACTTCCTCAATACATGTCGGCTCAATCAGATCGTCAACCCGAGCTTACGCTCAAGGGGTAGAATGCCAATTACGATCATAACTGGTAGAACCCTACCATGGTATCGGCTAACAATGTTAATTGGGCCGACCAAATATTTGTCGTGTTGAGAGATCAATTTAGCATACAGCCCAAGGGGAAGGCTATCGGCTATAGGAAGCCGTATTCTGATTATATTGACCGTATGCCTTACCCTAACAATTTCAGAGTGCCTGACTTCGTGAAATTTTTGGGAGATGATACTGTCACCACATTAGAACACGTCAGACGCTTCATTGCACAATGTGGCGAAGCTGCTCAGTTCGACGGTCTCAAAATTAGGTTGTTCCCATTGTCGTTATCAGGAGCTGCTTTTACTTGGTTTACTAACTTACCTCCAAATTCGGTTCACTTCTGGACCGATTTGGAAAGCCAATTTCATAAGTACTTTTTCTCCGGTAGTCTAGAACTCAGGATTTCTGACCTGAGCTTTTTTCGCCAGAAATTTGGGGAATCGGTGATAGATTACATTAAAAGGTTTAGGGAAGTTAGAAATCGGTGCTTTAGCGTTACTTTGCCTGACAATCAATTAGCCGATTTAGCCTTCCAGGGATTGATTCCCCCATTGAGGGAAAAATCTGGTGGGTAAGAATTCACCGATTTAAGTCATCTGCTTCATAGAGTGTCGGCTCAGGAAAGCCGATTTAGTGATAACAGAGGATTCAAGGATAGATTCAAAGTTAGTAATAAAAAAGACACAGATAAAACCAAAGTTAATTTGGTCAAATATTGCTCAAGTGAATCCTCTCAAGACGATGAAGTAGAAATAAACATAGCCGAATGGGTTAAGGGATCTAAGAAATCATTGGTTTGTTCATGGCTTAAGCCGACTAAAAATAAGTTGGAAATTAAATATGCATTTGATGTCTCCAAATGTGATTGTATTTTATTTATTGTTACAAAAAAAGATTATACAGTTGCCTGAGGGACATGTTATACTGTCAGCCGATGAGATTAAGAAGCGAAGGTATTGCAAATGGCATCATTCTTTTTCTCATAACACTAACGATTGCAATATTTTTTGGCAACAGATACAATCAGCTATAGAAGACGGTCGGCTTAAGTTTGCTGAGGAGCCAACCATGCAGGTGGATGTCAATCATTTTTCAATAAACATGGTGCAATGCTCTGGAAAAGGAAAAGAGCCGATGCAAGACGAATAATCAAAAATGGCTCAACATGTTGACATCCAGTCGACCTCCAGCGGCAAGGAGACTGAAAATTACGGTTGGCTCGTTACAAATAGAAACCGACCGTGAGGGTAAAAACTCCAGAACGGTTAAACTTAAAGGAGATCCACAAATCGGCAAGTGGTACAAGGCAGATAAATTGCCACCACGACGGCTGATGAATAAGCCTAAACCAACGTTCTCCCAGTTGCTGGAGAAGTATGAGAGGAGAAGCAACAGGCCGCGCTATCCTACGCGTCGACCAGATAATCTGTATTGGCTTGAGAATCTGGAAAGGGCTCACCAATGGTGCCCCTTTTGGCAATTCTGTTGGGAGAGGGGAACTGTTTTGCCATCGCTGTATACTTGCCCAATAGAGCATTATCCCCAGGATGATTGGCCAAGACGATCAGTTAAAGATAGATTGTTTGGGCCAGTGCGTGATTATCCTAACAGAAATCACAAAAAACTGATGCAAGAAAGAATTTCTAAGCCAAGTCAGGCCAAAGCAGAAGCAGAAGGGCCGAATTTTGCAACCCAAGAGAATCTGGCTGGTAAAATACGAAGGCCGATTGAGCCTAAGTCAAGATGGTATCCTCTTGGCCTTAATCGATCACAGCGTAGGCGACTTCAAAGGTTGAGGACCCAGGAGTTCAGAGAGGCTGAGCAAGAAAAACAAAGGGATTAGGCTTTCAACGAGCTTCGGCTGATCAAAACTGTTATAAAAGAATGGAGGAAGAAGGAACCGGTTGAAGAAGAATTGGATTCAGCCGATGACTTAGACTCTCCCATGATTCGAGATGACACTCCTCCGATGGACATCAACATGGTGTTCACCTTACCAGACGAATTCAAATTAAAGACAGAATTGGCTAAAGAAACACTTGCTCAGTTGTGTTTAGGGGCCAAAGATGCAGTCTTTGAGAAGCCCCAAGATGCTCATCGGCATCTTAAGCCGTTATACTTGAAAGGGCATATTAACGGCAAGCCGATATCGAGAATGCTTGTTGACAGCGGAGCAAAAGTCAACTTAATGCCATACACCACCTACAAGAAGCTGGGTAAGTCCGATGAATATCTAATTAAAACTAACATGGTTTTAAACGATTTCACAGGTGATCCCACCGAGGTCAGGGGTGTCATGGTAACAAAATTGACTATCAACAGCAAAACATTGCCGACTGTCTTTTTTGTAGTCGATGCCAAAGGCAATTACAATGTCTTGCTCGGGCGAGATTGGATTCATGCCAATTGTTGCATACCATCGACTATGCACCGTTACTCGTTCAATGGAATGAGATGAGGTCGAAGTTGTTCAAGTCGACACATCGGCTCACATTGTTATGGCTAGTTCAGATGCAAATTAGCAGCATGAAGAAGTCGAGTGCATATCAGGTAAAGCTTTGGATGATTGCGATTTTATCTATATAAACAAGACATGGCTTATTTCGATCAATGTGAGGCCTAGCACTTTTGATCGGACAAGTGAAGTTTTGCGTCGATGGAGTCCAAGCGAACAGTAAAAACATTCAAGACAAAATGCAATGCTATCGGCAAGAAATGGATAGCTATGAGGCAATCAAAGATTTTTAAGAAATTGAAATGCTAGGCCAAGGGTTTACGTCGACTGATTTGCTTTAAGAAGTCGATATAGGTGATGGTGATAAGAAAAGATCAACTTTTATTAGCGCAAAGTTAGATGTAGATTATAATGATAAGTTGGTCAAAATTCTTAGAAATTATAAAGATTGTTTTGCCTGGGAATACCATGAGATGCCAGGTTTAAGCCGACAGTTTGTCGAATATCGGCTGCCTATAAAACCAGGTTATCGGCAATTTAAACAATCCCCTAGGAGATTTAATCCGGTCTTGTACAATGTTATAAAAGAAAAAAATCGAACGATTATTGGAGGCCAAGTTTATCAGGCCTTGCCGATACGCTGAGTGGATTTCTAACATCGTTCCTGTTATGAAAAAGAATGGTAAGCTCAGGGTGTGTGTATGTTGATTTCAGAGACTTAAACAAGGCTACACCAAAAGATGAATATCCGATACCTATAGCCGATATACTTATCGATGCTGCATCAGGAAATAAAATTATTAGTTTTCTTGATGGTAATGCTGAATATAACCAGGTATTCATGGCAGAAGCCGATATACCAAAAACAGCCTTTAGGTGCCCTAGTGACTTAGGGTTATTTGAGTGGGCTGTAATGACGTTCAGTTTGAAGAACGCTGGCGCGACATATCAGCGAGCTATGAACTTGATTTTTCATGATCTTCGGCTAAGTTGTGGAGATTTACATCGATGATGTTGTTGTAAAATCCAGAGAAGACTTACAGCATTCAGCCGATTTAAAAACAGTCTTCAAGAATACAAGAGCACATGGTTTAAAGATGAATCCATACAAGTACGCTTTTCGTGTGTCGGCTAGACAATTTTTAGGCTTTATAGTTCAGGAAAGAGGGATTGAGGTCAATCAAGAAAGAGTCAAAGCCATAGCCAAGACAAAGCCGCCGGCATGTAAAAATGACTTACAGAAGTTCATCAGCAAAATCAATTATTTATGACGATTTATTTCAAATATGTCTGACCGTATTACTGCGTTTACCCCACTATTGAAGTTGAAAGACAATCAAGAGTTTGTATGGTGAGCCGATTAGCAAAAAGCTTTTGAGAATGTCAAGGAATACTTGACTAATCCTCCAGTTCTAGCCGCACCTTGAAAAGGTATACCGTTCAAATTATACATATCGACTGAGGAGGAAACTATTGGAGCTATTCTGGCGCAAGAAGTCGATGGGAAAGAACGAGTTATTTTCTATTTAAGCCGATGACTAATTGATGCTGAGATCAGGTATCCCTCTGTAGAGAAACTCTATCTATCTTTATATTTTGCTTGCACGAAGTTAAGGCATTATATTTTAGCATCGGCTTGTAAGGTTATTTGTAAAACCAATGTTATAAAGTATGTGTTGTCAGCTCCAATTTTGCGTGGTCGACTTGGTAAATGGGCTTATGCTCTCTTCGAGTTCTACCTAACATATGAATCAGCTAAAGCGGTTAAAGGACAAGTAATAGCCGATTTTATAACAGGACATGATACAAATGCCGATTTGGTGTCTGTAGCCCCTTGGCAATTATATTTTGACAGATCGGTGTGTAGAGAAGGCGATGGTATTGGAATTGTGCTCGTCTCGCCAAAAGGACATAGTTTTGAATTTTCATTCTGGCTAAATTGTCAATACTCTAACAACCAGGCTGAATATGAAGCATTACTTAGAGGCTTACAGCTACTCGAAAATATCAGAGTAGATTTTGTTGAGGCCTACGGTGACTCCTTGCTAGTTATACAACAGGTCAAAAGAGAATATAACTGTTATGACAAAATTTTGACGAAGTATCTAGAACAATGCCCTGTTGTAATCGGCTCATTTACAAGTTTTTCTATTAATCATATTCCTCAGAGATGAACGACAATGCCAACTTATTAGCTCAGCAAGTATCGGGTTATAAAGTTTTTGGCCGACTTGAGGAATATGAACCGATTGAGAAAACAGTAATGTGTGTCAATGTTGCTGATTGGAGGACAAAAATAATGGAATACCTGATCGACCTTCAAAGTCGACTGAGCAAAAAATTAGGCGGCAAGCTTTAAAGTATGTGGTCCTTGACAACGTGTTGTACTATCGGACATTAGAAGGTTTGCTGTTAAGGTTCCTAGAAGCCGATGAAGCCAAAGTTGCAATGGGTGAAGTCCACGAAGGTATTTGTGGATCCCATCAATCGGCTTATAAGATGAAATGGCTGTTAAGGCAAACAGGGTATTTTTGGCCGGTAATGCTGGAGGATTGTTTCAAGTATTATAAAAGATGCCAGACTTGTCAAAAATTTGGCAATGTACAATTGGCTCCAGCATCGGCTTTACACCCTATTATCAAGCCTTGGCCATTTAGGGGATGGGGCAAAGATTTTATCGAATAAATCTTTCATGCCTCAAGTAAAGGCCATAGGTTAATTTTGGCCGCAACCGATTATTTTTCTAAATAGGTTGAAGCCATTCCACTTAAAAAGGTTACGAGTGTTGAAGACATCAGATTTGTTACGGAACATATTATTCATCTGTTTGGAATTCCGCAAACTATTACGACCGATCAAGGAACTGTGTTTATGTCCGATGATTTTCAGAATTTTGCCAAAAGTTTGGGTATCAAGCTAATGAATTCATGTCTTATTATGCTCAAGCCAATGGTCAAGCCGAATCGTCTAATAAAACGTTAATCAAACTGATCAAGAAGAAAATTGATGAAAAACCAAGAAATTGGCACTCAACGCTATCGGAGTCGTTGTAGGCCTATCGGCTTACATATCATGGAGCAACAAAGCTTTCACCCTATCAGCTAGTTTATGGGCAAGAAGCCATTTTACTTGTAGAGATCAATATTGACTCCATACGAGTAGCCAAGCAAAACGGTTTGACATCTCAATATTATAAAGATTTGATGATTGACAACTTGGACGATTTGACATAATTACATTTGTGTACATTGGATCAGCTTAAGAAGAATAAGATGAGAGTTGCTAAGGCTTATAACAAAAAGGTAATGTCTAAGTCTTTTGGTGAAGTCGATTTGGTCTGAAAAACTATACTACCTATCGGCTTTAGAGACAACCGGTTTGGTAAATGGTCCCCTACGTGGAAAGGACCGTATAAAGTAAATTGGCTTGTTGGTGGAAATTCCTACATTTTGAAAACGTTAAAAGGTGTGGTGTTTCCTAAAGCAATCAATGGAAAATACTTAAAGAAATACTACCCTAGCGTTTGGATTGGTTCCTAATTGGCTATTAATGTTTATCGCTTGAGAGGCCAAACTAACTCGATACAGTTAATTTTGGCTAATGTTGGAAAAATAGAACAAGTTATACAGACATGAATTAAGATTTAGAAATAAACAATCAGTTAAATAGTTGATCGTGGTTACAAAGGTGTTTCAAGTATTGTTTCAACAAAAGTCGACATAAGTGTTTGTTGACTCATTAAGTCAATTACATCGTAGATCCTGGAAGCCGTGCGCCCAGAGCTGATAAAGCTCCTGCAGCCTTGGCAATTGTCTCCTACGCCTGAAAGCATCTAGGCACCCGATATGTTTTGGTTTTGATAATTAATGACAACGTTGCTATATGATCTAATGTTTTTGTTGAGGATATTGTAAGTAGGTAAACTCCAAAAGAATGATCATGGAAATACCAAGGAAAGCTCAAGCAGATCAAGCATGTGTCAAGATTATGTTAAAGTTTTTTTTATATATATAAGGCTTTCTTTTTTTAGTCCTTTAACGATCTTGGAGTTTGGAAGAAAGATCGGTTTATTAGATTTAGGGCCGTACTATTAAGAGGGATCTTGATGATTATCTTGATGTCAATTAGGGTTTAAAGGCTCAAATGCATATTCATATAAGTTGCTCAATATTAGACAAGTTCCATCTTTGAAATACCCTGATTTATTTTAAGTATCTGGAATCCGGTGCGGCCAGCTTATGGCGTGCGGTGCTACGGTGTCTTGTAGCACCGGCTCAAAAGCCGGTGTGAAAATTCGAGAGAAGGGCCTTTGGGCGCATTTACGGCGGTGCTACCGCCCGCGGCGGCCGGTGCTCTGGGATCACGGTAGCACCGGACTTTAGCCCGTGAAAATCACAGAGGTGAGTTTTTGGGTGAGTGGGTGGCGGTGCTACGCCCATAGTGGCCGGTGCTACGGAGTGTCGGTAGCACGGACCTTAACCCGTGTAAAAATTCGGAAGCACCTTTCTTGAACTTTTGGAAGCTTTGGTGCTACCGCACATAGTGGCGGTGCTCTGGGACCTTGAGCACCGGATCTCGATCCGTGCTATATTTCCGAGAGAGTATGTATTCTGCGAAAGAAAAGAAATAGAGCAGTGCTACTCTGCCCCTAGTTGGCGGTAGCACCGGACTTCTATAACGGTCTCGGCAAGTGCATTAAATACACTGTTCTAGCCGTTGAAGCGAGCCGGTGCTCTGGGTCCTACATGGGCGTAGCACGGAAAAACAATTTTCTGCAGATTCGAGCTCAACGGCTAGAAAGTTTGGTGGAGGCTATAAATACCTCCCTTTGCATTCTAGAGCATCTCTTGGTCCTCATTGATGATATTTGAGCTCTAGCAAGTGTTCTCCACTCTATTGTGCATTCAATTTCTATTTGTGAGTGTGAGAAGCAAATTTGGGTTGCATTTAGTGTTTTGAGCCTTTAGACACCGACATTCGACCTCAAGCTAGCGTCAAGGTTCATTACTCTTGGAGGTTGCCGCCTCTAGACGGCTTGGTGGCGATTGTGCACGTGAGCTTCTCAGCGGAGATTGTGAGAAGCCCGACAAGTTGTGAAGGCCGGAGTTCGCCTACCGGAGCGGGAAGAACTACCTTAGTGATCGAGGAAGGCTCAGCGAGTGGAGCCGGCAGACGTGGATCAAGTCACCTCAACGTGGAGTAGGGAGACCGGCAAGTCTCAGAGACCACGGGTTAAAATTTCTTGTCTCCTATTTTATTGTGCTTGGTATTCTTGTTTGTTGGAAATCCATTTGATCTATACCATATTCTTCTTAGTTTTTGTGCTCATAAGTATACTTGCTTCACTTGCATTGTCATAGCTTTTTGAACCTTGCTAGAGACTTTAGTGCGTTCTTCACATTCTTATCTAATATTTGTAGTGTTGTTTGTATTTTCTAAATTGAGTCGAGAAAATTTAGAAACCTCCTATTCACCCCCCCTCTAGTCGGTTATCCTTGATCCTACAACGCCTCATCAAGAATCTTTTCATCCTCCTTGGCGCTTCTAGGCACAGGGGCGATTTTGGCCGACTATTTCTTAACGTAGGCCACAGCCAAGGCTATTCCGAGATTTTGCTCCTTGATAGCCGATATAGACTTGTCAATAAGTTGTTGGCCATCGAAAATTTACTTTGTCAGCTTGGCCAACTCTTCTTCGAGGAGTCTTTTAGTCGACTCAAGCTTCTGCACTGCTTCTCTGTTGGCCTTAAGCGACTGGGTATCAACATCAAATTTATGCTTCTTCGCCTTGGTATCGGCCACCAGTTCATTCAGCAAATTCTGGTCGGCTTCTTGGGTCTCCCTCATAGCAATCCTAGCTTGGGCTGGCTCGATCGCTGCCTTCTTGTCGTCTAAGTGACAGACATCAAGCAATGCAGCCATTGCCTCTGGGGGCAAATCAGCTTCAACGACGGCCATAGCATCTCGGATCGGTTGGTTGTTGCTGAGGATTTCTGCTTGTGGCCTCATCAACAAGTTGAAGAGCTTGTCGAGCTGTTCTTGCATCCCTGGGGCCGATGTCACTGCGGCCAACGCTTCCTTAGAGACTTCAAGGATTTTTCTAATGTCCGCCGGGTTGTCGTCCGTGGTACCACCTTAGGGTCATCCAGATCGGCCAAACAAAAACCCAACAAATCGGTTGGGTCAGACGATGCTGGGACAACAGCAGTTGTTGGGGTTGGCGACGATGATGGTGGTGGAGGCTCGACAGAGGCGGCAAGCAAATCGGCCAAAATGGTAGCCGCTTGCACCGACGGAGAAGGCTGGAAAAGAATTCAAAGTAAGACAAAATCGATGAATCAAAATACTTAACAAGGAAAATTTATGAAGGTAACTTACCCCTCCGATGGCCGATACGTGTGGAGAGTGCGTGGAACTCTCGCCACTTTGTTCCACTGGCTTGGAGATCTTTTAGCAGGAGCCTTGGCGCGTTTTTTCTCTGGAAATAAATCGGCTACAAGTATTAGCGTATATAATGTGAGATAAAGAAATACTAGCCGATTGAAGTGTACTTACTAGGCTGCTATTGCTTCGCTATATCCAACAAAGAAGGGCTTTGGATGCCCAGTGTGTCGGATGTATAGCCTGTTAGGCCTGTCGACTGATGTGGCCTTTTGCTCGGCTGATCGCTGGTCAACGGGCCGGTCATTACCTTCTTCCCATCAGCCTTGGTCTGCAAAAAGAAAGCAAAGCCGATTAGTAAAAAGTACTTGATGAGAGTTAAAGATATATAACAAAGGATTCATTCAAGCTGATTAGTGACTACCGTCGGCTCGGGTAGATGTGGGAAGAATGCATTTATAATGAACAGCGGTGTCTTCTTAGAGTAAAGTGCCTCTGCAACAACTGACCACTAGGAGAAGTGACATGCCTGACGTGTATTCAACACAAAATGTGGCAAGTTTCGAATCTGGAAATCATCGGCTATTTCCAAAATGATGCTAGCTGCTGCTGCATTACGAACCCGAGCCCTTAGTTGAAGCCAATCAAGGAGTTTGAGACTTGGAATGACTTGTCCAAAGCCCAATTGTCTAGCATAGATCGATGGGTGATAAAATTCATACGAGAGCTGGAATGTCCGATTTCTTGTGTGCAGGCCGGCATGTAGTATACTTGGAGACATGAATAGCTTGTAAAGTTCCAAAGTTTCTTGAAGCATCAGAGAACTGTCGGCTTCAAAGTGCAGAAAGGATAGCCAAACAAAATCGACCGCATTGTTGTAGCTAAAGAAATCTTGTTCTTGAGGTCTTCACTGTCGAGCTGTAAAAAGAATGCTAGATATTTCCTTGAGCCAACTGGCGTGACCCTTATCTCATTCCTGGAGCACAGTATGAATCTTTCGCCGAAAGATCAGCTTGCTTTGTACTGGAGTTCTGCATCATCTGGGGTTTCCTACCGTGGAAATGGGGTATTATCGGCTGGATTCAAAGCAAAAGATCGACTGAATATACAATACAGCCAGATTTGTACAAACCAAAGTGGCCCTCTTACGTTGCCAAAAGCATGTGAATAGCCGACTCCTTATGATGTACATCATTTGAAAGACTGCCCCTAGCAATTTTTTTCCTAAGGCTAGCTGACAGCCCTCTACCAACTGCTCTGCTACAGTCTGGTAGACTTGGGTCAGCCTAAGAGATGCCCCACAAAAGATAAAGCGATCCAGCCAAAGATTGAGGAAAGCGACATGCTCTTCGTCCGATACGGGCCCGGTTTCTTTGTTGTTGTTGCCGATGTATTTACCCCATCCTTCACCTTTGGATCTGATCAACTTAAACTTCGGCTTGGCACTGAAAGCCGATATTTGCTCCTCATCAGGCCGCAAGCAGCAGAGTTGGGCTACATTCAGCAGAGTTGGGCCGATCGGACCGGTTCTAAACATAAAGGCATTTAGAGTATCCGACCAAAAATAACAAGTCGTAGCCACTAAGGGCTCATTGGCCTCTGGATCGGCTAAAGATAGTGAGAAGCACTCGGCTATGCCCATCCTCTCCCAAATCTCCCTCTTCTAGGCTGCTACCCGGTTGTACCAATTTCTCCATCGTCTCAGCGCCGTCGGGCAGACCCTAAAGCTCTTACTCCATCCTTCTATATTGTATCCAGAAGACGATAGAGGGAGGCGAGGGATTTCTTGATTTATGACCGTGTCGGAATCTAGGTTTCCTATCGAGCCTAGATAATACTGGTAATCACTATTAAGAATCGGAATAAGTACCCGATTGGGGTCCATTTAGCCGATCGAAAAATTAGCCGATTGGGGATTGATGAAGACTGGAGCACTGAGGAGCTTGTCAGCAAAAGTGTACTTGAAAACCGATGTCAAAGGTTCTGAGAGCTCGTGCGCGTGAGAATGACAGTGTGGGGACCTCATATTTATAGAGGGGTGAAAAAAGTGAAACAGCGAGAAGAGATTTTGAGGAGCGTGTGCAGTTAAAACGCATGATACGTGTTTCAAGATTTTTTACTACGCCATAAATGGGACGGTTATTGGTGAAGAATTTTGCGTTAAGCCGATATCTATATAAGCCGATGGCCAAGATTTTTGAAAAATAACATGTTATCTCTCAAAAATGGGGGGCATATGTTTACACCAAGATTTGGCAGGAATACAGACGTATTATCAGGCTAAGGATTAAGAGATATTGTAGCCGACATCGGATATGGAAGGAGGTCCGAATTTTGGTTATAACCGATATTTTAGGAAGAATTGTCTGGATCGAGGTCGATACGGAGCATGCTTTGCAGCATGTTGAAAGAGGACACGATCGGCCGACAGCTATAAAAGACGGTCAAAGGCAAGCGAGGAATATACAGACAATCAATTAAACAACTCGTATTTACTCTTTTATTTTACTATCGACTAGGAGTAGCTTCTGTAATTTAGACTTCCTCTGTAATATGATATCGATCAATAAAGTTGTGTATCGCCGATTGTTAATCTTTATCAATTACGCCAATAAGGTTTGATTTTTTCTCAGATCTTGTTGCGCATCGTCTTTTTCAGGAGAGATCTACCTCTATCATCTAATTAGTCTTTATCGGTTAATTAGACTTATCGTTACTTTAGATTTAATCGGTTTTTTAGTTGTTTAGATCCCTACCGATTATTTCACTTGATCAGCTTTGAGTATATTTTTTTATCTATCCTACCGATTGCAGAATCAAATCGGTTGGCACGCCCCGAACCGCAGAACCCGGTGTTCTCTGGTGTATTGTGGCCGATTAACCACTCTTCACGCTTATTGACGCTAACAACTACCTAAAGCCAAACTTTCAAAAAAGATTAGACAAGTGGCAAAAAAAAAAAATCCAAAGGTTGGAAAGAAAGCATGGGTCACAGTGAGCTCGTGTCACGAATTCACGGTTGATCGTGGCTGGCTGTCGTCACGCACGGCATGATTAACGTGTCAAGCGGAAAGTTACAAGATCTTTATTCCAATCTTACGAGTACGTCGAAAGAGTTATCCTGGCTGTTTTATTCGTCGAAATAATTTTGTGTGATTTTTTCCTTTCCTCATATAGTCGTATATACTTGCACGCCCTCGGGCCCCCTTCCCCGCGACGTCGGGCTCAGCGAGGACAACCCTCTCGCGCACGCGTCCCTCTCTCTCGCGGCTCCCGCGCCACGGAGGTAGAAGCCGTCTCCTTCCACCACCTCCCCGCCGGCGATGTCGGTGCCGCCCGCCGGCTACCGCCAGGTCAACCCCCGGCGCGCTTCCCTAAGCCTCCTCCGCTCTCTTTCCCCTCTTGTTCTCGCTGACTGAATTTCCCGGTAGGTGTCCCTGAGGGGGTCGAGCGCGAGGGAGATTACCCGCGACGCGCTGCTGCAGAAGGTCTCCGAGGAGCGGCAGCTCCGCAGCCACCTCCGCCGCGCCGCCGCCGCCGCCCTCTCCATCCAGGTACCTACCGTCGCCCTACCACGCGCCTCTCGCCACATCCTGTATGCCACTATACCTACCCACCAGCCCACCCACCCACCCACCTAATCCTATCTGGAATCCGATTGCTGCTCACGACCGCGGAGTTGTTTTTTCAACTTCTTTGGTAGTTTGATTGATCTGGGCTATGACTCGTCTGTGTGGTAGATACAACTGATCTGAATCCTGATTAAGAATCTAGGATGGATAGATGCGTAAGAGTGAACTGGGTGGTGCACAGTCAATTTGATAACTTGAATGATCTGCATACGACTAGATGTAAGTTTTGCTGTCGTCAAAATTTGGGAGTTGGATTCAGGTTCGAGTATGAGTGTTCGAACAAAGAAATATGAGAACAGCAGGTTTTTCTTTTCACTTTTCAAGTGAGACGAAGTTACTACGATGGCAATTCTAAAGCCCTAGGTTCCAAGTACACTGCAACCTACCCCCACGTTGGATAAACTATCCATGCGTAAGCTCTGTGAGCTTTCATCCTTGCTTCGCCCAAAAAGGGTTAACCGGAATTGCTACACTTGGTTCACGTGATTCTCAAAATTTCCATTCTGAAGTCCTGCCGAGATACCCAGTAACTCATAATTAGTTTTGTACAAACAGCACTTGCAATTCACCAAATCTGTAAACAATGTCGTATGACAGAGGATTAAAGGTAGGAGAGAAGTCTTGATGATTTATTTCTACTGGCAACTACAAGCTTGTGTTAGCCTTGAACAAATAGATAATGCTCATATAGTCATATGTCTAGGAGAATGTGGTGTTCGTGACTAAAACAAGGCAGAGGTCATTGAGAATGTCAAAGATCGATACTGGTAGCTTGTGTCTTGTTTTGGTTGATTGGCATGATGGCTTTGGTGCAATGGTTTTCTGGGAGAGGGAGGAGTTATTGATGGACAAGAAGATCTATATGATTTTTTTATTAGACATTGCAAGAGCAGGAAGTTCCTTAGAGCCTCATCTGCATTGGCATTGAGGGACATGGTTATGCGGTTGTTTTTGTGAGTGTTTACAAGCTGAGGTTGGATATATTGTTTTGAATAAGTGAATCTGGAGATTTACTTGAACAGATGGAGAATTGCAATGAGTAAAGGTTGAGCCCTCTATGCACACTCTGCAAAATAGTGTTATGTGGATGGGTATGCTTATTTTTTTTGCATGTTTAGACTGTATTTTAGGTGACTAGAAAGGCTGATGGAGTGATGGGTTAATTAATGGCTTAATGTATTTGGAGGATTCTGTGTTTGTAGGACTATACTACATTAGGGAGGAAACTTTTAATTTGATGTGAACTTGAAAAGAGTTTGTGACAATCTCCAGCCAAAGGTGTTAGTGTTAACTCTTAATACATGCGCAGACGCTCAAATCAAATCGGATAGATTAGTTCATTGCAGCTTGGAATGGACAGATGATAATTTACTAGATTTGGAGGACTGGTTTTTGCGGAGATTTTATGGATTGCATTGAGTTTCATGTGAATGATAGAAGGATTTTGATTGTTTTTATTGCTCCTGGTCTGAACATCTTCTAGCTACACTGCTTTATGGAGAACTGAAACAATCATGAATTATTTGATTGCATGGGTTGCGTGTGTTATGGACTAATGGTTTAGATTAGGGTTGGGCATTGGTCTTTGTGGTGTTAACCCAATAACCCATTCTGAATTTTCGGTGATTTCCCTCTATGCATGCAACACTGTAAGTTATCTGATAAATAACTTGATTCCCTAGCAAGCTGAAGTATCCCAAAAAATGATGAAGCACAGGTTTGGTGATCTGTCAGTAGTCAGTAGATTATTCTTCCCTTTCTCCTTATAAGCACACCCTGAGGCACCTGTACTTTTGTAATCTACAGGCCTAATCTGATTTGGTTTATGACCTTCTGGATGCTTCTTTTGCGTGGACCGTGGATCTTTCTGCTAACCATGCAGAGAAAAACTTAATAATACAAAAAACTCAATGCAGAAGTTGTAGTTATTGATCTAGAAAAATATATATTCAAAGTAGATGGAAAAGCCCTGTCAAAGTGTCATGTACATGAGCTAGATATCTGTTGTGCTTTGCTTGAACGATTCTTTATATTGTACACTCATTTAATGGATGCCCTCTGTTATTTTTTTCATTGTGCCAGCGAGTATGGAGAAGGTACCATGTCATAGTAATGTTTTCAGAACAACTTCATGAAGAGTGGGAAGTATTAATAAACCAGCTTGACATCAACTTGACAAATCAATGGATATCAAGCAAGATGCTTAGGCCATTTCTTTTCTTCATTACTCAACCATCAAGCTGGTACAAGGGGCAACAGACCAAGTCTGTGAAGTCTATCACAACATGCTTCAAAATTATCTTGAATAGCATAAACTCAATGGGTATGCCTTTTGAATAATTAAACTTTTACTTTTACCTATTCTTCTGTTTGTGGTCAACTTGAATATTTTAATAGTGTATCCCTTTTTCATTCCATGAAAGAGAGGCTGTTTTATTTTATGTTAACTCGCCAAGCCTAATACAACACTCCACTTCTTTCCTGGCTTGGAACAGACTATGTAGAAAAACTACATAGGTGGAGTTTCTTTCCTAGCCTATTCCAACTTGTTTGGGACAAAAAGCTTAGTTGTTGTATCCCTTTTTCCTTTTATTTCTGAGGATTATAATCCTTAGATTATTCAAGTCTTGTACGAGGATGGCCTTATACTGGAAAGGGACTAGTTGTTAACTTAATAGAAATAAACTGTAGTCTAGATGGGAGAACACAAATATTTTGTTTTGATATATTTATATATTGATGGTTGAAACAATGCAATATGGCAACTTGGTAAGTATATGATTGTTAAGGATATAAATATTGTCTTATATAGACTATCCATATATAGGTTTTAAGTTTTCCTAGTATAGGTATTGCCTTATATAGGATTTCCTTTTATTCCCGCTTTTACAACTATATATACAGGCCATTGGCCTCATATTGAATACATCAAGTGCTATTCATAACATGGTATCAGAGCGCTAGGTTTAGGGTTAGGGTTTACCGACGTTGCAACCCTAGCCTCCGATCGTCTTCCGCTGCCACTCCTGCCCTCGGGAGGAGCAGCCTCCACTCCCAGGGGCGGCCACCTCATCACCGGTGACTCCTCCGTGGTCGCCGCTCGTCTGTGGCCGCCGCTCGTCCGTGGCTCCTCTTGGCCTTTGGGGCGTCTGGCGCCGTCTTCATCGTCTGGTCGACGCGTCGTTCGCTTTGCCCGGGCCGCCTCGCTCACCGCTTCCACGCTGTCGCGACGCGCGCGCCGCTTGTCCTCGCACCTCGTTCTCTACGCCGTCGTTGCGGCCATCGGCTCCAGAGCGGCTCCTCCATCGGCGACAATGTCCCCGTCGCTTTCGGTGACCATGCGCCCGCTTGACGCGGCCACCTCCGCGTGTGGCCGTCGATCTCATCCGGCCGGCGTCGCCGCTTCCGTTAGCCATCGGCTCCGACGTCGGAGACGCCAGTTCAGACTTGGCCGACGATCGCCTCAGAGACGCCCGCGCTTCGCGCTCCGCCGGCCTCTGCGCGCTCGCTTCGCCGTCCGCGACCGTCGATCACTTCACCCGAGAGCAACACCAGAGCCATCTTCCAATCGAAGTCACATAGGAATACATCCAAGAGCTCGATTTGTTTCTTTTCAGATTGGGCTTGAAACGCATCTATTGATTCCGTTTTTTTAAGTCCATTGGCTCCGATCCAAATCAGTCGGCTTCTGTTTTTCCTATTCAGGCTTTTTGGCTCTTGCTCTGGCTCCAGCTTCTACTGGCTCTTGGCTCAGCTTCGGCTCTGACTCTCCGTTGAGTCTTTTATTTTTAGCTCCGTAAGTCCTTAACATCTTGCCTGGCTCTTTTTATCAGCTCGACTCTTTTCGTCGACTCAGCTTGTTCTGTTGGCTTCATCGACTTGGCTCCTTCGTTGGCCTTTCTTCGTTGACTTGGCTTCTTCGTCGGTTTTCCATCGTCAACTCGGCTCCTTCGTTGGCTTTCTACCGTCGGCTCGTTTATTCAAGAGTTTGGTGCTACGACAACTACTTCGAGAACATGACTTTAGATTTTTCCTATTTTAGTGTCAAACCCTTTCAAATACAATGCTATTGCACGCCTTGCATTTGTTGGGAGGGGGTGTTAAGGATATAAATATTGTCTTATATAGACTCTCTATATATAGGTTTTCCTTATATAAGTTTTTCTAGTATAGGTATTGCCTTATATAGGCTTTCCTTTTATTCCCGCTTGTACAACTATATATACTGGCCATTGGCCTCATATTGAATACATCAAGTGCTATTTATAACAATGACAACAATTGTTGTCTTGTACTATTGATTCATTGGGCTGGCAGCCTGGCTCAACTTATTGATCTCTATTCAATGATCTAATGGAGGATAATGTATGGATGCCATAGACCAGAATGATGGTTTAGAAGTCATTTTAACAAAATTGTTAGGTTTTTTTTGGTATTTTTTTTTCAATCAGACAATTACTCTCAGTCTCATAACTCATTGGTATTAACTTTGGTGATAATTTTGGTGATGGAGATATCTGGGGTGGAAGGTAGCTTCTAGATTATTATTTCAAACCAATTAATTAATCTAATTTAAAATTTAACATGTACACCGAGCTTTGGTGGATAAGAAGCGTGCAGTGGGTGCAAGTTTTATTTCCCCTACATGGTAACCTTAGTTAATGGCCGCTGCTAAGCACCAGATGCATGCTGACTACTGACAGAAGATCCCCAACATGCACATTTGAAGATAATACAAATATTTTTACATGAGTAGTGCAGAATGTGATGATAGCCAGAATCATCCTTTAAGTTTCCATGTGGTAAATTAAGTTAAGCACTAAATGGTTGAACTGGACTAGCTTTACTCATGCAGCAGAAAACCAAAGGTTTGGGCGGATTTTTTTTAATCAATGCGCCTTCCTGTTCAACTAACATGTATCTTTTCTATGTAGATGCAAGCAAAAACTTCTGTGAATTTGCTGTGGGTATGCCAGAAGAGAGGTCTATTTGGCTTTGTCAGGCAAAAAGGCTCATTTCGCTGTGTTCTTTCGTTCTTGCCAGGTGTGACCATTCTTGTTGCAAGGATGGAAACATGGTTGAAGTTACTGCTATTGCTATGCGATTGGCTGTGTCATTAACCGATTGCAAAACATGGAAAAACTTAAAAAGTGAGAATACCAGAGCGGCTGATGCCTCCGTGCAGAGTTTAATTGAATTTATCGGTGCAAGCCAGAGTGGTACATATAGCTGTGTTAGGAGATATATAAAAGGTCTTGGTCCTCATGTTACCTCAGGGAAGATTGCTTCTGCAATCACAACAGATGATCAGCTCCTGATTACTGCTAGTGCTGTCACCGTTGCATTACGCCCTTTCCACTCTACAAGAGCTGAGAGGGGTGCTGATCTAAATGGCGCTTCAAAGGAATACTTTACACTTATACTCACAATTCCGTATCTTTGCAAACGACTGCCACCCCTTCTGTTGCCTGCTCTAAAACACATATCTGTACTGCAACCGTCTCTCAGCATTTTACTGGTAAGGGTCTTAAGATTTTGATATGGACTATTGCATTTTGCAGGTCTAACTCCCCAAGGAGTTAGACCTGCAACTGATAAATCAACTTGCAAAGCTATTTGTTATAGTCCTATAGACTTATAATTGATCTGCTAATTTTCCAAGTGATAATTATTTTGTTCTAAGTAGCATTTACTGTACTGTTTGTGGTCAATGTACTACTCTATATTCTATAAGTCTGAATGTTGGTGTACCATCATAGGACACTGATACTAGATAATGAATTTTTAATTTGTTATGCCACTGGCTCAATGGTAAACAAACTAGTTGCAAGTTTGTGCAAGATCATGAATTTTATTCATTTTCATGTTCTTCTATCTATCTTAGGTCTTTAGGCCTACCATTTCTATTACGGCACAATACATCTTTTTGGGATCTAGTTATAAAATAAGTTGATTCCATGGTATTTACAGTTTTTTAGTGAGACCTTGGGATGCTTATTCTTGTAGTGGTCAACACTTTCTATTTTATATAATTTTCCACGTCTTATTTGATGTGTTGTTTTTAAAGATTGACTTGTAAATGTGGAACTGATCAAGCCATGGCAGGTGGTAGCAGATCTTGAAGGATAAAATATTTGAAGAAATAATTAAACTGGAGCAAACAGAGGTTTCTAGTGTTGGTGCCAGTACCATTCCCTACTGTGGTTGGGCTCTTGGAAATCTTGTAACTTTAGCTACAGAGCATGATGATTTATCCAATTCGGGGTGCTTCATTCAAGGGCTTGATTGTTGCCTTTATGTTGATGCTATTAATTGTATTTCCCAAAACTTATTGAAAATTTTCGAGGAAAGCAAGGGAATGCTTCAATGTGTTGGTGATAGTGCTTTCTACACTGATACATCTCTTACTGAAGAAACTGACACCAATGACAGCTGCTGCATGAGAACATTGTTTATGGACCTTCTGAAGCCAATTTACCAGCAGTGGCACCTTAGAAATCTATTGGTGTTGGCAAAGGAGGATGTTTCCTGCAAGAGGGAAACCAACCACGACCCAACCCTGAGGCAGATTCGTTTGCGGAGTCTAAAATTGTTAGATGTTATATCCTTTTACTATCACATGCTCAGAATTTTCTCTTCGCTGAACACGTCTATCGGTTCATTGCCAATTCTCAACATGCTTTCATTCACCCCTGGATTTCTTGTTGATTTATGGGGGGCATTAGAAATATCCATTTTTGGGGCTATGCACAAATCGCAGGAATCAGAACATGATAAACAATTTGCTACAAGTAGTTCAGGTGAGCAAATATCCTCCCTGAGGCAGAGAAGGAATGTGAAGGACACAGCAAACAAGTGGGCAAATGTGCTCCAAAAGATTACAGGAAAATCAAGTGATGCAGAGGACACCAATTTGCTTGATAGTCCTTTAAATTCTGAGCAGTCTAACGATGATGCATTAAATTTATGGGATATTGAATCCATGAGACAAGGATTTGAAGGTATTGGAAAAGACTTAATGCGCATGTTGCATCTATTCTGTGCAATATACGGACACCTATTGCTCGTGCTAGATGATATTGAGTTTTATGAGAAGCAGGTAACATTGTCTCACCCTCTCTCTTCACACCCACAGAGTCGCATATTGATGATGTGTTTTGCCTTGTCTGAATCCACAGGTTCCTTTCACTCTAGAACAGCAACGAAGGATTGCATCATCACTTAATACATTTGTATACAATTCTTTCATTCAGAATGTTGGAAGCAGCAGCAAGCCTCTTATAGATGTGACTGTGAGGTGTCTTAATCTACTCTATGAAAGGGACAGCAGGCATAAGTTCTGTCCTATTCCTCTCTGGTTGGCTCCTGCTAGAACTGGCCGAATTCCAATTGCAGCAGCTGCCCGAGCCCATGAGGCCGCATTTGCTACTTTGCCAGGAATTAATTCTTCAGGAATTCCTACTCGGAGCTCTGTACTTACCACAGTACCACATGTATATCCATTTGAGGAGAGGTATCTAGCTGTATTTAGCTTTTGAAAAATGCCAACCTTTGAACCTTATTATTTTCAAGATATTGATTATTGTTGTTGCTGTCACACTCCTTTTGTAGATCCAACAGGGAGTTACTTGCATACCATGATTGTCTGCAGCAGTGATTCATTATTCCCTGCCATGTCAAAACTTTAGTTTCTTACCACGATGAATTTTTTTTGGAAAGTTTACCTGGCAGTGCCACACCTGTTGGTTGAGAAAAGTTTGATACACTCGTGTGTGTTTTCCACTGGCAATGATTCTCGACTAGCAATGCTTCATTTGACCAAAGGCCCAAACCCCAATATCATTACCACGCCTTTTTTCTTTTTTAAAAAAGTCAACTTTACATTACTGTTTTCTAGCATTTTCAGGTGAAACATTAGCGGTACATTTTTCACTACGTGACCTTATTTTATATTTTAGTGGCCCTATTATGCTTATATTGCAGTGTATCACTGGATGCAGCAATGCTGCACTTGCTTGAAAGTAATAAATATCCTACCAGTGCATAGTCAAATTATTGGTTTGCTTATTGAAATTGATCATTGGCAACATCTAATTTATTTTTTGCAAGCAGGACACATTTTTAATGATTCATCGTTTTTATCCAGTACTAATTATTAACATCATTTGATGGCTTTTACCCAGAGTGCAGATGTTTAGAGAATTTATTGAGTTAGACAAAGCATCACAAAGGGTTACTGGTGAAGTCTCTGGGCCAGGTCCAGGATCTATCGAGATAGTCATTCGTCGTGGTCACATTGTCGAAGATGGATATAGGCAGTTGAATTGTCTCCGATCAAAGTTGAAATCTTGCATTCATGTGTCATTTGTGAGTGAATGTGGCCTTCCTGAAGCTGGTTTGGACTACGGTGGTCTATCAAAGGAGTTCTTAACTGATCTGTCTAAGGCTGCCTTCAGTCCAGAGTATGCCTACTGTGAAAATTTTTAGCCCTTTAATCTTTTGTTTCTCCAACTCAGAAGCTTTTTTACTCATTGATGCTATCTTTTGTTTTTTTTCATCTTCTGTGAACAGATATGGGCTGTTTTCACAAACATCGACATCTGATAGTAGCTTAATTCCAAGCAATTCTGCTAAGCTTTTGGACAATAGCATTGATATGATTGAATTTCTTGGTCGAGTTGTTGGCAAAGCACTCTATGAGGGGATTCTGTTGGACTATTGTTTTTCACCAGTGTTTGTGCAGAAACTTTTAGGGCGTTATAGTTTTTTGGATGAATTATCAACACTTGATTCCGAGCTTTATAGAAGTTTAATGCAACTCAAGGTACTATAGGTTTTATATTTTGGTTTGTTTTTGAAAATGTTGATTCTGTTTAATCTAGTGAGATAAAAAACCATTTGGAGTATTGCTTTTGCTATTGAAAGTAGCAACGATCCTAAGATGGGTAGATGACCAATGTACTGTCCATGTATGCTAAATTATCTCTCTTGGTACATTGATGAATATCAATTGAGTTGCGAGTTATGACATTTTGCCGCTTAGCATGTTTTTCCAATCTTGAAATGACTTCCATGTGTAACACTCAAGATGGGTCATGGGTTAGAATCCGCTTCATGGTCAGTTCCGGTTTCTCAATGGTTCAAATCATATAAGCCTCCATTCCCCCTCCCTTGGTTATTGGCAGTAACCGCTCGGTAACCAAAAAAAAAAAGACCAGTGAAACCGGACAAATCCCAGTCAAATATAAATTTGAACTTTTCAAACTAGAGCGGTTCAGAAATTCTCAGGGAACACTGAGTTTTCCGAAATCCAGTGGTAACCAACTGGTTTTTTGCTTATTTTCTGGACCCTAGTCAATACTACGCATTTATTGCAGTTTGTTACGTCTTTTGCAAGATCTTATCATTTATTTAAGTCTCGGTAAAGTTCATTGTTGTTTGGGGATAAATTATGCTGTATTAGCTCATAACTAAAGGTGGGTTACCCTAAGAGACTACATATGATATTTAGTTTGAGTATCTTTTTGATAAAATCTTATGGAGATACCATTTTGATGTTATCTTTTTGACAACAACAATATGGATTAACTTTCCATAAAACAGCACTATGAGGGGGACGTTGAGGACCTATGTTTGGATTTTACTCTGACTGAAGAGTTGGGTGGTAAAAGAGTTATCCATGAACTCAGACCTGGTGGTACAAATATCTCTGTTACGAATGAAAATAAATTGCACTATGTTCATGCGATAGCAGACTACAAGCTTAACCGTCAGGTTTGTTACTTGGCTCAATTTTCTCATGATTTGAAAGTTTTTTCTGTATCAGTAAGCAACCTTTTGATAATCCCTGCAGATACTTCCATTTGCAAATGCATTTTATAGAGGACTGAGTGATCTCATTTCACCATGTTGGCTTAGCTTGTTTAATGCAAATGAATTTAATCAGGTAACTCTCTCCCCTCTATGAATACTACTGAAACTGAAATTTCCCTTTATGGATGATACTGAAAATAAATTTAAAATTTCTTAAATTGGAATACTAAAACATAAAAGTATAAAATTTAAACTTAAATTCAAATATCAATATTTAAAATCAAATGTTTTGAAGTTCACATATTATGCTGAAATTTTGAAATCAAAGTTGTTGATTTTTATAGTAGAAATGATTAACTTCAATATTCAAATTTGGAAATGGGTGCATGAAGCACCATATCACACGTGTTAAAAAAAACTAAACTTTAGTCTGCCGAAAACCCAAACATAAAATTAATGTATTTGACAAGTTCAAAAAGTACTATATGACTTATGTGTAGTGGCTGCTATTTCCACTATCCATTATAGCAGTTGCAGCTTATTAGCTTGCTTTCGATCTGTGGCGTAGAGTTTCAAAAGTGGAACCGTGATAATCCACAGTCCACACTTTTGAAAATAATGCTAATGTATAGTTGCCATATACAGTTACTTTCAGGCGGATCACAGGATTTTGACGTCGATGATCTACGAAACAATACCAAGTATACTGGTGGTTATACCGAGTCAAGTCGAACTGTTAAACTCTTCTGGGAGGTATGTGTATTTGTCTGATTTTGGTCATTTTGCCTCGATGCTATCGGGCACACTGATCATGTGATCCTCAAGTCCCCTCACATCTGATCCACGATTCCTTATCCAACTGTCCACATAGAAAGTATGTATGGTTGCACCTAGACATGAGTATGCAGTAGATAGCCCCACTCGTGCTACATGTAACTTGATAACTAGGACAAAAGCATCTTCTTTTGACCTATCACCTTTGTTGCCAGGACTCATGCAAAATACATGTCAGATTTGGATATTGTCTGGAGTTCATGTTGTTGATATTTATTTGTTCTGTTGTCTAGTGAAAACATTGGAACTTCTATAGCCTTGCTGTTTTGCAGTTGTGATGGATTTTTTTTGGGTTGATGCCAGATACTTGTTGAAAATTGGCATCCTTGTTGACAATTGGTACTGTAGTAGATGATAATGGTATTTGGTATAATAGATTTATTATTACATGCATGATCTCTGCAAGAATCATCATGCTGACAGCTGAAGTTCTCCATGTTTGTTCCTGTCATACTGCATGTCCAGACTATTTGCTTGTGGAGATTGCATTCCCTCACCCCTTTTTTTGTGCTAAATGATATCTCTGTGAAAATGATGGCCATTTGGTCTTTGGTGCCTGTTGTCATGTCACACACAATCAACTGGTCTAGCCAAATATCTGTTTTTGCTGACCAACTGCGAATAAAAATAATATCTTACCATAATTCTCGTAGCATTGCCTATGAGGTCTGAAGTGAAATGGTCATAGTAACGTGTTGGGTATTGAAATGTGCAGGTTATCAAAGGATTTAAGCCAACAGAACGTTGCATGCTACTGAAGTTTGTGACAAGTTGTTCCCGAGCTCCATTACTTGGATTCAAGTACTTACAGCCTTCTTTCACAATTCATAAGGTTTGATTAAGCAAACTGATTTTTTTAGCAGCATTGTTGATGTAGTTAGTTCTATGTGTCCATTGATTGTTTTGTACTGTTCACTCTTCGATTAATCGATGTCGTGTCGTTTGATTAGGTTCCATGTGATGTTACACTTTGGGCAACAATTGGAGGGCAAGACGTGGATCGTCTTCCATCTGCTTCCACATGCTACAACACGCTCAAGGTACAACAATATCGTATTCCTGTCATCTCTGCACCCTGCTGCTACTATAATAATTTGTCTGACGCGTTCATCATCCCACTATCCTAATTCTGACCTGTTCATCCGACCATCCTAATTTCTCAAAATAGCTCCCCATTGAGCGTTGACCACACTACGCCACCTTATTATTTTGGTTGTTCCTCCTGTTTCCTTGCAGCTTCCAACATATAAGCGTTCAAGTACGCTGAGGAGCAAGCTGCTGTACGCAATCAGCTCAAATACCGGGTTTGAACTCTCGTAGAGGTACACATATTTTACCGTGTCATGTTTTGCTGCTGTGAATAGAGGTATAGGCAAATTGGATCAGAGTCGTGAATTGAGCCTGGACAATGCAGTAGTGATTGCTGTTGTGTGCTGCCGTAAATGTACCTGCTTATTCTGATTTCTGAGTAACAGCTTATTTGAAGGAAGTGCATCTTCTCGTTGGTAATTACTACTGTTTTTTTTACGAACATAACCACTACTTGCAATTGTTGAAGATTTGAAGCGCGCTGCTTCTACTCTGGTGGCTGGGCAGTGCATTGAAAGCGCTTCTGTGCAGTAGTTATACTAGCACATGAAGACTATATAACCGACCTGTGGGCCCTGTCTGCTCAGACGCATTGATCGGTGACACGAGCGTGTTGCAGTGTACGTCCGGTTAAAGGCCTCAACGTAAGCTACTGACCACCAACTAGGCATGAAAATAGAAACGGAAGCCTTTTTTTCGAAAACGGAAACGAAAAATACCGGTACGGAAACAAGTTTTTTTTTGTCAGAAACAGAAACGGAAATTTCATATAAATGAAACCGGGAAATTCCATCCCTAAAGAGGAGAATAGAGAATTTACATTTATTTTCGAATTAAAATAATTTCAAAAATATAAATGGCTTTATAGAAAATATCATATAGAGTTCAAAAATTCTGGAAAAAAATCCCAAAAATACTTTGGAACATTTTGAACCTAGGGAAATTATTTCTAGCGTAATTTTGGTTTTACTTTTCATGAATAAATTAATTTTATAAATATGAAAAATAGCAAAATGGCATTTATAAACTCTATAAAATCCAGAATGAATCTAAAAAAAATCATAAATGAACATTGAACAATAATATGCAAATTTTAGGGCGTTACATCTTTATAGTTAAGAGGAGCAAGAGGATGTCCTATGATAATGATATAGAGGATATGATGGTCTGATCTGAGGGAAATAGCGAGCCTTCAGCTGAGAAAGTTAAGAAAAAAATGTTCTAGTAGTACTGGTGAATATAACATTGTTCTTGTGTCCGTCTTGGAGGTGGAATGAGTTCCATTGTTTTTGCGGTCACGTATATTGTGATTATATATTATGTTCTTGTGGAATTTTTCACTTTCATTTTCATATCCACTCCATTCCGTTTCGCATCTGTTTCCGTCACTATCCGTTTCCGGGGTTTTCGATTTCATTTCTGTTACCGGTAAAAAAATGTGGAAACAGAAACGAAAGGGCTATTTACCGACCGTTTTCGTTCCGTTTTCATGCCTACCACTTAGAAGAATAGTAAATTTCACAAAAATGACGCAAACTAATAGGAAATTGCATATTTTAGCTTTTATTTCACAAAATTACAGATTTTATAAAAACATGTGTCACAAAACTAAAGGTTTTAAAATCGCAAGATGTAATCTGTAGTTTTCCGATAGTTTGTATAAGAAACCTGTAATTTTGTAGAATTTAGTCTCAGAAGAATATGCTACATTACATGATCACCACAAGTAGCAAATCATACGGTGCCAAGAAACATCAAAGTACTGGCAGTCAGGGTTAACAAAACCGCGGTAAATCGCTTAGTTTTCGACCATACCGCTCTGGTTCGAAAACAAAAACTGAGCGGTTTACCGGTCGAATTCAAATTCAAAATTAAAAAATTTATAAAAATTTATCCAAAAATTCCCTAAAATTAGTATTAATTGTTTTATGACCTCTGGTGTGAATATTTTTTGAAAAAAACGAAGTTTGAAGACGTTTTTGAGCAATTCAAAATGTAGAAAATAGAAAATCCATAAAAAAGAAATTAGAAGTATTTTTAGTAGCAATATTTGTTCAAGTATGTCAATAAGCAATATTTACTTCAACATATTTTAGTAACAATTAGAAGTATTTTTAGTAGCAATATTTGTTCAAGTATGTCAATAAGCAATATTTACTTCAACATATTTTAGTAACAATATTTGTTCAATTATATTTAGTAGCAATATTTATTCAAGTATGTCAAGTAGCAATATGTACTTACAAATATTTTAGTAACAATATTTTTTCAATTATATTTAGAAGCAATATTTGTTCAAGTATGTCAAGTAGCAATATTTGTTGGTAGCTAGCAATATTTATTCAAGTATGTCAAGTAGCAATATTTACTTACACACTTTTTAGTAACAATATTTGTTCACTTATATTTAGTAGCAATATTTGTTCAAGTATGTCAAGTAGCAATATTTGTTGAATTATATTTAGTAGAATGGATTGACACAAGCAATTTCTTTTTTTGCACTTGTTGGATTGATATGTGAATGGTATTGGTATGCCATTATATGAATGCCTATTTTTGCACTTGTTGGATTGATATGTGAGTAGTATTGAAATGAAAGATTATATGTTGATATATTATTGCTAAATGCCTATTTTTGCACTTGTTCGATTGATATGTGAGTAGTATTTCAATGAAAGATTATTTATTGAGGTATTATTTCTAAATGCCTAATTTATAACTTCCAATTGTCTAAAATATAGCAAAGGTCATGTCGAAATTTTTCCATATTTAGGAGAGATTACACTGGAATTTTTTCATGTTTTCACATACCTTCTTTATATATTTATTTCATTTTTACTAAATTTCAGCCTTCCCTGTATTTTTACAAAATTTACAACATTTTTTTGCAATTTTTTTCCAATTTCTTTGGATCCCCCCACCACATTTTTCCGAGCCAGGTTTTCACGGTTTTCTCAAAAAACCGCTGGGTTTTTCGCGAAAACTGAGCGGTTTTTCGCGCGTAGGTTTGACTAGAATTCATTTTTTTTTTACTTTGCAAACCGTTCGGTTTTTTACGATTTTTGAGTGTTTTTTTTTACAAAACCTGCTACCACCGGACTAGCGGTTTTCGGTTTCGAAATGAAACTGTGAACCCTTCTTGCAGTAATACTTGACAGCATATCTCACACCACTCAAAGCAAATGCGATGCTACGCCAAATTCAGGATCATAGACAGCAAGCAAACAAATTGCAGGATAAGTATCGTGCATCCATCTCAGGAGAGGAGTGGTCTGGGAGAGATGGATGTGGTCATGAGATGAGCTGGAAGCCCTGCAGGAGGAGGGCGTCGGCGAGCACCTTGTTGGCGGCGTCGGTGGGGTGGAATCCGTCCCAGAAGACGTACCCGGTCGCGTCGGCGCACGTCCCCGGCGCCCCCTGGTTGCACAGCAGCGACTTCCCGCAGCACTCCCTCCGAGCCTCGAAGAACCCTACCATCCGATGCACGCAGAATATCCCATCCGGTCCTCAACGATGCGGAAGGCGTCAGCAATGCGACACGAGAGGCGCTTTCTCTGGTCTTAGTTACCGGCGTTGTTGCTGACGAGGTCGTGGAGCGGGGTGTAGATGTCGAAGACGAGCTTGAGGTCCGGTTGCCGCTTCCTCGCGGCGTCCGAGGCCACCTCCAGCTTCCTGTTTAACGTCAGGGAGTCGTTGTTCAGCCGCTCCACGCACCCGCCGCCGCCGCCGCCGCCGAGCAGGGTGATGAACGCCGGGAGGCACCCCATCGGCGGCAGCGACGTCACACCGATCCGTCTCGCCCCCAGCCCGTACAAGCCCTTTTATCGACTTTTCTATATTTTTTTCAAATTTTATTCTCCTAAACGCATTTGCAGATTTGATCTTATTCTTGATCACGAAAACATAAAAAAGTAACACATATCACCTTTTACTCTACCCTATCATGGAAGATCGGTAGAGCTTCGGGACCATGGCTAGGCTCCTCTCGTGCTCTTCGGTCGCCTCTACTCTCCTCCCGAGCTGCTCGGGCACAGAGCCATGTAAGGCCTGTTTGGGGAAGCTGTAGCTTTTCTGAAAAACTGCCTTTTGACTTTCTAGACTGAAAAATAGTTATAGCTTTTTATAAAAGACTATTTGATAAATATCTAATTCCCTTTAGCAGTAAGTTGTAAAAACAGATACTACTTCTATTTGCTCTTTTGATATAGTAACTACTTGAATCCTTATTCTTTGAGCTGCCTATAACGGTAAAATTTTCCTATAACGGGTGTACCAGAAGAGAATTTCCCAGCACGCTTCTCTCCAGCTAACCAAGAAGCTCGTACAAAATGTTAAGGAACCTCGCTATCGAATAGTCCGGGGTTCCCTGAACAGATCTAAATTGGAGAACAGAGAGAGAGAGACACAGGTGTATAGGGAGCGACGACAGAATTCTTTATTGATTTCTGATTGCTTGTACAATGGGGGGAACCCCCTCTCCTCCTTATATAGTAGTCGCCTAGGGTTTCGGCTAAGGGACCATCGTGGGTTTTCATTGGGCTACGTGGTTTCCCAACACTCTCCCTTGGGCCCTTTGCCGCGAGATGCATATGCCTCATTAAAACTCCGAAAAAACCCAGTGGGAAAAATACTTGGAGAAAGAGTACATAGCATACGCTTACTATGTTGCACGAATTGCCTCGTTAAAACCTTATGCAAGAAAACTTCATGAAAAACTTGTTAAGGAAAAAGAGTACAATTCACCCAACTTCAATTGCTAATCTTCGAGATGCATGTTGGGTATTCATAATTCATGTGGGAGTATGTGAAATATCCCCCCCTGAAATCTGCACTTCTCTAAGTCTCATCATTCCAATTCCTTTAATGCACCTTTCAAAGGTAGATGCTGGGAGTGATTTAATGAACAAATCTACAAGATTTTCACATGATTTAGTATGCAATATTTTGATCTCGTTCATCTTATGCAATTCATGAGCATAGAAGAACTTGGGGTTGATATGCTTCGTGAGATTGCTCTTCACATAGCCCATCTGTGCTTGGGCAACACAAGCTGCATTATCTTCATAGATTATCGTGGGAGTTTGCTCAATGTTCAAGCCACATGACTTTTGGATGTGGTGAACCATTCTGCGGAGCCATGCACATTCACGAGATATTTCATACAAAGCAATGATTTCTGAGTGGTTTGTTGACGTCGAGACAAGGGTCTGCTTAGACGACTTCCAAGAAATTGCTGTCCCTCCACATAGGAAAACATAGCCAGTTTGGGACTTGCCAGTATGCGGGTCTGATAAATACCCAGCATCGGCATAGCCAACCAAATTCAATTCATTGTTTCTTCTGAAAAACAGACCGAGGTCTTTGCTTCTTTGGAGGTAACGGAAGATGTCCTTGATCCCTTTCCAATGCCTTTTGGTGGGTTCTGCACTGTACCGAGCTAGCAAATTCACAGCGAACGCAATGTCCGGCCTAGTGCTATTCGCAAGGTACATGAGCGCTCCAATTGCACTCAGATATGGGAATTCTTCTCCCAGGACTTCCTCCCCCTCTTCTCTAGGTCTGTATGGGTCTAGGTCTGCTTGGAGTGACCTTCCGACCATCGGGGTCTTTGCAGGATATGCCTTTTCAAATCCAAACCTTTCCAACACTTTCTGCGTGTAGGTTGATTGGTGTACCAAGATTCCTCCTTGGACATGCTCAAGCTGCAAGCCTAAACAAAACTTGGTTTTACCTAAATCCTTCATTTCAAACTCAGACTTCAAGTATGAGCATGCTTCTTCAATTTCTTCATCCGTCCCAATGATGTTCAAGTCATCTACATAGACGGAGATTATCTGAGAATCCATTCGGGATCGCTATATAAACACACATGGACAATCTTCATTGTTTGTGTAGCCTTTCTTGCAAAGAAAGTCACTCAGCGATTGTACCACATTCTTCTGATCGCTTGACCCATACAGTGATTTCTCCAATTTCACACTATACAGATTTCTATTTGCTCCGTCTTGGTTCGGGATAGGAATTCCTCCCGGCACTTTCATGTATATCTCTATATCCAAGTTTCCATACAAATATGCTGTGACAACATCCATTAGCTTCATTCTCAACTTCAAGTTGACTGTCATTGAGATCAAATATCTAAAGATAATTCCTCCTATGACCGGAGAATAGGTTTCTTCATAATCAACTCCAGGACGTTGAGTGAAACCTTGAGCTACAAGCCTTGCTTTGTACCTTACAACTTCGTTGCTTTCATTTCTCTTAGAACAAAGACCCATTTGTGACCTCAGGGGTTTATATGGGAGGTGTGCGGCATCTGAACAAACACCTCTCTCTTGTTCGGAGAGACTAATTCTGCAGTGAATGCCTTTTTCCATTCTTCCCAATCTAGCCTTTTCTTGCACTCTGCTAGAGATGCAGGCTCGGGATCATGATCAATGATCGAGGCAATCTTCTTTGCAAAGTATGCATCAATGTTGGCTGTTGCTCTATTCAGGGATTCTCCTGTTATTACAAAGTTTATGGCCATTTCTTCATGGGGTGCTTCATGCACTTCTACTTGCTCTTCACTGCTATTCCCTATCGCAGGAGCAAGTTCCTTTAGCTTTTCATCGCCTATGTGTGCGCACACATTATTTCCGACGGCTTCCTGCAGTGGAAGGTTCAAGTCTGGAATTACCTTTTCCGTTGGCTTCTTTCCAGTGCCAGGTCTCAACTGGCTCCCCTTCTTTCCTTGGGGCATTTTCGTGATTGGTTGTGGTAAGTCCTCTAGCCCAGTTTTCTCCAGACGTCTCCGGGTACTTTGGGTTTGAGGAGCCAGATTTCCTGCTCTTTTTCTTTGAGGCCTCTGAACAGGTTGAGGGATACCTTCTATTTTCTTTGGTATTTCCACCCTCTCTGATGCATTTCTTGCGGGTACATGCGACTTAACCACGCTCTTGGATCACAAAAATGATCAGCGATTCATTTGCTAAATTCGCAAATCAATTATCTTCGGACTTCTTGATTTGCTTCATTAGTGCGGGGGTCATGTGCGGGGATCCCAGTGGAATTCCATATGATTTCCCGGCATTTTTCATCCAAAGATTGATTTCCTCCCCCTAATGACGGGAAACGATCCTCGTCAAAAATGCAATTAGCGAATCGGGCTATATGCAAGTCTCTAGTCATAGGTTCCAAATACCTGATTATGGATGCACTCTCATAACCAACGTATATCCCAGACTTGCGGAGAGGGCCCATTGCAGTTCGCTGAGGGGGTGGTATAGGTACATATACCATACACCCAAATTTTCTAAGATGGGAGATCTTCGGGATAATCCCGTGCACAAGATGCATAGGAGAATGGATGTTGTAGGCCGACGGTCTGAAATTGATAAGAGCTGCTGCGTGCAGGATCGCGTGTCCCCAACAAGTGTTGGGCAAGTTACAACTCGCAAGAGCGGTGCGGCAATGAATTTAATCCTCTTTATTAGTGCTTGACTAGTCCATTCTGCGTATGGACGTGCGGTGCGGAGTGCTCAACGCTATCCTGTTGTCGTGCAATAATCATCAAATGCCTTTGAAGTAAATTCTCGGCATTGTCCATTCTAATGGACTTCACGCGATGATCGGGAAAGCATTCTTAATTCTTATGATCTGCGAGATCGACTTTGCAAAAGCATAGTTTCTTGTTGATAATAAGCATACATATGACCATTTCGAGGAAGCATCGATGAGCACCATAAAGTATCGAACGGCCCCGACAAGGGGTGAATCGGGCCATAAATATCCCCTGGATGCGTTCGGAATGCAGGATTTCACTTTGCACTTTCATGACGGAGGGTCTAGTTTTAATTTCCGGTGGCACATGCGGGCACACAAAATCTTCATGATTCAGAAATTTTTAACGTTAATGCCATGACCTTGTGAGTTGTTCACTATATTTCTCATCATTCTAAGACCGGGATGGCCTAATCTACCATGCCATAAAGAAAATAACTCGAGCTTCTAAAAGCAGTCTTCAAGGAAGTATACACTTGGTGCATGAATATTCGTGTAGTACAACCCGATTCATATGAGGACATTTTCTAATACCATTTTTCCACATACCGCGTGCTTCACAATGCACAAGTATTCTTTGCCGTTTTCTTCATTGGTTTCTACGTGAAAACCATTGGCGCGGATGTCTTTAAAGCTTAAGAGAGTGCGCGTTGATTCAGGGTACAAAAGGGCTTCTTCGATTACCAAAGTTGTACCCATAGGCAATATAATAGTGGCTCTTCCTGAGCCGATTACATATGAGTCGCTTCCTGCGATCGTAGTAATCTTTCCAGCGTTCTTCGTGATCGACTGGAAGTATTTAGACTCTCTTAAGATGGTATTTGTTGTGCCACTATCAACAATGCATATCTCATCCATTTGGACGCTACACGATTTCTAGATAAAAGAAATATAATTCTAATCAAACAATGGCAAAATAATTCAAATATTGCTTGCAAATGAAAGAATACTGGAATAAAGAATAAATTGCATATTTATTCATAAGAGAAGTATGCTCTTCTAGAGCTTACAATTCCTTATTCAAAAGGAGAATGCTAACAACCATAATCTAAAAGAAAATGCGATTTATGCATTTAAACGGCAGTGCAAGGCTTGATCGTTCTGCTCGATGTTAGGTTTCGTGTCCTGCGAGGACCCTAGATCAATCGCAGCACAGAGCTTCTTGCCCCCAAGAACGATCTTCACGTCCGATGCCCAAGTGAGGTAGTTCTGACCATGCGAGGCCAGTTCTTCAAACTCACGATTCATGATGCATGTTTTCAAAATTCCGACATTAGATTACTGCGTGTAATCTAATAGAAAAATGGTTGCAAAAGCATAAAGTGCAGGAAATAAATTTCCATGCATTGTAGTATACAAAATAAAGCAATGAATTCAAAATTCATAAAGAATATTCATAATAACAAAGAAATAAAGCTAGAAAAATTAAAAACAGAGCCAAATAATTTTTGGAATTTTCTGGCAATTTTTTCAAATTTTTTGCAAATTTTCTTTTCTTTTTTTTCTTTTTCTTTCTTTTCTTTTTCTTTTTCTTTTCTTTGCCTTTTCTCTTTCTTCCAGCGGAGTGACCTCCGGGCCGTTTCCTTTTTGCCTGGCCTTTGGGCCTTAGCCCACAATGCTTCTTTAAGACACGGCGGCTAGGGCCATTCGGTTCTCATGCGCATGGAGGCGGGAGGCGGCGGCGAGCCGGCGAGGCGCGAGGCGGAGGGGGCGATCGCCGGGACATCGACGGCCTTCGGGTGCCGTGCCGGCGGATTTGGCGCGCGTTGTCGGCGAACATCAGTCCTGGCCGGCCGGCTGCGTGCGGCTTCGCCGGGCGTCCGGCGTTGCGGGAGGCGGCGACAAGCGCTAAAACGGCCGCAAGCCGGCGGCAACACTTCAAACCAGCGAGCCGGGCGTCGCGCCGCGCGGCCTGGCCGGTGCCGCGGCGGCGGCGCCGTCGTCGGCGAGCACGGCTTGAGGCGGTAGTGGGCTGCGGTGGCGCTGGCGGCGGCGGATCGGGCCGGCCCGAGCTGCGGCGCCGCCAGCAACAGCGCGCGCTAGCGTTAGAACCGGGCGGGGTGGCGGCGCGCGGCGGCCGGCTGCGTCGCTGGCAGTGGGCCGGGTTGACGAGCGGCGGCGGCCGAGCCTAAGCGGCAGCGACGGCGGCCGAGGCTGCGAGCGCCTGGCCGGGCCGAGCGGCTGCGAGTAGTGGCGGTAACCACGATCTTGAGCGGTCTGGCTGCGAAACACGGCAAGGCGCTGCGGCGGCGAGGCTACGTCTTGGGCGGTGCGGCCGTCGGCGGCGGCGGCTGCTGGGCCGCGTAGCGGCCGCGAGCCGCGAGGTGATGGCGACGCTGTCTTGGCGCAGCGGGCCGGCCGAGCGAGTTCGAGCGTCGCGCCGCCGGCGGCGCTCACACGTGGCCGAAGCCGGCGGCGCCTGCGGTGGAGGTCGAGCACGGCGCCGAGACCGAAACCGAGCGGGGTGGCTACGCCGCGAGCGGGCGAGGCCGACGGTGGCGGGTGGTGGCGTGGCCGTGCTCCATTCGGGGACGCGGTCGGGTAGAGGTCCGGGCGTGGCGGCCGGCCGGCGGTGCCGTGCTTGTGCGGCCGAGGCGGGGGCGGCAGCGGGTGCCTCGGCGGCAGCGTCGGGCATGGCGAGGTGCTGCGATGGCGGGCTTCATCTTGAGCGATGGCGGGCGGCCGAGCCGGCGATTACAAGCGCCGGGCCGGGCGGCGGCGCGACTTCATGCGCGTCGGCAGGGGCGCGGCCAGCGAGGTCTTCATGCGCGCCTGCAGCATCGTTGCGCTTCGTGCGCGGAAACCGGGGCGACGTCTTCTTTCTTTTTTCTTTTCTAGATGTAAAGATGCTTCATGGGTACTATTGTTTCGTGTCGATGTAGCTTCTTGCTACGTGACAAACGCAGTACCGATGCGCAGGTTAGATGCATGCATAGAAAACAACAGCGATTAGATTCGATCGCCAAAACCCACCTTTCTCACCTTTCAATTTTGAACTCCGGTAGAGCTTCGTGCTGATAACGTGTTAAAGAACCTCGCTATCGAATAGTCCGGGGTTCCCTGAACAGATCTAAATTGGAGAATAGAGAGAGAGAGACACAGGTGTATAGGGAGCGACGACAGAATTCTTTATTGATTTCTGATTGCTTGTACAATGGGAGAACCCCCTCTACTCCTTATATAGTAGTCGCCTAGGGTTTCGGCTAAGGGACCATCGTGGGCTTTCATTAGGCCACGTGGTTTCCCAACACAAAATACGATGATTTGTGACTCTAATAACCTCAGGGTGGACCAAGCCTCTCTCTAAAAGGACTGTGTACGCATTGATGCTACAACAACGTACGTACGTACGCACTGTGAAGAATAGAATTTTCTATTTAAATAATATTATTTTAATCAAAATTTACGAAAATAATAAGTTTAACAGAAATAGGTACCTGTCGCCATTTAAATTCTTTATAGTCATTTCAAATGGCTACAGAGAGCCTGTAGCCAATTAAAACGGCGACAGGCTCTCTGTAGCCATTTCAATTGGCGACGAAGAGCCCGTCGCCATTTCAAATGGCTACAGAGAGCTTGTCACCATCTCTTTGTTGCCATTTGAAATAACTACAGAGAAACTCCATCTTGATTATTAAAAATATTTATCTTAAATGTGTTGTGACTTACAGACGATGATAAAATTGTAGAAATAGCAAAGCAATAGACAATTCTAATCAAATTGCAAAAATATACCGTGACAATTTTATTCCAATTGCAAAACTATACCTCTGTCACCTATATGGTTGGGCGACAATTACGCAAAATGCAGAAAAACCTGAGTCAGCGGTGATGTGGCCTCTCTGTCGCCAAATAAAAGAGTGGCAGTGAGTTCTGTCCGCAATTCATTTGGCGACAGATCTGTGTCGCCAAATGGTTTGGCTATAGAGCCCCCAAACCGATTAAATTGAAAAATCATGAACTTTTTTTCAGGAAATTAAATTTATGAAGAACATTTTGGCAGCCGATTTCATTCGAAAAGTCACTGTAATTTGTGAGCATTAATTATTAAAAGTCAGTGTTATTTTAATAGTTGCTACAATGTTAGAGTTCAAAGTAGGGTTCAATAAATTCAGAAAAATTCATATTTATCAGTGATAATTCATGTAGTATTTTAAAAAATGATTTGTCAGTTACTTTCGTTGACAAAAATTTCAAATTCCTTTTTTCGTCATTCTCTTTCGCTGTGCGACAAATTTGATGATAAATTATAGTAAAATATTGGATAAAATCTGACATTGATATTACAAAGTGCAGTAAGTACAAAAACTACAATAGCATGGCATGTGAAGTACACCTAAGGTACATACATGCTTTAGGGAGTTCATAAAACTGGGATACAACATAGGTACATGCCTCTGGTGAAGGACTAAGTCACAAAGCTATACATTCTATGGCCATAGTTGTCGGAATAGGGCATGGTCAAATAGACAATAGTTATCTATTGGTTGATGACGAGGTATTATGTTTGGATACCTGATAGGGCTCAATGTAATATCATCGTTCTCATCGTTAGGATTTGGAGGACTCCGAGGACGCAAGGTTTCTGGCCTAGGTGGCATGAAATCATCATCATCGTCATTTGTACGATTAAGAGGTACCCCTCCTTCATTGCTGGTTGGACGTCCTCTTGCATTGTTGCTTGAATGGCCTGTTCTGATAGTGCTTGAACGTCGAGGTCTAAGTGACATGAAATCGTCATCATCATCGTCATCGCCATAGTTAGGAGCAAACCCTCCTTCCGTAGTGGTTGATCGTCCTCTTGAACTTTCTGCTGCAACAGTGATGGGTGGACCTCTACCCCTCCGGTTAGATCATCTTCTGTGTCTTCTGCGCGAACTAAGCATCACACGCCCGCCGAAGAGCACAAACATCGCTACAAATTCTGGGATATCTTTGTTCAGTAACTCTTCATCCTCCAGGAATGATTAACACACAAGACGAGCATACGAAGTAGTGAACTTATGAATAATGCTAAAAAGATTAGTAGGCTGAATAAATATGAAATAACTAACCTTAATATGTTCTGCATACTGATCAGGCAGCATCAGTACCCTATAAGATCTTCTGGAAAAATCTGTAGCAGAAAGGTGGTCAGCTAGTTCACACACCCTTAAATACCTTTGACGCCACCCTTACAAGTGCGTCTTGAGGTCATCAGAGGTCACAAGGTTTAGGCCAAAGGTTGTCCCATTATGCCTCGATAATGTCGGACGCTACTCTTGCAATTTGGACACCACTTCACTCAGGTTCTCCTCCTTGAACGGATCACCCTTCCCATTACGCGTAACCTTCAACATGTAATGAAGGGCTACGCTATTCATATCAGGTGTCCACGAGAATATTTTGCTTGAGGATCCAGCCATAGCGAGGTGTGAGTGGGAGCTGTGTATGTGTGCCTGCGGTTTGGAGTGGAGTTGAGGTAGGGAAGAAGGGCTGCTTGGGTAGCGGGTGGTTTTATATGCCACTTTGGTTTGAAAGTTTGGACTGCAGCGTGTTGTCGTTTCGGTCTGAGAAAGTGGTGAGTTGCAGGTTGTTGCCACTTCGCTCTGAGATAGGCACTTTGTTGCCTGTCAGTCTGTGATGGGCAGTGTTTTGTCACTTTGTGGTGTGTAGAGTGTTGTCGAATCAGTCTGAGAAAGCTGCTAGCAGCGTGTTGTCACATCGCACTGAGAAAAGCAGTTGTGTGTGTTGTCCAATCGACGTGAGAAAGCTGCTGGTAGTGTGTTTGCAAATAGCACCACGAAAGTAAAAGATTATATGTTAATAGCACAAAACTTAACAAAACAAAATAACATATCTGAATATTACATAAGCTAAGAAAGTAAAACATGATATTATTTGTGGTACATCATGTGTAAACGATACAAACTAGCTGGCGGCCCTTCGCGGTGTAACTCCTCGTGTGGTCCCAGGCCTCCTACGGCGCTGCACATGCCTGGACGGATACGTGAGCTGGTCGGGGGTTTGTCCACGAGTACTCCTAGCAAGCCGTACCGGTGCTGTCGGGGTAGCAAAGGCGTCCTGTGATGGCTGAGTTGGGCCAGGGCCTGGCGCATCGGTGAGCTTAGGGGTGAAAACGGTATCGGTAAATCCCGGAATTCTGGAAACCGTTTTCGGAATTTTTCGATCGGACGTGTCGGTATCGGTAATGTTCGGAATCGGAATCGAAATCGGAATTTTTTGTCGGAAACGATAACGATAACGGTTTTGACAAGTTCCGACTTTTCTTCGGTTTTCGAAAAAAATCGGTAAATTCCGTCGGTAATTACCGGAATCGCCCAGCCCACAGATCACACTCCTTCAGCCACTAAAACGCCCATAACTTTTTACCCCGAACTCCGATTTAGGTGATTTTTGACTCTATGCGAAGCTTATCACGAGGGCTACAATCTCCACCTATTTTTATGATTTAAGCAACCATAGATATTTTTAAATATGATAAAAATAAAACTCTAATGTAGTTATTCAAGTCTAAAATCTGATTTTTCGAAATCCCTCACATAGACTTGATCAAGGGCATGACTACAAGCTCGAAAGAGTCAATAAGATCAAATATTGAGCCATGTGATGATCAACTCATGATCAAAACAATTTTGCAAAACATATTTGCAAATTCTAATCGCATGCTCCAATATCAAATTAAGCACACCTCATTTGCAACATATATTTGCAAATAAACCAAGAGCTTATGAGATCAATCCTTTCATGCCCGTCACTCGTTTAGAAGCTTATGCCTTCTATGCCCATCACTCGTTTTCATTGGTCGTATTCGTGATGCTGATGAGTGATAATAACTACTCTGTCAGTATCACATGTTTTTTTTTGCTTTTATTTTCGTATCTCCAATGCTTCATTATCGATTTATCGCCGTGATTATCTATATGCTCCGAGCTCCGATTATCTATGTGCATGTCTTTGTATGTCATATTTTCGGTTTGGCGCCGCAAAGGTCTGGTCGGTCTAGTAGCAAGTGACTAATAAATTTCAATCCTCGTGTGGAGAGATGTATTATTTGATATGAGATATTGAGACTATCTTATACTATGTGATGTAAAGACTCGTGTGGAGACTATCTTATGCTATGTATGCCTGTATGGAATGTGTGATATCATCAATTGTAAATGCTTATAAGGTATTGCTTTTAAGTGCTATGTGAATCTGTTGCTTAATGCTTTAATGTATGCACGTATGTAAGTCTTTGTGATGTTGCTTAATGCTTATGCCGTTATGCGTTATAAGATATTGATTTTCTAGACTATTTATGCTATTGTATACATTTACATTGGTAATGTATGTTCATCGTAAATTTGTGAATATTTATTTATTACTAATTTCTATGTGGATGTACGATTTGTGTGAATTTTTTGAAGTCAATTGGTGGTACATGTCGTTACGATATTACCGGTCTCTTTTTCGGATTCCGATCGTTACCGATATATATTTTGTATCGAATTTTCGTTTCCGATATTTTCGAATTACCGATGCCATTTTTGTTTCCGTAGTTATCGATTCCGGTATCGTTTTCGAGGAAAAATATGAAAACAAAAATGGTTTCAGTGTTTTCCGACCGTTTTCGACCGTTTTCACCCCTAGGTGAGCTGTGACGGACCAAGGACCACACCCGTGGACTGCTGGTAAGAATCCACGAGAAAGTTGAAGTCGTAGTTGTTGAGCGTACCGAAGTCACTGGAGGTGCTAACACTCTGTTCAGGTGATGGATCGGTCGCTGTTGACAAAGTTTTCATGTTGGAACAACACATAATATGAACATCATAATATATGAAAGAAGACCACGTGATGTACCTGCGGTCATGGGGACGGGTGTTGGGGAACAGTACCAGCTGGAGCCCCTAGCCACGTCTGGAGGAGGCGATCGCTTGTGGGGCCTTGATCGACCCGTCTGTGAGCGAGCGAGGGGACCTATACCACGTCGTCCGCCCTGGGCCGCCTGCACGACGTAAGATGGATGACGTGGGAGGTCAAGTCCCGAATATGGTGCAACGCCCCTCGGAGATCGTCCGTTGTGACCCCTATCCTCTGGGTGGTACCGACTACCTGTATCAGGGCAGACGTCACCTCTTGTGCCTCCCTGGCGAGGTCGCTCTGCGCAAAAGTTAGGAGGCTAGTTAGTTGGCACAATTTTGAAGACGTTACATTGCATGACAAATGGAAAGAAGTACGAACCGCGTGGTGAAAGGCAGTCTGGCTGCGTGGGGTACGTGTCTACAGTGGAGGGATGGTGCCTGCGAGGTGACTCCATGACACGCACAACTCGAACGCGGGTGCGCGTGCTGTACCATTGGATGTACGCGTTGTACTTCCTCTGCTGGTTCTGGTCGCACAACCTCTTGAAAAGCTTTGTTAGCTCCTTGTTCCTGAACTGCTTGTAGAAGTTGGCACCCATGTGACGCTTGCACCGCCTACTACGAAGATCAGACCATGGATGAGTCTCGTCCACACCTTGCTGCAACTGAATGATTGCCCTCAAAAGCCTGGTACGCCGATCGTGTATGATACACTCCAGGCCGCTGATCAACGACACCGGTTTTGACATTCCGTAGAAACCAGTGCCAGCTATCTGTGTTTCCACCCTCCACGAATGCGAGCGCTACGGGAAGAATCTGATTGTTGTCGTCCACTCCTATGGCAGTCAATATCTGCCCTTTGTATTTACCAGTCAAAAATGTCCCGTCCACACATAACAACGGATGGTATTGCCTAAACGTGTTGATGCATGCACCAAAAGTAAAGAATGCCCGCTTCAGAACTATCTTCCCAAGGAAGCGCTGCGAAGGATGCTCACAAATGTCTACATAAGTTCCAGGATTTCTGTCCTTTATCACCTGAAGCAAACTTGGCAAGTTATGGTAGGAGTCTTAATACGTGCCGGACCGTGCTTCTAATTCCTTCTACTTTGCTCTCCATGTCTTCACGTAGCTTATGGTGTACTGGAACCTCTGCTGTATTGCGAGTATAATGGCACGTGGCTCCAAATTTAGGTTGCCCACAATCTCCCCGTACATTGCATTGGCAACAAAGCCTGATGATATGTTTCAGTGGGACTTCGTGGACTCCGTTAGCATGCATGTGTGTGGGACGACTATAGAGCACCTCCAAATGGTGTCCCACTTAGGCTGGTATGTATGGACACGCCACGAGCAACCTTCTATCTGGCATCTGACATCATACATCCGCTGATCGGACTTTGCAACCTTGAAGGTTCTGCGCAACGACACTGCCCATGCTGTTACTGCTTCTTGAACCTCACTCTTGTTCTTGTAAATCGCACCTTGTCTCACCTCATTTCGATCATACTCGCAAGCGAAGTGTTTGTCGTCGTTGACCACCAGCTTGTCGAACTGACACTCGTCCCACTCCGTAGGGAATGGCCCTTCATCGTCTTCGTCATTACTTAAAGCCTCGTAGTCCTAACTCTCTCTGTCCATCGCTTCGACCACCGATTCAATGTTTTCTCCCTCATCTGCCACACCCATTGCTTCCTGAACCTCTCCCATTGTGTCGACGATCAGGACCGCCAATCGCAAAGAGGGAGGAAGGATCGTGTAAAGGGGTGAGGCCCCAAGTCGTGCTCGTCCGGGAAGGAGGGCGTCGCGAGCACACAGCTCGAGGAAGAAGGGCAAGCGAGCAGGGAGACACGGGTTTATCTTGGTTCGAGCCCCTAGGGCGGGTAATAGCTCTACTCCAGTCTTGCCCGTAGGCGAAAGATGACTAATAGGCTCCTCGGGGGAGGATGAACAGGGAGCTCGACCTCGGGGCCACTCAGAAGTGGTGGCCGAGGAGGAGCTCGGTGAGGTGGTCTGGCGTATGAGTGTGTCTTTGTGCTCTCTTTTCCGGTCTGTCCCCCCTCTGATCGAGGTAGTCCTGGAGCTTTATAGACCCCTGGGCGTTTATCTCGAGCGCTGACGTCGAGCGATGTCTGTGAATTGACAGAAGCAGTTAACTCTAGTTCCCACGCAGGGGACTTGACAGGGGTCGCTGGGCTCTAGTTCCCACGCAGGGGATCTGACAAGAGCGGTTGACCTTAGCTCCCACGCAGGGGATCTGACAGGAGTTAGTGGCCCCAATTCCCACGCAGGGGAGAGAGGTCACGCAAGGAAAGAGAATACTATGTTGGAGGCCGGGTTGAAGGTGGCGAGGTCGAGGGAGCTTGCAGGGGCCAGCACGAGCTCGAGGATACCCTTGCCTGAGCTCGGGAACCGTCCTCCGAGCTCGGGGAAAACGTTCTAAAGCCCCCGGGGGGGCCTGGATACGTGTCAGGATGACCGATCCCCGACACATTGCAACATCAGCTCTGTCACCTTGCACTTCGCGCTTCCCTGAACCTACATCCTGCCTTACTAAGCCTTCTCTACTTCTACTGCTCTCCCCAACTTCCTCCGGTTCTTCATCACCAACCCCCTGCTACGTCACATGGCGGGTATTAGCGTTCTCAAATGCTTGTGCTAACAACACTAATTGCCATCCTTTCTCAATTGCAATTCTTACATATGAACTCCAAGACTTCAGCCCCCTCAGTTCCACTAACTCCCAGTACGTGCAATCCATTCTCCGACAACCTACTTCATGCAACTTCACATCATGCAATTCACGATCCAAAGAGAACATGTGGTATAACCATATCATAACCATGCCCCATGAACGCTCCTCTGCACGTGACAGGATAACCTCGACACTTGCGAAATGACTTAGATCTACCCCTTCAACACCCATGTGCGAAACCCCTTCTCTGTAGTATATTTTAAATTTCACTCTTTCATCCATACCTGTCAAGTATTTCATCAAATTCTTAACGCATGCACAATTTAACTCTACATTGCAAGACTAATAATGATCCAATATTTTTATGAGAACTTAAGAATTGCCTTAGCACCATTCTATGAAAATTTTATAGAAACATTAATGATACATCACGAACATCCAAAAAAATTTCAAAATTTTGTAAAGTGATTTGTTCTATTTTCCATATGGTTGAAGTTTACCGGTATGGATTTCATCAGGATAGTAGCATTGTTTGAATTTTTAAAATTTCATGAAGCTTGATCTTCATATAAAATTTTTATGAGAACATTAGTGATGTATGATAACCATGCAAAATTTGTTTCAAAATTTTCTAACGTGGTTTGTTCTATTTTTTGTTGGGTTCAAACTTGTTGGTCAGCGTTTCATCAGGACAGTTCCAATATTTTAATTTTTATAAATTCATCAAATTTTATAATCATTTGGAATTTTTATGGAAATATCATTGATATGTTAGGAACCTCCACAAAAAAATTTTAAATTTTTTGACATCGTTTGAGCCAATTTTCGCTTTGTACAATTTTGCCAAGATCTGGACAAATCTCGCCGAGATCTCGGAAATCTCGCCAAGATCTCGGTTTTCTCGGTAGAAAAAAAAACCGGATTTGAAAATCCGTTTTTGTGCTTCGTCCGAAATTTGTCTGAAATTTCTAAATCTCGCCTAAATCAACTAATTAAATAACTATTATTACAATCCCTACCTAAATCATCTATGAGATTTCAATCCCTACCTAACTCATCTAATCAAATAACTAGTATTACTCTATCTAATCTGGTCACTACATTGTACATTTAAAATTTAAATACAAACACAAAAAAATATTACTTGCCAAAATGAAGATCTTTTCTCCCTTTCCCCCCTCCTCCTCCTCCTCCCTCTCTTCCTCTCTTCTTTCTCCTCCTCCCTCTCTTCTCTCTTTTGCTGCTATCTGGCTCGGGCGCGACTAGCGACAGGCGCTTGGCGCTTTATATAAGCGCTCTCTGTCGCCAATTCAATTGGCGTTAGAGCTGCTCGTTGGTGTCTGTCACCAATTGAAATGGCTACAAAGAGCCTATCGTCATTTCAATCTGTAGCCATTTGAAATGGCTACATAGAGCCTGTAGCCAATTGAAATGGCGAAAGGTACCTATTTCTGTAATTTTTCTTTTCGGCGTATTATTTTCGCAAATTTTGATTAAAATAATATTATTTAAATAAAAAATTCGAATAGAATATGGCAGGCAACCATGCATGTTGTAGAGCAGCAGAGTAATTAACTGATGCCAGCCATTGTTTCCCACCCATAGATCCTGTGACCTTTGGTCCATCACTCAAGATTGAAGTTTCTTGGTATACTATAGACTTTTCACCATCCTCCAGATACCAAAATATACACTAAACTAATACGAAGAGGCACCAAAGGATTAAAGGATGGAGATACCAATAGCTACAAGAGTTTAAGGTTAATTGGTGATACACCTAAAAACTCTTAACTTCTGCATACTGGGAATAGTACACTGCCCTACCATGTCGTTAATGAACTCAACTAATACGGAGAAGGGTCATTGAAACTAGGGATGAAAACAGATCGGATAGTTTCCGACTGATTCGGATAATTTTCGAATACGGATTCTGTTGGATAATATCAGATTGGATACAGATACGGATTTTTTCTGTCGGATACGGATATGGATTCGGTAACTCACTATCTGTCGGATACAGATACGGATATGGATAATCCGGATATTTATGGGCCGGATATCCAGTTATGCATGCGGGCTGGGCCAAGTCTACTCTTTTGGCCCAAAAAGATTTTTGAATTTCAAAATCGTTTTCTAATTTAATTAATCCTCAAATCAAATTTCAATTATTAAAATGGGCAAACCGGCTCCAAAAATTACGAAATTTTTTTAGGGAAGTTCTTGACACAATATATCATTTAACAAAATTATTTTAAAGATTTCATCAGCTTTTTATTTTTCTCAAAAATTCAAAAATTGTTGTCCTTAATAGGAAAATATTTTAATTAAGTAGCTAAAAATGCATAAAAACTCATAAATACATGATTTATTATTTTAAATATAATTCAACAAAGAATACAAATCTTGGATCATCACATGTTCTTCGTGAATGTTTGAGCAAATATACTAGTTGCTTTTTTAAAAAAAATTGTGAGTTCAATCTAAGGAATTATCATGTTCCGATAAATATCCGTGATCATATCCGATTCGATTCGTATTCTCTCCGTATCCGTATTCGATATTATTCGTATTCCTATCCGTATCCGGACTATCTATATCCGTATTCGCATCCGAGAAAAAAAAATAAAAAAAATATGGTAGAACTATTATCCGTCCATATCCGATCTGTTTTCACCCGTGATTGAAACTACTAGCTAGCGAGTACTACACTGCTTGGCTCTAGCAGTCTACTTGGATGGAGTGCATTCAAGAGATTCTAAGCAAAGACTGACAATCCAAAAAGCATGGGATGGAGAACATGCAGAGGTACCTGTCGCATTACTGTGGCTCCGTTCAGGATAGCTTCTGCTTAAAAGAAAAGCGGATTGTCTGCCGAACGGGAGGATTCTGGACAGCTTCTCTCACAATCAGAAACTGATTTGTACACAATTCAGAAGCTGTCACTCATCTGATTCTGTGGATTCTGACTCAGATTCTGTGGGTTCCGCCTCCCCACGAGTCGCCACAGGTCCCGAGGGCTTCCGCCATCGGCCCTAGACCCCTTCGCTACCCTCGTCCGCTCGTCCGTCGCCGATGCTGATCAACAATTAGTATAGACAATCAGGATTGCCGAACGATCAAATTCTCTAGCCAGCAGATTCTTAGGCAGCCACTTCTCCAGACAGCTGACTACAATCCAAAATTTGCACAATTAGAAGCTGTCACGAAGGGGACCTATGACTCCAATTAAGGAGTAGCAATCAACTATTAATAGATTAATGAAGGTAAAAGTCTTAAGTTACCTCTTCACTAAGTTGAAAAGAAATCCAAATTTACCCTCAACTATGAAGCTGTAAAACGCAGCCCGGTATTGGAATAGCTGAACGTTTCCGTGGTTAAGGATGAAAACCAGGGTTTTGCAGCAGTTGAGAGGGGCAAAATTGGCATTTCTTATTGATTAATGAAGAGCAGTACTGCCCTGCTTAGTGCTTAAATCACCTCGACGAAGGATGTGAAGGGCTGTATGAGCGCGTCAGCGAACTGGTCGGGCACTCGGGCGTGAAGGTGGCGCCTAACATGGGGTTGACGTAGTAGTTCTGCACGTAGTCGCTGGTACCGGCGCTCACTACGTAGGTGGACCCCGACGTCAGCGCCGCCGCCTGCTTTCCGCCGGCCGCAGAGGCCACCTTCGACTGGAACTCCTTGAAGTAGTCCAGCTGCCGGCTCAGCGAGATCGCGCCCTGCAAAGATGCATGTACATGCACATTTACATTCGCGGTTTGCTAGCTTGAGCATGGCCGCATGCGCATGCTGTCTGTGCTCGTCGATTGATGGAACGGGTGGGTGAGTGACGCACGTAGAGCGCAGCTGTGGCGTCGAGGTAGCCGGATGCGCCGGAGGCGAAGTTCGCGCCGTGGAGGAGGGTCTTGTTGTCGCTCTGCGCCTCCTGGCTCAACTACGCCGGCGGGTACGAGCTGAACCCAAGGTTCTGATCCACTAAGTACAATTAACAGCATTGCAATCAATCACTCAAGAGTAACCAAGGTAAAGTCAGGCAGCTAGCCAGGAGTAGTAGTGAACAAAACACCAAGAAACCACGGAGTTTATTGAGGCGTACGTACCAGTACGTGTAGTCGGTGGCGAGCTTGCCGTTGCAGAAGCGTCCGGTGGGGGCGTGGGTGGCCTGGATTGGAAGTCGCGGCCGTAGGGCGGGAAGTCGGCGCTCACCAGCGTGGGCAGCCGGTTGTTTTGTTCCCGGCGTCCACCACCGAGTCCCCGAAGATCATCACGCCCGGCACCAGAGCCTACCCCGCGCACCGCCAGGTCGCCGCCGAGAGCAGCAGCCACGTCACGGCCACCGCCGAGGCCACAGCCATATGCATGGCGTGCTAGCTTCGCCCTGACCAGCTAGCTAGCTACCACCACCAGTCGAGTCAGGCAGGTGAAAGTGCGATGGCAAGCGGCTAGCTGGTGCGCGTGGTTTTGGGGGGAATTGGTGCGAGTGAGGGTGGTTCTGAAGAGGCAGACAGGCAGAGGCAAGCACTAGCTAGAGTGTGGTTTTCAAGATCAGCCAGGGTGGAGTTGCTACTGTACCAGAAACACGGTTCATTCGAGTCATGGTATAGGATTCAAATTCACTTCTTCTTCTTTTCAATTTTTACTACGAACACGAATCTTGTACTCTATAGTAGATTTAATCTTGTATTTAGGAAAGTTTGATTTGAAAAGTGTTGTTTTAGTGCACTCTGAGTCGGCCGTGGAGTCCGATGGTTGTGCGATTCGGTTTGGATGATCTGTTATATAAGCAGGCATTGTACTTGTTTGTAAGTAATAACAAGAGAACAGATGTAATACAAATCACAGGACAGCCCGTAGCTCATTGGTTTGTATGTTGTTCTCATAACGTGAGATTGTGAGTTTGAGTCCTCAGGCCGCATAATTTAGAGTTGGTTTTTCTTGGTTTTTTTGCGATCACAAGAATTTCTACACTAATTGAGGGTTTGTGTTCCAACAATTAGTATCAGAGTTAGATTCTTGATCCGTTGTCTGAGATGATGCCGCTCTCTTCGACAAGTTGTGTCACCGGTGATGAGACGCCGCCAGGTGCGATGGCGAAGGAGAGTTCTGCTGTCTCGCTGCATTATTTGATGCTCACGAAGAGCAATTATGCAGCATGGGTAATCAAGATGAAGGTGTATATGAGGGCTCAAGGACTATAGGACGCGATCGTGGATAGCAATGTCGATGGACGCTATGGAGGCATCTTGGAGGAAACACTATTCCTATTGGCCAAAAAAGAGATAGCCAAAGCTGCGTGGGAGGCGTTGAAGACGATGCATCTTGACGCCGATCGTGTAAAGGAGGAAAATATACAAACCCTTAAAGCTAAGTTCAAGAGGCTGCGCATGACGGAGACAGAGTCGGTCGATCATTTCACCATCCAGTTGACAACAATTGTCAACAAAATCAAAAGGCTCGGCGAAAAGTTGGAGGAAAGCTATGTGGTAAGAAAATTCCTTCATATAGTCCCTGGTAGGTTCCTGCAAATCGTCTCCACCATTGAGCAGTTCAGCGACCTCAAGGTGATGAGGATCGAGGAGATGATCGGTCGCTTGAAGGCTCACGAGGAAAGGATTAGGGAATCTGGCATGGGTGAAGATGAGCACCTACTCTTGACATGCGCCGAGTGGGAGGCCCGATCGTCGAGGCGCGACGATAAGCACTCCTTCAGTGGCTTGAAAGACGATGGACGACGAGGCCACACGAATCGGAAATTTGACAAGGCAAAAGTGAGATGCTATGATTGTAATGATTATGGGCATTTCGCTTTAGAATGCTGTAGGCTGAAAGAGGTGAAAAAAACGCTCCTTGCCGAAGCTCTAAGTGACGACGAACTAGCACTACTTCGACACTGTGTCAAGTAAGAGAGTTGAGTCCGGGACGTTGAAGAGGTGTGTTCGCCGTCCTAAGTCGAGTCCGTCAAAATTGACTCTGGAACGTTAAGGAGATGCGTTCACCGTCCAAAGTCATGTTCGGCGAAGATGAGATCGAGACGTTGAGGAGATGAGTTCACTGTCTTGATTTAAGTAAGATGAGTTCGGGATATTGAGGAGATGCGTTCTCCATCTTGTATTGAGTAAATATTGGGTAAATCATAGTTGAGACCGACTACCTCAGTAAGTTAGAGTTGTGTTAGGGTGATTGATAGATTTAATCTTATATTAAAGAAAGTTTGGTTTGAAAAGTGTTGTTTTAGTGCACTCCGAGTCGGCCATGGAGTCCGATCGTTGTCCAATTCGGTTTGGATGATCTGCTTTATAAGCAGGCATTGTACTTGTTTGTAAGTAATAACAAGAGAACAGATGTAATACAAATCATAGGACAGTCCATAGCTCATTGGTTTGTTTGTTGTTCACGTCCTACACGGCAACGTCGGGAAGCTCATCCGATGTGCCTTCCTCTTGACACGTGCTCGTCGACGAATAAAGCCCGATCACAAGAATTTCTGCACCAACTGAGGGCTTGTGTTCCAACACTCTAAATCGGTTCAAGTTTGACAAATCCGATTCATTATTTGTAAAGTTTATGAATCCGGTAACTATGAGGATCATATTCAATGAGAGCACGCTACCTAGGGGAGGAAAATTTTCAGTGAGGGGGGAGCTAGCGTGGTTAAACTTTCAAGTGTGAGGTAAAAATCCACTTCCCGTGTTACAGGAAAAGCTTTTTACTGTCGAGTGCCAAACTGTAGGCGGTGGCACATACGAAGGAGGGGTTTTCTTACTTTATTACAGTATCTGGTTTAATTTCTATGAAAATGAGATAAAAGAAAAGGGAGTGTCTATTCGTCGTTACAATGAAAATATTTGTGGAAATCAGTCGGATTTCCTATCATAGTATAAATCCCACCTCCCTCGGATTGCTTCCGCATTGCAAAATTAAAAAAATAAAAGCAGGCACGAGAATGCTTAACGGGTCTGTAAAATCTTAACGGGTTTACTCATGAGTTTTTTATTTTCATTTTCTGTAGGATTTCTTATTACAGTTGGGTCTTTCATTTTCTTTTCTCTGATTTTTTTTTATGGTAGCTACTGGCCCTTGTTACCTCGTACCTTTGACTTTGTTAAGCCTAACAGAGAATGAAAAATGCCCAAAATATAAACCAAACAAGGAGAACTTGGACTGCAAATTGGTAACAACGACAAATCATGCATCCTCTTGAGCAAAACCGAATTGATCATAAAGGGAAAACTAAGAAGAAACGCACTGAAGAAAACAGAGCACGATGGGAAAAGGATCAAGACGAAAAAGGAAAGAAAACAAGGGCAAGTACTCAGATAAGCTGATTCCAATGCTTGGCCCAATAACAAGGTTGGCAGAATGAAAAAGAAAACGCAAACTTGGAGATTGATTTCAGCAATGCATCAACCTTGAATTCCCTCCATGTAGATTGATTTCCGTGTCGGTCAAAACTGAACAAAGAATAATAAAGTAAGAACATAGAATTCTCATGTAGATGAAACCCTGACAGTTTAATTGAATCAAAAGAAACTAAGCTTGCCTGCAATTCATCTTGTCTCACTACAATTATGTTCACTTCTGAAAATTCACCTATCGTTTACTCCATTTTCTTGTTCTGCAGATACAAACTAATTTAACCTTGATGCATCGGTGCGCTGCTTGTACAAAATGAAGATGCTCATGGGAAAAACCTGCATCATGCTCTAATAAAAGATGCTCTAAATAAAGACTGCATTAAGAAACACTGCAATTTAAGAAGGACAAACATCTTCCGATCAAAATTGCTGAAAAACCAGTCATGGATTAGCACTCTTTCAAATCACTCTCCATCTTTCTAAAATATGCTAATGGGAATGTAAATTGCTCTAGTACATGTCCTTTTCTTTTAAACAGGATGACAATTGGAACAACACTGAAGCAGTTGTGACCTAGTACAGTACAGAGCTCTGGCAATACTTTTAACTGAAAATAACAGGAAAATGAGGAAAAAAATTTCTTGTAAAAAAGAATATTCAAACTATTTGATGTAGACCATCACACAACACAATTAACTGTTGGATTCCAACTGAAAATGACAAACAACCTAGAAGAATCCTGACGATTGCTTATTCTTCTTAGCAGAATTGAACAAAAGCATTGCAAAAATTTTAAACAACTATTCCAGCAGAAACAATAACAGTCCTAAGACAAATATGACTTAGTATCCCCGGTGTTGTTGGTCCAAAAGAAGGATGGAAGTTGGAGGTTTTGTGAGTATTACTATCAAGAACAAATTTCCGATGCTAGGGGTGGATGAATTACTTGATGAACGGGCAGGAACCCAATATTTCTCTAAACTAGACTTAAAGTCCAGTTATCACCAAATCCGCTTGGTCAAGGGTGTTAGATTTAATTTTGGAAGGAGTCTAATCTGAATTAAACAAGGAAAGTGTCATTTTCTTATTTGGATTGTTGAATCCTATTATGTTTCTTAGAGCTGTAGGATTGGGTATAAATTCAGAAATAGTCTTAAGTTTGGTAAGAAACAAGCAAGTATGAGAAAGAAAGAGAGCAAGAAAACAACAAAAAGGTGCCAGTTGTGTCTCAATGTTAAAATACTTGTGTTCATGAGTTCTTGTGCTTAATTTTTTGTTGTGTGACGATCCAGGGCTAAACCAACAATTGGTATCAGAGCGATGGTCTAAGCTTGTTGTCGCACTTGCCCCGAGGGAGGCCATAACTGATGCGCCTTGGGGCAGGCTACCATCGCTGAGCGATGCAGTGTTGAGCGGGATCTGACAGCGCATCAAGCGTGGGTGCGGTGGGGCATATGGCTCCATGGCAACAAGATGGTGGGGTAGCGAGCCGTCGTCTAGGAACGCACCGTAAACAATGTGACGTGTATGTGCGTGTGTGTATTCGGGTCGTTGTGTTAGTGTCCTGTATGTGTATGAGTACTCGTGAGTGTTTGTCCAAATGCTAGAGTATGTAAAGCTCTCGTTCGAGTTTCCGTATTGTCAAAGTTGTGTCATGAGTGGGAAAAGTCGGCGAGAAGATATGGCAGAGAAGAGTGAAGGAGATGTATCTCCCTGATACCTGCTATGATAAGCATCGTCGACAACCGGCACGACAAGATGATATTGGTGGCCATCTACGTGTCTCGTCGAAAAGATGGCCAAAGCTACATGTTCTCGTGTGAGTTATGTCCACGAGATATTTTGGTGGATGATTCAAGACGTTGAGGAGATGTGTTCTCCGTCTTGAATCAAGTAAGCAAGTTGAGACCAGGATATTGAGGAGATGTGTTTGCTGTCCTGAGTCATGTTCGTGGGAGATGTGTCCGGGACGTTGAGGAGATGTGTTCACCGTCCTGAGTCATATCCGTCGAAGATGAGACCAAGACGTCGAGAAGATGTGTTCGCCTTCTTGAGTTAAGTAAGTTGAGCATAGGATGTTGAGGAGATGTGTTCACCATCCTGTTTCGAGTAAATATTGGGTAACTCGTAGTTGAGACCGATTTCCTCAATAAGTTAGAGTTTAGAGCTAGTTGATGTTACAAAATCAAGGGGGTGAATGTTAGATTTAATTTTGGAAGGAGTCTAATCCGAATTAAACAAGGAAAGTGCTATTTTTTTATTTGGATTGTTGAATCCTTTTCCATTTCTTAGAGTTGTAGGTTTGGATATAAATTCAGAGATAGTCCTGAGTTTTGTAAGAAACAAACAAGTATGAGAACGAAAGAGAGCAAGAAAACAACAAAAAGGTGCCAGTTGTGTCGCATCATTAAAATACTTGTGTTCGTGAGTTCTTGTGCTTATTTTTTCCCATCGTACATGTGTGACGATCCAGGGATAAACTAACAGAGGGTGATATTGAGAAGGCGGCCTTCAAGACACACCAGAGGTATTTCCAATTTTGGGTAATGCCGTTTAGTTTGACCAATGCTCCGGCTATTTTCCAGTGCCTTATGAACTCCATCCTCGCTCCTCATTTGCATAAGTTTGTTTTGGTTTTCATTTATGATATATTAATATACAGTCCTACTCTAGAAGCCCATGTGGAACATTTGGCTGTTGTTCTATCCCTTCTGAAACAACATCGATTATTTGTGAAGAGAACGAAATGTTCTTCCACACAAAAGAGCATTACCTACTTGGGACATATCATTTTAGATCAAGGGGTGGCAACTGATCCAACCAAGACTCGAGCTATGATAAATTTGCCCCAGCCCACCAATGTGACCGAATTGAGAGGGTTCTTGGGTTTGACCGGGTATTATCGGAAGTCGTAAGGGACTATGGTATTATCACTTGGCCAGTCACCAATTTATTGAAAAAGAAGACTTTTCATTGGGATCAGCAAACCACAACAGCTTTTGAGAGTCTGAAGCAAGCTATGACACATACACCGGTTTTGGCAATGCCTGATTTTCATGAAACCTTTGTGGTCGAAACAAATGCTTGTGAGGTGGGCATTAGAGCGGTCCTTATGCAGAACAGGCATCCCATCACTTTTTCAAGCAAGGCATTGAGCCTGCAGCATCAACAACTTGCAATTTATGAGAAGGAATTCCTTGCGGTGATCATACCAGTTGACCGTTGGCATCCTTACTTGCAGCGGGAGAATTTATCATAAACACTGATAATTGCAGATTGTGCTATTCGGGAGATTGACAACTTGTCTCTGAGCTACAATGCAAGGTAGTGACCAAACTTATGGGACTCCAATTTCGCATTCAGTACAAGAAAGGATTAGCAAGCTGAGCAGCTAATGTGCTTTAACAGGTAGGGCATCTAATGGTGATGCAAGTGGTATCTAAATGTTCTGTAGATTTAGGAGGTCTTACATTCCTTTGTTACTAACAATCGAGCACAACAACTCCTGACATCGCTGGCAATTCATAGCCTGGATGAGCAAGGATTCGAATTGAGTCAAGGATTGATCAAACATCATGGACGTATTTGGATTGGAGAGAATTCTACACTACAAACCAAAACTATCAATGATTTGCATGCCAATGCGATTGGTGGGCATTCGGACATTTCAGCAACACATCAACCAATAAAGAAATTGCATATCTTAGTATGTAGGGAGATGTGACGAATGTGGTGAAACAATGCAATGTGTGTCAACAGGCCAAGCAGGAACACACATGCATGCTGGGATTGCTCCAACTATTACCATTCTAGAAGGGGCATGGCACGATGTTACTATGGACTTCATCAAGGGTTTGCCGAGATCCGAGGGCTGTGATACTATTATGGTGGTGGTGGATAGATTCTCCAAATACACACATTTCATAGCCTTGAAGGACCCTTTCACTGCCCCACAAGTGGCCAAGCTGTTTTTGGAGAATGTGGTCAAACTTCATGGTCTGCCACGTTCTATCGTGTCCGGTTGTGACAAAGTTTTCACCAGCTTATTTTGGAAAGAATTGTATTTAGCTATGGACACAAAATTGTTGTATAGTACTACCTATCACCCACAGCCAGACAGGCAAAGTGAGCACATCAACCAATGCCTCGAGATGTATTTGCACTGCACAGTCTATTCTTTCCCAACTAAATGGCGTGGTTGGCTGGCGTTGGTAGAGTTTTGGTATAATACGTGCTATCACACATCCTTGAGATGTTCTCTATTCAAAGTACTATATGGTACAGAACCAAATTATGGTGCCATGCCGAAATCTGTTATTGTAACAAATCAGTCGGTGGATGGTTTGCTTAATGAATGAGAAGCACATGCTGCATTACTCAAGCATCACCTAGAGGCGGCTCAGAACCTAATGAAGATTTAGGCTGATCGTAAGCGGCAGCAAGGTGAACAAGTATACCTGAAACTCCAACCTTATGTGCAATCATGGTGGTCAACCATCCCTTTCCTAAGCTTGCATTTAAGTACTTTGGTCCGTATCAGGTGATTGAAAAAAATTGGGACAGTGGTATATAAGCTGGAATTACCACATGACAGTCAAATGCACCCAATTTTTCAAATGTCCCAGCTCAAGTCGTTTGTCCTTGATTAGACCCCAATATTTCACAATCCTCCGCGCATTGCTGATCTCAATATGGAGTCAGTGGAACCAGAAGCGATACTAGATCGGCATTCAGTGAAGAAAGGCATTTCAACAATTCCACAAGTGTTGATCAAATGGTATAGTATTTCAGCTAAAATGGCTACCTAGGAAGATTTGAAAGTAGTAAAGCAGTGTTTCCCGATTGCTAGTGCTTGGGGTTAAGTAGATTCTGCAGGAGGTGGTGGTGTCACATGAGGTTGATGGGTGGAATTCCTAGCGGGTTCGAAGCAACTCCAAGAAGAAGAGGTCGACCCGCAAGAAACAAGCACACATCTCATAGCAGATCGGAGGGACAGAAAAATGATTGAAATCAAAAAATAAATATACAGCGGATATTTAGCAGTTTAGCTAGCAAATATTTGGTTATAGACTATAAAGTCAACTGGGAAAGTTTGTGACTGATCAGAGACCACATCAGTCTTAAACTAAACCTTTTCCCAGCTAAATATATAAATAGGAGTCAACGCCGGCTGCTTCGCCTGTATATAAACCCTTGATTTTTTGTTTGTGCCTGGCTGGGGATATTTACTCGTCTCTGTTTGTAGTTCTTAACACGTTTTGCGACGTCACACCGGGTGAAGGTAAAAGTCTAACCTACATATTCTAGCAGCATATACCCTTCAACAGGGTGAGCATGATCCACTAATGCAGAATTATTTATTATAGAAGGTTCGAAATCGTCGTTACAAATGATTTTTCGGACTATCTGTATCAAAGTGTCAGTTATGACAAGACGTCATCACAGATGGTTTTGCAACCGTTTGTGAAAAATACATCCCAGACGGTTTCGAACTAGAACCGTTTGTGATGATCACACATCACAGACGGTTCTATTTTGGAACCGTTTGTGATGAGCTCTAAATCCCAGATGGTTCCAAATTAGAACCGTCTGTGATATGAGATGATCGCCATATCATTGAGGTTCCAAACTGGAACCGTATGAGATGTAGAGCTCATCACAGACGGTTCCAGTTTGGAACCGTCTGGGATGTTGATTTTCAATTTTTTTCTTTAATTTTGTTTTATTGGCTAGTCTCAGAAAATACAGCCATGCCCTCTGAAAGAAAATACAAAATACAGAGCATCACCAGCATTATTATGACATATATCTTAGGAATGAGCTCCGATCATATATGAACATAAAACGCATCCATTTAAGAAATCAACTCACATATATAAAAACCAATTGAATTGAGAACTACAACTCACAAATTCACAGTACAAGGTTCATAAATTAATGGAAACAGTATCTAAAAAATTCAGAACTCTTCAGGCGAGGCTTGAGTGGTGTTTGCCTTTTGGATTAATGACCTCACGCATCAAGAAGGCACAGAGTTGTCCTCGAATACCTAGCAGGTCAACCTGTTCCAACACAGATTCAGCGCATTACCAATCCTGTGATGGGAAGAGTAAAGTCTTACGTATTTATAAATTAATAAGTGGAAACAATTGTTGCAAAATCGACAAACCTCTATAATATTGATCGTCTTTGATCCAATGAGGAGTTCCATATTGTGGTAAACATATAATCCACATTGGTTAGTACCCTTTGGTTGCTGGTGGCACTGCTAAAATATAATAGGTTAATTAGTTCTAAAGGTATTATTATGGAGTGTGAAGGATTATTGCGTACTAACAGATACCGAAAAGTTATAAATATGCGACAGTGTCGCTGGGTTCTTCCTGTGTGGACGTCCACGAGCTTTGTATACACAGAACGACGTGTCGAGTATCTACACCAAGCTAGATCTAGAAATTAACCAGCTTTATTTCCCTCTTTACCAAGCTAGATCTGAAATATAATGCAAATTTGAACCAATTAATACTTTACATCATAGAGAACAAATGGATCTACACCAAGTTAGATGTAGAACCCAGCTTCATTTCCCTCTTTACCAAGCTAGATCTAAAATATAATACAAATTTAAAGCAATTACTAACCTTAGATGACATAGAGCACAAGGATCTACAATTACACTTCCAAATCTAGGGTCTCTTTCACCAGAACGCTTCTCAATCGCAGCCACCTCAAAAATACCTAGAAAACCCTAAAAATACAAAGGAGGTCGAGGTTTCTTATTTAGCAGAATTGATCATCACAGACGATTTGTGGTTAAAACCTTCTGTGTTATTGTCCTCATCATAGACGATTTTATCCACAAACCGTCTGTAATGTTCTCAAAGTCTTTCGTTTTCCCAAGACAGGCGCAGTGTTTCGAGTTGATTGTTTCGTGTTCCGAGATAATTAAACCATCTGTTCAAATTCTACTTTGAAGACCATGTTTCAGGCATTTCGTTTCCCCAATACAGATCGTTAATTGCACTTCCGCGACGATATATACTCGATCGATCGATAGCATTCCACATCCCCTCTTCGATCGATTGATCGTCAATTACAAAAAAGACATCCCCTCCTCTGTCGGCTCCGCCGTCCGGCCTCCGACGATAGCTCCGTCACCACCACTGCCTTCGCCTCCAGTACCGCCGACTAACCCTCCGCCACCGCCATCGTCTTCACCTCCGTGAACCCTACGGCAATGGCTGCGGCGCCACACCGGCGCCATATCAATGAATCCGTTGGCCAGTTTGTCGCCCGTCGCCTCGGGCAGTACCGCTCCCTCCGCCTCAAGCGTCGTCGTCGAGTAGAAGCGTTCGCCGCCAACACCAATCTCCGACAACGACGACAACCACGATAGCTACGACTCGTTGGAGGGCTATCGTGACGGCTAGGAGCTGGAGAATGACCCAGACAGAGTCGGTTCGAGCGAGTACCCTGACGGTCGGAGCGACGACTCCAATGACGATGGTGATGACGTGGACCAGATCGACTAAGTAGTATTTTCCAGTAGTCTTTTCCATCCAGGACTTTTGGAGGGAAATTTCTATATATATATTGTGATGCTTATATATATACATATGATGTTTCGTTTTATTGTTTTGAATGATTCACTGGCTGACTAACCATCACAGACGGTTTGTGGATAAAATCGTTTGTGATATTTTTCTCATCACAGACGATTTTATCTGCAAACCATCTGTGAAGTTCTTGCTTTCATCACAGACGGTTTGTGGATGAAACTGTCTGTGATGAGCCGACATCACAGACAGTTTCAGCTACAAACCGTCTGCGATGTGTCCGAAACACATCACATACGGTTCTCGTAAAAAACAATCAGTGATGATGTGTCTATTATAACCCTTTTGTAGTAGTGATCATATAGTCGCATGTTTGAATCACTAAAATCTAGATGTGATATTGAAATGCTCGTATCTATTCTGAAATAGCTAGGGAAGAAATGTCCTTATGCTGGGGTTAGTTTTGAACTAGCTGGTATATATATATTAGTGCTAATAGTGGTAGATTAGCTTAGCGTGGACGCGTTGCGTTGCAAGGTCTCCCGTTTGACACCGTCTCCTTTCTCTCGCTCTCCAGAAAAATCGCGAAGGTGCCTTACAGATGTTTGGGCAGGCTAATAGTAGCATTAAAGTTGGAAGTCTGATCTTTTGTATATATGGATTGACTCAGCACGATGTTCATGCAACGCAATTCAATTGGACGACCACTATTACATGACCATAGGCGGAACTAGGGGTGCTCTACAGCACCCCAAATTTTTTGTAAAGGGGTAAAAGATGATGTCTTGTATGCCTAAATTTATTAATTGAATTATTTTCGATTTTGATGATTTGAAAATTTTAATATCTTAGCACTATATATATTGTGCTTTTAGCAAATTTCAAATATATGTATTGAATTTATAATGTTACGAAATAATTGTAGAAGACTGTATAGTTGTACGTATATAGTGTACATAAAAAATTTCGAGTTCCACCGTCACGACGGTAGAGAATCCGCGCGTTGGACGTTGGCCAAGCGCTACACATGTGTTGCTTTGCAGCCGCGCGCACACGTACATAAGCTCGATCGCCCCGCGTGTGCAGCTGCGAAAATTGGGCTGGTCGCTGTCGCCGCGAGACGAGCGCACGCGCGTCCGCTGCCGGCCGGAATGAACGTGGATCACACTGCGGCACCGGGCGCGGGCCACCAATTGATTCCCGGCGCGCGGTCAAATCATGGTGCGTGCGTGTGCACGCTCTCCCTAATCTCATATGAGCTCTTTTACGGTTTATTCCTTTGAATCTAATAATTGAAATTAATTTAGATCTAGTTATACCACCATCTATAGTATTGGTAGTAAAATTTAGAGAGGATAAAAGAGTAAAAAATTCCGTCATACTTTTTGTTCTCTACGGTAAAACACGTCCTGTGATCCTGATTAATGGCAGATGAATGGATAAGAAGCCTTTGAAAATCACCAGTATTCGGTGAATCCAAAACTGTGAAGGAATTAGGAAAATTCTAAAATACCCCTGATGAATGGATAGAAAAAGTCTAAATAACCGTTGAGGAATGAATGATTAGATTTGATTTCTCATATCACTATATGTTATCCACTGTACGTGAGTTATGGTCAACATATCGAATGAAAACTCTTTTTACTGTGAAAACTTCGTGAAATTCACATGTATAAGACTTCAAAAAATTATCATACATACGGGATGTAAGTTTTTACAATCCTACAAAAATTGAAGACCAAACTCAATCGCATTCGCTGTTTGTCTTTTTTATATCTTTCAAATGCGATTGAGTTTGGTCTTCAAATTTTGCAGTATTGTAGAATCTCACCTTCCCTACGTATGGTAATTTTTTGAGAATTTTTCAAAACTTCTATATGTAAGTTTTACGGAGTTTTTACGGTAAAAGAGGTCTTCACTATATATTATATATTACCCTTTGTTATGTGCATAAGCAGATATCAGAGAGAATGGAGAACGAAACTTGCTTGTTTATTGGCCATTATTACGAAAGCTCCTCTACATGCTTACGTACATAGGTACGTCGTTGACCCTGCTGTGTTGTTTAGCTAGGAGCTTTTTATCTAAGGGTTGGTTGTGGAAATCAAATCTGTTCATTGATTTCTAAGGGGTGTCAGGGACATTTTGTGTTAAGTTTTTTTAAAGGGAATTGATTAAGTTTTATTCTACATTTAGGACAAATGAACTATATCCATTTAATTTGAATCCAGTGGACGAGATTGATCCATGATATTCTGACCTAATTTTACTCCTCGTAATTCTTTCGTCTTCCCACGAGACTAATTAATTACAGGCTTACAACTCCGCTATATAGCGTTCGATCTCCTCTGTGGACGCCCCATGCGGGGTACGAGAACGATGAGACAATCGATTTGATTCAGCAGAAAAAAAGAGTTCCTTGACTAATGATTCGATTGATACTTAATGGCTACCGTGATAAAAGTATGTTAATCGCACAATTTGGTTTAATAGGTAGCTTTTAGTTGCGAGCCTACAATTACTAATTTATCCTTAATAGAATTATACTTCCACGTGATTGGTAGAGAAGTATAGCTAAATCCTAACTAATATAATTTATTAGATTAAAGACACACGGATGGTCTATAGTTATTTTTGTGTACCGTAAAAGAGCTTTTATTTGGACAGCTAATTGTTCAATTTGGAACAACAGTACTGGATATACTAAAGACACGGATGGTCTATAGTTATTTTTGTGTGCTGTAAAAGAGCTTTTATTTGGACAGCTAATTGTTCAATTTGGAACAACAGTACTGGATATACAACCAACCTCCCTAGTAAAACAGGCATGTATGTATACCTCTCATCTATGATAAAACTCAACGCTACCTCTCAGTGTACTCATCATGCATGCACTCATGATACATGCATGCACAAAAAGCTAAAAGAAGGAGAGGGAAAAAAACGTAATCGAAATGTGCCGATGATGCTAATTAATTAAGCTCCTACACACAAGCTAGTATATATAGGGATATACGTGTGTTTTGTTTCTTTCTTGTATAATCATTAGGCGCCTTGTGAGTGGTTAATTGACTAATTTGATGATTAATTATTTTGGAAATCTTGTGTCGATGCTGGTGAAGGAATGAATTGATGAAGCGCGCGCTGCTAGCTAGGCGATGCTGTAGCATATCTTCTTGAACTCCTCGAGGTGGTTCTCGAACAAGGACACGTAGGCCTCGATGCTGCCGTCGCCGAGGAAAGATGGTACGAGGAAGAGGGTGCCCTCCATGGGGAGGTACGACGGCATGAAGTAGAAGGGGCAGCCGCCGCCGAAGTCGAGATCGTAGAAGTTGATGCCTAGCCAGCTGTCCATCTCCAGGTCTGGGCACAGCACCACCTGCGACTCGTCGGCGGTCGGCGCGAGGCCCTTGGCATCCACGGCGCCGGACGACGCGAAGTCGATGAATGACCGGAAGTAGGCGTCGTCCACGCGCGCCACGGCGCGGTGGATCAGGTCGGCGGAGTGCTGCAGGGGGCGGGACGTGAGCTCCCCCGCGTCCGACCGCGGGAACGCCCAGAGGACGAGGTTGCCGAAGTAGTCGCGCGGCACCGGCGGGCTCATGCGGTTCCGCCCGTTAACGGAGATGCGGAGCTTGGTGGTCTCGCCGGCGCCCAGCCCGCGCGCGGCGGTGACCGCGCGCCAGAGGTGGCCCACCACGCTCTCGAAGGTGCTGTAGCCGCGCCGCGACGGCGGGATGCCCGACGACGCCCGCGCCTTGAGCCGCGCCACGAACTCCTTGGTGAAGTGCACCTTGTGGACCTTGATCTTGTCGTGTGCAACCGCGCCGAGCTCCTCGTCCTCGTCGCGCTGCTTCTTGCTGGGTGCGTAGTACTCCGCGCCCCGGTGCGGGAACTCGACGAGTGGCGGGTCGCGCGGGGGGAACCTGGTGGCCCGGTCGCATATGGGGAGCGGCCCCACCGGCAGCCGCCTCGACGCCAGCCCCCACGCGACGAGGAAGTTGCTCGTGGCCTGCCCGTCGGCGACGTGGTGGTGCGACGTGAACCCCACCACCAGCGATCCGCACCCGAACCGCGTCAGCTGCACCTGCACCAGCTCCTCCACGGGGCCGTCGATGCTCGGGTGCAGCCACAGCAGCTCCGGCGACGGCTTGAACGGCATCGACAGGGCCAGAGGCGCGTCCACGGTGGCCTCCACGAACCGCGCCCCGCGGTCGTTGAGCAGCACCGCCGGCCGGCCGTCGGGCCCTTCCCCGAGCCACCCCGCCCACTCCCGGTACACGGCGAGCGCCTTCGCCAGCCCGAGCTCCAGCGCCGCGTTCGGCGGGTTCGGCGGCCGGAACGCGTAGATGACGGCAATGTGTACGTCGTAGGTCACCTTGTCGAACACGTTGAGCGGCACGCTCTCCTCGGTACTGCCCGGCGCCACTCCGACGTCGTACAACGGCTTCACGATCTTGGAGCTCTCGATCTTAACCTTCATGTCGCCGTTATATCTGCGTGCCTTCCCTCCTTGCTCAATGCGCATGCACGTAATGCACTTGCTACGTGTGCTTTTGTCTCTGTGAGCCAGACACACAGAGAGAGAGGAGATGTTTGTGTTGTCTGTATCTTTGTTATTGTTGCCTGCTAAATGCTGGAACAGACAGAGCGTATATATAGAGCACAATATGCATGTATGCGACAACGCAAGCAAAGCCAGCTAGCTTAATTTGTGCCCTTTTGGTCGTGGGATAATGCGGAAACCTAAAAGTCGGACACGACCAGGCTGACCAGACATATCCCAAGGCTTGACCTGGCCGTGGTGAATTCGGAGTTTCGTATCTTGGTTTGATTCATCTACGGTGCAGCTGAGCTGCTTAGCTTGTATGCACGACATGACATATATATATAGCTTCTAGTTTGATCTCTCAGCTAATTATGTAGGTATTTTCGTGTGTGTTTCTGTGACCAGCTAGCTAGATGGAGTTACACAGCCAGGCAGCTAGAGAGAGTGAGGGGATAGAATTAAGTACTACAAGACAAAGATTCATGTCTCCAAGTCGAAGATCAAGTTAACATTTGATATAGTACCGTTGTTATATTTTAACAATTAAGGCAGCAGCTGGGCTGACTGGTCGCTTGTTCGTTTACACGGAAAATCCTAGATTAGCTATGTTAACGCAAGCCGACCAGGACTAATTCTTCCAGGTGCCAGTACAAGGGAAATAACGGGCCGGGTAAACAAATAGAAGCTTTGCATGGCTTACGTTTGGCTTACGTGGCCCCGTGGTGTACTGGTGTGTATATATCTCTACTACTTCTAATTACGACTTGGTGACGGCGGTCCGTTCTCCATACCTTCTCTTTCCTTCTATTCGCTCAGCCCGCCTCCACCCCCTTTCCTTCTGTTCGCTCAACCCGTCCCCCACCCGATCCAGATTCTCTCTATTTTATGGAAATATTACTGATCACATCTCCTTAAAATGGAAGGATTTTATTCATATCTCTTATAAATGAAAGAGTTTCGTCATCGTATCCCGCTTGGATGGAATAACATACTCACCATATCCCATAACATGAAAATCCTATTTCATTGTATCTCATCCGGATGGAAATGCAGAGATTAAAAGGCAAGAATTGCATAATCAAATCACGTGCTAATCCTGGAGATCATAAGGCATCGTATCATAGATGCTGAGCACTCACACGCCTGGCTGTCCTCTCCTCCACTTATAAAAGGCCACATTCATCTCCATCGTAGAGGACATACAAAGAGACGCAGGAAGAGACAGGAGAGGAAGACTCGTACACACAGGAGAAAGAGAAAAAAAAATCAATACAAAAGATTCAAGATAGCACAAGAAACAATATGGAAGGAGGCCATGACCATGGCTCCTTCTCTCTCTTTTTGAAGATAGTTGAAGCTGTGATTAAATTATGAGGATAGAAAACAAAATTTAAAATTACAAGATGCAGAAGACTGCACTCGAGATAAAAGGAGATGAGAAAAAAAAAGAAAAAAGATCAAATTCCTTAAAATTGCCGTTGTACTATCATGTTGAGGCCTTTTAAAATTATACTAGCATGAATGATTAACTGATAATTTGAAGTACTTTTAAGTAGCTAATAAGTTCGCTTCATATATGTCTTTCATATCAACCAACTTGACAATTGCTTTGAATTTTTTTTCTTAATAAGGTTGTATTTGAGAATTTTCGTAGCAACGCACGGGCACTTAACTAGTACTACCTATATTACAGATAAAAACTTTCCTGCTCGGTCGGCGCGCCACATCATTCATTTCGTGGAGAGGTACGGCATTCATTTCGCGGAGAGGTCCTCCGAAGATTTCAAAATTATGTTCGGTCCTCCTACCGATTTTTTTTGCAAAAAAGACTCTTCAAAAATTCCAAAATCGTGATTAGGTTCCTCCGGAACCAGAAATTCCACAAAAATCCGTTCAAGTCCCCCCTCGGCTCTTTCGCAAAAGACCCCTTAGAAAATTCCAAAAATATGTTTAGGTCCTCCCGCCACTGTTTTGACAAAAAAAACTCGTGGTTCCGGAAAACCGCCCTCGTGCGAGGTCGCGCGCTTATGCGGCGTGCCGCCATGCATATGCATCTAGTATATATATATAGGAAAATGGTTCCATACTATTGGGAGTACGTACTCCCACTTCTCATATATTGCTTAAATAAACAAGTTATATATTTTTATCCTTTCGAGCATATTATAATAATGATTATAAGACACTCCAAAGTGATGAGTTCTATGAAAAATTTCATCGAAGTTCACTCTTTATAGCATAATTTTGTGTATATACTTATTTTTTTATAAAAAATATATAATAAAAAATAAAGGGCTTCGATGAAAATTTTCAACCATGACGTAATGGAGTATCTTAGAATTATTATTAAAGTATATCGAAAGTGATAAAGGAGTAGTATAACACGTTTGTTTAAGTGATATATTAGAGTTGGGAGTACAGAAAAAGCTTCCTATGGTTACATACTATTGGGAGTACGTACTCCCACTTCTTATATACCGGTTAAATGATGTTATTATACCTCTTTATCCTTTCGAGGATACTCTAATATTGATTATAACATACTCTATAGTTATTTCCATGAAAAGTTTCATCAAAGCTCACTCTTTATAGCATAATTTTGTGTATATTCTCCTTTTTTATATGGAAAAGGGTATACAATAAAAAAATAAAGGGTTTCGATGAAATTTTTTCAACCAAATCACGTTGGAGTGTCTTAAAATTATTATTAAAGTATAAAGTATACTGAAAGTGATAATGGAGTATAACACATTCGTTTAAGTGGTATATTTAAAATGGGAGTATGTAGTCCCAAGAGTACAGAAAAGACTTTATATATATATATACACACATACCCACGGTAGCACTAATTTGTGCTTACGTGTAGCGATTCCTATTCTACGTGCGAGCCATAACCCCCACCCCGTAGCGTGAGCCATTACTAATCGCTAGCGTACGGCCCATGAACATGGCCTGGCCTGAAAACTTCTACGGAGTAACTGGCAGTAAATCAATTATGAAAACACCTCATTAGTCAAATCGCATATCCCTTCCATGTCGGCAGTAAATCAAACGGGAACTAATGAAAAACATAGTCAAAAATAGTGTATTATATAGTAAATAAAACCCTGGCACCGTGATACAGTTGAAAAATAGATCTGATCTGATTTTACTGTTAACATGTTATGTGATACTTTATGTAAATAAAAATGTTTATGTAGTGGTAACATTCGGTGCAACAGATAGTAACCTATTGTGTAATATGTAGTAAAAAAGACTGTATACCTGATAGTAAAATCTAACAACAAATGATCAAAAAATCTATTTATACTAATAGCAAAATCTACATCTATGGACAGTAAATCTTGATTAATGCATTAAATTTATATCAGTGTGTTTCTCTCATCGACAGTAATATACTGGTGAAAGTCGTACGTGAATCGTAACTGTCAATAAAAAGTCAAGGCTAAAAAAAAGAATAATCATATTCATGTACAAACAAGAAACACATTTAATAGTCGGCCATGCGACGTAACTAGTAATGTTGTCTCCGGTCGTTGGTTCGAAACCTCTATACTGCATATGCAGTACTATTTTTTCTGTCATTGGTCACTGGTTGTGGTCTTTCCGCTGACCAAAAAATTAATGCGATAGGAATGATTTGAACAGTTACATTTAAGTCGATTATTCACATTTACTGCTCAGAAAATCAAACAGGCCATACAACATTTACTACTAAGAAAAATAAAACTATTGATACATATAATAAAAAATTGGTTGTAAAAAGTAAAAACGATCCATTCATAATTACAATAATGGACCTATCGCAATACTTTCACGTCTGATGCGCTTAGCCTCAAACAACCAGTCCCCTCGTAATAAGATGGATCAGAATGCTTTTATCGGCGAGCACCAATCGAAAGATCCTTCAGTGGTAGATGCTATACTGCTGGCCATAAGTCCTTCCACTCTACAGGATCCTCTTCTGTAGAATTCGGTACTAACACCACCGCCATCGATTTGTACATCAAATTTAGGAACTCTAGACACCATCTGCACATACATTCACGTAAGTTTTTTTTGTCATTATATAAAATTTACTACCATTAAGTGAAACATAGTAATGTACTTATTACAAAATTTACTATCGATGGATGTAGAAGTCCCAGAGTACATGGTTCCGCAGCTCTACCAACATTTCAATAATAAGACAGAAGCATTCGATTTCTATCACCGATACGCATGACATGCCGGATTTTGTGTCAAGAAAATAGGACAAAAAACAGTTCGAGAGTTGTGCTGCGTTCATAAAGGAAAACATACGTACTACATGCCGGGAAAAGAACGCGAACGTAATAGAACCTCAAGAGGATTGGTTGTAGGGCATTCATGAAATTGAATAAGAACTTAATTGATGGATCTGTTTGAATAGAACGGCTTATATTAGAGCACAATCATCCCCTCACGAGATCACCATCCATAGTGGCTTTCATTCATGCACACAAAAACTTTGATTCTTCTGTGATGGGGCTCGTCGACGCAATGCAGATAGACAAGGTACCTCATAATGCGATGATGAATATACTAACCGAGATACATGGAAGTCGACGTAACATACCATTCACTGATCGAGACATTCAAAACAGGTAATTACTATATGTCGTACTTAAAATTCTGAAATCATATTTATGTAGTACCATCGGTTTTTTTACTTTTGTAATGCTAATACATTACTATAATATGCAGGAAAACAACTAACACCAGAGTTGACAGGGACAATGATATTAGTAAACTATTAAATTTCTTCAAAGAGTGCTGTGATCAGAACGAGAAATTCTACTACAATATACAGGTAGATGAAAATAACTTAGTCCGAAACGTATTCTGGAGCGATGTGAGCTGCCGAACAGAGTACGCTGATTTCGGCGATGTAGTCACATTCGACACAACGTACAAGACCAATATCTACAACATTCCTCTAGCGATGTTCGTTGGCTCCAATCATCATCTGCAGAACATCGTATTTGGCACTGCACTACTCCGCGACAAGAAGACAGAATCATTTGAGTGGGTTTTCAATACGTTCAAAAACTGCATAGATGGGAAGGACTTTATTTGCATCCTTACAGGTGAGGCTCATGTTTTTTTTATAACATTACTATAATTGAAAAATAAAATTACTATAGCTCAGATATGTTTTTATGACAAATCAAGATTCCGCGATGGCTGCAGCTATCCCTCGCATCTTCCTCGACACGAATCACAAGCTATGTAGATGGCACGTTCTAAAAAAATACAAAGATGTATTGAACAAACTATATGTGAAGCACAATGGGCTAAAAGAATGTTGTCCGTAATAAACCATCCACTAACACCTACTGAATTCGAAAAAGCATGGGAAGAGATGATGTCCGACTACTCCATCGAAGACAACAACTGTATTGGTAGGATGTTTGACCTACGAAGAAGTTGGATATCAGCAAACTTCAAAGGCATATACTACGGCAGGATGAAATCGACACAAAGAAGCGAAAGTATGAACAAGATGGTCAAAAGGAGCTTCGTGGATGAAAAGACTGGGTTGCATAGATTCGCGAGACAGATGCGAAGAGTTTTGCAATCGAGAAAACATGCAGAAGTGAAGGAGACTATGGATCATCGATATGGTTTTCTACTATAATTGTATGCTACCATTATACAGGTTGACAGTATATTTACTACTAATATTTTAATGAATGCAAACTTTGTTTGTTATCATATCTAACGTATATATAATTGAAAGTGTACAAAGCCGGCCGGGTAAGATCAACACTATTCCTGTTTGAGGAGCAACTGAGCAAGCTATACATCCCTGCGATGTACAAAGAATACAAGGACGCTTATTTCAAGAGTACAACCTTCCGTATTAGAAACAACCCAAATAACCATGCCGAGTACCTCATCGCACATGTGAAGCAAACAAAGTTGTTCTCATGGTCACAGCATGAATTTAAGTTGGTGGACAACGAAACTTTCGGGTCCTACAACTATGAATGTCGACAATGGGAACATACTGGTATTTTTACTATTGCTTCAACATCAAGTTACTATTATGATAAATGGAGATTTACTATATGAATAGTTTCAATCTTGTTTACATAACATTTATTCACCTGATCTATACTTACTACATTAACAAAATGAAATGATTATTGTTTTAATGTAAATTTATTATAGGACTGTTTTGCCCGCATCTGATCAGAGCATTCACCCACCTGCAAATCGATAGTATCCCTAACAGATATGTGCTACGAAGGTACACCAGGGATGCAAGGGTAGAAATGCCTTACGATAGGCATGATCTCATGCAGTTTGGTCCAAACGGAACAACTGAGATGTATCGGCATTCAACCCTGCTGATAGAGGTGATGGGTGTCGCAAGGGTAGTGAGCAAGAAAAGTGCAGAGTATGAAAGAGTGCTGGGTGTACTGAAGTCACTTCGAACAGGTTGAAAACATACCAATGGATACTGGCAATTTGACTTAGGATAATGATGACCAAGTCGAGGTAAATGAGGCACCTTTAATTCCAACTGCACGGCCTATTTCCGCACAAAGGGTAGGAAGCGCATAATGGATGAACCAAGACAAACAGGTGCACTAGGAGACAAGAAATACACACGGGCATGCACCTTATGTGGACTCAAAACCGGCCACAATGCCGCATCATGTCCAACCATAAAACAACAAGACATTACAAGAGCTACTATGAGAGGAAGGGGACTAGTGAGGAAATACCATAGACAAAGAAGAGGTGGTGCATGACGCCAACTACTTCATGAAAGTGAAACAGTAGAGGAAAGTGATATTGGGTCTGATAGATACGATGATTGTTGGAGAAAGTTTATTACAGAACAACTCAAAAACAGAACATAATGTAACCTGATTTTACTATCAAAAATGTTATGTGTTTCTACATCTAACAAAACAAGTTTCCTATACGATATTTGGGTACTAGTAAGATCCGGTGCATCAGATAGTAAACTATTTTGGTATACGTAAAAAAAACCGCATTACGAAAAAAATATAATTGGTAAACAAAATAAATTGAAACTCAAAGTATAAATATAACGCATTACAAAAGTTAAAAAGGACCTTACTGAAATTACTATCTACAGTAAATCTAAGAACTTTATGTAAACTTTCAATTTACTAAGAATTTTACAAATATTTAGCAGCAGCAACTAGTGACCACCAGGTGACGGTAATTGCAGACTCATAATCTTCTACAACTTTTAATATAGTGTATATGAAAGATTATTATATTTGGGACTTTTGATTGGTTCAATTTTCCAAAACCTATGTCAACCCCCAAAGTATAACTATTTACTATTTCTATTAAGAACAGTTACGACGCTAGTACTACAAATTTACTACCCTATACTGACCATGGTGTGACCACCTTGTCGGTGCTCACGAGAATGCCGCTCAAGCACGTGGAAAAAAGAAATAAAAAACAAACACGAAAAAGTGATCGTGGTGTTAAAGGGTAAGGTGACCGGGTCCATCACCACCAGCACATAGTGCAGCAGGGTTCACAGATATAGCCCTAACCTTACTAACATTACACAAATCACTTTGATCGAATGAGCGCTCGCAATTTCACTATATAAACAGGTAAACTTGAAGCTCCACGGGGAAGGTGGTACTAAATACCTACCATGCAGTCTATATATAATGATGGGTCTGAGAAACTGGGCTTAAGCCTATCGATCTTTATAAGCATATTTGCCAAAGTCCACACTAACGTACACAACTGGGACCTCGCTACATTTTACTACTACATGCAGATTATATTACTATGTACACATATATTAATTCATAGTAAACACAAATGATTTGTTTAGTAAAAGCTATATATATTTCTAGTAAATTCTAACTAATGTGTTAAGACTTATATCAGTGTCTTGCTCTTGTCGTCAGTAATTTACTAGTGAAAACCATTCATGAATCTGAGCTATCAATATAAAGTTAAGGCTAAAATAAGAAAAAAATCATATCCATGTACAAACAAGAAACGCATTTACTAGTCGATCATGCGACGTAACTAGTAATGTGTTCCCTTATTTGAACTAGAATATGTTATTTTTTATTTAGTCATAACTTTCAAAATTATGTAACATTTTATTTATCATAGTAAACAGAAAAAGAATGTACAATGAATGATAATATTACTATTAGTGTCTTAAAACATTACTGCAGAAACATAATTATCTTTATTATTTCTATTAAGAACATTTACGATTATTATCTTTACTATTTCTATTAAGAACATTACCTGAGTATAACTATTTACTATTTCTATTAAGAACAGTTACGACGTTAGTACTACAAATTTACTACCCTGTACTGACTACGGTGTCACGACCTTGCTGTTGCTCACAAGGATGACACTCAAACACGTGGCAAAAAGAAATCGAAAACAAACACGAAAAAGTGATCGTGGTGTTAAAGGATAAGGTACCCGAGTCCATCACCACCAGCACATAGTGTAGCGGGGCCCACAGACATAGCCCTGCCCTTACTAACATTACACGTATCACTCTGATCTAATGAGCACTGGCAATTTCGTTATATAAACAGGTAAACATGAAGCTTCGCGGGCGAGGTGGTACTAAATACCTACCATGCAGTCTGAGCAAATGGGCCTTAAGCCCATCGATCTTTTAGTATATTCCCCAACGTCCACACGTACGTATGTTGCCTCATACTTGCTACATTTTACCACTAAGTGCATGTTATATTACTGTGTGATCATATAGTATTTCATAGTAGAAACAAAATGATGTGTATAGTATTTTACTGTCAATTGAATTTTGTTATCTTCTGATTTCTTAAATTAATAACGATCTCATACAACATTATTACCATAATCAATACATTTTACTTCGTTGCCTCTAGTGATGATGCATAGAAGATAAACTAAAGATGCGATAAAGCAAAATGCTATGGATTGCCGATTGTAGATCACGATGTGGATATAATATATGGGCGTTACCAACGATGTGAATATGAAAGATTTGTGTGCTTTTACACATGCCTGAGATAGAATAAGTATTTACGTAATGAAGCTGAAAAGACAGGACCGAAAAGTGTCAGAAAGGAAACTTCCCTTTTCCCAATAGCAAAAAAACAATTCCTTCTGACCCATGATTATAGCATTTACTATCTCCGTAATAAAACATTACTGATACAACAAAATATTTATTACTATGTTACAAACAAGTCTAGTTCACAACCAGTGTGGTTTTTTAATTTTTTAACCAAAAATTAAGCAACTATTCGGTTTCAACCAACAAAATAAATTCAATCTACGATTTAACGGGCATAGATTTACTATAGATTGAATAATTTATACATTGCATAATTTACTACTCCTGTAATACAACGTTGATATTGCAACAACAACATTTTACTATTTATTAAATTATGAAACTTCTGTTTCCGGGTTTCCTAAATCTATCAGACACTATTACTATATCTAATGCGCAAAATTATGCCTTTTGTTTTCAAAATTTACAATCTATATCGTAAAATATTACTACCATAATAACTTCATTTTAGAACGTCAAATATCGTAAAATATTACTACCATAATAACTTCATTTTAGAACATCGAAAATAAAGTAATTCCTAAGTTTACAGCTCGTTTTAACACAAACTTCTATTGAATCCTATGAACACTGGTGCCTAAAAAATTGCTCATAAGACACACGGTTGCTTTATGAAAATGTGACTTTGAATTTTAAAGATGCGATGAAGCAACAAGCCATAGAATGCAGTTCACCCGTATAGATATAATATATGGGCCTTACCACGAGGAACTGTTCACGGCCCAAAACTATCTTCTAGTCATGCGGCCGTTCGGACTGGTCTCGCTATGGTTCGATCGGACTGGTCGCACGTAGAATGTCCTATTCTACACGCACGTATAGAATAGGATATCTATATATACGTATATTTACATATACACGTATATATACTTATATTTACGTGTACACGTAAATATATGTATATACGTATAACATATATACATATATGTGTGTATATATGTGTATATATGCATATATACATATACACACACATATATATACATACATATATATACATATATATATAGTCCTTATCTGAATGAAATTGTAAAAATGACCTCGTTCCTGATTGTGGAAGTGTCGCACGTTGTGTTCTCCTAGCTCGATAGGTAGCCATGACCATAGCAATAACGTCCGCCATGATAGGTGGGCAGAACCACCACCGGAGCTAACTTATTGTCGAATATCTAAATATGGGGTATGAGCTCATGCAGGATACGCGAAGGATATTTCCTAATGATGTACAGAGACTCTGGATATCTCGGGCCCTATTTTGTGGGATAAGATATACGCGGAAAGGATAATTCGATATTAAGAAGGACTCGATCATGTTCCCATTACGAGGAAACCAACTCGAGTACGCCTGATATTCTGGGAAGTTTGGATATACTACGAAGATCATGTGATGATGGATTCCTCAGCAACTACGATCTGGTACTCCAAACCGATTACAACTCAACTTGAGGCCGGACTACCCCGACTATATAAGTCCAGGGGTAGGGGTCCTCAAGAGAAAAGAAGGAGAAGACTTTGAGAGTTTTTGCACAGAGCAACCAGGAGTCGACGACCTGACGCTTCATCAACCTCCATCCTTAGCCTTAGCCGGAGTTCGATCTTCCTTATAACTAGGGCTAGACAAATTGCTCTATATTCTATCCACCACATAAATATATCATCCACACAGGAAGTAGGGTGTTACTCCGCCGAGGGACCGAACCTGTCTACATCGTGTGCCTCTGATTTTGTGCTTGACTCTGATAACCCGAAGGTACCCGAAAGTATAAGTTTATTGTTGATTTCTAACCTTCGACAGTTGGTGCGTCAGGTAGGGGCCTTCAACTGTTTTTTTGCAGATCAAGCGTGTCTTCGGTGCGTGCTCACATCGGATCTTCTGGCGACTACCCGTGCGATAATTTTTGTTTGGTCACCGCTATCGACCAAGCAGCTGCAATCGGATCTGAGATTGCCTTTAGAACCATGCTCTATCGATGGGGACCGGACGGAGATCTAGTGCACATCGGTTTCACCGAGTCCCACTCTTGGGATCCATGCCGAGAGGTAGGTTTCATCGGTTTTGACCCGATGGAGACCAACGTCCTCATGTGCATCGACACGGAGAGTGAAGGCAAAAATGACAGCTACAGCAGCCAGGGCAGCAGCACGACAAATCGATGTGTGTTCTTGGTCGAAGCCAACAGCAGTGCTACTGTCGGCCGTTCCCAAAAAAGGAACACAGGGGAAAACGCCGTAGAAGGTCAGGGACGGTAAATCCCCCCGCATCTGCCTCAAGATCCTGCAAACGTTGTTGCTCCCAATACCACATATCATCGACGTGATCTAGTAGCCACGGCCATAGACGAGGTCATGGCCAATTTGTCGAGGCAACTTGATCTCGATGAACCGATGACGCCCCGCCCGCCGACATGGTATCTTCAGGGACAACAAATTCCTCAACAAATCGACCACAACGGTAGGCTCGGTTGCACTCCCAGAGCAGCATCCCATCAGAGCCACAACAGCGACATCTTCAACACTCCTGAGGCAAATGTCCAGTGTGCTCACATGCTGCTAAAATCCCTTTCGCCACTAGTTCCGGGCAATCCGATGACTACAGTGTTCGATCAGATAAAGACGCTGCTCGATGCAGCGTAAGCCCAGATCGCTCGAGCAGTCGACTCGAGGCTTGGACACCCCAGCCAACAGGGAGCCTGGAGTCAGCGGTCGAGACCGTCTCACCGCCATCGAGCAGTAGGATCGGCGGTGGCTAGCTCCAACAAACGTGCTTCCAGGTCGGTTCGCACCAACCCCCATCGGGGACATTTCGAGGATCTTCGAGATCATATTCCTCATGATCGGCGTGATTTGCGTGACGTCCTTCATGATTGAAGGGAGAAATGCGACCAGGAAGACTATGAGCGGCGGGAAAACGAGTCCCCACCTTCGAGGGGCAAATCTCTCGCTCATCGAGCCCGACAGGGCAAATCTCTGCCCACGAGGGGCCGCTCGCCTACACGGCGTAGGTTCCCTCCTAGACAAGGTCCGCGGCAGGTGACCCCCAAGGATGTCGATGAAGGATGCAAGGCCTTCACCCCTGAGCTCAAGCTAAGCCCCGTCGAGAATTACTCGGGCAAAATCAATCCTGTCGAGTGGCTGCAGATTTATACTACAGTCATGAGGACTGCTGGGGAAACGAGAAAGTGATGGCTAATTACTTGCTCGCCGCCCTGAATGGTGCGGCGAGGTTTTGGTTGCTCAACCTTCCATCTCACTCGATATCCTCATGGGCGGAATTGCGGGCCCAATTCATTACCAACTTTCAAGGCACGTACGAACGCCCCAAAACACGCAGCGACTTGCATCGGGTGATACAAAAGCCAGGTGAGTCATTGCGTGGCTTCATTCGACGCTTCAGCGATAAGCGCAACTCGATCCCTGACATCTCAGACGAGGCACTCATAGTGGCCTTCGAGAACAGTGTCTAGGATAGGGAGTTAAAAGGAAAGCTTGCCCCCCGAAAGATCCGAATCACCAAGGAGCTTTTCGATTTGGTAGACAAATACGCCATACGTACCGAGGCTCGAGACCATCTCGATGACCGAAAGTCTGGAGACGACAAGCCCGAGTCGCCCAAGCAGGGGGTGAAGATGAATAAGAACCGTGGAGAGAAGTGCAAAGGTGACTCTACTGTAGCTGTGGTCGAAAGAGGCAAGGCGCGTAATATTGGTGACAACAAGGGTCAAAGCCGCGGGGGAGGAAAATACTGCCCAATCCATCACACGGACAAACACGATTTCGATGAATGTCAGGTGATCAGCAAGAAGGTCCAGGAGAAACTCAAGGCTGCCCTCGCCAAGCGTGGGGTGGAGCAAGCCAAAGAGAAGCCCCAGGACGACGAGTCCGAATACTGCGGGGCTGATCATAAGTTGGCGCAGATCTTTGGGAGATCTACCACATACGTGTCCAAAAGGCAGTACAAGGCAATTGAGCGGGAGGTCAACTTGGCCACACCAGCTCTCCCCAGGTTCCTCAGGTGGTCAGAAGTATCAGTCACCTTCGATCAGTTGAATCACCAAACCGTGATCTCACATCTGGGTCAATACCCCGTGGTGGTCGAGCCCACCATCATAAACGTTAAGGTCGCTCGAATCTTGATCGATGGAGGTAGTTCGTTAAACCTCATCTTCGCGAAGACGTTGGAGAACATGTGAATTCGCCGGACAGAGATCAAGACCGGAGCAGAACCATTCTATGGTATAACTGCGATCATTTTCGATGCCCCTTGGCCAGATCGAGCTACCAGTCACGTTCGGCACACCAGACAATTTCCGCACCGAAAAGATCCTCTTCGACGTGGTGGACTTTAGACCTCCTACAATGTAATCTTAGGCCGCCCAATGCTAGCTAAGTTCATGGTCGTGGTGCACTACACATATCAGACCATCAAGATGCTGGCGCCAAAGGGAGCCTTGCAATCTAGGGGGATCAGCGCACTGCGGTCCGGTGCGACAGGAAGAGCCTAGAGATGGTCGAGCATCTCTGCGGGTCGACAACCAGTGACGACGATGAGGGTGCTAAGCACCAAAGGTACAATAGCAACGACAAGGCCTCTATGTCCAACAGTGCCGCCAAAGATCTAGTCGACGATGGCAAGAAGGATAAGAAGACTGATGGAGGTGTCAAGACAGTGCCCCTGGACCCGTCGGAGCCTTCCAAGACGGTCAAGGTAGGCGCTGATCTTGATCCCAAATAGGAATTCGAGCTCGTCGCCTTTCTTCGGGCAAACCGCAACGTGTTCGCGTGGCAACCACCTGACATGCCTGGGGTCCCCAAGGAGGTGATCGAGCATCAACTAGCTGTGGAACCTAACGCCAGGCCTGTGGTGTAGAAACAGCGTAGATTTCCAGAAGACAGGAAGTAGGCAATACAAGAGGAGGTCGGCAAACTCCTGAAGGCTGGCTTCATCCAAGAGGTCGGTTACCCAACTTGGTTGGCGAGCTCTGTCCTCGTCAAGAAACCCAACGGTAAGTGGAGGATGTGCGTCGACTACACCGACCTCAACAAGGCTTGTCCTAAAGATCCTTTTCCTCTCCCCCGCATTGACCAGATAGTGGATTCTACTGCGGGTTGTGAGCTGCTAAGTTTTCTAGATGCCTACTCAGGGTATCACCAAATTAGCATGTCTGGATAGGATGAAGAGAAAACTGCTTTTACTACTCCAATCAGTGTATTCTGTTATGTTAAGATGCCTTTTGGTTTAAAGTGTGTTGGTGCTACAAATCAACGCTGTATTCAAAACTACTTGAAGTCCCAAATCAGGCGCAATGTGGAAGCGTATGTCGATAATATCGTAGTCAAATCAAAAACTGGGAGCACCCTAATGAGTGACCTTGAGGAGACATTTGACAACCTCAGAAAGTATCGGATGATGCTTAACCCCGAGAAGTGCACATTTAGCGTCCCATTCGGCAAGCTTCTCGGTTTCCTGGTGTCCAGTCAAAGCATCGAGGCCAACCCGTGTAAAATTGAGGCCATCGAACAGATGCGTTCTCCGCGGATACTGAGGGAAGTGCAAAAGCTCATGGGCTGCATCGCAGCCCTTAGTAGATTCATTTCTCGGATAGGCGAACGAGGGCTATCCTTCTTCAAGTTACTCAAGAAGCATTACACTTTCGAGTGGACCAAGGAGGCAGAATAAGCTTTTCGAGATCTAAAAAGGTACTTATTGTCTCTATCAGTTTTAAATTCGCCTAACAAAAAAGAGGAGTTCTTTTTGTACATTGCAACTACCCCTCAAGTAGTAAGCACAGTGCTGGTGGTCGAGCGAGATTGCCCCGAGAAAAAGGCCAAGGTCTAAAAGCCAGTGTACTACGTGAGCGAGGTCTTGCAAGATGCCAAGCTGCGATACCCTCAGGTGCAGAAGATGTTGTACGCTATCATGATAACCTCTCGAAAGCTACGACACTACTTCCAAACACACAAGATTACGGTTATGACGACGTATCTGCTGAAGGAGGTAATACGCAAACAAGAGGCGACAGGGCGAATTGCGCAATGGGCGGTCGAACTCAACGAGTTCAAGGTCGACTTCGCGCCGTGAACCAACATCAAGTCAAGAATCTTGGCGGACTTCATCGTGGAATGGATGCACTCGAGGAAAAGGAGCATAAGGCGGTCAATGGCCACTTGACAATATTCTTGGATGGGTCGCTCACGCTTCAGGGCTTGGGGGCTGGCATCGTGCTCAAATCTCCGACAGGTGAGGAGCTTAAATATATCATTCAACTCAATTTTCAGGCTTCGAACAACATTGAAGAATACGAGGGACTAGTTAACAGGATCCTCATGGCTGCGTCACTTGGCATCAGACAATTACTTATGAAAGGGGACTCACAACTAGTCGTGAACCAAGTGCGAAAGGAGTACTAGTGTTTGAACGACAACATGGCGGCATATCTGAACGAGGTTCGCAAGCTAGAGCACAAGTTCGAAGGGCTCGAGGTAAGGCATATCAGGCGATGTGACAATTCTATTGCCGATGAACTTGCCAGGCTCGCTTCGTTCCGTTCGCCCACGCCCGCAGGAGTCTTCATTGAGAAACTCCTCAAACCATCCATCTCCCCCGTACGGGAGGCAGATGCTGCCCAACTCGACCAGTAGTCTAGTCGAGTCAGCAAGACATAACCTGCAGACACAAAAACTACACTACTCAAACACGAGCTGACTTGGATGACTCCATTCCAAACCTATCTTGAAGGTCGAGAGATCCCTGATGATGATGCCTCAGCAGAGAAAATTGTGCGTAAGTCTAAACTATACGCATTGGTAGACAACAAGCTCTACCGAAAGGGGAGTAACGGAATCTTGATGAAGTGCATCACTTAACAAGAGGGTAATAAGATATTGCTCGATGTCCATAGAGTCATCTACGGCAACTATGTGTTCAATCACACCTTAGTCAGAAAAGTTTTTCAGCAGGGGTTCTATTGGGCGACTACCCTCCAGGATGCTTGTGACCTGGTGAAAAAGTATGAGAGCTACCAATTTTATGATAAGCAAACCACCCGACCAGCCCAGGCTCTAGAAACTATTCCTCTATCTTGCCCTTTCTCCGTCTGGGGCTTAGATATCTTGGGACCGTTCCCAAGAGCCCAAGGAGGTTACAAGTTCCTATTCATAGCTATCAACACGTTCACCAAGTGGATCGAAGCCGAACCCGTCAAGAGCATCACCTCATAAGTGGCTAAGAAGTTCATGAGAAGCATCGTTACTCGATTTGACATCTCTAATCGAAAAATTACAGGCAATGGTAGCCAGTTCAAAAGAAATGCTTTCATAGCCTTTTGCGAAGAGCTGGGTATCAAACTTTGTTTCGCCTCTGTAGCTCATCCTCAGAGTAATGGTCAGATCAAATGCGCCAATGGCATAATCCTACAGGGGATCAAGGCCCGCGTGTTCGATAGGCTCAAGGCTTACTCGACCCAGTGGGCGAAAGAACTCCCCTCAGTGCTATGGGCTTCTCGTACATCGACTAGTCGAGCCACTGGTGAAACGCCATTTTTCTTGGTCTACGGAGCAGAAGCAATTCTTCCGACTAAGTTAACGTTTAGGTCACCTCGTGCGGACAACTACTTGGAAGAGGAACAGGAGCAGGCACAACTGATGATGTAAATCTACTCAAAGAGTACAGGGATCAGGCATCCATTCGAGCGGCCAAGTATCAGCAAGCCTTGCACAGATATCATGGCCAGAGAATCCAAGAAAGAGCACTCACTGTCGGGGACTTAGTACTACGAAAGGTGCAAAGGCAACATAACCGTGATAAGCTATCACCTAAGTGGGAAGGTCCCTATGTGGTGGTCGAAGTGACTCGACCTGGATCAGTACGGCTATCGATATCGAAAGGAGCGATACTTGACAACTCATGGAACATTGATCAATTGAGGAGATTTCATACATGAATAAGACAGAAAGTGCACTGCAACCAAAATTCACGTAAGTACGATTTCATTAAAATTTTACTAACAAAATTTTATCCTATTACATCTTAAAGTAGGCACTCTACTACTACTTATCCTCGGAGGCATCGTGCCGCCTCCCCTGCACCCACGGGGACTGGAAAAGTATGGTCCCCGAGATGGGCTTACGCCCTCTGTATGGACCAGAGGAGGACGTGAAGACCCGGCCACCAGCTGATGGAAAAGGCGACCTCTCCAGCCTCTAAGCACCGGGATGACTTAAAGGGCGAGCAATCGCTGGGCTGATGAAGCTGTTGTGAGCTTCACCACCTTCTTCGGTGTTGGTAGCTTCACCTTCTTCTCCTCATGTGCCGACGGTGGTATCTACTCTCACGAAAGGAGCAGGGGCGGTGTCATTTTCTTCGACGGCAACCTTCAGCTTGCTGGTCACCTCTTCTTCCTCCTCCGGCCAAACTTCCCTCTCGACACCCTCCCAGTTGATCTCTTCCTCCTCATCGGACGAGATGATGATCCTCCCCGGAGAAACTACAGCTAGTGGTGTAGGGGGAGGGGAATCTCCAAGGATGATCACGGACAAGGACGATGGTGGAGTGAAGGCCATTGAAGAGTGAGAAAGCGCAAGCAGGAGGGCAAGAAATAAGATGAGTTGTGGCATGCGACTATGAGTCCCGTCTATTTATAGCTCTGGGAACAAGTCATACTGTAGCAATGAATCTGTTTAAATTCACGTCGATCCCAATCCACGAGGTGTATTTTGCACTTCCACATGAGTGCGAAAACCGAAGAGACGCTACTCTATGACGTGCCACGTGGAAGCTGAAGGGGCGCGAAAACTATAACAGAATTCAATCACTACAATGGAGTTTTGTCGTATCTACTCCGACCGTTTGGATTTTTTGAGGCCTCACCAAAATGCTCGGGGGCTCATGCACCCGAGTGTATGATCTACCATATAATCGATGTACCCATCGAGTAGAGGGTCGGGGGCTACATCGCTCGATCTTTTCTCTACATGGCTCTACTCTCGGGTCAATACACCTATCGAATAAGGGGTTCGGAGTCGCAACAGGTATCCGTGATGCTAATGCTTCACTCTTTCTTGCTCGATCCAGCTATCAGGTAAAGAGTCGGGGGCTACATCACGACAATGTGCTTACGTCAATCTACTCCCTACCCAATGATGCATCATCGAGTAAGGAGTCGGGGGGCTATAGGTAACTCTGTACCTTTGTTCTTTTTCCTGGTCGATACTGTTATCGAGCATAGCACTGTAGACACAATTTCTTTACTTTCTTTTACATGCAATGCTTTGCACGTATTTACTCGATCGCGTACTTAGCATGTTAGCAAACAAAACCAATGCATGGCCATGCCTGAACCCGACGATGAGCAATTCTACCCTGCGCGCATACGAGCACTAGATTATCAGACATCTAACACTCAGCGGACGGTGGGAGACGAGACCTCTAGTCGATTCTACATGCACCGCTCAGCAAGTTCATGTTTGCTAAAGAGTCTAAGTTATATGGTCGATGAAGACTTGCAAAAACCATGTAGTTTTACTGTAACTAATATAGCGTTTATGTTATATGTGGCCTCTCCGAGTACTCGCTCGGGGGCTAAGGCATTTAATGAACATTTTTTCTAGCCCTATGTGCAGGTACAATTAGGTATATTCTTTACTGAAGGTCTATAAATACTAAGTCAGATTTGTATCTACTTGTGCTACTCTATTTCATCGACAAGGAAATAGTAGGCAAAGCACAATGGACAAGCAAATTAATTGGTATTATCATAAAAGACTACAGTAACAGCAAGTATTCGGTTTTTACATCAGCGTGACTTGGCCTAAGGGTCCTGGTTGGCATCGTCGTCTTCACCATCAAGAGATAGCTCCAGCTGGGGCACGAACCTCTTTACAAGGTCTCCAAAGGATTCGATGTGATCCGCAGCTTCGCTCGCCTCACACGCAAACCCTTCGTCCAATATCGAGAGGTCCAGGTTAGGATGATGGCTCTTCACCAGGCCAAGCACGTAGGAAGTCACAAGACGTGTAGATGAGATCATGTGCTCGAGGGTCTCTGACTGTAGAGTGGCAAGTGCCGCATCTACTGCAGCTTTCTCGACCTCGATCGCCTTCCTGCTCGCCTCCTCCTCGTCTCGACTGGCCTTGGCCTTGAGCCACACAGTATCAGCAGCAGCTTTCTCAATCTTTAGCTTCTCTGTCTCTCCCTTCTACTTCTCGGCCTCAGCTTTAGCAGTTTCCAGGTCGACCCTGAGTGCCTTCAGCTCGGCGTTTTTCATCTCGATCACTTGCAGATTGGAAGCAATGAGTCGCTCATTTTTCTGATGAGCTTGCTCACAAAAGGCTTCAGCTTTGCGCAAGGTTTCTATTGCATGCTATGAAAAGAAACCAAATGGCTTCAAAAAAGCGAAGCAAGGAATAGAGCGAAGCATAGGGCAGAGTTATTCGGGGACATGTACCTGAAATTGGGGCTTCAGGACAGACCAAAATATCAAAGCAACTTGAGAAGTCGGAGGAGGCGGGGCTAGAGCCGTTGGTGTAGGAGTGGTGACGACGGCAACCGGACTGAGGGTCGATAAGGCCGCGACGGCGACATCATCAACGCTGCTGCTAGGTGCAGCTTTCTTGCAGGGGATTCTCTGTTTGATATCTCCGAAAGAAGAAGAAAGAATCGTGAAGAAGGAAAGGTAACTTACTTCGCCAGATGAAACTTCGCTTTCACGTTCTTATTTTGCGCAGCTGTTTTCTCCAGGACCGGTCTGGTCCCAGCAACTGGCTTCTCGACCGGCGTCGCCAGTGGAGGAGGTGGCACCGGTGAATCAGCGGCCAACGGTGGAACCTGTGAATAATAAGTTACTACGAGCCGAGGTTTGTCAAAGAATAACTACAACAAATGCTGCTCGATGGAGGTATTACCTGCTCGACTACTTGGGTTGATGGAGATCCCGTTCGAGGAGACGTTTGTGCAGGGGCTGCCAACTTCTGCGTATCGGTCCCCAAGGTGGCCCGTTGATCATCCAGCATTTGTTGGATTATGTCAGAAGAGATTTCATAACATCCAAGAGAGCAATTGAAGATCACCTGGTCAAATGGCCTTGATGATGAGGTCTGAGGCCATTTGGTTGGTTGATGGTGCGCTGGAGACACCGACCTCCTCGCCCAGAGCGACTCGACCGCTACTTGTTCCAAGGCCATTTCACCCTCATTAAGAGTGGTAGTGGGTGCCGGATCATTCAGAGGAGAGCCAGCATTGGCAGAGATAGAGGCCGATGCTTGATCATCATCGCGAATCGGCTCGTTGTCATCCAGGACGATGACTCCCTCGATCTGCCCACTGTCATCGTCGAACTTGGCCTCCTAAGGAGATTCTGGGTCAAAGCAAGTAACAGGTGCACGAACGATGCATTTAGAGCTGTGACAAAGCACTCACCTCTGGCCAAGGATTGGCGAGCGAATACACCTCGATGCCGCAAGCGTCAGGTTCCGAGCCCTGGAACATCTTGCTCAACCTAGAGGAGATGTCCGAGTTTGACACATCTGGCAAAAGCAAGTCAGCTATTCATCGACTGAAGCAAAGAAATCAAGATATTATAAGTACTTACTTCCAGGATTGTCCCTGGTAGCATCATCGACTCTGGCGTAGTCCCAGGCCAAGTGGTTTCGGCACTTCAGAGGACTCAACCGGCTCGTGAGGAAGTCCCTAGCGACGTGCCACCCAGTCAGCCCAATTTTCCTCAGCTCCTCAATCTTCCGGACATAATAAGCACTACGGACGGTCGAAGGAGGGACTTTCATCCAAAGGTCAATCGGATGAATGAAGAGTGGTCGATAAGCTATGGGGAAGTTCACGGTGTCTGGAGAAGTGATTTAAAACTACTGTTTTTTCTAGTCCAACTGCCAGGAGGAAGTAACGGGGACAAAAATATAAGAATTTGACACGCCGCTGCGGAGGTGAAAACTAGCACCCCCAACAACTGCATTCTTCGTTGCCCTCTTCAGATTGTAGAAGTGGCGGAACAGGTTGAGACTTGGATTGATCCCCAGGAAAGCCTCACAAAGGTGAACAAACACACTGAGCATCGTGATAGAATTGAGGCTCAGGTGGAAAAGTTGGATCTGGTAGAGCTCAAGAATCGAAAGCAAAAACAGAGAAGGGGGAAAACTGAGTCCGCAGCGAAAAAATGCCTTGAATACAACGGCCTCATCCTCATTCTCGGGGGTGAGATAGAGTTCACCTTGTGACGGCCTCCAATGGAAGAACTCCCGAGGAGGAACGAGGCCATCCTTCTCCAAATCGGTGAGATGCTTCTCCGTCATGATCAACTTCTACCACACCCGTTTGAGGGCCTCGTCCTTGAAGGCCGCCTCGGTTTTCTCGGGTTTCTTCTCCGACGGTGGAGCAACTCTGGCGCTGGTTGAAGGGGTGGATGCCATTGAGGAAAAGGTAAGGCAAGTTCTTTGAAGGTGGCGGCATTAAGGCTTGAGGAGTGCGACGGAGGTTTCAAGAGTAAGGTTGAAGGCAAAAAGGGAGGAGAATGGCTATAGTTCCAAATCTGGGGATTTATAGGCCAAAATCTTCTCTCCAGACGAACGGTACATTCCCCGTGGCATGGCGCTTTGATCAGCGCGAAAGGTAAGATGATGACACTGCACCCATCTTGGCGTTGCAGACGAAAGCAATAAATGCTCAACTGTCTAATGTTTAGATTTTTTGAATTTTTCCAACTCTGCTCATAATCGAGTCGACGAGTTGACATCGAATAACTGGCGGTTACCCTGAGGACTCGATACGGGCTGATGACAGGGTGCTCGACCCAGCACATCCCTACTCGATACTCAGTGATTCCCAATCTACTCGAATCGTTCGACCACGAGCAGGCGAGGCATTACTCGACCAAGTGAGGCCTTGGCGGTAATCGACCAAGCCCTTAAGCGGACCCTCTGTCGAACAGAATTCAGGGGCTAATGTCAAATATCTAAATATGGGGTATGAGCACGTGGAGGATACGCGAAGGATATTTCCTAACGACATATAGAGACTCCAGATATCTCGGGCCCTATTCTGTGGGATAAGATATACGCGGAAAAGATAATTCAATATTAGGAAGGACTCGATCATGTTCCCGTTACGAGAAAACCAACTCGAGTACGCTTGATATTCAGAGAAGTTTGGATATGCTACGAAGATCACGTGACGATGGATTCCTCATCGGCTACGATCTGGTACTCCAAACCGATTACAACTCAACTTGAGACCGAGCTACCCCGACTATATAAGGCCGGGGGTATGGGTCCTCAAGAGAAAAGAAGAAGACTTTGAGAGTTTTTGTGCAGAGCGACCAGGAGTCGACGACCCGACGCTTCGTCAATCTCCATCTTTAGCTTAGCCTTCACCTTAGTTTGATCTTCCTTGTAACTAGAGCTAGACAAATTGCTCTGTATTCCATGCACCACACATATATATCATCCACACAGGAAGTAGGGTGTTACTCCACCAAGGGGACCGAACCTGTTTACATCGTATGCCTCCGATTTTGTGCTTGACTCTGATAACCCGAAGGTACCCAAAAGTATAAGTTTATTATCGATTTCTAACCTTCGACACCTATCGAGCACGCCGAACTTGGCAAGGCCTGCTGTACTACCCATGCTCGGTAGTACCCTCTCCTACTGAGCTCGGGTACTGCATTATCCCCTTATGCTGCAGTACCTGAGCTTGGCAGGAGGAAATCCATGGTGCCAACCATCTGTTGCAGTAGGATAGTACGATAGAGGACATATATCGTCTACCGGTGCTTCCGTGGTTAAGAAGAAGGCTAAATTTACAATTTCATTAAGAAGCGACTAAAAATGAAAAAAAAGTACCAGGGCTATATAAACACAGACTTCACACATGGACTACTAATACGGTACTACCTATGTACCACCGAGTAATTAGACTTGGGCCCTCATGGTCGATATGACTAATCACCTTATTTTATTCTCGTGCGGAAGATTATTTTATCGGTTAATTTCTTCGTTGTGTATATATACATGCCTCTTTGATTTGTGACGGCTACTGGAGGGGTCTAGTCAAGGGTTAAAAACCGGAAATGGAAACATACCACTAGGTTACTGGTATTACCGTAGGGCAAGGCGCGGGCGACGTGGATACCCTAGCTGGGTCAGAAGCCTTCGAAGTGTAATATAGGTATATAGTATAACAAAGTCAAGTAACCAGCTTAGCTCTTTGGCCCATCTCGAATGATCGACCTAGGAGGGACATAAAAATTTTATGATACTAGGTACTATGTAGCATCTATAGTATCTCTATATATGATATATATTAGGAGTGAGAAAAAGATTTAACTATTTTAAGATCTATGTTTACCATATATCTAATTTTCACAAGAGATGCTACATAGCACCTGGTGCCATAAAATTTTTTTCCAACTGTTAAACGCACGCTATACATGTGCTATTGCTATCGTCGCCGTATTATCCTAGTTGCTATAGATTAACCGACTAACTAACTAAATTGCCACAAGACCATATCAACCAATTAGCTTGTTTGCACCAGCTTTTGGTAAGGTATGGTCAAATTTTTAGGTTAAGAATTAGGAGATGTTTTGGCCGACATCAAATAAGGAAAGGATAATTTAAATATAGATTGTGACTAATACCGATCTAAACATGAGATCTGTCCGAGTAGAAGCTGATATGGATCACGATAGGCATCGTGTCGGAGATGATGAGGACATCACTACTATGGATACAATCACACCTGGTTGTACCAACTTCAACACGTCATCCATGGGCAAAGAAGAGATAGATATCAAATCCATTACGTTCTGGAATCCAATTCGGCCTCCGGATACCAGCCTTAAGTAAAACACGCATAACTTTTGCATACGGTGTCAGATTGGGCAGTTTCTGTACTTGATTGAAAGCTTACAACAAGACCTTTCCAATGGGTCTGGCCCTAGCTCCAAATTCATCGTGGATCAGTCGAAATCATCAAAACAATACACTATAATACTATTTTAGGCTGTTTCGGGTCTTATAAGCGTGTGGGGGCCCAAGCCTAAGTTGTGTGAGCCCCCCTAGCTGCATACAACCCTAGGATGTCCCTCTCACGTCCCTCCCTCTTATAAACTCAGTAGCCGCCGCCTTACACACTTGGGTTTTGTTTGATTTGTTTAGCCAAGTGCAAACTTTGAGTCTTCGAGTTGTGCTGGACAGCCACCTTGTCAAGACCCTCAATAGAACCCCACCCTATTTTGCCTTCATTCATATTCGCAATTTCATATTGTTTTTACTATTGTTCTTGCTTGTTCTTCGGTTGTTTGCAGGAATTGAACCTCGTGTTCAGGTTGATCGTGCCCACTGCAAGATCAATAACCCTTCGGAGTTGGTTTAGCGATTGCTAAGGCGCATCGTCGTCGTACGTTGTAGTCGGATCGTCAAAATCGGTTCCACCAAATCGATAGTTATCGCTCTCATCGAAAGATCGCGACACAACCTCACAACAGGTGGTATCAGAGCGCAAAGTTGCTCGGTGAGAGATTCAGTACAGTATATTAGTTTTTGTTTTCTGTCCTAAATTGAAAATTACTCCACAAAAAATTCAACCTTTAGATTCAATCTGGTATTTTAGTGAGTTTTGTTAAGTTTTGATCTATTAGAGTTATTGTTTTAGTTGCTAATCGTTTTTTTCCATCTCATAGCTTTTCTTTTATTCATAACTTTTGTATACAAGCTCAAATTCATGTGTTCTTGCACTTTCTTAAAACCTGGGAAGGAGATCTACCAAAACATAGTTGGGCATGAACTCTAATTCTGTATCCAAGTTGGTTTAATCTGTACGTCAAATTTGGGCAAGCAAGTTGTACATCCAGTCCAGATCGGTTCGGTATTTTGATCATAATTCTCACATCTGAACTCCGATTGAGAAGTTTTTATACTTTCCTGAATCCTTGAAGAGTCCTCTAAAAAACGTTTTTAGGTGTCCTTTGTGATTCGGACTCCTTCAAACCGAATTTGATTCGGATTCGAAATCGGTCTTGTTAGTCTGAAATTGGGACTATTCTGTGGTGTTCGGTTTTTGAGCCATAACTTTCACACCCGAGCTCCAAATTGTGTGTTCTTGTACTCTATTGAAATCTCAGGATATAAGCTTCAATTCTTTCCATAGTGATCCTTCCAAATTCGGTGGTTTTCGAACTTTAATCTGGGCGACAACTCTACTGCCCTAGAAACACTAAATTTGGGTTACTTTCTTCAATTGATGCTCTAGCTTTGTTCCTTTGAGTTGGTTGAGTCCAGAAGCATATACAAACCATAAAACTCCAAACATATCAGTACACATACCTTTAGGAACCAATTCATCCTTTGCGAATACTTTGATCCCAATTGAGACTAGCTATTTGATATTGCTTAGGGCTGCTCTACTTGATACATTGCATAATCTTGATTTATCATATCATACTATGTTGTGACATCATGTTAGGGATTCCAAAACTTTGTTCATACTAGTGTTGGCCGAAAGTCACTCAAAGAAAGAAAAGAGAAAGAAAGAGCCAAAAGGCAAAAAAAAGAATAAAAAAAGAAAATATAATAGTGGATGGTCGCACTATATTGAGCAAAACTCTAATTTGTGTTCATTATATCAAATTGTGCAATTGTATTAATTATTGAGCAATCTTGTGCCCTTTTACCTTTTCTAAAGTAATTAGCTAGAGTCTCTCCATAACTTATGCAACACGAGCATTAGTGCTGAAATTATACTTATTTAGCTCATTCCATTAGTTGCATTAAGTTCCATCATCTTTGCGCGTGAGTTGTCTTGAAATTCGCTTATATCTTTGAGATCGGCAACTAGGGCTTGTGAATTCTAGTTTGGATCATTACTTATCATTACAACAACTAGAATTATCAGATTGCATAGGACATAAATATAGCCTACCTAGCTCCACATATACTACCTCGTACGTTTGTTCGGTCCCTTGGCAATCGTTTTATTCAAGCTTCGGAGAACTTTTGACACCGCCAACGACCGACAACTCCTATTGCACGGTAAGAACTTGTAAGAGCTTTGGTTAAAGCGTGAGAGTTGAGCGGCTTTTTAGCACATCCTAATTGTTGGTAGGGAAATATCCTTGTGATTTGTTTCTTGTCTTCATGAACAATGGCAGGTTCTCAATATCGTAGTGCTTGGGCCAACAGCATCCTAGGAGAAGAGATAGTTTACACTCCGATATACGAAGATCGTATGAGCACAGCTTCATCACCACAGGAGGTGCGATGACATAGCACACGTACTAAAAGTAAGTTCATCGTACCTATTTTTAGTGGTAAATATGATCTGAAGGTTATCTTACTTGGGAATTAGCTGTAGAACAATCATTTGATAATCATGGAATTCCTAAGCATGAAAAGGTTAGAGTTGTTACAAGTGGATTTACTGATTTTGCTGCTCTTTGGTGGAATGATTATATGCGTAAAAATCAGGACATCCCTAGCACATGGATTAAATTGAAGAAAATTATGAGAGCTAGATTTGTTCCTTCATATGTTTCTCGCAAATTACAGAATGAATTACAATGTATAAAACAAGGTAGTAAAACTGTGACTGAGTACTATCAAGAATTTCAGAGTAGATATTTGCGTTGTGGGTTAAAAGAGACCGAAATGACTCGGTTGAACAACTTTTATTCTGGACTAGATTTTGCTATTCAGATCATGATATCTTGTAAAGAATTCAATTATATGTCATGTTTGCTTAATCTTTCATGTGAAGCTGAAAGAAAAATACAGAGAAGACAAGCAACAGTTTAAGTTCCCACAGAGTTAAATGCTACTCCTGTTGCATGCACTGCACCAAACCTTAATGAGAGCATACACCCCGAGAATGCGAAAGAAATACCAGAAAATTCAAATGAAGTAGAGCATAGCACATGTGAGGATGATTCTACTAACATAATCCAATCTACTTCTGTTACTTCTATTGTTGATGTTCCATGTAATATGCAGGTTATTTCTGAAGAAGGGGAGATACAAACTGAAAAACCTGCATCATCAATTGAAAGTTTTGAGTTTCCTACTTCTTCTGAGGAGGACGCTAATGACCATGGTACAAATCTAATTTTACAGCAAGAAAGGGAGCTAATTTGTGAGTATATTCCTATTGTACTTAATTCTAGTGAGCTACCATCGTGTGCCACAATTGTAGAACTATTTGATGAATTGCATTCTTATAATTTTGATCATGTGGTGCTGATTACGGATAAGGAAGTAATAGCTAGAATATCCCCTGCCACTGTTTTGTGCTATATAATGTTGAATGAGCCTGCTAGCTTGAATTGTGCTATGAATAAGATTTCTGAAATTTTATCTCTTAAGTCTTTATCTAGTACCTATGCCTACAGTTTTAAATTCAATTTAGTTGGGGAATATGGCATAGATGGCAAGTTTCATGTCTACAGAATATGCATAACTTGTGATAAACTTGCTGAATTGAAGCTTGCTGTTTTGAACAATCCTAGTTCTATGCAACAATTTGTTTCATGTAAGGCACCATCAAATTTTCCTGATATGTGTGATACCCATAGCTTGCTACCTCATTGTTTCTAATTTTAGTACATTGGCTTGTATTACAAATCAGCATGTCGTAATTGATGAGTGGAAGCCCATTAATATTGTGTCACTGTTGTTGGAATGGTTTGATATTGCTTGTTTATAATATAATCATATGAATGAGCTATGCTTGTTGCCAAAACTTGTAGTTTTGCCCATCTATGTTATTGAATGAGGCTTACAAAACATAAGTATTCTTTATCCAAGGACAGAGATAGATATGTGCTTTACTTATATTTGCAAATTAAGTTGCAAACTGAATCATATTAATATTTATGTTATATGCTTCACTTATAACCACAAAATGAGTCACAAAATTGTGAGGAAAGGTGTTTTGCTTAAATCTGACTTCCTCATTTGCTGTTATGGAAATAGCATTCCACGAATCCAAAAGAACATTGAAATATGGGATATATACATATATGTTGCATACACGTTGTTCTTTTTGTTGCTTGTTTCTTTTCCAGCTTGTCCGAAACCAACGATGATTTTCCTTCAAGGAGGGGAGGAAGCATCCAAGAGTGCTCGCTTTCATCATGTCATTATATGCTGGAAAGAAGTGTTGAGCTATATGGATAATTATCAGGTGAATCCTCTAAATGTCTTTGATGTCTTTAAAATATGTAAAGAGGCGGAGCTACTATTTTATTTAAATAAATGCAGGACCTATATAAGAATATTTGGTGCTGAAGACGAGCTAAAAGGTGAGCTTGAGTCGAACACGACTCAAATTCAAGGAGAGGATGATGAGGACATCACTACTATGGATACGATCACACGTGGTTGTACCAACTCCAACACGTCACCCATGGGCAAAGAAGAGAGAGATATCAAATCTATCACATTCTGGAATCCAATTCGACCTCCGGATACTAGCCTTAAGTAAAACACGCATAACTTTTGCATACGGTGTTCGATTGGAGAGTTCTTGTACTTAATTGAAAGCTTACAACAAGACCTTTCCAATGGGTCTAGCCCCAGCTCTAGATTCATCGTGGATCAGTCAGAATCATCAAAACAATACACTATAATACTGTTTTGGGCTGTTTCAGGCCTTGTAAGCGTGTAGGGGCCCAAGTCCAAGTTGTACGCGCCCCCTGGCTACACACGACCCTAGGACGTCCCTCTCACGTCCCTCCCTCTTATAAACTCAGTAGCCGCCACCTTACACACTTGGATTTTGTTTGATTAGTTTAGCCAAGTGCAAACTTTGAGTCTTCGAGTTGTACTGGACAACCACATTGTCAAGACCTTCAATAGAACTCCACCCTATTTTGCCTTCATTCATATAAAAGATGGTCAAAAGCAAGCGAGAACAACTACACAATTAAATCAATCAACTCGTATTTACTCTTTTATTTTACTGTCGACTAGGAGTAGTTTTTGTAATTTAGTCTTTTCCTGTAATCCGACTTTCATCAATAAAGTTGTGTATCACCGATTGTTGATCACATTCGATTATGCCAATCAGGTTTGATTTTCTCCGATCTTGCTGCGCTTCGCCTTTTTTTGGAAAGATCTACCTCTTACCATCTGATTAGCCCTGATCGGCTAATTAGACTTATCGTTACCTTATATTTAATCGGTTTTTTAGCTGTTTAGATCTTTGCCAATTATTACACTAGATCGGCTTTGAACTTATTTTTCTATCTATCTTTTTGATTGCAGGATCAAATCGGTTGGCACGCCTCAAACCACAGAACTCGGTGTTCGTCACATGTGTTGTAGCCGATAGACCCCTCTTTACATTTTTTGTCGCCAACACAGACTGATGTAGTGATCAAATGCCTATCAATTAAGCATATAGAACCTAATCAGTTTGATCGAAATTGCTTGTGAATGGAGGCGTGTTGGAAAAACTAAAATTTCGATCAAACAACTTCCAACCGGGTAGCTTTCGACATGCACGGTGAGTATCGATCTAGTGGTCTACCATGTACGTACTATCATGCATGCATCTGGCCAGGTAGGTGCTTTAGTGCATGATCAATTGGTACGCCCTGGTTGTATGAATACCGTCTGAAAAGTAGAGGAGTGCTCAGTGTTATTATACTTTCTTGTGTTTATGACAAACGATCAGTATGTTATCTTGAAGACTAAAAAAAACTAAAGACTAAGTAAGTACCAAAGCACGATGATCAAAGTCGGTGCTCTAGTCTCTTCACGTCCCCTCCTTGCATACGCCATTGCTGCCTGATCGATACCCTACAGGCTACAGCCTGCGGTGCCATGCATGCTTGTGCCATCATATCGATCGATCGGCATGCAGCAGCCGCTGCCCTAATATGCATTGTGGATGTTTCATTGTTGATTCATTCATGCTCATGTCATGCCCTAAGGCAGGGTTGGTGATGATGCCGACATAGCTTGACCTGCATGGGGTGTACACAGTTTTTGATGAGGATCTTGTCTGGTCCCCCGTGTATAGTACATGTCAAAATTAAGTTGGTGTGCCCGTGTATTTTCAGAAGAAAGAGTCTTCTCTTCTCTAGAAGAAAGAGTCTTCTCTTCTGTCTCTACTGCATGCACATGTTTGTTTGTGGTAGGAGATACAAGTCGTCATAGAGCATGTTTGTTTTAGCTTTTAACTCTGGATTCTGGCCCTAAAAGCAGAATCAAAAACAAATAACCCGATTCTCACAATCTAACCCACCTATATACACTAGAATCCATAATCCACTTCATATGTGTTTTTGGATTTTAGCTTTTGAAGAATCAGCTTCTCTACCACCACAATCCAGAATCAGCTTTTAGAGAATCCAAAATTAAAATAAACAAGCCCTTAATGTTTTTGAAGTTTCATGTATAGTAAGTGGCGGAGCTAGTCCTCATGCCAATGGGGGCAATGGTATGAGGCCTGGCCCAACTAGTAGTGGAGCAGTACAGCCCAAGAGGATGGCCAAAGGCAATGGCTCGGGGCTTGGAAGCCTAACCGGAAGCTAACACGAGTAGCATTTCCTTCCTTAGTTCCTTGCCACACATGATCACGCCCTAGCAGCTCCTCACGCTCACGCCCTAGCTGCTCCTGATTCCTCACGCTCACGTTGCCTGTCGTCACCACCACCTGCGCCCTACACCATCGCCTCCAAGCCGGGCAGCCAGCTGCATGGCTTGCAACCTGCGTCGTGCCACCGTCGCCTCCAATTCCAAGCCAGGCGTTGGGGCTGGTCTGCGTCGTTGCCACCCTGCGCCTTGAAGCCTAGCCGCCCTTCACCCTGCGGCGTCTCTCATCGTCGCCCTGCGCCCTGCACCATTGCCGGTCACCCTCCAAGCATAGCTTACCGAGGGGGCCCTATGTCGGTGCTAGCATGCTGCCCCTCACAGCCTCAACCCCTCTGGCTGTCTGGTCCCTCTAGCACTCACCGCTGCCCCTGGCCAGTTCACCAGCTGGCAATTTCCCCCTAGCCAACTTGCCCCTTGGCTGAATGGCCCCTCTAGCCCTTGTTGTTGTTCCTCTGCCTCTCTAGTGGCCGCCAAAATCTAGGACTAAGCCTTTCTCTTTGCCACATTGTGGTTGTGTTCTGAATTTGGTTTAATTGATTGGAGTCGATTTGATGTAATAGAAATACATAATGAAGAGGTCCAAGACATTAGCATCTTATTTTTCATTACAGTCACAATCCAACCAATCCCCTCTATAAAAAGCAGGAACTGGAGCTAGTAATACCTAATAAAATAGTCCTCGCGTTGTGTTTAATTTGGAAGACACATTATTGTCGATCTTTGACTTTGAAAACCAATTGAGGATCTCAATGTGGACATTAGGGATGCTGCTAGAAGGGAGTATTTGCTACTAGTGTAGGATCAAGGATAACCGATTAAAGTGGAGTGAATAGTTGATTTTTAAGATTCTTTTGTCTATAAAACGATTTTGAGTAAGAATACAATATAATTCAAAATTTTCACAATTAAGTCGTAAATATTTTAGAATTTTCTAAGTGAACCAACAACCTAAGTCTAATCAATTCTTGAGAATCTAAAGAGACAACCAAACAATATGATCACTAGGAATGTAAATTTGCACAAAGTTAAAATCAAGAATGCAAATCACAATACGAACACAAGAGAATTTTTTTCGTGGTCTCGGAGACTTGCTGGTCTCCCCAAATCCACGTTGAGGAAGCTTGAACGAATTAAACTGGATCCTTATGCAATTGAGCCTTCCTTAATCCACTAGAGGTAGCTCTTTCTCTCTCCAGATAGGTGAGCTCCAACCTTTACACCAATACTGGGCCTCTTCACAAATCTTCTTGAAGTGATCACCAGTTTCTATTCTTCAAGCCATCTCGAAGTCGGTAAACTCCAAGAGTAATAGACCAATGACGCTTGTTTGAAGATCCTCAAGAGTTACAAGGCTCAACAGTGAATGCTTAACTCTTAAATGCTCTCAACCACTTCAAAATGTGAAATTGAATGCACTAAGGTGAAGAGAGAATGACAAAGGCTCAAGATGTATTCAATGAATGACTAAGAGTATAGCTTTGCTGTAGATGTGGGTGTATTTATAACCCCCACCCACAAATCTAGCCGTTACCACCTAATTCTCGAAAAATTCAAGAAAGTCAGCATAACACCCATGTAGGGTCGGTAGTGCCGACCTCAGGCACAATAGTCACCTGTAGCAATTAATGTTGAGAGTAACTAGATGTTGCTATAGTACTCCAGCACTATCGTCCATGTAAGATCGGTAGTGCCAGCCTTAAGCAACAAAAAATGAGCATTTACACCCTTTTTGGAAAAGGACTACCGTCTATTTGGGTCAATACTATCGCACCTGCGGCAGTACAGATCCTAGATAGGTGGTAGTGCCGGCCAGGAAAAACACCTCAAAACACACGGTTCTGAAAAGGTCTACCGACCACTAGGACCGGTATTACCGCACCTGCGGCAGTACCGCCCTAAGTGGGTAAGTAGTGCCGGCCTGGGCATGCCCCAAAAACATGGACTCGGTAAAAGAACTACTGGACTCTCGGGCCAGTACTACCGCACCTGCAGTAGTATCGCTCTAAGAAGGTCGGTAGTGTCGGCCTGGGGCAGACCCAAAAATAGCCCTCTCTGACAAATAATAACCTGCCTCTTAAGCCGGTACTGCTGCCCTTGAGATAGTACCGCTCCTAAAAGGTCGGTAGTGCCGACAATACAGATTTTCAAAAGACTTTGAAGGATTTTCCGAGAAATGCGCATGACTAAAGTATGAGCATGAATTTGAGCCATGACACTTGATTATCTTTAAGCTACTCACAAAAGATCCCTTTTAATAGTACAGCACCTACACTAACAACCTGATCTTTTCTCCAAACACCTAGATCGGCAAAAAGCTAGAAAATGATCCTTACAACTTATACCTTGGAGTTAGCTTATATTCCAATTTCCTTATAGCTTAACGATTTCACCTCTTCATAGGATCAACCTATTTTTCATAACCTCAAGAAAAATTGTTAGTCCTTAAAACATTATTGTCATTAATTAACAAAATCAAAGAAGAAATTTAGGGCCTAGATGCTTCACCTTTTATAGCGTATAGGCCGATTGTATCTTTCTCTGATCTGTCACAAACCATGAACCATATCGACCTCTATCTCTTGCAGATAAAATTCCCTATTTGAACCGATATTGACTAGAAATCTAATTTTAACTTAACCTTACAAATCGGTCGTATATCTTGCCAAATTTTGACACTAACAATATCGGCCTCAACTTCCGAAATACAAACTCCTCCTTGAGCCGATATAGGTTAGAGTTTTTATCCATACTAAAAGTCTTTATCTATACTTGAACTCTATTTCGTAAATCGGCTACTCTGGCCAAATTCTGATGTTAACACATGTACTGGGGCATTCTTCGTTATATATGTTGTTAATCAGTGTACTCAGCATCCCTAAAAAATTAGTGTACTCTACATACCGACCGAGAAAACTGAGTGCCTGATTCTGATCTGAATTATTGGTGTGATCTTGTATGTTTATGCCTGACCGATCGTCCAGGTCCATCTAACAGATTAATTGTTTTTAAAAAAAGAAGAAGGAAATGGAATTGAAGATGAAGTTGGTAGAGTTTTGAATATTGGATTTCTGATTCAAGGAGCTAACATAAGATTATGGCCCTGTTTGAGGTTTAAAACCAGTTTCAAAAAAACCAGTATGCCCTCTAAATGGATTAGCTTTTATGCGGTTTTAGGCATGAGTTAGAAGCCATATATAACTAGCAAAAGCTAAAAACAGAGCAAGGCGTGCTTTTAAAGCTTTATTATTAAGAGAAATTAGCTATTTGCCAAACAACATCTCATAAAAAAACTATGGCTACTTTTCAGTAAAAAATCAAAAAGCAACTTTTTCAGAAAATCACCCGCTACCCCCAAACAGAACCTATTTCTGTTGATATTCTCTTAAAAGGGGGAAAAAACGTCCTCCGCATTCTAGCTATGTATGCTGACCTCATGTTTAGTACTTATCAGTACGCATTGGGGGAGAGGGGGGGTTTGGGCCGTTGGGGGAGGGGGTTGGGAACAAGGATTAAAATCTCGTTTAAATTTCGTGAGATCTCGGTTTTCGAACATGAACGAATTTTGAAATGCTGATAGGAGTAAAAAAAAAAATTCCTACAGTAATCTAGGAAATCTCGGCGAGATCTCGGGATTTTTGACCGATTTTTAACCTTTTTTACGGATTTGGTCCAATAACCCCTAGGAAAGTCTTCTCCTATAAAAATTTGTTGAAAAACTGAATTTTTGAGATATTTTTTAAAAATTGCAGAAACACTGTTGGATTTTTATAAAATTGTACATGCTTTATCATGATGTGAAAGATTTGTAGTACCATCCTAAGAAGTGTAGGATCATACATAAAAATTTTCAAAATAATTTAACTTCATTTGTTATCATTAAAAAATCAAAAACAGAATGAACATAATTGGGACAGTAATCTTGTCAGAATTTTATAAATTTTCTCATGTGTGATAATGATCCAAAATTTTTATGATAGATTAATTACTTCATTACCATTCTCTAAAATTTAAAAAAAAAATCAAATTCTTTTGTTTGCTCAATCAAATCTATGTATGCGTTGAACTTCATTTGTTATATTTCAAAAATCAAAAACAGAAATAACATAAATGGTACAGTGCACTTGTATGAATTTTATAAATTCACTGGAGTGTGATAATAATTCAAAAATTTTATGAGATCTTAAGCATTTCCTTAGAACCCTTCTGAAAATTTAAAAAATATTAAACCTTTTTTTATTGCTAAAGCAAATCTATGTATTGATCATTAGGCTTTTATCAGGACGTAGCACTATCAGAATTTTTGGAACTTATTGAAGATTTATAATCATATTAAATTTTACATAAACATTAATGATACATCAGAACCATCCACAAAAAATTTTAAAATTTTCTAACGTGGTTTGTACCATTTTTGATTTGGTTGAAGTTTGCCGGTAAAGCTTTTATCAGGACAGTAGCACTGTCCGATTTTTTAAAACTTCATGAAGTTTGATAATCATCTGAAAATTTTATGAGAATATTATTTATGCATAATAATCATGGAAAAAATTTCAAAATTTTCTAACGTGGTTTGTTTCATTTTTCATTCGGTTCAAACTTACCGATCAGCGTTTTATCAGGACAGTAGCAATATTTGAGTTTAAAAATTCATCAAATTTTATAATCATCTGAAATATTTATGGAAACATCACTGATGTGTCAGGAACCTACACAGAAAAATATAAAAAATTTGACATCGTTTGATCTATTTTTCACTCGGTGCAATTTTGCTGAGATCTCAACAAAACCGGCTAAAATTTCGGTTTTCTCGGTAGAAAAAAATCCGTATTTGAATTTTTGTTTTTGTATTTTGTCCGGAATGTATCCGTAATTTGTAAATCTCGTCGAGATTTCATTCTCCGGCCATTGACGAGATTTAGAGCGAAAACGAGATTTCAATCCTTGATTGGAATCATGTTGACTGATTGAAGAGAAGAGGAAAAAAAATGAACATAAGCTCGCACAGTCACTGTTCGTTGTGCGCACTGGATGGACGAGTAAGATCGAGAAGCTGCAGAAAGTTGGAATTTTGTTTATTTAAATGACCCACTTTTTACTAATATGGCGAAAATAAATGTCCTGGAAACAAATTACAGCAATAATAATTTTTTTTCATGTATTCATTTTTTCATATTAATAAAAAGTGGGTTATCAAAAAAATACTCCAGAAAGTTGCACGCATGAATGCGGTTGGCTGCCTGGTATGTTGGTGAGGTTCAGGGTCTATGCTAAATGCCATGCGTTCTGAAATCTGAAATCTGTTTTTTCCGATTAGTCTCGTTGTGTCGCACAGTTCTGCTTACTACTATACTAGTACTAGTACTGTCAAACAGAAGAGCAGGGGACAGAAGTGTGTACAAATCACGAGTCAAATATTTTACCTTATCTTTGCATATATACTATACGATTTCTTTAAAAATAATATATTTTTATAATAATTTTCAAAAATAATACGCCAAAAAAATTACAGAAATATACCTCTATCACCATTTCATTTGGCGACCGAGCTATTTTCACCAATTGAATTAGTGACAGATATCTATTTTGTCCGAATTGAATTGACCGACATATTATTTTGTCGCTAATTCACGCCAAATGAAAAGGCGATAGAACCTTGTCGCCAATTTATTTGGCAACAGAAGGTTGGCGATAGGAGATCTGTCACCAATTCAATAGAGGTATATTTGCATATTATTTTTAAAAATTATTCTAAAAATATATTATTTTAAAAAAATCTATATCATACACTACAGTGGTTGTTGTTGAATGGAACGTTCTTAGTTCACCTAATTAACCTACCGGGCACAAGTCTTGTGCCGTCACACTGTATTTCTTTCTGGCTAGTCTTTGGACTTTGGAGGCTTTGAACTGATCAATGGGCATCATCATCAATCTCCAATTATCCATGCATGGCCAGAAATTTCTCACGTATAGACGAGAGAGCCGGGGAAGTCTTGATCTATTTATTAGGATTTGTCTCATTCTTTTTCGTTGATAAGATCTTTACCGGCCACTGCTAATTGGACGATGACTGTATGTGAGATCTCTGAATCGTGCATCCCATCTCTTCGGTAAATTTTGCAATGTTGTAGTGCCTTATCAACCATTGTGAATTTTTTTCAGTAGCTAACGCGACATTTCATTCGAGCTGTTGAAACACGTTCCAATGATGCCGCAATGTGCTAGGGATGTTTGAAAGTGAAATGTTTCCATTAGTCAAAACCAGTGGCGAGGAGGTGCGAAAGGATTAGAGCATCGGTTTCGACCATCTTACCCGTAGTATCCTCCTTAACTCACGGTATTTTTTTTTATCTTCAAGACGTCATACTGGTCGCCTACCATTAACGCAAGAAAAGGTAGCAACACCGAATATCCTTTTATTTTTCTCCAGCTTACACCATTAGTCAAAACCAATGTGAACATATTGATGAGCATCGAGATTCCAATGCCATGCCCTTTCAAGAGACAGAGAGAAAGAGGAGGGAGAGGTTCCAATGGCCTGATTTAACTTTTGGGTTTGAAAAAAGAATGCCATCTTTTATTAGGGTGTTGCAAAGTCAGCCGTTTGCAAATGATGACCAGTTGGTAAAAACCCACAGTTCGGTACTCCAGTTCTACTCCATGACAGTAACACATCCCATTAGACAGCAGCAGGACCTGCAAGTCAAACCTCTGCAAAATACCATCTTGTCACTCATCTTGACCTCTTCGGACATATTCACCCAACTTATAGCCTTTTAGCACCATAAACAAAGAATTAGTAACTATGATTTTTTATTACAAATATATATATATATATATATATATATATATATATATATATATAATGCTATTCTGGGTGTAGAATAGCCCATTCTACTCCCCAGTCATTTAACCCAGTCCGATCGAGTTATGCAACGCACTAAACGACGCATCAGACTGACGTGGCAAAAACCAACTAATAAAAGCACTCCAGTTTTACAATTCGGTAGTAAATCACGTATACATTTCACTATAAAACACCAGATGCAATTACTATCGAATGAGATACTAATTAATGTGTTGGTCAACCCAGCTAGTTAATGTGTATTGTAGTTTGTACATGAATCTATTTCTTCTTTATTTTAGCCATATCTTTTTATTGGTAACTCGGATTTGCAAATGATTTTCACCCGTAGCTTACTGACGACGAGAGAAATAAAATGATATAAGTCTTACTATTAAACAGTAATTTTTATTGACTGGTAAAGTAAATTACTATTTTTATAATATGAAATTACTACGTCTACAACTAGAAATTACTACCTTAAAGTATAATTGAAAAATCCTACACAAATCAACCATTTGACAGTAAAACTTCATAAAAACTATATGTATATATTCTGAAAAATTCTCAAAAATTATCATACGTAGGACATTTGAGCATCTACAGCCCTGTAAAATTTGAAGACCAAACTCACTTACATTTGAAAGATATGAAAAGAACAAAATTACTATTCATCACTGATTAGCGCTTGTTAATTTCATATCTTTCAAATGAGAATGATTTTGATCCTAAAAATTCATAGGATGTATAATCTCTCCTCCCATACTTATGGTAATTTTTTGAGAATTTTTGAAAACTTTTACATGCATTTTTCATCAGGTAGAATTTATTTATTTTTGTCGGCGCTTTAGTAGAATGATTGAAAAATTCTCAAAAAAATTACCATATACAGGGGAGGTGATATTCTACATTTGTGCAAAATTGGAGAACAAAAATCAATCTCGTTTGAGAGATATGAAATTGACAAGCACTAATCAGTGATGAATAGTAAATTTGTCATTTTCATATCTTTTCAAATGCGACTGAGTTTGATCTTCAAATTTTACACGGCTGTAGAAGCTTACATTCCCTACGTATGGTAATTTTTGGTGAATTTTTTAGAACTTGTACGTATAGTTTTCACGGACTTTATTGTCAAATGACTGATTTGTGCAAAATATATTTTAGATGTAGTAATTCCAAGTTGTAAATATTGTAATTTCAGGTTGTAGATATAGTAATTTCTGTTACCAGTCAGCAAAATTACTTTCTTAATAGCGAGACTTATATCATTCTGCTCCTCTCGTCATTAGTAAGTTGCCGGTGAAACCAATTTGCAAATCGGAGCTACCAATAAAAACATATCGGATTCATGTACAAATCAAAGAATGCATTAACTAGTTGGGGTGATCAATTCGGTAGTAATAGTAAAGATAGTAAAATTTAGAAAGCATGATAAATCATTCGTATTCGTACACACACTGATCTGTTAGTACTAAGGTTATTTCTATTGCAGTAAAAGGTACTGATCGACATAGGGAAATCACAGATACACTATAGTAAAAATTTACAGTAGGTGTGACAATAAAATCGTTCATACCATAGTAAAATTACTTCAACCAGTAAGCTTCTACAGCAATAGTAAAATCAAATTACTGATCTTACACAGATCAGATATTTTGGTAATAAAAGTATGAGAAAACTATATGTATAAGTTCTAAAAAATTCTAAAAGAATTACTATACGTAGGAAATGTGAGGTTCTACAGTCCTGTAAAATTTGAAGACAAAACTCACTTGCATTTTAAAGATATGAAAAGAACAAATTTACTATTCATCATTGATTAGCGCTTGTTAATTTCATATCTTTCAAATAAGATTGATTTTGATCTTAAAATTTTACAGGGATGTAGAATATCTCCTCCCATACTTATGGTAATTTTTTGAAAATTTTTTAAAACATGTATATGTGATTTTCACAAAAAAGAAATTATTTCTATTTGTCGATGATTTAGTAAAATGATTAAAAAAAGTCTCAAAAAGTTACCATATGCTCGCGGGGGGGGGGGTGAGATTCTGTCTTTGCAAAATTTGAGGACAAAAATCAATCTCGTTTGAGAAATTGATAATTTACAAGCGCTAATCAATGCTGAATAGTAAATTTGTCATTTTCATATCTTTAAAATGCGACTGAGTTTGATCTCCAAATTTTGCAGGGCAATAGAAGCTTACATTCCCTACGTATGGTAATTTTTGGTGAATTTTTTAAAACTTATACGTATAGCTTTCACAGACTTTTACTGGCAATTAACTAATCTGTGTAGGATTTTTCCAATTGTAATGATGGTAATTTCTAGTTGTAGATGTAGTAATTTCTTATTGAAAAAGTAGTTATTTATTTTACCAGTCAATAAAATTAGTATTTAATAGCGATACTTATATCATTTTATCCCTCTTGTCGTCAGTAAACAATTGGTGAAAACCATTTACAAATTTGAGCTACCAATAAAAAGATTAGGCTAAAATGAAGAAGAAAAAAATTTATGTACAAACTACAATACGCATTAACTAATTGTGTTGACCAATGCATTAACTGGTATTGCATCTATTATTCTGGAGTAAAATATATTCTTTTACTACCAGGTTGCATTTCTTAGTCTGATTTATATTGCATGCGTTTCTCATTACGTTTCGACAAGCGTGTGGAATAACCTAATCTACACGTAAAGCGCAGATTAGCGCTACCGTATATATACATACATATATATACATATATATATATATATACATATATATATATACATATATACATATATACATATATATGTATATATACATGTACATACGTATATATACAGATATATATGTATACATATAGATATACATATACATATGAAGCTTTTTCTGTACTCTCGGGAGTGCATACTTCCACTTTCAATATACTACTTAAATGAACGTGTTATACTTTTTTATTACTTTTGGTATACTTAAATACTAATTCTAAGATACTCTAATGCGACATGGTTGAAAAAATTTCATCAAAATCCTTTATTTTTACTGTATGTCTTTTTTCATATGTAAAATGAGTATATATATGTAAATTATGCTATAAAAAGTGGATTTTGATGAACTTTTTCATGGAACTCACTTTGGAGTATCTTATAATCATTATTAGAGTATGCTCAAAAGGATAAAGAGGTAAAAAAATTTATTTAAGCGACATATGCAAGGTGGGAGTACGTACTCCCAGGGGTATGAGTATACTCTAATACTAATTATAAGATACTCCAAAGTGAGTTATACAAAAAATTTCATCAAAGTTCACCCTTTATAGCATAATTTGTTTATATATTCCTTTTACATATGGAAAAGGGTATATAGCAAAAAAAAAGGCTCCAATGAATTTTTTCAGCCATATCGCATTGGAGTATCTTAGAATTATTATTGGAGTATACCGATAGTGATAAAGGAGTATGAAACATTCATTTAAGTGGTATATTAGAGGTGGGAATATGTACTCCCAGGAGTACGAAAAAAGCTTCCTGTATGTATGTATGTATGTATGTATGTATGTATGTATGTATGTATGTATGTATGTATGTATGTATGTATGTATGTATGTATGTATGTATAATTTTACAGCTACGTGCAGCATAGGCTATTCTACTCCCTAGCCAATTAATGCATACCAACCAAGTTGTACTCAGCGCGACAGAACTATCCTAGTTGACTATCAGTTACCTGGCAAACAAACTAGTAAACGCATTTCCTTGTTTGTACATAAATAGGTTTTTCTTTGTTTTAGCCATAATTTTTTTATATAGCTCTGATTCACAAAAGATTTTCTCTAGTAACTTACTAACGACAAGAGGAACAGAATGGTATAAGTCTCACCAATAAACGTCGTATGAATAAAATTTTACTATCCATATACATATATTTTACTATCATGCTAGAGGGTTCAGCAGCCTATGTGGTAGTAAAATCTTACGACACATTCGGTAAAATAGCAGTAAAATCTCATTCATATGGATTTTATTAGTGAGACTTATATCATTATGTTGCTCTTGTCGTTTGGAAGCTACTGATAAAAACCGTTCATTAATCGGAGCTATCAATAAAAAGTTATGGCTAAATCAAATAAAAAGTGATTCTAGTGCAAACAAGGAAACACATTACCGGTTTACACCGCATGACCAACTAGTAAATGCGATTCTTGTTTGTACAGAAATCAGTTTTTTCTTTGATTTAGCTATAACTTTTTATTGGCGGCCCTGATACATGAACGGTTTTCACCGATAGCTTACTGATAACGAGAGTAATATAAGTCTCGCCAACAAACATTAATTGTATGGATCAGATTTTATTATCCATATACATATATTTTACTATTATAACAAAAGGTTCAGCAGGCTGTGCGGTAGTAAAATCTTACGATATACTCGGTAAATTAACAGTAAAATCTCATCCATATACACTTGGAGTGCATTTGGCATATAGTTTTCACCTGTATATGCTTTCCATCTTAATTACACACTATGGGCAATCTTTGTATCCATCCTACTACATTGGTTTCGAACTCGGATTTCGATGACCCAGCAGTATCGAAATTCGCAAAAGACCAAACGAAATTCGCTCATAACCAAATGGTTTAAAAAGTCAAATGAATTTAAAATCTCGTCAAACTATCGAGCGAATTTCGAACGAAATAGACGAAAACCGCTCGAAAAGGCTCGAATTTCAAGCGATTTTTGGCAAAAATCGGCGACCGTTGAAAAAAGGGGATTGCAAAAAAAATGCTGTAAAATTTGTAAAAAAAGAATTAAAGGCCAAAAAAATAGGAAATATGTAAAAAAGTATGAGAAAACATGAAAACTCTGGCGTGATCTTTCGTAAATATGGAAAAAATTTGACATGACCGTTGCTATATTTTAGACAATTGCAAGCTGTAAAGTAGGCATTTAGTAATAATATATCAACAAATAATCTTTCATTTCAATACTACTCATGTATCAATCCAACAAGTGCAAAAATAGGTATTCACATAATGACATACCAGTACCATTTACATATCAATACCATTCACATATCAACACCATTTATATTTCAATACCTTTCATTTGAAGTTGTGAAGTAGGCATAGCTTCGTCGTTTTTCTATTGTCACACATATGCCATGTTAGATCTACATGAACGGAATGTTAGTAAAAAAAGTGAGTTGCAACTTCCATACTAAAGTACATAATATAACTAGTGGTACAGAGTACAACTTCCATACTAAAGTTTTGGTAGTTCATGCATGCATACAACAAGAAGTAAGATTTTCAATATTTGATAACATTAATATATTAAAATATACCATAGCAAGATAATTTCTGTGTATACAAATATCGTTACTTATCAAATAGTACCATTTTGGATGCTACTAAATATACTTCAACAAATATTGCTATTAAATATAATTGAACAAATATTGGTACTAAATATAATTGAATAAATATTGCTACTAAATATACTTCAACAAATATTGGTACTTGACATAATTGAACATATATTGCTATTTGACATACTTCAACAAATATTGCTACTTGACATACTTACAAATATTGCTACTAAATATAATTGAACAAATATTGTTACTAAAATATGTTGATGTAAATATTGCTAATAAATATTGCCAGGGTGGGCTAGAGGCCCAGAGCCAGTCTCACTGGATATGTTGCCCATATATATGAGTGAAAACCACTCTTATCGTGAAAACTCCGTGAAACCCACGTGTAAAAGTTTTCAAAAATTCTCAAAACATTACCATACTTAGGGGAAGTGAGCTTCTACAATCCTGCAAAATTTGAAGACGAAACTCAATCGCATTTGAAAGATATAAAAAGACAAACAACAAAATAAATAGTGCTGAAAAGTGAAAAATCACTATTTAGGCTGAATTTGTCTTTTTTATATCTTTCAAATGTGATTGAGTTTGGTCTTCAAATTTTGTAAGATTGTAGAAGCTCGCCTCCCCTACTTATGGTAATTTTTTGAGAATTTTTCAAAACATGTACACGTGGATTTCACGGAGTTTTCACGATAAAGGTTGTTTTTATGGGATATGTTGCCATATATATGGGTATATGTATATGTATTTATGCTTGTACTTCACGGTCAATTCTTCAGAAGATGAGTTGTACCGTCCAATTAACACACGCACAAACAGAGTTTTTCTTTTCTTCTTTTTAAGGCACAAACATAGAACGCGAGCAGTTGAACTGATCAAGATCTTAGGTGTTGAAGTCAAATGATTAGTAAACTTGGCATTGCTAATTGTGAGAACCTGCAAACAGAAGGCCCAGCTGGTAGGTGAGTATTAGGAAACGCCAGGAATTGATCACTGGTCTAAGTCTAACTTCTGTATTTGTTCATGGCGTTGAATTGGAAGTTCATAGCAGTGGCAATGGTAGGTATTCTTTGATTAAGTGCTGCGCCGTCGCAGAGAATGTCCGAGTTTATGGACCGAATTATAACTAGGTAGAGTTGCGCGCGATGCCGTGCCACGCGGAAAAATCTGGTTAGAACCGATGTCCGTGTTGAATTTGTGGAAGAGTATTTTTTTTTACAAAATAACAGGATCTAAACGCAATTCCAAATCTTTCGGGTCGAAAGAACCGGCTACGTGTCGAATTTGCGGAACTACGGGGTTTTTTAAAAAAATAACCGATAGAAGGACCTGTTCGTGATTTTAGAATCTTTTGGGTCAAAAGAACCGTGGTTGAGTCCAATTTGCAGAATTACAGGGTCTTTTTTGCAAAATAACCGGTGAAAGGACTTGTTTGTGATTTCAAAATTCACAGAGTCCTTTTTGCAAAAAACGGTGGAGGGACCTTTCCGCGATTACGGATTTTCTGAAGGGTTTTCTCGCAAAACTGGTGAGTGGGCAGCCTCCCTACGCTCCAGTTCTTCCGCGTATAATATATACTAGAAAATCGAGCGCGGCGTGCCACGCCACGACTGCCGCTCCCCACACGAGCAAATTTGAGAAAACGTGCTACTGTCGCTCCCTACGTGAGAAAATCGAGAAAACACGCGAAACGGTTGAAAGGATATAATCTGCAATTTCGCTGGAACAGAAGGTCCGCGTCGAGAAAAACGAAAAACAGAAAGAAAAAAACAAACTTTTTATTTCGAAAAGGACCTAAACAAAATTTTGTTTTTTCAAAAAAGAGCTTAAACGATGCTAAAAAAACAAAAAAGTGACCAAAATAAAATGTAATTTTTTTCGAAAAAAGGATCTGAACGTATTTTTTCCCTAGAAAGGACCTAAACGTAATTTTGATATTATGGAAAAGGACCCGAGCGCAAGCCCTAAAAACGCATAAAGGACCTAAGCGTAATATATATTCTTTTTCGAGAAAAAGGACCTAACCGTAATTTTTTTTCGAAAAAAGACCTAAATGTTTTTTTTTTTGAAAAAATGACCTAAACGTAAATTTTTTTTTTGGCTCGGCTCGTGGCTCGAGCCACGAGCCGACTCAAAGTGACACGTGGGGGTGCTCTCCTTCCAGGAACTCTATGAAGTATAATATAGGAAGGATTTTTGAAAAAGACGTGAGGTGGCTAGCTCTCCTTCCAGGAACTCTTCCAACTTATGGGGTGTTTGGCATAGCCGCACAGCTCAAGCTCCATCAAAATCTGTGGAGTTGGTGGAACAGGGTATTCCTTACTTCAGAAATTTATGGAACTGGAGTTATGGGTATATTAAGAGTGTTTAGGTGAGTATCTTGTTTACATTTTAGACTAAAAATTTAAAATTAATTTACTTTATTTTAGCCTATAAGCTCCAGATCTGAGGTGAAGCTGGGATCTGGAGCTATGTCAAACGGAGCCTTAGGTAGTGTGTGTATATATATATATATATTATTATTATTGTTATTATTATTATTGCATCAGCTTAGTTGATAGTAGTAGAGCATGTTTCCTATCTTTCTCGGCCGAAAAAGAAGTTGGCCACTCCGAGTTCGGAAAGAGCCGGAAAAGCCCAGATCTTTTGGGCGAAATCAAGGAGACGTTGTCTGGGCTAGGTATGATTTGTCCATATGGGCCTGAAACGGGATGATGGGCCTAGGCCGTTCAAATTATGATTTGTCCGTAGTTCGGCCTAGAAATGGTGAGACTTTTCTGGGCCAGGCTTCTCGGACTCAAGGTTTCACTTAGCAGTAAGATGATCCCCTAGGTAGGAGCTAGTACCTTTTTTGCTGTGACTAGGCCTCCATCTCAACGAATTTTTTTTGAAGGGGTTACAAGTAGGGGTACAGCCATCTCTCCGAATAGATTCGGATAGTATTCAGAGCATAAAATCGGATATCCAAGGGTTTTTTTCGGATATCAGAGCCGGATTCGAATAGTTTTTTGTCAGATATGGAAATAGATACAGGTTAAAAGTATCGTCGGATTTGGATATATCCGGAATTTTAATCGGAGCTATCCGGATACTATCCGTTAGCTATCCGAGTCCGCACTCCGCATTCGCAGTCCCAGTCCCTAGTCAGACACTCCCCTCAATCCTCATCCTATCATCCCTCATCCGGTCATCCCCTAAAAGTTTGAAACCCTCACGAGAATGGCGGCAATGATGCAGACCCGCTAGCATGGTCGGCAATGGTGGCCGATCGTAGAAGAGATGGTGGCGGCGCAACTCGGCCATGGTGGCGATGCTTCAAGGCAACAACGACGTCGTGTGGTCTTTCGGCGAAAGCGAAGAGAGCAAGACATAGAACGCGATGAGGTGGACTCAACAAAGGGCTCGGTGATGCCATCGGAGGCCAGACGTTGGCGCAAAGCGGAGGAATGCGCCATTTGGCCGAAAAGAAACAATGGCGCAATTAGTCGCATACACTAGAGGAAACATGAAATTGATTGAGGGGAAATGATGAGGGAGACGTTGCGCACCTCGTGACGTGATCTGAAATGGAAGGAGAGCTCCGGGGTGACTGGATCGTGGTGAGGGCGCGACATCGGCTTCAGGGAAGAAGCTCCTGCTTCAACGCATTTCGTGCGAAAGAGTGCGAGAATGGCAAAAATGGAATCGGGGTCGCGACGCGAAGCCGATGCTCGCCTTATATAGGCTCTAGGGGCATTGGAACGACAGTAACGGGCGCGGGATAGGCGGATGCCGGTTGGAATTAACGCGGGCAAAAGCGCATCAAATCAAGGGGAAACGGTCGGGAGTGGAGGCGGTGGAGAAGGTGGTCATGATTGCTTTTGATTGCGCATGAATGGGAGAGGAAATGGGCGGGGCTCGGAGCTTTCTTGAAACGGCTATGGCGGCTGTAGCGTTCGGCTCGGGAGTCTGGCTCACGCGCAGGGGAAGAAGAAGGGGGCAACCTGGGCTGGCCAAGCCAGGGAGAGGGGGAGTGGCCTTGGCTGGAGGTAGTCCAAGAGGAAGGAGGCGGGCCGATGAAGGGAGAGGGGGGCTGGGCCAGCCTTCGGCCGAGAGGAGGGAGCCAGGATCCATGGGCCGACGACGAGATGGGCCATTGCGGTGAAGAATTGGGCCAAGAAACGGGCTTTGGCCTAGAGAGGAAGCTCGTGAATTTCAATTTGATTTTAGGTTAAAAATATTTACAAAAACCACTGAAGCATCTATGCCCCATAATTTCGTATTTGGTTTTTGGTAATTAATAACAATCATGTTTTTAGAATGAACAATTTTTCTTGAGGTTATGAAAATTAGGTCGGTCCTATGAAAAGGTGAAATCATTGAGTTTTAAGGAAATTAGAACATCAAGCTAATGCTAAAGTATAAGATGTAAGGATCTTTTTCTAGCTTTTTGTCGATCTAGGTATTTAGAGAAAAGATCGAATTGCTAGTATAGGCGTCGTACTATTAACAGGGACTTTTGGCTAGTAGTTTGAAGATAGTGTAAATGGCTCAAATTCATGCTCATGCTTTAATCTTGCGACATTACCAGCTCAAGAGGCCGGTAGTTATTTGACAGAGAGGGGAGTTTTGGGGGTTTTCGAGGACCGACACTACCGACCATCTGGGAATGATACTACCACAGGTGCAGCAGTACCAGCCCCAGTGGCCGATAGCTATTTTACAGAATGCTAATTTTTTGGATGTGCTTAGGTCGGCACTACCAACCCACTTAGGACGATACTATAAGTCCAAAATGCAACTTACGCATTATCCGATAAAATATTCGTGACCGAGACTAACCGTATTCGGAACGTCTTGTATTCGCTCCATATTCGTGACCGAGATAGTCCACATTTGTATTCAAATCAGGCATTGTTCGTGTCTGACTCCGATTCCGGGAAATTTTTTTGAAATAGGATACAAGATGAGCGAAATCCGTCCGTATCCGTTTCGTTTGCACCCCTAGTTACAAGGCACATGCACACAATTTACACACGCATGTACATATGTGCACATTCTCTACCTACGCTAAGGAAGTAATTCTCTTTGAACGCGAACATGTCTGTATCTATTTGTATTATCAGTGAGCGTGTATGTTTGATAGGAGTTGAAAACTAAGGTAGCACATTTTCTTGATGTATGGTTGAACTTAAAAAATATTTATTCTATAATGCCTTTCAAATCCTCCTACCACTATCTTCGCTGTCTAATTAGGAATATTGTGTTCTAAGAAAAGAAAAATTGCACATATACCTAAATGTAAATATATCCTACTCAGTGCAACACATTTTCTTGATGCGCTTACTTTCTCCGATTCCAATAGGACAGTCATAATTCAATCGAAAGTGAAGTGATTCTTGCTACAGTCCGGTTAAAGTTTGAGTTGGTATAAGAAAGTCAACTTAACTTACTATTAATATATATACATCGGCTCTATTTTATATGAAAGAGTGAGAAAAAAAGAAGAGGAAAGAGAACCGACTCTTATTTAGTAGCCAGTATTGTACAGAAAAATAGGTGCTATTGCTAGCTAAAACTGCTATTGTTGAAGTTAGTGTTTTGCTAATAATCACAGAGATAAAGTTAGTATTAAATACATAAATTAAATGTTTTAGTGTTTCTCTAGAGACAATTATTGATTACTCTAATATGACATAGATGAAAGATGAAGTAGTAGGTCTTGTTAGAGCAAGTACAATGATAAATCCTGATACTTAATCTATCTCTCATTCATATCATCTAGAATAATCAATAAAATCAGCTTGTACAATAATCATCTCTAAAGATTATCTCTAGAGAAACACTAGAGTATTTAATTTAGGCATTCAACACTAACTTCATATTTGTGGCTATTAGCAAAACATTAACTTCAACACTAAGAGCCGTTCACACCGGCTCCAACATCGGTTTTTAACCGACGATAACACTTATGTTTCCATGCAATACTTTTACTAAATAAGGACATGTACAATAAGACCATCTCAGCTTACTCTTAGTATGTCTATGTCATCTTTTTCCTATGTAGAAGAGTGAGAAAAGAGCAGAGAGAAGAGAGCTAACTCTTATTTAGTAGTAAACATTGCACAGGAGTACAGATAGATTAGTTATGTATAAGAGATAAGAGATAGTTAATGCATGGTATCTAGAGCCAATATTTAGAGATAGCTATTGTACAAATTAGTTTTAGTATTTATTCTAGATAATATAGATAGAAGATGAAGTAAACAGCTGACTTTATTATTTGGCTCTCTTCTCTTTATTTTTATACTCACTTTTCTATATAGAATAAATCTGATAAGTGTAAGTTGAAATGATTTTATTATACGTGTATTTATTGCACTTCTCTTGGGACTTGAAGCCGTGAAAGATCAGATCGAGCAAGCATGGAGAAACAAAAAGAAAAGGGGGCTGTGGTGCTCGAGTACTACAAGTTGAGTCACAGCTGTGGGGAAGCAAATTCTGAGAGATCTTATCTTTTTTAAATTTGAAAGATCCTCTTTTTTTGTTTGACACGTGGAACTGTACCAATCTCAAAGTAACTAGTGGATCCTCCTTCTTTGTTTGGCATTTAAGAGACCCTCTTTTTTTGTTTGGCATTTGCTTTGAGATTGATACAGTTCCACGTGTCAAGAAAAGAAGGATCTTTCAGATTAGAAAAAGAGAAAATCTCTCAGAATTTGCTTCCCACTGTAGTGCTCAGAGTACTACGTTAGCGTTACCTCCTAGGTCATCATTCGATGAGCAAAATAGGTTCTTACTGCTAGGTACCTAGCCTAGGCTAGACCAAGTCGTGACTAGACTAGACTAAACTGCAACACAGTAGAGAGATCCCGCTGAAATGAAATCAGCCGCCCGTGCTTCCCGAAACTGACTGTTTGGTTTTCTTCGCATGCTTATTAAAATTTAGTAGTGTTGGTTAAATCTGATAGATATTTAATTTGTTATTAAATTTTAGTAAGATTTTTTTTCTCTTGGTCCTCTAGTTTACTTTCTTGTCAATTTTTGCTAAAATATTAGTATCCAATTTGATGACCAAATTTTGGTAAGGTTTAGCTTGACAAATTTATCATCAAACCAAATAAGCCCCATAACTTTGACAAACTTTTTATTTTCAAATCCGATCTTTTTCTATGGTTATAAAAATAGTTTCTTTCTCAACACGAAAGAACCAACAGACGACACGTGTCACCTATCATGCTCCTATATAGTTGAAGGAGTTGTCGCTCAGCTAGACCTCATTAACACATAGGTAGCATGCGACGAGAGCTATTTAACTAAGCCATTTCATTAAATAAGATCATTAATTAACGAATTAACAAAGCAATTGATTAATTAAAGTGATTAATTAAGGGATTAATAATTAAAGCAAATATTCAATGAATTGATCGGCGTATTTCTCGCGAGCTACCCTAGCTTCGCAGGAAGCTTGCCGCACCGCTCTTAACGCATCTTTCGTGATCGGTCATTGGAGATCAGGTTATTTTTGCGGCTCGGAAGAAGGTTATATTTGTTTAAAAAAAGTTTATCGGGCTAGAAAAGCGTACATCCGACGCACGCATCTCCAAGCACCGGGCCGAGCTGCCCGCCAGTCGTAGAGGAGACCCCACTGACATCGGGACCCGCAGGAACAGGACACCCGTTACTGGTGTGTGGGCCCATGCGCTACTCGAGCCCATGTGTCAGGGAGGCATAGGCAGATCACGGCTTTGCGGGTGGGAGCGTGCGTTGCGTGTCGGCCGGGCCCCACGGTCCATTCAAAGTCACTGAACCGAACCGACCTATATATAACTCCGCCCACCGCCATTGTCTCCGCTTCATCTTCATCAACTGGTGCTAGTGGGTTCGTGCTGCGCTCGTCCGCGATCGTTCGTGCCCATGTCTACGCGCGGCGGAGGCGGAGGCGGCCGGCGCGGCGGTGGCGAGCAGGTTGGGGGCAGCGGCCGAGGGCGTGGAAGAGGCGGCGAGCGCGGAGGCCGCGGCGGGCAGCAGGACCCCTACCGTGGCCGTGGGGGCGACCGCGGTGGCCATCGCGACGCGGCTCGAGGCCGTGGCGGCGGTGGTGGCGAGCACGGGGGCCACTTTCCCGCGAGCCAACCAGGCGGGCGAGGCGGCTTCGAGGCCGAGGGGCACGTGGTGGAACTGGCGGAGGTAGAGGCACTGAGGATGGTGGTGGCGGAGGCGGGCGAGGTGTCGTCGTCCTCGGCGCCGGCTGCCGCGGCTTCGGGAGTGGAAGAGTCTCAGGTGGTTGTGGCGCCAGCTGGGAGGCTACCTCCGGCGTCGAGCAAGGCGCTGGTCTTTCCGTCGCGGCCGGGGCTCGGGACGGTCGGCAAGCGGTGCCGCCTCCGCGCCAACCATTTCCTCGTGCAGGCCGCCGACAAGGAGATCTACCATTACGATGTATGTGTGCGCTCGATCGCGAGGGCGCCATTACTTCATGTTGTTGATAACTTAATTAGCTGTTAAATTACTCAAGGTTACATTGCTGATTTCTAATTCTTTGAGGTGTACGTTGCTGAATATATTGTTAGTGCTAATCTTGTAATCCGATAAGTTGTAATAGATAAGAAACGGTAGTTAAAGTTTCAGTTTAAGTTTCGTTTGGAGTCTGCAGGCGTCCAAGGTATTGGTGTTATTGTCGGATAACGAATAGGAGTCCGTTAGCGTGTTATTCTGTTAAAACTTCAAATTGGAGTCGAGTCAGACAAAGTCCAATGTAATCAGAGTCTTTATAAGTGGAAGAAATACAGAAAAGACGTGAGAAATTTAGCACGTCGCAAAAGGACTTGGCTGTTTCCTGAACCTCTGTTTTGCTCTGAGTTGAAGTGCAGTTCGAGACTCGGTATTCAGTTTTGTGTTTTCTATTTCTCCGAAGCGTTGTTGAACGTTTGCTGCATTGTCTGAAGATTGTTCTGAACTAAGTTCAGTCTGTTACAACAAGTGGTATCAGAGCCAACTTTCAGACGCAGCAATGGGCGACGACACATCGGCAAGAGCAGCATTGACTGATCCTGCATCATCTGGAGTTAAAGCGGTGGCGAGAGGAATCCCTATACAGTATCCAATGCTTGATGACACAAACTATGGTCTCTGGGCCGTGAAGATGAGGATCATACTCCGATCACTTGGTGTTTGGGGAGCGATAGAGGGCGACGCACTGATCGATGAAGATAAAGATCAGGGCGCCCTAGCCGTTATCTCCCAAGCTATTCCGGATCATGTCATGATGGCTATAGCTGGCATGGAAACAGCAAGGAAGGCATGGGAAGCAATCCGGAACATGCGCATTGGAGAAGATCGTGTCAAGAAGGCAAGGATTCAGGTATTAAAACGCCAATTCGATAGACTGATCATGGGTGATGGCGAAAGTATAGCGGAATTCTCTCAGAAGTTAACTACCGTAGCAGGTGAGATTCGCTCTCTTGGTGCTGATTTGAAGGACATCACAATTGTAGAGAAGTTGTTGGTCAAAGATTCGATCGGTTTATGCAAATCGTCGGCACAATTGAGCAATTCAGTGATGTTGAGAGTATGTCGCTGCAAGAAGCTATAGGACGCTTAAGGGCATTCGAAGAAAGCACCAAAGGAAAGCGCCGTGCTCAAAATGAAAAAGAAGGTGAGCATCTAATGCTTACCCGTGCGCAGTGGGAAAGCTTATCATTAAAAGACAAGAAACAAGGCGAGGCTACGAACTCTGGTACGAGAGCTTCGTATGGCCGAGGCCGTGGTCGAGGGAGAGGCCGTGGCTGAGGCCGAAGCCGAGAATATGATGGCAGTCAAGGTGAAGATGGTGAAGCAAGAAAATTCAAGAAGTTTGATAAATCAAAGATCAAATGCTTTAATTGCGACATGATGGGACATTTCCGAAGCGAATGTCGGAAGCCAAGGAAAGAACATGCACATTATGTCCAGAAGAAGGAAGACATGGGACCTGGTTTGCTGTTGGCTGAAACTTGCAAAATTGTTCAGACCGCCCTCAAAGCAGAACACGTTGTGATGTTAAATGAAGACAAAGTCTGTCCAGAATTCAGTGATGAGGCCACTACTGCAGATGGAGTATGGTATCTTGATACAGGTGCTAGTAACCATATGGTTGGAGCCAAGGAACTTTTTGCAGACCTTGATGAAACAATTAAGGGTACTGTAAAATTTGGTGATGGTTCCGATGTGAACATCTGTGGCATTGGCTCGGTGCTGTTGGGCTGCAAGAATAACGAACACAGATTGCTCACGGATGTTTATTATATTCCGAGACTCAGGAGCAAAATCATCAGCCTTGGCCAATTAGATGAGAATGGGTGCAGAACCTTTCTTGAAGATGGTATAATGCGCATATATGATCGCGATGGGAAGCTTCTGGTTCGAGTGGTTAGATCACAGAACAGGTTGTACTCTATTGGTCTGGAAGTGACCAAACCCATATGCATGCTGTCAACATCTAAAGAAGCAGCGTGGCTCTGGCACAATAGGTTCGGCCACTTAAATTTCAGGTCATTAAGGAATCTTGGCTTGAAAGAAATTGTTGCAAGTATGCCTATTGTTGAGCACCTTGAGCAATTCTGTGATGGTTGTTCACTTGGAAAACAGCACAGACGTCCATTCCCAGATCATGCGCAGTACAGAGCTGAGACTAAGTTAGGTCTGATACATGGCGACCTGTGCGGAAAAATTACGCCGATCACGCCTGCAGGTAATCAATATTTTCTATTACTTGTAGATGATTACAGCAGGTATATGTGGGTGGAATTGCTTAAAAGTAAAGATGAAGCTTTGTGGTATTTCAAGAAATTCAAAGCCGCAGTTGAGAATAAGAAAAATCTGAAAGTGAAGGCTTTCCGAACCGACAGAGGAGGTGAATTTATCTCCATAGAGTTCGGGACATTCTGTGAAGAGGCTGGAATTAGAAGATATACCACGGCACCATATTCACCACAACAGAACGGGGTTGTGGAGCGACGTAATCAAACCGTTGTTGAGATGGCTCGTAGTATGATGAAGAGCAAGGCTATACCCGGAAATTTTGGGAGAAGCGATTAAGAATGCTGTTTATACCTTGAACAGAGCACCAACTCGAAGCTTGGATGGAAAGACACCATACGAGGCTTGGAATGATCGAAAGCCGAACGTTCGTCATCTAAGAACTTTTGGGTGTTTGGCACATGTGAAAGTTGTCAAGCCAGGTTTGAAGAAATTCGATGACAGGAGTATTCCAATGGTTTTATTCGGATATGCGGAAGGCTCTAAAGCATATCGAGTATATGACCCAAAATCCAACAAAGTACATATAACTCGTGATGTTATATTTGAAGAGGATAAGCAGTGGCAATGGGACAAATCTGTAGCTGAAAATGCAGAAGTCTTCACCTGGCAATATCATACTGTTGATGCAGAAACCGAAAATACAAGTGGTGAATATCCGAAACCAAAGATCTGAACCTTCGACTAAGGCGCTAACGCGATTCTTCGAGGATGGCGCTGATTTTCCGAGGATGGAGTGAAGTTAATACAGAGGAGCATAGCCCTGGTTCGGCATCCAGGTATGATAACTCACCATCAACAGAGGAGTATCCAGGTGTCTCTACAGAAAATACTGCATCTGTTTCTCCACTGTTGCCAAGGAAGACCCGTTCATTGCAGGAGATTTACGAAAACAGTGAGCCAATAGAGCTAGCAGAAGAATTGAACTTGTGTCTATTAAGTGCTGAGGAACCTTCAAACTTTGATGAAGCTGTGAAACATAAATGTGGCAGAAAGCAATGCAAGAAGAGATTGAGTCAATTCGGGAAAATCAAACGTGGGAATTGACCGAACTTCCAGCAGGACATAAATCCATTGGCTTGAAGTGGATATTTAAAGTCAAGAAGGATCCAAAAGGGAGAATTTTGAAGCATAAAGCTCGGATAGTAGCAAAGGGATATGTGCAAAGACAAGGTATAGACTTTGATGAAGTATTTGCACCGGTGGCAAGAATTGAAACGATTCGCTTATTGATTGCTCTAGCAGCTCAAGAAGCATGGCAAGTACATCATATGGATGTGAAATCAGCATTTCTCAATGGAGAAATATCTAAAGAAGTTTATGTATCGCAGCCACTCGGATTTGAAGTTAAGGGTGAAGAAAGCAAAGTCTTTAAACTCAAGAAAGCACTTTATGGGCTTAGACAAGCTCCACGTGCTTGGAATTCAAAGTTGGACAGCACATTACTCAATCTTGGCTTCAAGAGATGCCCATTGGAGCATGCTGTATATAAGAGAACACAAGAAGGAAATAACTTGCTAGTGGGAGTTTATGTCGATGACTTGATAATAACCGGGCCAAACATCTCAGAAGTTGCGAAGTTCAAAGATCAGATGAGAAGCATCTTCAAGATGAGTGATTTGGGATTGTTATCCTACTACCTTGGCATTGAAGTGAAACAAAGCTCAAAAGGTATTTCCCTTACTCAAACTTCATATGCCAAAAGAATACTTGAAAAATGTGGGATGAAAGATTGCAATGCAACATCTACTCCCATGGAGGCTAGATTGAAGCTGAGCAAGGAAAATAAGAACCCCTCTGTTGATCCAACCTTGTACAGAAGCATAGTAGGTTGTTTGAGGTATTTGGTTCATACAAGACCGGATATCTCATACGCAGTTGGCATAGTCAGTCGCTTCATGGAAAGACCTACAACGCAGCACATGACAGCCGTAAAACAGATTTTAAGGTATGTGAAAGGAACACTGAACTACGGCTGCTTATACTCCAGAAAGTCTACAAGCGATACACGGTTGATTGGGTATACCGATAGCGATTTTGCGGGAGACATTGATGACAGGAAGAGTACCTCAGGAATTGTATTCTTCCTTGGAGCAAATGTGATCAGTTGGACGTCACAAAAACAAAAGGTGGTTTCACTGTCATCTTGTGAAGCCGAGTACATAGCGGCAACAACAGGAGCAAGTCAAGGAGTTTGGCTTGGAAGGATGTTGGCAGATTTGATGAATCAGAAGGTGGAAAAAGTGTTGCTCAAAGTAGACAATAAGTCGGCAATATCATTGTGCCGAAACCCTGTCCATCATCAACGCAGCAAGCATATAGATACGAAGTATCATTATATAAGAGACTGTGTTGAAAAGGGTGAGATAGATGTTGAGTATGTGAGTACTCAAAATCAATTGGCAGATCTGCTAACTAAAGCACTTGGAAGAATTAAGTTCAATGAGCTTCGTGAGAAGATTGGTGTGACGGAGATAAAATGAATATTACAAGATTAAGGGGGAGTTTTGTTAGTGCTAATCTTTTAATCCGATAAGTTGTAATAGATAAGAAACGGTAGTTAAAGTTTCAGTTTAAGTTTCGTTTGGAGTCTGCAGGCGTCCAAGGTATTGGTGTTATTGTCGGATAACGAATAGGAGTCCGTTAGCGTGTTATTCTGTTAAAACTTCAAATTGGAGTCGAGTCGGACAAAGTCCAATGTAATCAGAGTCTTTATAAGTGGAAGAAATACAGAAAAGACGTGAGAAATTTAGCACGTCGCAAAAGGACTTGGCTGTTTCCTGAACCTCTGTTTTGCTCTGAGTTGAAGTGCAGTTCAGAGACTCGGTATTCAGTTTTGTGTTTTTCTATTTCTCCAGAAGCGTTGTTGAACGTTTGCTGCATTGTCTGAAGATTGTTCTGAACTAAGTTCAGTCTGTTACAACATATATATTTGATCATGGCAAATCGTCGAATGTACGTGTGTAAATATTTGTTCAGTGTTGCACTTTCTCAAGTCTTGTGAAATACTTGAAAGATATGATTATACATGGTACCTTATAAGTGCAAATGCAATTTTTTTTGGGGTATAGGTATCTATCACTCCAGAATCAAGGTCTCATGAAAGGAACAGATCCATAATCGATGAACTTGTCAGGCTGTACAAACTATACTTGGATGGGAGACTGCCTGTTTATGATGGAAGAAAAGGCATGTTTACTGCAGGGCCACTGCCATTCAAAACCAAAGAATTTGTCGTCAACGTTGCAAGTCCTGATAAAGGAAACCACGGGTATGATGTTTTGCTGTCCATGTTTCTTTATGTACTCTTCATTGTCAACTGTCTGGTATTAATCCTTGTTCTGCAGGGAGAAGGAGTATAAAGTGACCATAAAGGATGCTGCAAAACTAGATTTGTACAGTCTAAAGCAATTCTTGGCTGGTAGGCACAGAGAACTGCCACAGGACACTATTCAAGCTCTTGATATCGCTCTGAGGCAGTGCCCCAGTGCAAAGTACGTAATGCATCCGTGCATGTTTCTTTATATGGAGCAACACAAGTTCGTGGGGACAGCCCGTCAGCTTCTATCTTTTGATGTAGTGCTTCTGTTATTAAGAATTTCATCTTACATAGAAATGTTTTGCTCAGTAACTTGTGACAGCTATATATCCATCTCAAGATCATTTTTCTCACAAGCATTTGGACATGGTGGTGATATTGGCAATGGTGTCGAATGCTGGAGAGGGTATTACCAGAGCTTACGCCCCACGCAGATGGGATTGTCCCTAAATATCGGTAGAGTATCTAATCCTTTGTACCTTAAATCACAATTCACAAGCAACATAATAATCTTTATACATGGCAGCAGTATCTACATGTTCACTCAACTCTTATAGAGTGACAAACTCATTGAATGCTTTTAAAAATGTTTGCTTCTGAATTGAAAATAATGTATTTCACGTTTTTAGTGCTCTTTGGAACTTATTATTATGAATCTCATTATATACAAACCAGTATTTGTTTGATGAAATTTATATTTTCTTATCCAGATATTTCTGCTACAGCATTTTACAAGGCTCAACCAGTTATAGACTTTGCCGTGGACTATCTGAATATCCGTGATGCTTCAAGGCGTTTGTTTGACCAAGATCGTCTGAAAGTATGGATCATGATGGCTTTATTATGTCCTTATTTAACTTTTCTATTCACTAAAATAATGTTGCATTGTGTCTTGTTTTGTCTTTTCACCTCAAAGCTAAAGAAAGCACTAAAGGGGGTCCGGGTTGTGGCCACACATCGCCGTGATATATCCATACGTTACAAGATTACTGGGCTAACCTCAGTCCCATTGAATGAATTGATGTAAGTATCTATTCTCTTCTGTGCACTTCCCTTTCTGTACTAGCATACATTGCATGTCATTTATTTAATCACGTCATGTTATTAATAGTTCTATTTGCTTTTACAGGTTTGATCAAGATGGGACAAGAGTATCGGTCGTCCAGTACTTCAAACACCGATACAATTACTCTTTGAAATATACTCACTGGCCATGTCTTCAAGGTGGCAGTGATAGGAGGCCAATATATCTACCTATGGAGGTTGCCTTGTTGCTTTGGTCTATGTCCGTTTGATTACTTTCATCTTTTCAAGGCTGCCAGCCTGCCATACGTTCCAACCTATTTGTCAACTTCTTTAAGTTTTTGTCTAATGCATTCAGATGTTATTGGAATACTCATCTTTTATGCAGGTTTGCAACATACTTGAAGGGCAACGCTATTCTAGGAAGCTAAATGAGCATCAAGTCACAAACATACTGAAATTGGCTTGTGAGCGACCTGCGCAAAGGGAGAGTAGTATTTTAGAGGTGAATTTTATCATTTGCCGACATTTATTTTTTTGCTTTCTACATTCTGGTACATTATTTATTTTGTTTTGATAACAATATATGCATATTATCTTCTCAGATAGTTAGTAGGAACAGCCATGGCAATGATGAGTATGCAAAAGAATTTGGCATTAAGGTAACGAACCAACTTGCCTTGGTCGATGCTCGTGTGCTCCCCACACCAAGGGTAAATGTTTTTCTTTTGGGTTAAAGATAATGTCATTATTGTTTTTATTATTGTATACTGATAATAAATTCTTTATTTCTGTCTTTTTCTAGCTTAAATACCATGACTCTGGACGAGAAAAAGTATGTAATCCTTCTGTTGGTCAGTGGAACATGAATAACAAGGCATGTACTATTTCTTTACGATCTTTGCTTTACACTTTCTCCATTGCACTAAATGTTTATAATTTATGTTTTCGCAACAGCGTTGTAACCGCATATGTATTTGCAAATTTGTTAGATGACAATGTCATGTGTTTTCAAGGCATATGTACTCAATAGTCATGGTAATGTTTCCATGTCTTTGTTGACAAATCATCTTCTCTTGTGATCAACTGCAGTTTACTGGAATGAAAATAAACAGTTATTTTTTGTGTTAGTTACGGTAATGTTTATATATCTTTGTTGATATAGATCATGTTCTTTTGTGACAGCTGTAATTTTCTGGAATAAAATGAACACAACTATTTTTTTGTTGTGAATTGTTTCAGAGAATGGTCAATGGAGGATCCATCAAGTACTGGGCTTGTCTGACTTTTGCTTCTCGCTTGCATCTTAATGATATCAGGATGTTTTGCAACAACTTGGTTGGTGTGTGCAATAACATTGGCATGGTAAAGATGTATCTTTCAGAACATGCTTCTTTCACCGAAGTGTGTTGGTTGACTTCTTTTCCTCATCATTTTTCTTTTGTCATAGCAAATAAACGGGAGACCATGTGTGGACATTGGGCAAGCACGCCAAGATAACTTAGAAGCTGCACTAAGGACTATACATCGACAATCTGCAGAAGTGCTTGCTCAACAAGGTGTGACCGGGCAGCAACTTGAGTTACTAATCATAGTATTACCTGATGTACATGCAAGTATTTTTTATGGTAAGCACATCAAATGACTATTCAAGTTGATAATACTTGTTTTTCTGGTATCCTTTTTTTTTTTGCAAGATTTCTGCTATCCAAATTCAAGTTTCTGACATTTCTTACATGTGCAGGAAGAATAAAACGGCTTTGTGAAACTGAGCTAGGTGTAATGACTCAGTGTTGCTTACCTAAGAATGTTCAGAAAGGCGGCCAACAATATCTCCAAAATCTGGCCCTTAAAATCAATGTTAAGGTAGTATGAACTTTGATAGTATAATATGGATCGTGTAGACACTCTAGAACATTTCCTGTATTGTGGTTTTGTACTCTGTTGGACCTGGTAATTGACGTTTCAATAAAATTGAAGGCAGAGGATTTTCCCTTATCTGGAAATAAGATAGTGCAATATGGCTTTGATTTGGGGTCACTCATTCCTTCCGCAACTTAATCTTAGGTTGGTGGTCGTAATACAGCACTGGAAGATGCTTTGCATAGAAGAATACCTCTGTTAACAGATTTGCCTACGATGATCTTTGGAGCTGATGTTACCCACCCACCTCCTGGGGAGGATGCATCTCCATCTATTGCAGCGGTTTGTATTTTGAGTAGTCTCGACTTGTTTTATTGTGACTATTTTCATTCAGGTTTTAGACACACCTGTTATGTAAAAAAACAATGGTTTTAGCAATTTTATGTGCCACACTTTTCTTTTTCTACTATGTTTTGGTCGCAAGTGTAAATATTGGTTTTATGATCGTAAATGGTGCATATTAGTTTCTTTCACGTTACATAATATTGTTAATAGAATTTGAATATCAACAATTTGTATGTTCATCTTCTCATTTTAATCACTGGTAGTGGCTAGATAGTATTCAAATGAACAGTTGTGCATCAACAATTATTACTAAATATTAATTACATCGGTTATGAACTCAAGTATACGAAGAGCAGTGTCTTTGTCCTAGTATTATTTTTGTCCTGAATGAAGTGATATGTTCTATTTGTTGAATTATTCTCATTGTAACATCCCAAAATTCAGCTTAATTAAGTTTTTATTGCTTAAAAGTGCATTTGTGATTTTCTGGAATTTATTTGGATTTTTCTGGATTTATTGGAATTAAATTCAAATCAAGTTTATTGCCTTTTATTCAAATCTATTTAAATTTATGCAAAGTTAAAATAAAGTTTTGCCAAAAATATTTTATTTAAGTCCAGAATGTCTCAAAGTATTTTTGAGATTTTTCTTGGATTTTTCCTGATTATTTTATCGCCTAAAATAAATAAAAGGAATTTCGGTGATTATTTTAATTGGAAAAACATGTTGAAAAACCTTTGAACAGTAATGGGCTCGGCCGTATCGTCTTGTGGTGGTTCGGAGAAGCGCGCCCGTTTGGCTGCCGGAAATCGCGTCTCGCCGCTTGGATCGAGATCGCGCGGTGGGATCTTGTCGTCTGGGTTCGGGACTCGGCCGATCATCGCCGTTGGAAAGAAATCGCGGCGGTTAAGATTAGATCGAGGCCGTGTGATCTGACCGTTAGTAGCGATCGGACGGCGTGTGGTTGTCGTCTCCGCGAAGGACTCGAGTCCGCCGCCGACACGCTTCCGCCGCCGTTAGGATCTAGGGTTTGGTTCTAGCGCGTTTGCCGAGGCTATAAATAAGGCGGGGTAGACCTCGAGGTTCATCCTTGTGCGCCGCGCCTTTTGGTCGGAGTCGTTCGCGAGAGCGCCCGTAGCGCGTCTGGGAGCTCGCCGAGTTGGTTGCTTGCGCCGCCGCTTGTTTCGTGTTCTTACGCCGCCGTTCAAGCCGAGTTTGTTGCTTTGAAGGCCAGTTCCGAGATCTCCGTCTTGCGCCGCGTCGGATCCGTGAAGAGGTGTCGTAGTTTCATCGCCAGAACGCCGTCGCTGAGGTCGTCGTCCCCAAGCCCGGTGAAGTTGCGCCGCCGCACCGCCATCGTCGTGTTGAAGCTTCGGGAGCCGTCGGATCTCTCGTGGAGGGTGGAGATCGTGCCACGTCGCCGCGTGAACAGTGAACTCCTCTGGTAAGCTTTAGCCGTTAGATCAAACTTGGCGGTCAGGATTTAGCCACGTAAGTTGAAGATCTGCGCCCGTTAGATGCAATCTGTGCGGTGGATGCTGCGCCGCGGGGTTAGACCAATCAAGCATCGCCGCGTGTCGGGCTCAGTAGCCGAGGCGCCGTGGACCGCGTCTGCGGTGGACCAAGGGCGGTCCCGTGGACCGAGTCCATGGATCGGGACGCGTGGCAGCGTCTGATTGGCTGACGCCAGCGTGACGTCATGCTTACGTCATAAGTCGGTTTTCGAATTAAAAATAAATCTGTTAATTCGTAATTTCTGATTTTCTGATTTCAGTATTTATTTCAAACTTCGAAAGGCTATATCTTTTGCAATTTAACTCGGATTTGAGTGATTCAAATTTCTAAAAATTTTTAAAATTGAGATCTATTTAATGGTGAATTTTATTTGATTTTTGGAGTTCAATTGCTCTCTGTTTTAGTATTTATTTGCTTTTCTCCTTCGGTACGCGTAGACGTTGAATTTTGCGACGCTTCGGAGGAAGATCAAGCAACTCAAGAGCAAGCTTCAGATCAAGATCAGGACCTGTTCCAAGGCAAGTTGTGCTTTGATCATGTTGAACCCATGTTTATAAAATTGCTATGTTTGTTTACCCTATTGCATATATTTCAAATATACAATTGTTTCAAATTAGATTGGGCTTAGCTAATATACCAAATTGATCTATACCCTACCTTGTCATTGTATGCCATGATCTATTGTCACCCTAGATTGGTTAAATATAGTTGGTTAATAATTATAATCAACATTGGAGGATTAGTCCGTATTAGTTGCTTAGCCAGGCCACGTCATCACATATATTGGAATCATTGATAAATAATCTTGATTAATGGAATATGGAACAATGTTATGAACTTGTGTGTCATGTGGGGTCACACGATGAGATTGAGTTGTTGTGGCGAGTCATGTCACGCAACGATGTTGAATTGTTGATGGCACGTGGTGCTTGGTAATCAACTGGGTGATAATAATTTAGATTGGGGCAAGTGACAAGGGGCGAGTATGCCAAGGTGGGCCCGATGGGCAGAGGGTATGTGGAAGTCTTGCCTTGATCACACTAAGGACTTAACCTTGCAAGCCTTTGACCTGAGTCAATCATGCAACCACATGTCCGTATGGGCCACCTAGTGAGTAATTTGCAATGTCTTAATTTTGGTACTATCGTGGTCGGTGTGAGTTCCCGAGTTATGGTGTAATTCACATGGCGCAAGAGGGGGCCCTGGTTATGGTTTCCGACCCACGGTGTTGAAACCTTAGCGGGTAGTATCGGGTTAAGCAGCGCATTGTAAAGGCTTTGTTATAATCACTCGCCTTGGTGGTGTTTGGTTGTATCACGTGGGTAAAGTGCATAACCTCTGCAGTGTGAAACTATTCTGGATAGCCGTGCTCATGGTATTGAGCAATGCTCGGGAATTACTGATTAAGGGTTAGCTTAATTAATTGGACAACTTGGTTGGGATGGCGGAATGCCATATGGGAGATGAAATTTGACTTAGGATTGGAAACTTGGTTTACTTGAGAAATCTGAAGTTATTTACTATTGTTATTTGTTTCTGATCTTTACAATCTATTTATCAGTATTTGTTCATAAATCTTGCTTATTGCAAAATAGCCATGATAGCCTATCCATTGGAATAAGCCTTACATATAGATACATAGAATTGCATTCTGTGCACAACTAGTTGAGTGCCTAAGTACTCACCCTTGCCAAACAACAATAATCAACAGTTGAAGAATCTACACCTGTTTTGGAAGATGAAGTCCAGGAAGACACGAGTCATTAGGGTCCGAGCCTTGTCGGTTGCCTGTGGTGAACTGATGAGCTATCTACGTTTCTATTTTCCGCTGCTTAATCATTAGTTATATTTTCAGTCTTGCCCTGCGTGGCTTAATAATGTAAGTTGGTCATAAGATCATACCTTTAGATATATCAATGAATGAACTATTATCCTATTATCGTTGAGTATGATATGATATGTACCAATGTTGAGCTGTGTGCACTAGCGTTGATCCTGGGACTAGTGCGGTAAACACAGTGGGTTCGAATCAGTGGATTCGGGTCCTCACAGAGGTGGCATCAGAGCATACTGACTGTAGGTCTTGGCCCTAGATAGTATGGAGGTGTCCTGTGTGAGTCCAAAACTATTTTCTAAAAGAAAATCTAAACTTGACTAATAAAACACTCTCGACTCATCTCATTCTCTACTTCTACCTTTGCTGAATTTAACCGCTTTACTTGCCGTTTTGGGTGGAGAACTTATTCAAAGTTCTTGTGGAGCGATGCCGATCGTTCGACCTTGAGGAGTCAACCGGCGGCTACGCCATGGAGCCGTGGAGAGTACTTGGGCGCTTGGGGCTTCTATCGTCCGCTTTACCGAGGAGGCAATGGTCGATTAATGGTGTACACCGAGGATTTATTTGCAAGTCGATTATCTACGCTCGGAGAACGAGGAAGCTAGCGGGCCAATCAACATCTCGCGCGAAGATTCTCGTGCGAGGTTGCAATTCGGAGGTCGCTCGACTTGCTCTTCGCCGTGTCAGCCGCGACTACGCCGACGAGCTTCACGACTCAGTGTTCCGACTTCACCCAGACGTTCAAGCATGCCGACGCCGACGGATCGTGGAGAACGAGTGTGCCACCGCGGTACACCTTGCGGAGTTCGCCCTTGCCGGGAGGATCATATGAGAGATACTACTCGGAGTTGGAGATCGTATGCGAGGCACTCGAGTAGTAGAGCAGGAGCTTGAGGTGACCCGTGCTTCACCATCGGGATGATCATCGAGCTGGGAGAGGCCCTAGAGGCGGTCGAGGACGAGTTGGAGCGCGTGACTCGAGGAGTTCGAGAGCCACCGAGGAGTCGAGGAGGATCCAGAGGAGCGAGAGGGAGCGAGGGGAGTCAGACCACGTGGTCGCAGAGGACCCAGCAGGAGGTCATCAGGATAGGTTTGCTCCTATGCCCGCTCACCCGCCGGTGTATGCACCGGATCAGCCTCAGCCAGGGTGGCTGGATGAGTGAGTGTCAGCCTTGGAGCCGTGTCGAGACTCGAGTGTGAGTCGCGTCTTTAAGTTAGTCTTTACCTTTTTAGTTGACGTTAAGGTTTTGTGTTTAGTTTGCTTCTTTGTAATGCTGAGTGTGCAGTATGTGTTGCAAAGCTTGTAGGCTTAAATAAGCGACCATACCAAGAATAAATAAAGAATTATTTGGTTGGGTATAACCTATTTCCCGCTTTAGAAATTCTTACTTCTTATCTATGCTACATCTACCTTTCCTAACCCAAGAGGCAATCATCGATGGTGAATACTCGAGAAACAACGGTGCTTCAGAAGTGGATCGCGCGAATGACAACCCCAATGACGGAGGCGACCCTCAACCACCGCCAATGGACATGCGAGAATCTGGGAGCGTTTCGCAGCGTAGAGACTCAATTGATGCAGACTATGATGCGGCAGATCAAGAGATGACCAACGCGGCGGAAACCAACAACAACCACAGAGCTCGAAACAACCATGGTGGACCTCGACCTCACTCAAAGCTATCGATTTCATGAGGACTAGACCACCAACCTTCTCAGAAATGTGAATCCTTTGGAAGCCGATGGTGGCTTAGGACTATTGAGAAGAAGGCGCACATCACGCAATGTGAAGGAAATGAGAAGGTGCTCTCGCCTCTCATCAATTGGAGGAACCGCCGAGAATGGTGGGAGAATTATCGTGCGCTCATGGAGCCCCGCAAGAGATCACACGGGAGGAGTTTACTCGCTTTCGCCAAGATCATGTCCCGGAGGGAATGATGGACCTTAAGAAGGAAGAGTTTAGGGCTCTGAAACAAGGAGGCCAACCAGTGGCCGAGTACCTGAATAAGTTTACCCAGTTAGCTCGCTATGCCCCTGAAGACGTAGCGACGGACAAAGCTAAGCGATCTCGTTTCATGAAGGGATGAATTCAGATCGCAGTGGGGTGATTACCCACAATTTTCCAGACTTTCAGGAGCTAGTGAATAAGGCTTTGATCCTAGAGGATAAGCGCAAAGAGTTGGGTGAAAACCGTAAGCGCTTGATGACTAATCAGGGTGGACGTCCAAACCACCTACGTTTGAGGATGTCACCACAACAATTTGCTAGATTCCAACCACCAGCTGCGAACAAGACATCAACCCCTACACCTCGCCCTGCTAATCAGAATTTTCAAACACCAGCACAGGGCAACAATGCACCAGGAGGGAATCAGCAGTCTGTAGTGAAAAGATGCTATACATGCAATGAGCCAGGGCACTTTTCTAATAGGTGTCCACAGAAGGGAGGCATCACGCCAGTTCGTTTCAATTTGGGAACAACACCTGCCAAGGCACCAGCCTCAGGAGGAAATCGTGCGCCAGGTCAAGCTGGAGCAACACCGCAGTCAACTGTGCGCAGGAGGATCAACCACATCACCGCAGATGGAGCTCAGGAAGCTACAGACGTCGTACTGGTCCAAGCCCCAGGATCTGAGCTTAGATCTAGCTTTGGGTGTTTGGGAGCTAAGTTGCTTATGGATGGGATAGAATTCCTAGCGAATCTTATTTTGATAGATGCACAATCCCTAGACGTCATCCTTGGAATGGATTGGCTGTCCAAACATAAGGTCGCTTTTGGATTGTGGCGAAGGATCGTAACCTTGGAAGGCCCTAGTGGCAAAAGGTAGAATTTCAAGCGACCGCAGATTCGTGATGGGCAGTTAGTGGTCAACAGCGTGAAAGCCATCAGCATGGAAGATGTGCGATGAGTCGAGAATACCGGATGTGTTTCGGAAGATTTGCCAGATCGCCACGGACCGTGATATCGAGTTCGTTATCGAGTTAGCACCAGGGACAGCACCGATATCAAAAAGACCATATCGGATGCCTACCGACGAGTTAGTGGAAATGAAAAAGCAGATTGAGGGACTGCAAGAGAAAGGCTTCATTAGACCTAGTTCATCGCCGTGGGGAGCCCCGGTTTTGTTTGTTCGTAAGAAGGACGGAAGTCTTAGAATGTGCATTGACTATCGTACACTTAATGAAGTTACGATCAAGAATAAGTATCCGTTGCCCAGGATCGATGACTTATTCGATCAGTTAAGAGGAGCCGGAGTTTTCTCCAAGATAGATCTTCGTTCAGGATATCATCAGTTAAAGATCCGAGCGGAGGATGTGCCTAAGACCGCGTTTTCTACGCGATATGGACATTATGAGTTCACAGTCATGTCATTTGGATTGACTAATGCCCCAACATATGTCATGAACATGATGAATAAGGTTTTCATGGAATATTTGGATAAGTTTGTTGTAGTCTTCATAGACGACATCTTGGTTTACTCGAAGACAGAGGAAGAGCATGCAGAACATCTAAGAATGGTTTTAGAGAGGCTGCGAGAACATCAGCTATATGCTAAGTTTAGCAAGTGTGAATTTTGGAAGGAAAAGGTCGAATTTCTTGGTCATGTAATGACTACTAAAGGAGTTGCAGTTGACCCGAGTAAAGTGGACGCAGTGTTGCATTGGGAGCAACCGAAGTCTGTTACCCAGATCCGTAGTTTTCTGGGAATGGCGGGATATTACCGTCGGTTCATAGAGGGATTCTCAACGATTACTAAACCCCTTACGCAGTTGTTGAAGAAAGAAAAGAAGTTTGCATGGACGCCAGAGTGCGAGAAAAGTTTTATGGAGTTAAAGAAGCGTTTAACAACAGCCCCCGTGTTAGTATTGCCAGATGTGCAGAATGGATTTGATATTTACTGCGATGCTTCAAAGCAAGGCTTGAGATGCGTGCTAATGCAAGAAGGCAAAGTCGTTGCTTATGCATCGAGACAGTTGAGACCGCATGAGGTGAATTATCCAACGCATGATTTGGAGTTAGTGTAGTAGTGCATCCTTTAAAGATATGGCGTCATTATCTCATAGGAAATAGATGTGAGATATATACGCACCATAAGAGCTCAAATACATATTCACTCAAGCGGATCCAATATGAGACAGCGAAGGTGGCTAGAGCTAATTAAGGATTATAATGTGGGAATCCATTATCATCCTGGAAAGGCCAATGTGGTAGCAGATGCTCTGAGTCGAAAGAGCCATAGCGCAAATACGCTAACAATGGAGGATCAACCAGAATTATACAAGGAATTTCAGAAACTAAGGGTGGAGGTCGTTCAGCAAGGAATGGTAGCTGCACTAGAAGTGAAGCCAACACTAGAGGATCAGATTAGAGAAGGTCAGAAAGATGACGATAAAATTTCTAAGATCAAGGCTAAAAAGGAAGAAGGCCTAGCCGTAGATTTCACTCTGGATGAGCAAGGAACCATGTTCTTCAAAGGCCGAATTTGTGTGCCGGATAAAAAGGAACTAAAGCAATTGATTCTCGAGGAAGCTCACGATTCTAAGTACTCAATTCATCCAGGAAGTGCTAAAATGTACCAGGATTTGAAAGAGAGATTTTGGTGGCCTAACATGAAGCGTGAAGTAGCTGAACATGTTGCTTTATGCGACGTATGTCAGAGGGTAAAAGCCATGCATCAAAGACCAGCCGGTTTGTTGCAACCGTTGAAAATTCCGGAATGGAAGTGGGAGAAAATCAGAATGGATTTTATCACCGGTTTACCTAAAACTCAGAAAGGTTACGATTCCATTTGGGTAATTGTGGATCGTCTAACCAAGGTCGCCCATTTTATCCCAGTGAAGACCACTTACTCAGGAGATCGTTTAGCGGAGTTGTACATGTCAAGGATTGTATGTTTGCATGGAGTGCCCAAGAAGATTATGTCGGACAGAGGTACCCAATTTACCTCAAGATTTTAGAACCGCTTGTAAGCAACCGGGAGTGATACCCCGTCGGGTATCACAAGCGGTTCCCCGAACCGCTTGTGGTTCGACATTTCCACAAGCGGTTGGTGTTACCAACCGCTTGTGGAGAGGTTCTCTCCAAAAGCGGTTGGTGTTACGAACCGCTTGTGAAGAGGCTCTCTCCACAAGCGGTTGGAGTTACCAAGCGCTTGTGAAGAGTCTGACAGCGTAGCGTTTCGATTATATTCAATATAGAATATGTTTTCAGAGGGGTTTTTGATATAGATTTTGACAATTAAAATAAATAGAACTTCATGAGTTTTTTGACACACTTAAATATATATATATATATTAGTCATGAGTATTCATTCAGATAATTACAGACTAAAAATGAACAAGTTGATGAACACATGAAATAATAAGCCACTTTTACAAGTTTCAAAGAATAAAAGGGCGAATCTGAGCTTATTTCTTGCGTCGTCGCTCTTTGTGCCCTTGGTCGACGTTGATGTCAGTTCACTGTCCTTATTTCAGACAATCTCTCCAACCATTTGCGTGGAACTCGCCTTTGGTGGATACAATCTAAATCGACAATAAAGCCGATGAGTTGTTCTTGGATTGCCGCAACCCGGTGCGGCGGGATCACGCCTTGCACATCGATGTTGGGTGACATGCAAAGCGGAGGTAAATAAATCTCTAGACATGTAATTATTAAAGTGTAAGTACTAAGAAATTGACATGTGCACACTACCTCGGCGTTGGTTGTCGGCACATCACCGTGGGTAATACTTTGCATATAGTGGCACACATAATAGCCACATAGGTTGTTTCCACCGTCATTGTAGAACTGCGATGAAATTTGAAAAGAACACGTTATTGGGATGAAAAAGCATTACGGCATATTAATATTCTTTAATACGCACTCGAGTGCTTAATTGTACATCAAATTCGTTCTCGAAATCTCCTTGTTGCTTCTTTCAAACCGTCATGAATGTCCCGTGTGATGCGTTAGTATGAATGGTAATTATCGTGTTGGAATTAGCAAGGTATTTCAATATATATATAATAAGGAAAACTATCGTATATATATGTGCTATATACTGCTCGAGGTGTCAATGATAAATTGATATTTTTCACCGAGTCCTTTTGAGTCTTGAACAATGATCCGCCGCTATCAAGCTTGATGACAAGAAGGATCCATGAAACCTATTCATGTATTGCAACATATATGTAACTAGCTAGTAGTATTATAAATGCCTTGGAAAATATAAGAACGAGAGGTTGTATATATACGCACTCGAAGTTGAAGGGCGTATATGTACGGTTTGTAGTCTTGTCCCAAGAATGCATCGAGAATGTAATCTTCAACATCCTTTCTGGTTGTATCCAAAGACGAACTCGTTAACAATCTGGGTCGATGAAGCCCACGTTGAAGATATTATCTTTCTACATCGTTGTATCTCCATTCTACATAGAAAGGTATAAGTTTAATAGTTGCAATTTTATTGTGCGAGGAAGCACACAGTAAAGGTATGAGCTTGACACTTACAGCACCAAAGACTCATGAGAGACACGTTGATGGAGTCGGCATGGTAAATATTGTATAAGTCGTCAAATTCGAGCCATATGGTGTTGTCCCCGCGATAAAAATCATCTTCTTTGATACGGAGGGGGAACATCGTTCTTCCTTGAGCGGACTCTGTCATGTACCATTCGTGAAATTGCCGCATCTTGGTTGGCAGATCTTTTATCTCATTTGGGTCAATCAGCTCCCGGCCCAACTGAAATTGACATCTGACCTTTGTGGCCACTGGGATATCATCTATTAATCCAAGAGCTGCAGCTGTGGAACTGAGTCCTGCCTCCTTCATAAACCTCTCGAGGTTCTCCTGATCTTGGTCTCTCTTCTTCTTCTTTGCCGTCGCCGCCTGACCATGTTTATTCTTCTGTGTAGCCTTAATTATTGTCCGTTCATAGTTGGACGGCACAGGCAGCGGCTTTGCACGGCATGTCGCAAGTGTTCTGCGCTTTTGGATAAGTTGGTACCTTTGGCTCTACCTTCTTTTTGCGAAGTGTGCAGCCATACGCTTTAGTGACCGCGTCACTCTCCTCCTTATTCATATCATATGCCCTCTTTGGAGGTTCCTTTACCTTGGCCGATCGGTGGACTCCGCCTTCTTGGGAGCAGTGGGGAGCCTTCATTCATTATCGAGCTTCTTCCTCGGAGGAGATGGTGGAGGCGTGGTTTTCCTAGAGGGTTCTTTTTGTTTGAGATCTTTGGTGGTGGAGTAGGGCTTCTGCGTGGAGCGGGTGGAGACACGGGAGCTGCTGGTGGTGGAGTAGGGCTTCGCTCTGCTTTATTGGTGAGGCATTGCGTGGCGGTGACGTTGGAGGCGTGGGTTGCCGTGGTGGAGATGACGCATCCATAGCATTGGAAATATGATGTACCGCTTATGCCAAAGGATGATATTGTGGAGGGCTGTCCAAGCTTGGTCACGTCGTCGCCTCCAAAGAATATCGAGGTGAAGTTCTTCAAATCCGCTCAAGCACCTCCTCCACCGCGACCTTTGAGTAACCCGGGTATCTCGTTGCGATGGAACATCCGCCCAGCTCCACCGGATATGCCATGCCGTAAGCCACCTTGATGGAGAGGTTACGTGCATCAACGTGCAGCTCACATCGGCGGCGAACCCTTATGTCATCCACGGGATAACGGGATAGCAAGGTGTCCGCCAGGGCCCGGTGGGCCAGCAGCTACTTCGCCACGGAGGGGTCGATCACGGCGTCCGGTGATTGCTCGGACCTAGTCCTTGAAGCTTGCCGAGGGCAATTTGTACTTGTTGCGCAACTATGTCGCCGATGCTAGCCTCGGGTTACTCGAGCTCTTGTTCCAATTGGTACACTTTACGTGATTCTCTTGATTTGCTTCTATGCGGCTCTGTGCGTATGTGCGTCCTTAGCGAAACCATACTTCCACTGCGCCGCCTTGCCCATACCTCGTGTCCGTCCCAGGTGCTCGGGGTTTTCAAGGGCATGTGTTAGCTCGTCATTCTCCTATCCGCACCAATGTACACTGAGATCGCTCAACAGCTTGTACAATCCTTTGGCGACCTCTTGTACTCCTGGTGCCATCACCAAACTGCCGTCATCTGAAAGGCTCCCCCCATGACCCATGAACCAATTGCGCAGGCGTTGTTCCCACAGAGCGGTAGCCGGTGTGACGTCATTCGCCATTTATTCTTCTTCCCGCTTCTCCCATTTTGGTACAGCCTTGATGTAACCACCGGTGCCAAGATGGTGGTGGTATTTCTTCATCTGTGAATTGGCCTTGTTCTTCTGACTCGCGGCTGGCCCTTAGGCGACGACTTGAACTCCTCGAATGCTTCCGGTGATCCGCCAACTTAGGAAATTGGTTGAAGTCGTCTTTCTCCCTTCGCGCACGCACTTGCGCCGAGAGACGCCTTCCAAGCCTCAAACATTGTTGCCATCTTCTTCAAAGTAAATTTCTTGGCCTTGTCTTGGACCCTTGAGGAAATGTGAAATTTTCCTTAATATCTTGCCGAGCAGTCCTTGGTAGCTTGAGGAACTTCGGCCCATTTTCTGATGCTAATTGGGACGTGATCCCTCACGTGGTAACCGCAAGCGTTGTTGTACGGCCCAACTGCTAAAAGAGGGGCAACCGGCATCCCTTCGTTGTTAACATCGGTAAACACATGCTTCGTGGACGGCTTCTTGTTAGGTCCCCGATGCTTGGATTGGTTGCTCGATGCACGGGGCTTGAAATACATAAACATATGTACAAACGTGTCAGAGTGTATTATATTAATCAATTGCGATTAATTAACATGTCTACGGGGATTATATTCTTCTGCCTGTACCTCATCCTGGCCGAAACCAGTGTTATCGGACTCAGCGGCTCCCGCGTCAATGGCTTCATCAGCTGCAGCCTCAACGGCCTCACCGGAACCACCATTAGCCCCAGCGGCAGCAGCGTTACCATCACCTTCGATGGTACCCAGCGCGATGGAGTCCAACAGGAACTGTTCTCCCTCATCGAAAGTAGGGTCACCACGTCCTGGTTGCGCCATCTCTACTAATTCCGCAAAAATGTTAACATAAATATTATATTACTTTGAAACAACCATATTACAGATTACAACACAAGCATATTATTACATAAATTTCTACAGCAAGCATTAAGTACTACGGCGTGTTGGAACTAGCCCAAGGATCAAACACGAACTCGTGGACACAAGAACAAGAAATACACCAAGAACATACACACAGGGACTATGTGTCAAAAGTAAATGTGCAACATTGACCGTGTTAAATTAATATACAAATCCTAAACTAGAACTGAAATTCAAAATTAAATAAAAAACAACAAAATAATAAAAAGAAAATATGCATTGTTCTGTAATTCCATACTAAGTGAAAAATATACATTTTGGTTTAATTTAGAATTAAAATTTCAAGCAAGCACAAAGACTTGTGGGCATTTCACCAAACATGTGGTGGGCAGTCGGACTAGACAGGGAGGACGACGCGTGCACTCAATACCTCGGTCCTCCTGGGTGGACGGCGGTGTGGCGGCGCTTTGGTGGCGGAGTAGGCATCGGCGGGGTGGTAGAGAAGGCTTTGGCGGCCGGGGTGGAGTGACGGCGGCGACGAGGGCAGCTAGCTAGCGCACGCGGGTGGACTGGCGTCGGCGAGGTGGTGAGTAGGAGTCGGAGAGGTGGCGGAGGAGGCCGACGGCGTCGATGAGGACGGCGACACGGGGTATGGACGGAGGCGATGGCGGCGGCGGCCGGAGAGAGACAGAGCTGCAGCCGGCGCGGGGTCGACCGACTTAGAAAATTTCGGGTGTGAGAAAAAGGGCGGGGCGTTTCAAATTTATACAGGGAGCACTTCTACAAACGGTTTTAATAACCAACCGCTTGTAGCAAATCTCTACAAGCGGTTTTAGAACCAACCGCTAGTAGAGGGATGACTTCTACAAGCGGTTCGTAGAACGAACCGCTTGTAGAATATCTCTACAAGCGGATTTAGATCAACCCGCTTGTAGAAGGATGACTTCTACAAGCGGTTGGTGTTACTAACCGCTTACGAATAGTCCACTCTAGAAGCGGTTCTTTTCTAAAACCGCTTCAATGTTGCGTTCTAGAAGCGGTTCTTATTACTAACCGCTTCGAATGTTGCGCTCGAAGCGGTTCTTTTCTCAAACCGCTTGATTTAATTTCATAATTTTTAAAGAGTGCTTTTCGCACTACTGCTTTCATTTCATAATTTTTAAAAATGCTTTTAGCAATTTAGTTTCATTCAATATTTTTGAAAAACTTTTAGCACTTCGATTTCATTTGAATTTTAAAAATGCTTTTAGCAATTTAGTTTCATTCTATATTTTTGAAAAACTTTTAGCACTTCAGCTTTCATTTGAATTTTTAAAAATGCTTTTAGCACTTGATTTCATTTGAATTTTTAAAAATGCTTTTAGCAATTTAGTTTCATTCTATATTTTTAAAAACTTTTAGCACTTCGCCATTTCGAATTTTTAAAAGCTTTTAGAACTTTACTTTCATTCCATAATTTTCACAAAATGCTTTGATCACTTTAGTTTCATTCCGAATTTTGGCACTTTACATTCATTCCAAATAAACACTTCATCTTGTAAAGACTTACATATACATAGTTCATACAAAGAGGGGTACATCTTAAGTAGTAACGCACTTTGTCTTTACAAGTGTTCCTTCATTATGATCGCGACGTATGAAAGGAGTATCCACGTCTGTGTCATTGAAGAGGCTTATGTCGACATCCACAATGAAAGGAGGGATCTCGTCGAATCGACTATACTCTTCCTCGCCTCTGTGACGTCCTCAACTCCAACAATCCTTCGCTTGCCTTGTAGAACCACATGTCGCTTTGGCTTAGTACTACAATCTTTCTCGCTTGTCCTTATGCTTCTTAGGTTTGCTTGACATGTCCATTACGTAGAAGACTGTCTCACATCGTTCGCGAGGACGAACGGTTCGCGCTATAGCCGACTTGCGTGAGGTCCACGATTGTCATACCGTGTTTGTCTACCTTCACACCGCTTGAAGTCAGTTTGACCCATTGGCACTTAAATAGAGGACCTTCAAAGGTCCATAGTCAAGCTCCCATATCTCTTCTATGAAACCATAATATGTATCCACCTTGCCTTTGTTGTCTTGGCGTCTATACGGACACCGCTATTTTGGTTGGTGCTCTTGTTATCCTGCGATCCGTGTAAAATGTGTAACCATTTATCTCGTACCCCTTGAATGTCACGATTTCACTAGATGGTCCCAGAGCCAAGCGCTGTAACTGCTCATTGTTTGACCCTTTCAAAAGGATGTACTTTTGTAACCAAGCGCGAAAGAATCCATGTGCTTCAGATGTTATCCAATCCTCGGACCTCCCGGAAATCGCGGCGTAGAATACTCTTGTGCTCAAGGACATACGGGGCCACTATAGTTGATTGTTTCAAAACCATGAAATGTGCTTGCTTAAATGTAAGAAGATCATTGCATGCAATTGCTTTCCTTCCTAGTGTCCCTTTGCCCCGTAGCCTCCCCTCATGGCGTGATATAGGGACGCCGATCGGGTTTAGATCATTAATGTAATCCACACAAAACTCAATCACCTCCTCTGTCCCATAACCCTCGGCAATGCATCCTTCCGGACGAGAACGGTTACGAACATACTTCTTTAGCACACTCATGTACCTCTCGAAAGGGAACATGTTGTGTAGATACACGGGTCCAAGGATACCTATCTCTTTGACAAGGTGAACAGTGAGATGAACCATAATATCAAAGAATGCAAGAGGAAAGATCATCTCAAGACTAACCAAACTTTGTACCACGTCATCCTGCGACTTACTTAGTTTATCCGGGTCGATGACCTTCGTGAAATCGCGTTGAAAAAGAACACAGCTTTGTGATTGTCCTCGTACCCACTCGGGCGATGCCTCTCATAGCCACTGGGAGCAACTGTGTCATTAACACAAGACAGTCATGGGATTTCATGTGTACGATTTTATTCTCTTTCGTGTTTACGAGTCTCTTTACATTCGAGGAGTATCCGGAAGGGACCTTCACACTGTTCAGAACTCTATCACGCTTTTTCTCTTCTTTGCTTAGAGTGTAGCTCGCAGGATGTAGGTAATGTTGTCCTTTCTCTCTCTTTTCGGGATGTAGGTCGTTCCTCGGTTCAAGAGTTTAAGGTCCTTCCGAGCTTGCGGTGTATCTTTCGATTTTCCGTACATATCTATGTAGCCTAGCGAGTTCAAGCGCACATTCTTCGTGATGTGCATGAAGTCAAGTGAGTGACGAACCTCCATAACTTCCCAATAAGGCAAGTCCCAAAATATTGACTTCTTCTTCCACATAGGTGCATGACCATCCTCATTCGCACAAGTTTGCTTCGGGACCCTTTCCAAATACTACTTTCAAATCCTTTACCATAGCAAACACACGTGGCCCACTACGATGCTGAGGCCTTGCACGAAGGTCTGGTTGCCCGTTAAATTTCCTGCCTTCCTTCCGCAACGGGTGACTCGTAAGAAGAAACCTACGGTGACCCATGTACACAACCTTCCGAGAGTTTTTCGTGCACGTGCGTCCGTTTCATCTAAGCACTTGGATGCGTGCTCTATATCCTTTGATAGTTAGGCCGAACAGGTTACCGAGAGCAGGCCAATCGTTGATTGTTACAAATAACAATGCACGTAGGGTGAAATACTCCCTTTTGTACTCATCCCATACCCTTGCACCATCGTCCCACAACGTCACAAGATCTTCAACCAATGGTTTCGTAGACATCGATGTCATTTCCGGGTTGCTTGGGGCCTTGGATCAACAACGGCATCATGATATACTTTCGCTTCATGCACACCATGGAGGAATGTTATAGATACATAGTGTAACGGGCGGTGCTATGGTCGCTGCTCAATTCTCCGAAAGGATTCATCCCATCGGTACTCAACCCAAACCTTATGTTTCTCACCTCATCTGCGAAGTCCGGCACGTCCGGCCGACTTTCCTCCACCGTGAGCCATCTGCAGGTGTCTAAGCATCTCGTCGTCCTTACGCTCTTCTTTGTGCCAACGCATCATCCGGGCATGCGCTTTGTTAGCAAACATACGCTTTCAATCGGGGACCACAGGAAATACCACAACACTTTAGCCGGAGGTCTCTTCTTCTTACGCCCCATCTATTTCACTGGATCGTCACGCTTCACCTTATACCGTGATTCTTTGCACATGGACAAACATCCAAATCGGCATACTCATTACGATACAGATACAATCATTAGGACATGCGTGTATCTTCAGATTTCCAATCCCAAAGGATGACGACTTGCTTGGCTTCATATATAGATTCGGGCAGTGTTATCTTCGGAAGCAACTTCTTTACGAGTGATAACACCTCATCGAATCCCTTATCCGACACACCATTTCTAGCCTTCCATTGCATGAGTTCCAGTGTGGTACGCAGCTTTTGTGGCCCCGCCTACGCTTGGGTACAAAGGAGTTCTGTGGTCCTCTAACATGCACTGGAACTTCTCGAACTGTCTTTCATCTGTAGTCTCCTCTCCGTCCACGCAAAGATCCGGTCTAGCTCATCATCACCAAAGTCACCAAGTGTTTCTTCCACGGAACAAGATTGCGTGTCATCCGGATATCGTTGAATCCATCTTCCTCTTCCTCGCCTTCTTCATCGCCTTCCCGCTAATCACCTCAACTTCGCCATGGTTGCTCCAACAGTATAGTTTGGCATGAAACCTCTCATGATCAAGTGGTTCATAACTTGCCATCGCTGGAGTGCTCCTTCTCGTTCTTGCAATCTACACACGGACAACATATGAAGTCGCTCGAGGCAAGAATGCAACGGCCGATCGAGAAAAGCCCGCACGCCATCAATGAACTCTCTCGAGCGATGGTCCGCATTGTACATCCATTGCCGATTATCTATACCAAGTTATAATTTCATTAAAAATTATAACAAATTCGTTAGAAAATTATAACCTAACTTAAATTTCATAACATTTAAACCCAACAAAAAAAAACTCCACCTACACCGTCATCCAATTAAAGACCTACCTTTCTAATTATTTTGTATCCCTTCCTACCTTTGTAATTATTTTTTATCCTTCTACATGTTTTTCTATTTTATTTCATACACCAATAATTACTTCCTTGCAATGTTGTACCTAGATCTCTCCCAATATTGTGATATTCAAGATTCTAAAGCTAACAACCACATAGATCTAAAGCTTCCAATCACCTTTACCTTGTAATGTCATATTTTGAACTAGATCTCCATCTACATCTTCATACAACAATAAAACAAGGCACGGAAAACATATTTTCGATAATGCTTAAAAAGTTCAAGATTTCTCCACATCCATTGAAAAAAAATAGCAATATCTAGGTGAGAAGGATGTTCACATGATGTTACTAACTTTGAAACACTTAATTTAGAGCTAATCACCTCCAATTAAAAATTTGGACAGCACCTCCCAAGAACAGCTTGGTCGGCCTTCTCGATCGATCAGATTCGCACCTCTGTTGGCGCATGGAGGAAGAAGGGTTTAAATGCTTATTTGAGAGGGGCTTCGAAGCGGTTGGAGACACGAACCGCTTCAAGGTTGCGTTCTAGAAGCGGTTCTTTTCTCAATCCGCTTCGATTTTCGAAGCGGTTTGAGAAAAGAACCGCTTCTAGAACGCAACCTTCGGCGGTTCGTGTTTCCAACCGCTTCGAAGCCCTCTCCGACCGCTACCAACGAACCGCTTCTGGTGCGAAGATCACAACGGGTTCGCACCAAACCGCTTCTAATAGGCCGGTTGTGATGCCCAGTTCTGTAGTAGTGCGTAGTGCGGTGTGTAGATATGGCAAACCTGTTAGTCTTCTCCAAGCAGTGTGTGTGATTAAGAGTTTTGAGACCTTATATAATGTTTTGGACAAACTCTTCCACCAATCTATATCTAATTACTTGTGTTAGAAACTATATATGAAACTACTGATGTTGTCATGCTGGCTTTGCATGAAAAAACTTTTGTGCTCAACTTGTCTGCCACCTCGCTGCGCCGCCGTCGCCTTCACTGTCTTCACACTCCCGCCCAACACTGCCTCGCCATGCTGGCCTCCAATGCCGCCCACAACCCTATGCTGATGCGCACCGCCTCTCTCCACCCTCGCCCTTGTGGTGCTCCGTCGGCGAGTGAGAGAAGGATAGAGGGTGGGGGAGAGCTAGCGAAGCTATACCAGTGAACCTGTCGACGGCAGCGGCGACTCTCATTGGCAGGCTTCCGTTGTTGTCCTCGTGGTGCTCCACCGATTAGCGAGAGATAGGAGAGGGGATGGATGAGAGCTATCGAATTCGAATCTATATAGCGTCAGTTAGTTTTTCTCTATTTTTTAGCTGCAAAGTTGTTTTACCTATGTATGATCTGAGTGCAAGCTTGTGACACATTTTCTTCACCTCTTCAAGTGTTTTGGGTCCTCATTTTGCTATTGCGCCGTAATAATTGACAATATTTTTTAACCATCATGTGGGGACTCTCTTTTATAGCTTGGAATACCGATGAAGGTTCCAATGTACATTCAATACTAGATCCATAATCAGAGACTAATACGCACATTTACAACCTTGATAACACATCCATACACATTATATTACATATGATAGCGGAAGCTGTTTATACAATAAAGTTTTACAAGCTAAAATAATCTAGAGCGGAAAATTCAAAAGTCTTGTATACATTTACCCGAAACACCACAGCCAACTGACAAGGTATAAACCCTACAAAAACTCGTGATTGTATTCCCCGTAACCTGTGTTAAAATATGCATCGTCTGGTATTTCGTTCTCTTCGCCTACTGAATCAACAATATAGGCTATGTCAATAGAAAGGCTACTAAGGTTATTTTGGATAAAGTGAAGTTGAATAAGAATATCAAGTAGTAATTTGTAAATGGAATTTGTAAGAGCAAGTAACAGATATGTAAATAACAAGTAAACATAACATAATTGTAATAACTCATAGTCCTCCATGATTGTAAGTATCTAATCATTATTTGTCAGACCCTGGCATAAAATCTGAAATAAAGACTTTTCAACAAATATATTTCTAAATCAATCCTTTTTGAAAATACCAAAACTCTAACTAGTGTCAGTGCACCAAGTGTTTCATAACCGTGGGAATGGCTTTTTAAAAAGTTTTAAACTCTGCAGAGGTGTACAGTTTTACCCACATACATGACCAATCTCTTTTTGCCGCCATTCTCACGTTTCCTTTGGCATGTGGCTAGGTAGTCATAACATAACCGTTACATTACTTAGATCTAAGTTTGCACTAACCCGGTGACGATAAATTCATACTATGACGGCAAAAGATATTTGTACAATCACTGTACGGTCAATGGTTAAACACCCTATTGTCCCACTTCTCCATATAGTACGACGTACACTATTGTATCGACGGGTGTTATTCCCAGCACATCGGTGAGGGCATCCCTTCGAGTAATCTATCCCAGAAAGCCCGTACTACTACATCCTTCCAATATGCAAAGGTAAATCTAAGTAACTTAATAGGTGAAATCATCTAGACCCCTAATTTAGTTTGGTTTTGGTAATTAATGATAATTACGGTTAAATGACTAATATTTTTAATTTGAGTACATTTGAGAATAGGTTGGTCCAAATTTTCGACGAACATGGAAACATGAAATTGGTGAAAAAGAAAAGCACGTCGAAGATAAGATGGATAAGGTATAAAAGTTAAGGATTTTTCATACCTTTTTGTCGATCTCGGAGTTTGAAGAAAAAGATCGGGTTGCTAGAATAGGCGCCGTACTATTAAGAGGGGTCATTGCCGCTTGTTTGATGTCGGAAAAGGTTTAGAGGCTCAAACTCATGCATACGTGAGATTTCCATAAAGTTGCATATGAATAAAAGCAAAAAGTTTGAAAAATCACGTGTGGAGGTAGTAGGGGCGGTATGACCGACCTCTGTGCGGTCATACCAGCCTGCAGTCATACCGTAAAAATCCCCGATGTGGAAATCACAGAGAAGAAGTTTTGGGGTTTTAGTTGGGTGGTATGATCGGGGACTCTCCGGTCATACCAGCATGACCGGAGGTCCTCCGGTGTGTTTTTTCCAGAACATGTGCAATTGGCCCTGAGGAGGGCGGTATGACCGGGGATCCTTCGGTCATACTGGCCAGCGGTATGACCGGACCCCTCTGATCATACTGGCCATGTGACCAACGGTCACTAACAGGCATTAAATACACTGTATCGATCGTTGGCCACTGTGGGACGGTCATACCGGCCCTAGGGCAGTATGACTAAGGCCGGTATGACCGGCCTCTCATGAGGATTTTGGCCATCTTTTGGCCAACGGCTAGATTAGGTGGGTGGGGGTTATAAATACCCCCACCTGAATTTTAGAGCTCTTTTTGGACCTCATTTTTGATGATATTTTAGCTCTAGTTAGCCTCTAATACTCTTTGTGTATTCAATTCACACTTTGAGAGAGTTATGAGCAAAAATTGAGTGGTGCATTTAGTGTTGAGCCTCTAGACACTTATTTCGACCTTGAGCAAGCGTCAAGGCTTATTACTCTTAGAATTTGGCGACTCCTAGATGGCTTGGAGGCGTTCGTGCGTGGTGAGCTTCTCAACGGAGGTTGTGAGAAGCCCCGACAAGTTGTGAAGGCTGGAGTTCGCCTACCCGGAGCGGGAAAGAACCACCTTAGTGATCGAGGAAGGCTCAAGCGGGTGGAGCCAGCTTGAAGTTGTTCAAGTCACTTCAACGTGGAGTAGGGGAGATCGGTAAGTCTTCGAGACCATGAGATAAAATTCTTATCTCTCATTTTCTTTTGACTTGCTTTTACAATTCTTGTGCTCAATTCTTATTTCTTACACTTTGAGTATATTATTTGTAACTAGAAATCATCTTTATAGATTACCATAATTGCAATTCTAGCTTAGTGATTTAATTAATTGCAATTATAGTCGAAAAATTTAGAAACCTCCTATTCACCCCCCTCTAGTCGGTTATCCTTGATCCTACAATAGGTTAAGGCCATCCCATACTAGCATTTGTGGTTGTACTGATAATTCTTGGATTATACAACACGTAGTTCAGTCCTTAATCCAACCCGAGCGAGAACATTCCCCCTATCTATGTGCAAGTCACATGTACATCCAGCTATTACCATAACTCGTCCGCATCAAATCATAGTTTTATTTTCATTTTTATCAAAATATCAGCAACCTTTAATCATATCCGATCTTTTTAAATTATATAGAACAACATGTCTCTTCATCCATTATTCTGTTGCTAAAGCATGGCTAAGCATGTTCATTAAATAATCGTATATACCTAGATTGACATTATGTATTGTCTAACCTTATTATAGTGTTACCAAGGTTATCATGCCATTATTTATTAAGGAAGTTCCATGAAATAACGGTTGTATCTACAAGTACTACAATATAGCGAATTTACAGGAAAATACACGCATGCATAATAGATTTGACAAAAAAACATAAATTAATTAAAATAGTAGGATCAACATGGTCAAGAGGGTGCTTGCCTTGTTTAGTTGATTTAGGAACTGACTCGGGGTTGAGGTCGACAGTAGTAGCCTCAGAACCATCGGTATCTACATGTGATTAGTTGCAAAGCAATAACAATAAGAGGCAAAAAGAAGTCAAATATCAAATTCAAAGATGAATCAAATAGAAGGTTCTAGTGATAAAAAGATTTTCGGTACTAGTTTCTCATTTTCAAATTTATTTTCCTATTTTATAAATTTCTTAGGTTTATATTATAAGTGGTTAGGTTTCTTATAGTAACTAAGTGCAAAACATGTTTGAGTAGGATTATTTTTACAGTATTAGGGGGTCTTGACCTTAGAAGTGTTTTAAAATTGGTTCCGCATTTTTTAGCATTTATTTGTATAAATAGTTCATATTTGAATTACTCATGCATTAAGGTGAATTATTTTATATACTCAATTAAAACTAAATAAAATACTAAATATATTTCTAGATATGAGTTGCTTAAAGTTCCAAAAAAATTTAGAAATTTATTTCACAATTTTTAGAGATTAAGTATTATAGTTACCATTGGTTAACTTAAATGGAAATCTAATTCGAACAAAGTTCAAATTTAATTATTTTTCCAGAAATAGAATTATTAAGGTATCAAAAAAATTTATAAATTTATTTTACCATTTTAGGAGTTAGGGTTTATAAATTTTGAATAGTGACTATTCTAGGTTTATTCAGATTTTCAATTCAAAAATTATGTATAAAGATCCAAAATTAAATATTTTTGTATATTCTGGAATTTTATGATTTTAGATGAATTTATAAATTTATTTGACCCAATTTGGACTTAAAATGCGAAAGTTATTAAAGTTTGAATTGGCTCAGGTACAAAATTCACAAAAAAGGGAAAATACGCTTTCACAATAGAGAAAACGTCTTTTCTATTTTCCGGATTTATAACGTATTTTCTATTTTTTGGATTTTCGATTATTTTCGGTCATTGGCGATAGGGACCCAACTGTCAGTGACTCTACTCATTAATACGATTAATATGTTAACTTAATCCGATGGGCCCAAATGTCATAGATATAGTATTTAAAACCAAGTTTAATTAGCCTTAATAACGAATTTGACAAGGGGGCCCACATGTAATACGCACATATTTAAGATCCGGTTTAAATTAAAATGCTGATAGGTGGGGTCAACTGGTAGAGACTTGGTGAGGGAGAGACTGATAGTGGGGTCCACCGATCATACTCCCAGAGCAGAGGAGGTGAAGGCCGAGCTCGCTGGCGGTGGAGGAAGGCTGGAGGAGCTCGGGCAAGGGCACGAGAGGCTAGAGGGGCTACGGGGAACGTAGGGATGGGCTTGGTGGCGGTCGTAAGTGACCGGAGTTAGGTTGGCGCGGAGCTCGAGCGGCGGTAATGGCAACGGTCAGCCGAGAAGAAAGAAGAAAGGACTTTAGCTCGGATTAACATGGGGCTAAGAATCAAGGTGGTCTAGGGGTTCCATTTTGCCGGTTGTTTGCAGCGGGGAACGGCTGGGAAGGTCTGTCGTCGTGCATGGAGCTGGGGAAGAAGATGAGCAGTGGCGGCGGAACTTGGGCCTTCTGGAACTGAAATCGAGCAAGGGGTGAGTTCAAGGGTTGATCGGGATACTACAAGGCCGATGAATCGCCGAATAGCTTATCGGTTTTGCTCAATTGAGTTTCGGCTCAATTTCTGAAGCTTGCTGGCAATAGGGAAGATGGTGATGCAACGAGCTCGGCTCAGGCTGAAGGATCCAGAGGGGTGTGGGGGTTTCATGTGCGTGATTGGCTTGCTTTTGTAGGTGCGGAAGGTCGATGGAGAGCATTGCGGCGCTGCCATTTCAACAGAGGTAGAGGTAAGGTCAGCAGCGCGGGTGTGCGGTAGGGGCTGGGTATCCCAAAAATTTGAGAAACCAGGTGGGATGCAGGCCATCGGCAGAGGATTTGATTGCATAATTATTTAGGGTGTTTCGGTGCGAAAATCACGGGGATTTGGAAACTCAAAAGTTGAATTTAATGGAGGTAAGAGAGAATGAGCTCTCTCTGGATGGACTTTGGCTGCAGCCAGAAGAAAGGTCCCGGGGAGGGTTTTTTTTTCGAGTTATTTAATGCTAAGAAAAAAATAGGCTCGGATAAAATAGTAAAATAGGTCCAAAAATTCTAGAAAAAATTCTCAAAAATACTTTTGAATATTTGGAACCCAATAAAATTATTTTTTGGGATTTTTCAGCTTTTAACTTTTTACAAAAATTCTTTTTGTAAAACCAAAAATGGCAAAAAGGTTTTATAAAATCCAAAAAAACAGAGAAATTAGAAGGAAATTCTAAATATTAATTAAACCAAAAAAATATGCGAATTTTGAGGGTGTTACATTTCCACGAGAAATTTTTACCCAATGATTACTAGCGGTGATTTTTAGTTTTGGGCGAGATGGTTTTTGTGAGCATTACCATTTCCCCGTTTCCATCATTTCTTAACTTTTTAAGACTTTAATTGGTACTTTTGCTTACATGTTAGGCATTGAGGCAAGATTAGTGACATTCCTGCTAATAGTTTCCCCTTTTTTTTAGTGTTTACAACTTTGCAAGAACACAGTGGCTAAAATGTTGACAATCAGTCTGTAATCGTGCTTTCCAGTTGATACTACGGAAAAGAATTATGTGACTATTAACTCAAAAAATTATGTGAGCAAAAGAAGAAGGAATATTTGAGCTCCTGAAATGTGCTTAGTTAGGTTGCCTAATCTTTTTGGGTGTTTGTTAAGATTCAGCAACATAATCAGTACACAACATAATCAATACACAGAATAAATACCGATGTCAATTCTGGTCTCCCTCGGGGGCAGTACTAGGGGCATACAGGTACAATATCACTTCTCCGATGGGTCAAATTTGTTGATCGAATTGGTTTTGATTTTAGTGATTTGGGATTTTTAAAACCTTAGAACTATTTATATTGTGCTTTTAGCAAATTTCAAATATATGTGTTGGATTTACGATGTTACAAAATAATTGTAAAAGACTAAGAGTTATACGCGTAAAGTGTGCACCCACAACGAAATATTTCTAGTTCCGCCACTGGTGTGCGGGTTTCCCGGTGCCAGCGTATGGGCGAGCTTGCCGTGGCAGGGTATGGGTAGGGCTTGGCCATATACGGTGCTGGTTTTGATCGGCATGATTCGAGATAACTCGGGTGAGCGCGGTTGATCGGAGCGGCATAGAGAGGTGGTGTTGGCCCTGTTGGGGAAGAAGAGAAGGAGTCAGGGGTTTTGGCAGGGTCCAGGGGCAGCGAGGCAAGCAGGTGAGATGCTGCCAGGTGGGCCAGACATAAGGTGGACCCCATATGGCAATGAAACCAAAAAGAAGACACTAGAAAACATTGTTTGGAGAGAGAAGAGCTTCCAATTAAATTTAGCTATCATTGTTGGTCAAAAAAAAATTGAACCTTTTTGTGTATGATCCCAAGGTAATCCTTATCTTTCAATAAAAATTTTAGACCATGAACATACTTGAGCAATTTTATAAAATTCTGATAAGCTCATTGTTACAATTTTGGGTTTTCTGATTTTTATTTTTCTAAGATATCAATTTAGGTTCAATCCCTTTGGAATTTTTTTTGTGTTAACCTATGGATTTAAAGATACTAGATGTGCAACAGGCCTGCACATTGCTACGGGCGAAAGAAATTGTCCAGACAGGTAGAGATTCTAACAAAGAAAGGAAATCTTTTTGGGAATACCAAAAAAAAAGGAAATCAAATTGTTAGAATTTTTAAAAATTGAAAAAGATTGACCATGATCTGATTTTTCTATGGTAGCTTAGGCATGTTCTCAGGACCCTTATTACAAATTCTAAAGAATTTACAAATTTAGTAGCTTAATTAAATCAGTGAAGTTGCTTTAAGTGCGTCAGTAGCATTGTCAGAATTTTTTAAAAATTTCAAATGTTTGATCATTCTTTGAATTTTCTACGGTAGTGTAGGCATAGTCTTAGGACCCTTCACAAAAATTTTCAAGAATTTGCAAATTTAGTAGATCAATTAAATCAGTGAAGCTACTTTAAAAGCATTAGTAGCATTGTCAGAATTTTTAAAAATCACACAAGTTTGATCAAGATCTGAATTTTTATGGTAGGTTAGGCATACTCTCAGGAACCTTCTCAAAAAGTTTCAAAATTTTACAACATGATTTAACAACTCAATTAAATAAGCAAAGTCGACATAAAAAATTGGAAAAAATTCGGCTCTCACGGGATTTGAACCCGAGACCTCGTGCATGCACGTTAAGGCTTAGGCCAATTGAGCTAAGCGGCACATACGAAATGAGATGGGCAATAAATATACGAGGCTATGTAGGCCATCACTGTAGAAACTACAGTAAAATAGGTGCTCGGCACGCGGCGGTGAAGCTGGCCGTGCCTCTCCAAAAATAATGATTTATATAGATTACCATAAAATCTTTATATGATGATCAAAATTGTGTATTTTTACAAAATTCTAATAATATTTTTGCTAGCTTATTTAAATTTTCTATTTTTGATTTTCCAGAAGTATATAATAATATTTAATGTTCTTGAAACTTTTTCTAAATGATCCTTAAGTGTTGTAGATGACACCATTAAAATTTTAGTGTATGATCATGCTTGTATATTTTTAAATAAATCTGATAGTGTCACTGTTCCTTATCTTCATTCAGTGTTTTTTATTTTCTGTCAGCATTAAATATTTTCAAACTTCTAAGACTTTTTGGGGATGTTCTCGAGTTGTCGTTGGATTTAGATAAATTTTCCTTAGATTTTATCCTTACGTGATTTTTATCTTCACAATTTGGAGAAGAGGAACCCAACAACATAATTGATTTACTTAAAGTCCAAAATTCCAAGAAAAACTCATAAAAGATGGAAATTCAAAATAAAATCATAATCACAACTTAATTTCATATTTTATTAATTTTGTATTTTTCATGATGTTACACACCTGCTACAAGGATTTGCTTCCTACTTTTTGTTTATTTTTTTGCGAGGACGTCTACAATTTCTTAAGGTGGCAATGTGCGGCGTAGAACCGCGCGATATTGGTTCAAAATAATCGAGACTGCTGCAGCGATTCTTTTCTACTGTCTCACACGAGGATTCAAATTTCGGCGAATTTTGGGCCCCTAAGAGATTTAAATTACCGGTCGGGAAAAAAATTTGAATGCTACAGTATTTTCATTTTTTTCGTCAAAATTTCGCCCAAAACCGCCAAAATTTTGTCCAAATTGGGCGGAATTTCATGAAAAAAATCTGGGTTTTGCTTTTTTTTTATGCCCGGATTTGACTTAAATTACATCAATAACCCATAAGAAAGTGATATTTGATGATAATTTGTTGAAATATTTATTTTTTGAGATATTTTAAAATTTTGGCAAAACTCTTTTGGAATTTTAAAAAATTATACAAGCTTTATAATGATCTTAAAATTTATGGTACTATATTTAGTAGTTTGTGATCATACATAAAAATTTTGAAAATAATTTAACTTCATTTGTTATCTCTAAAAAATCAAAAACAGAATGAACATAATTGGGACAGTAACCTTGTCAGAATTTTATAAATTTTCTTGTGTGTGATAATCACCTAAAAAGTTTATAGAAACATTAAAGATACATCAGGACCATGCACAAAAAGTTTTCAAAATTTTCTAACGTGGTTTGAACTATTTTTCATTTTGTTCGCGTTTGTCGGTAAGGCTTTTAACAGGACAGTAGCACTGTTCGAATTTTCTAAAATTAATAAAGCTTGATAATTATCTAAAAATTTTATGGAAACATTATTAATGCATCAAAATCATGCATAAAAAATTTCATATATTTCTGACATGGTTTGTCCTATTTTTCATTCACTTCAAAATTGCTGGTCAACGTTTTATGAGGACAGTATCAATGTTTGAATTTTAAAAAATTCCACATACTTCATAATTATATGAATTTTTTATGAAAATATCACAAATGTGTCAGGACTCTCCAATTTTTTTAAAAAAATTTATCGTCATCGTTTGACCCACTTTTCAGCCAGTGCAAAACCACCAAAATTTCGGATATTTCGTCCGAAATATCGGGAAAACCGACCGAATTTCGGAATTTTTCGGTTTAAAACGGATCGGATTTGAATTTTGATTTTTGAATTTCAATTGAGATTTATCCGAAATACCGAGATCTCGATGAAATTTTGAATTTCGATCTCAGAGGAAATTTAATCCGAAAACAAATTTTGAATCCTTGTCTCACTAACCTAAGTTGGTACGTGTTTTCTAAAATCTAAACCTGGTGACCGAGAGAGCAACGGCGCGAAATGGCACAGGATACGAACCAGCAACCAGCGTACGCAGTTGGCTGCGCCGCGCAGGGTACAAATCGAAATCCAAACAAGATCTCAGGGATCCGGCGCTAGTCAGGTCATGTCAATTTATAATCTGTGATCATTACTGCTGCTCCGTGGTGCGTAACGAGGCAAGTAGGATTAGATCACGGGCCCGCCCATCCGCCTCGACATGGCCCTTCAACTTTCGAGCCGTAGACGCACGCGTAGTTCTCGTTCGTGCTGCCTCTCCGCCCTACGCGCATCCTCCGTAGGGCATGTTCAATTCAATAGTTTGTCTACTAAATTATTTCTGAAATCCTCCTGTGTTACCAGGACCAGGAGACAGCAGGGCTGTGCACGGCATTCGGTATGATACGGTAAACTTTTGATTTTTTTGGATACAATTTTTTCGGTAAAAACCGTGAGTATATCAAAATAAACCGAATACCGAAAAAGAAACAAAATACATGTATAATTAGATAAAGTAATAGTCAATTGTGTATAAAGTATAGTTTCGCATGGAAATAATATCACTATATTTATCAAAGTAATGGTCCAATGTGTGTAATATTTTTACTAACGTATAATTAAATAGAGTAATGATCAAAGGTTGTATTAGAAATCGTATCGATGTCAAAATGACAAGTAAAAAAGAATAATTCACGCTAGTTCGGTAAATATGGTATTTACCGATACTGAACCGAAATATTATGGTATTTACCAATACCGAACCGAAGTTCTATTTGGTATATTTGGTATCATATTTTAATTACCTTATTTATTTAAAAATCGTATTTACCAAATTATACCGTATACACAGCCCTAGGAGACAATACCAGGTACAACATCTCCATCATATTATCTTTATTGGTTACGTGTCCATGGATTGCAACAAAAATATATATTTTTTAATCAAATAATTAAATTATGTCACGCGTTTAAAAAAAATTGTACTCTTGAGTTGCTATGGGGAGAAAGAAATAGGTAATAGCCCAGACAGAGGGAGCAAATGTGAAAAGAAAGAGAGATACAATTGATTTCCTTTTTATCTCGTGGCCCATGTGTTAACGAACTGCTTTTCTTAGAGTGAATGAGAGGAATAACTGACGACCAACAACTCCTGTATATATATAATAGTAAAGATTACACAATATACAACATCGTTTTTTATAATTTTTTAAGTGGACCAACACATCAATTTTTTTTATGAACTCACCTTCCACTCTCCCCCGGCCACCAACGCCATCTCCCTTCCTCACAAATCACCGCTACCTCTCTTGACTCTCTCCCATGTCCCTCATCCCTCACCGCGCCACCAACCTCAAACCTCGCAGTGCCTCTCCCTCCTTCACCGCAGCCGTCCATCATCTTCGGAGCTCGTCACCACCAACCTCCAACCTCACCGCCACTCTTTCTCTCCCTCACTGCCGTCGGCCACCATCTTTGGAGCTCACCGTCACCAACACCCAACCTCACTGTCGTCTCTCCCTCTCTCGCTTCGTCGGCTCTTCCTCCCTCGTTGACCACGTCAGCAAGCCCTCCCTCACCTCCTCACCTTGGATCCAATGCAGTGGCGGTGGGATCTGGCTGGATCCAACGAGATCCGAACTATGGCTGCCTCCATCTCTAGCGCCACAGCTCCTTTGTCGTCGAGCCGATCGTCTTCATTGCATTCGAGTCAGCCATCGCTTGGGGCGCACAAAGTGCGTGGGAAGTAGATGACACATCTTCAATAACACCTTTGCTCGTCAGGTCCTTTTTTGTTTGGTGTGCGTGATAGTCTCATGAGGAAGCGACGACCTGTGTTATAGGAAGTTGGTACCGCTAGGAGGAAATCATCACTTTTCTAATCCTTATATAAATTTCTTTTACAAATGTAATCTTCTCACAAACATAAGTAAAAAATAGGCCATGATCGTCCACAGGAACAACAGAAGGTGACTGGCCTCCCCCTACCACCGATAAAGGTGGGCAATGGGTCGAGCCTTTTGGGTCGACCGAGGCACGATCGACTCAAGACGCCTGGGCTCGACCCACCCACCGCAGAACGTGCCGCGGCCGCACAACATCGTTGTCCAGGGCCATGCCGAGCCTGAAAAATGGGTATGGTGGGTAGCCTGGCACGGCATGTCGATCTGGACCATGCTCGGGCCGACACGCCCCAAAATAGTGGACTCGTGCCGCGGCCCAGCACGCCGGCACAACGGCACGTGGCCGAGCCCGCGATCGTCACCGTGCACGCTCGCGCCATCACCCCGATCGTGCCAGCGCACGCGCCCGTGCCCATTACCGAACCCGCACCCATGGAGGGGAAGGTGGAGGGGTGGGAAGAGTACCTTGTCATCACCGCGCCGCCATGGCCATGGCCGTGCCGCCATAGCTCCGTGGCCTACTCGTCGTGGCCACGCGCGCTACCGCCTCCTTTGTGACCATCCACCGTGGACATCGTTGTGCCGCTTCACCCATCGCCATCAATCGTGGCCACGTCGCCCGTCTCTATCACTGAGGCTGCATCGCCCGTGGCCTGAACCGCGTCGGGCAAGGCCCATAGGAGAGGCAAGGCAGCAGAGGGGAGATGGAGGCTGGTGAGGGAGAGGGAGGAGGGTGGAGGGAGGTGGAGGGGAGGACAGAGGGTGGCGCGGGAAGGGAGGGAGATGGCAATAGTGAGAGGTGGGGGCGTCGAGCGCGGAGAGGGCGGTGGTGAGGGGCGCGGAGGGGAGGGAAGGTGAGCGGGCGAGGAAGTCGAGGGACGGGGAGCTGGGGAGGTGAGGCCGAGCGGGGAGGACGACAGTGAGGGACGGGGGGAAGGGCACTAGGCGGAAGGGAGGTGAGGCTGGGCAGGGAGGTGAGGTGGTAGAGGGGCCAGAAGGTGAGGCGATGAAGGGGCAAACAGAAGGGTGCCGGGCGCGGAGAGGGTGGTGGTTAGGGGCGTTGAGCGCGGGGTGCGATGAGGGGTGCGAGGGGGGAGGGGAGGTGAGCGGGCATTGGGCGGAGGGGTCGAGGGGAGCTGAGGAGGTGAGTGGGCGGTTGTGTCGGGCATCGAGAGAGAGGGAAAAAGGAGGGGGGCTCGGGCCACAGATGGAAAAAAGAGGGAGGCGCGGGACAAGGTGGGAAAAAAAGAAAGAAGAACGCCGAGGGGCAAACTCGGCCAAGGAAAGAGAAGGAGAAAGGGAAAAGAAAAGAAAGGAGGAAAATGAGAAAGAGAAAAAGGGAGGAAAAGAAAGAAAGAAAGAATGGAAAGAAAAAGGGAAAAGGGAAAAGAAGAAAAGAAGAAAAAGAAGGGAACTAAAGAAAAGAAAATGGAGAAAAAAGGAAAAAAAAAGGAAAGAAAGGAAGAAAAGAAAAGAGAAAAAGGAGTGGAGTTGGATTTCTAACGACGAACCAGGTTTCTCTTCGCATGCGATTAAGGAGTTGCCCACGATAGATTTATGCATTCTCGTGCGCCGCTCATGGTTGAGAGAGCGAGAGAGATTGAGAGAGACACGCAAGAAAGAGCTGAGAAAGGGGTAATGGGCGAGAGAGAGTAGAGAGAGACGGGTGAGAGAGAGAGCGACGGGCGGGAGAGAGATTGAGAGAGTGGGCAACGGGCAAGAGAGTGTGAGAGCGACGGACAAGAGAAAAGGAGAGAGCTGAAAGAGCAAGCAATGGGTGAGAGAGCTGAGAGAGATAGACGAGAGAGAGAACAACTTCTTACAAAGTACAAATATTTATACTAAGAAGAATCTCATACATAGGCTAACAAAAAGAATGTCTTACCCCTCTCTAACCTTTCTTCTAACCACCTAATTACTCTCCCTCTGACATAAAGCACACAAAGGAAGAACTACTCCGCTACATTGGGTGTAGGAGAAGGGTCGCTAGGTGTAGCTCTCCCGCCTCCGCTATCCTTTCGTCCTCTTGTCGCAACAGTGCAAATATGTTGGATCTGAATAGGCACATCACGAAGCAAACATGAAACACAAATAAACCGTGTCTAAATTCGCTGAAGACAAACTAAATCGATATAACATGTCGAACACGACGGACCATCGTGACACATGACCGACACGGCGCTATCAGCCACCTCTAACCACTTAAGGCCCTTGCCATGGTTAGAGGAGCCTTCAGCCGTCCATGCAATCACCGTGTTGCCTTCCCCTCCGCACGGATCTCCAGGCACCTGCGACGCAATTCCCTTTGTTCGGTCCCACCACTTCCCGGGGAAGGGACCCACCGTTCCACAGCGTATGTTCACCGGAGCCAACTCGCCATCACCCGATGACATGATGGACCCGCCTGCCAGCACGGGCGGCTGCGCTGGCGAAGGCGGCCGCGGATCGGGCTCACACGAGTGCGAAAAAGGCAGCGACCACACTCTCGTGTTGTGCTCCTCCCACCCCGCTCCACTCGCAGCCTGGAATCTCACGCGCTCCCACGTGTGGGCCCGAACGTGTCCGGGTCTGCGTGTCAGTGAGAGAGAGAGATGTTTCGCTTGGTGTTCCCTTGCCTCCTCCCAAATTCCCAATCTATATATATATATATATATATTTATATTCGCTCCCCAACTCGTCACCTCCGTGGAAACTTCCACGAGTGGTTTGAGCCGCGCTTGTTGTGGGATCTTCTCACCAATGTCTTCGCGGGGCGGGGGCGGGGGCCGGGGCGGAGGTGGCAGGCGCGGTCGCGGTGGCGAGATCTCCGGCAGGCAGGAAGGAGGCCGTGGGCATGGAGGCGGTCGAGGGCGCGGCCGCGGAGGCGACTTCGCTGGCGAGCAGGAAGGCCATCGTGCCAATGTAGTCGGACCAGGGCGGGCCGGACGAGGCGGCGAGTTCAGGGGCGAGCGCGGTGGCCATCGCGACGCGGCGCGAGGCCAGGGCGGAGCGGGCCGCGTCCACGCCTGGCAACCACCTGCTGGGCGTGGCGGCCTGGTTGAGGACCGTGGAACCACTGCGCTTGACCGGGGCGGTGGGGAAGTGGTCGCGCCGACTCCGGCAGAGGCGGAGGTGCTTGCTGCAGAGGTGGAGAGGAGGATGGTGGTGACGGGGGCACGCGAGGGGTCGTCGTCATCGGTGCCGGCGCCGGCGGCCGTGACGGGAGTAGTGGAGCCTCAGGTGGTCGTGGCGCCTAGGAATTTACCTCCGGCATCGAGCAAGGCGTTGGTGTTCCCCGCGCGGCCGGGGTTCGGGACGGTCGGGAACCGGTGCCGGGTTCGTGCCAATCATTTCCTTGTTCAAGTCGCCGACAAGGAGCTCTTCCATTACGATGTATGTGTGGGCTCTCTGTGTTTCTGTGTGTATTCAGGCAACTTACAACTACCAAACCTAATGTTTATCCCTAATAATTGGCCAATTAGTCACTTGGAATATCAGCCAAGGCTAATATATATACTTCATGGAGTTTGCAATTTTGCTGGATGACTATCCATGCCAATTATAAGGCGTGTTATTCAGTCTCGCACCTTCAAAGTCTGTGAATTTCTTCTACAATCATATGTTTATCGTTAATCCTCAACACATGATCCTGTCAGGCTCCATTTTTCATCACTCATAATATATGGTTTCCTCTAATCCATGTGAATTCGAATCACGGTAGTTACATATATACACATTTCTTACGTGGAATTGCTATCTTTTTATTGGTATAGGTATCTATCACTCCGGAATCGAGGTCTCGTGAAAGGAACAGATCAATAATCAACGAACTTGTCAGGCTGCACAAACAATACTTGGATGGGCGATTGCCTGTTTATGATGGAAGAAAGGGCATGTTTACTGCAGGTCCATTGCCATTCAAAACCAAAGAATTTGTTGTCAAGCTAGCTAATCCTGTGAAAGGCAACCAAAGGTACGATGAAAAAATTTCCACCTTTTCTTTTTTGTCATATTTTTTTGATGTTCATATAATGGTTTCATATAGTACTAGCTGTTGTATTTTAGGGAGGAGGAATACAAGGTGACCATAAAGCATGCTTCAAAAACTGATATCTACAACCTTCGGCAATTCTTGGCTGGTAGGCATAGGGAACTGCCACAAGACACTATTCAAGCTCTGGACATTGCTCTTAGGGAATGCCCCACAGCAAAGTAATCATCGATGATACTTTCTTGATATGGAGTAGAAAAATTTATCAGCTCAGCTTCTGTCTTCTGATTCCATGCTGCTCTGTATTTCAGAATTTTGTTCGATGTAAAATATTGTTTGCTGACTTAACTTGTAATAGGTATACATCTATTTCAAGATCGTTTTTCTCTCAGTCATTTGGACATGGTGGCGAGATTGGCAACGGTGCAGAGTGCTGGAGGGGGTATTACCAAAGTCTCCGCCCCTCACAGATGGGATTGTCACTGAATATTGGTATGGTTGTACGTAATGTTTTGTATGATAGAAATTCTCACGAATTGAAAACTCTGTATTCCACATTTTTGCTTCCTCTCTTGGGAGAACTTCCAGGATTAATATCTGTTGTTGAAAATATTCTTCTCCTTAGATATTTCCGCAACGGCATTTTACAAGGCACAACCAGTAATAGATTTTGTAATTGAATATCTGAACATCCGAGATGCTTCAAGGCGCAGCTTATCTGACCATGATCGTCTTAAAGTATGAACCTTTATAGCATTTTCATCTCCTTATTCTAATTTTTCTGTTTGTCAAACTAACTGTTATGTTACCTTTTGTTTTCTTCTTCCACTTCATAGCTGAAAAAAGCCCTTAAAGGAGTCCGGGTAGTGGCTACTCATCGGACAGACAAAACCATACGTTACAAGATTACTGGGATACCCTCAGCTCCGTTGAAGGAATTGATGTATTTACTCTCTTTTATATCCTGTTTACTTGATGCACTTTCTTCATATTTCATGTATTTAATCACATCATGACATTAAATAAATGATTATTTTCTTTTACAGGTTTGATCAAGATGGGACTAGGGTATCCGTTGTCCAGTACTTTAAGAAGCAATACAATTACTCTTTGAAATATATTCATTGGCCATGCCTTCAAGCTGGCAGTGATATCAAGCCGATATATTTGCCTATGGAGGTTGCTTTTGTCTTTGTCTGGCTTTCATCTTGGCAAGGGATTCTATATTCATTTAGTATCAATCTTCTGTAGTTTTTAAAGTTTGGTCTTATGTATTGGTATTGAATTTATTAGATTGCTCATATGCTTTAATTCTGCAGGTTTGCAGCATTCTTGAAGGACAACGCTATTCTAGAAAGCTAAATGAGCGCCAAGTTACAAGCATACTAAAGATGGCATGTCAACGACCTGCACTAAGGGAGGGCAGTATTCTAGAGGTGAATTTTAGTCCTTGTTCTTGTTTACTTGGGATTTCATAGTTGAAGTATATCTATTCACGGTTTTTTAGTTTCTACATTTGAGATTTATAGTTTGTGTTTTGTGCTACTCATATTTCAAATTATTTTTATATTCATTTTGATTTAAAGATATATGATCTTCCTTTTTTACCTTCTCAGATTGTTAATAGGAATAATTATGACAATGACAATTATTCAAAAGAATTTGGCATCAAAGTGATGAACCAACTTGCCTTGGTTGATGCTCGTGTACTGCCTGCCCCAAGGGTAAGTGGGTAACTGTGATTATTTTTTTTTACAAAATTGAGCACACTTTGTACTTATTGTCTATGTTCAATTGACCTCTTATGTTTTTCTCGTATTATTAGCTTAAATATCACGACTCTGGACGAGAAAAAGTATGTAATCCTTCAGTAGGACAATGGAACATGATTAACAAGGTATTATACTCTAGTTATTTTTGAGCAACATCTTTTTCTTTTTCGTCAATAGATATATATAGTGTTGATTATTTGTATTTCCCATGGCTTTCGTTATATATCATCTGTTGTTTAGCACTTGCATGTGAATGAGGAACATTTGTGTCGTAGTTATTCATTTGCTCAATACATGGCTATGATAGTATTTCCCTTTTTGTTAAGAAATAACTAATGTTCTGATCACTATAACACATTGAAATGAAAGGCACATTATCTTTCTGCCAGGTTATTTGTGTTGATGATTTATATCTTCTATCTATTACATTTGTGTTCTTTGCTGGGTTTTTTCAGAGAATGGTCAATGGAGGATCTATCAACTACTGGGCATGTCTAACTTTTGCTTCTCGCTTGCATCCGAATGACATTGGAATGTTTTGCAACGATCTGGCTGGCATGTGCAATAACATTGGCATGGTATTTTTTTTTAATCTATAAGGCACTTACGTGACCATGTCACAAGCATGTGTACTGATTGACTGTACTTCCATACTCTATTGTAGCAAATGAGTATGAGACCATGCGTGGATATCAGGCAAGGACGCCAAGATAGTGTAGAGGGTGCAATCAGAAATATCCATAGGCATTCTTTGGAAATGCTTGCTCAGCAAGGTCTGACAGGGAAGCAACTGGAGTTATTAATCATAATATTACCTGATATGAGTGGTTCTTATGGTAAGCTCTTTAAATGGATTCTCAAGATGATGACTCTTTATTTCCTTTCAATTTTCATTTCAACTTTCTGACATTCATTACATATGTAGGAAGGATAAAACGACTTTGTGAAACTGAGCTTGGTGTAATAACTCAGTGTTGCGCACCTAGAAATGTTCAGAAAGGTGGAAAACAGTTTCTTGAAAATTTGGCCCTGAAAATAAACGTTAAGGTATGATGAACCGATGAAGTTTAGTAGCGTGATATGACTAATCTCTCTGCAGTCAGGTCGAAAGAACATTGATACCATTGGTGTCTTGCAATTAGGTTGGGGGTCGGAATACAGTACTTGAAGATGCTTTGAACAAGAGAATTCGACTTCTGACAGATATGCCAACAATAGTCTTTGGAGCTGATGTTACCCACCCATCTCCTGGGGAGGATGCATCTCCATCTGTTGCAGCGGTCTATTGTCTTGCTCTCTCGCTCTATTTCTCTCATCATGTCACAATTTGTCATTTTGCTGAGTCTGTGTTCTTTATTTTTTTAATTGAGTTAGATGCAAGCCATGCAATTCTAATAAAATGCTAATTATTTTGGGGCTTGCTGAGCCCAACTTTCAGCATATATTGGGCAAACTTTGCATTTTAAAGGAGGAATGGATGAACCGAAGTAGTACTTATGCATTAGTGATTTAGTGGGGCTACAGCAAAGCTTGCTTGTGTTTCCAGAAGAAACGTTGCCGTTTTGGCGTTTTCCACTTTTACTTAATTTGTGTCACTAGTTGACATAACAAATACTTGCTTTCTTTCTTGGCATCATATATAGTATGCTCTATCTGGATTTAAAGCTTCTAGTTCCTATCATTGTAGGTCGTTGCATCCATGGATTGGCCAGAAGTTACGAAGTACAAATGCTTGGTATCTTCACAAGGTCATAGGGAAGAAATCATAACTGATCTTTTCACAGAAGTGAAAGATCCACCTAAGGGAATTGTTAGAGGTGGAATGATTAGGTAATTCTACATAAATCAGTGTCTAGTTTGTTTGTTTTCTGTGGTAATAACATTTATATCTTGCAGGGAATTACTTGTGTCTTTCTACAAAGCAACTGGCTGCAAACCTAGCAGGATTATATTTTATCGGTTTGTACAGAAAAGTTCTTTTAAAAAATCATTTATTATCTCTGCTTTTTGTATGGAATTCTTATCTCTGCTTAATGATTTCTTTAATATGCAGAGATGGTGTTAGTGAGGGGCAGTTTAGCCAAGTCTTGCTGTATGAAATGGACGCAATTCGCAAGGTTCTTTTTACCTTTTTGTCCCTCTATAGGTGTTTAACATGTCACGAGTTGCATCGCACTGTATGTGTTAGTGATGTAATGTTGTTTGTCTTTGTCCTCCCAGGCTTGTGCTAGTTTACAGGAGGGCTACCTGCCTCGAGTTACATTTGTTGTTGTGCAAAAGAGGCATCACACCCGCCTGTTTCCTGAAAATCATCGCGCGCGAGATTGGATGGATAGAAGTGGAAATATCCTACCTGGTAAGTTTATTTTGATAGGCATAAAGTGGCATGCATTATTTAGATTTAAGTATCAAGCTTGTTTGAAAACAAGATCAAAGTATCAAGTGTGCTTTGTCCTCAGGAACTGTTGTTGACACAAAGATCTGCCATCCTAGTGAGTTCGATTTTTACCTCTGTAGCCATTCTGGTATTCAGGTAATGGTTTCACGAACGAGTCACATTTTCACAAAGTCCAATTCTTGTACTGTATTTGTTTCTCTTTAATAACATTCTGCATATATCGGCGAAGATCGATGATTAGTACTTTGCTCAATATTCACAGTTTCTTCTGTTTAACATGGGACAGGGAACAAGCCGTCCAGCACATTATCATGTTCTTTTTGACGAAAATGGTTTCAGTGCTGATGCTTTGCAAACCTTGACTTACAATCTTTGCTACACGTAAGCTGCCTTGGCGCTGTTCTCATGTGAATGATGCATAATCGCATACAGCATTCCATTTTACTGTGTTCTAACATTTTCCCTTTTTATGTCTCGCTCACAGCTATGCCCGATGCACCCGTTCAGTCTCTATAGGTATGCACTAATGTAGTTGCAAGTTATGCAACATCTTTTGTTTACAAGTTTTTGCTGATTTGTAGTTTGTTTTTTCTATTGCAACAGTTCCCCCAGCATACTATGCACACCTGGGAGCTTTTCGAGCGCGTTACTACATGGAAGAAGACCAATCTGATCAGGGTTCGTCTTCCGCAGCCTCTGCGCCGATAAAGCAACTTCCAAAAATTAAGGAAAATGTGAAGGAGTTCATGTTTTACTGTTGAAGGTTGATCGTTTGTAAGAACTACAGCAGCTCGATCAACGCTTTTGTTTTTTATGAAACTTCAGGTTCGGCGGTTCTAGTGTGGTGTAAATATGGCAAACCTGTGCAATTAGTGCTCTCGAAACAGTCTGGGGGTATGGCCTATATTTATGCGTCGTATTTTGGACAACAAATATATCATTCTATATCTAATTACCGCTGTTGTCATGCCGCTTTGCATGGAAATTCTCTTGTGCTCGGCTATTGCCGAAATGCAGGGTCAGGGCGTGTTTTTGAAAGCTTACAGCTGCAGCCTGCTTGCAGCTATTAATTGCATGCGAAGTTGCTACTTACTACTGTGATGTCGTATCCTGGTATTAGATAGGCCCTGGACTTGGGAGGGCTTAATTTGATTTGCTGGCTATATACAACTGAAATTAGCATACTAAAACCAGAAGCTGTTTGTTGCATCCGGGGCACGTACTGTCCGAATCATGCTTCGGTAATCACCACACGGCAGTCAGTGCTATTAATTCTAGATTTATTCAATCCTACGTGCGTGCGTGGCTGCAAACGTCCGCATCATCTCAGATTAGTCAGTGGGCCTGTTTTGGGAGACGTAGTTTTTTAAAAAAAACTGTTTTTTTGTTTTTTTAGGTTGAAAAATAAATGTAGTTTTTTTATAAGAGACCGTTTAACAAGTAGCTAATTTCCCTCAGCAATAAGCTGCAAAATCAAATCTAATTCAGCTTTCAGTTTATATATATAACTTTTAGATTATACCAAAAGACGCTTAAAAATTCAGTTGTTTGAAAGAGATAACTTGTTAGCTTTTTAAAAACTGAAACCAGCTTAAGCCCAAAACAGGGCCAATGTCTCCCGCGGAATCATCATTGATCTGTGGGTGCGGTGGCTTGGGGCAACGCCATTCGCCATGTGAATGGAGGACTCCCCAGGGAAGAAGATAGAGGGGGACGAGACGCCGGTGCGCATATCCGGCCGGGAGACGCCCTCGCGGCAACGCTGCCACCTCGTCCCAATCAGCCGATGTATGAGTATGACCATGATACTGGCGCATTCTTGGGAGCGGTTGGCTGACTCGAAGAAAGAGAGTTTGCCTAGCTAGTTCCTCTCATCTCCACCGGAAGATCCCGAGACAGAGCTAAGCTTTACACGACTAGTCAGAGCGATGACTGATGGGAGATTCTTGCGGTGGTTCGCGTTCTTCTCCGTTCGCAGTTAGCGGCAGTCAGCGATGCTGGCAACGTGCATGCACGCGTGGCGTGGCGTGGCGATGCCCAGGCGGCGTCTCTCAAGTCTCATCCCCTGCCGGTTGGGGGCAAACGCGCGGTAACCAGCGGCGGATCCAAGAACAAAATTTAGAACGTGCTGATAGGGACAATGCCATTTTTTTAAAAAAAAAATTGTCTAGGCCTCTGGCATTATATTAAAGTAGAACAATAACCGAGCTATAAACGTACATCCACACGCTAACACACGCTCACACCTCGGCTCGCGAGTGTCCGTGTCGAGCAGCGCTCGAACACGGACGGGCTGAGCACGCTCCACATGCTCCCACCAACTGAGCAAAGCTCGACTCTCGGAGCAATATCAATATAAGATAAGCAAACTAAATATAAATTGGACCATCCGAAGATAGAGGGTGATAAGGTGGGTATCATGGTCCAACCGGAGATAGGGATCCTGTTAGAGTGTGGTAGCCCCGGCTGACCCCTATTGGATCCGCTCTACGCGTAACCAACCAGTTTGTGATTGAACTATGATCGACAAAATTACCTGATAGTATTTGATTAGTTGGTAATCTTCGATGGCTATTGACCAGTATTAAGAGGATTACGTTTGAAAACTCCTACACTAGAAATGTTATCTTCGTGAATTTGCATGACAGGGCCTAAAACCCTCGCATACTGCTTCCCTTGGCGAGTGCCGTCCATAGCCAGACAAATTTGCATGGATGAACTTTTAGTACTCACTTCCGACAGAATATATTCTGTTTACGGCTAGGTACCCAAGAGAAGTTTCCCAAGATTTTTCGAAACGACGGCGATTGATAATGGCACTATGAAAGACGCACGGTGCTAACTTTTTGGGTCAAATTAAGCTTGGGAGTCCCATGCAAAAGAAAGAAAAGGAGTCTTTGGCTCTTTGCTTAGTCTACGAGCTCGTGTTCCCACGATTGATTTGTGTCCTGCTGCTTTGCATCCACGGGAAGTACGGAGTATCATATCAGGACATTTTAGACTTTTTTTTTAAATTAATCCTCAAACAACAAATACTTTTTGGGTGTCTAGGAGAATTTGGCTGTTTTCTTACTAAATAGCACTCAAATATTTAACCTTCAATCTAGATCCAATAGATAAAATTTATTTGACTTCTCTCCTCCTATTTAAGTACTACTTTATCAAGGAGTACTCACTTTTTAGGTATTAGATGAGGAACATTATTTTTCTTATGATCTTTTTTACATCAATTATATACTACTTTTACACAAATTAAATTATGTAAAAATGATGTGACAATTTGAAAAAAAGAACATTGTTTTTTTGCATGGTCTTTTTTACATCGATTATATACTAGTTTTACACAAGTTAAATTATGTAAAAAATAATGTGACAATTTATATAAAAAAAGAAACAAAACAAACTATAAGGAACACAACAAATAAAGCCGTGGATCACAAAATCAAATTAATAAAGCACAACATGGAATAGACAAAAAAAAAGTCCTCACAAACAAAAAAACACCAATATCTAATAGACAAAAAATAATAATTAAGTGCTCACAAACCAAAAAATACTCGAGTGACATTTAGCGAATCCTATTTTTTTTTTGCAAATTTGTAAGCAATATCTACTCCCTCTGTTCTTTCTTATTTGACTTTTTGATTTTTTACGGTCTCTGAGATGTGCTTTGACTCGTGGTCGGGATCATAGGGGTGAATGGGAGCCAAAATTTATTCTCCCAAACATTCCCAGGTACTTTCAAGGCCTGTTTGGAACACGGGAGATTCTTGCGGGAATTGAATTGTTTCCTATGAAAATCCTGCAAATTTCCAGTGAAATTCCTATGTTTCAAACATGCCTCGTTCGAATAATTATATAAAGATACAAAGACTAGAGCCTAAGCACACATAACAGAAAGAACCTCGAAAAACCGAGCAAAACACCTAGAATGTGTTTGACTACATGGTGCACGTTGGTCTGACCGCAAGCCAATCTGACGACACTTTAGTTGCCAATCTGAACGCACTTCAGTTACCGATCTACTTGTGAATAGAGCAGAAAATAGCAGCCGAACAAAACCATAGAATGACCCAACTTTCACAATGAGACTCCAAATAACTTCAGATTTGGACCAAAGCTAGATCAAAACATCAGAAAACTATATCTCAAGGGATCTTGCATGAAGTTTCCAAAGTTAAGACCTTTTTGCTCAAGAAGCTAACAAGCACCAAAAACAAGTTCAAAACCACAATGTGATTTCGAGTAGTTTGTGAGAGGATTTAAGTCAACATGATGACTAAGATGATTTCTCACATGTCCTAGCACTCTAAATCACGGCAAAAAATAAACCAAAACACTCGAAATAAAAAACCTAGATTTTTCCCTTTGTCAACCCACAACAGAGCAACCTGAAGAACTTGTTTGGATTAGGGTTTCAAAAACCGTTTTTTGAAAAAATAGCTTGAAATTCAAAAATCGAGAAAAATCGTTTGAAAATCGTCAAAAATCGAAGGGTTAAGATATCAAAAAATTTGGAAAAAATTCAAAAAAATAATCAAAAACCATTTGATTTTCACGAAAAACCGCTCGATTTTCACCGAAAACCAACCGACCAATTGAATGTTCCTTAAAAACGATTTTTGAGCAGTTTTTACGGTTTTCGAGCGGTTTACGTTGCATAATTTTTTTTCCAAATTTTTTGATTTGTTTTTAAAAATTAATTAGACCGGTTTATCGACCGGTTTTGAATCTTGAACCGTAGCGATAAGGTCAAAAACCACGGTTTTTGAAACCCTGATTTGGATAAATGCCTAGATGGATGAGAACTAACCTTCTAGAGGTAAAACCATCCTTTTAGACTTTTACACGTCCTTGACACACAACAAGATCAAGAAGAGAGAAAAGAGAAGCAAACACAAACCAAATCAAATGAAGCAACACAAAGAACAAGAGCATGAGCACTTGGATGAATTTGGGATCTCTCTATTGCTACTTTGATATGAATGTTTACTGTCACTCCACCTAGGGGGACAAGAGCTCCATGGGAAGCGTGCAAATTTTACAAATTTCTAAGTATTCTAAGCTTACACTCTCTTCCTATTCATGAGCACAAACTCAATATACATTAGTCTCTCTCCCCCTCTCATCTCTTTATACTGAGGGGCATACCTCTCTCCATTTCTCTAAACTCTAGATCTGAACACTTAATAGATATTAGCCATTTAGCTCATGAGTAAACCCGAAAACCCACAACATAACCAGTTTTCATGCATATCTAACTTATGCACACTTTTCAAAGAGTATCGATTTCTTCACCTCGAAGCATCTCCCTTGCTTCGAACCGTAGCTTGTGGCTTCAATGACTTGTCATCAAGTCTCTCATGCATCCGGATTACATAAGACCATCCTCACTTGCACCAGCACAAGTCACTTAGCCCACCGCCTTGCCTCAACAAGGTCATTGCATCAACTTTACTGTCCGTGGTTCTTGCCAATCTTGTACCTTGCTTGAGTCCAACTATCTTACCCAGTATACATGACCATTCAGGACCACGATTTTCCCAATTAAGTCTCGGTCCTCCTCAGATCATAGTTGAACAAGAAACCATGTTTAGGCACAAGTTTTTCACAACCTGACCCATGTTAGTCCAAGCATGCAACATGTAACCTATATGGACGATCCCATAGTCCTAAAACCTAGCAAACGCCTACCAAAGATCTTAGCATATGAAATTCACTCTTGTTGGATGTAACACCCCGGCACAACATAGAGCTCAGAATGTCACGTCTACCATTTTCTCCCTAAATTAAAACCATCTTTACCCAAAACTTTCAACAATAATTTCCCTAACTATTTCTCTACGAACAAACTATTCAAGAATAAACATGATTGATGACAAGGGTAAAAACAAAACATTTCAAAAATATAATCTTGGAACCTAGCACCAAGCATTATCAGGACCAAGTCCTCAAGAACGCTAAAGACCACGTGCTCGAGAATGCCTGGGATCATTCTTACATTTGGCGATAACAATAAAGATTAAATGATAACCAAGATAACTTAAATAGTTCAGCCCCTTCCAACAAAACTTGTGACTAAACGTATTCCACACAACTATCGATACTCTTTAAATATTCCATTAACTAAATTTCATATAAATGAACTAAATCACAAAGGTTGATTAAGGATGACTAGAAATGATCATTAAGTTAATGGTGATGCACGTGATATATATGTGCTACTCCCATCCCATGCATGTCACCATCAAACGGTCAACAAAAAAAAGCAATAATTAAGTAAGGGTGAGTTCACAACTCAGCAAATACGTAATAAAATGATAAACATTAACAAAACCATAAACATCAACATAATGATATCATCTTCCACATAACTCATTATCACTTATGTCTTTCATTAATGCAATACGAATGCTCATGCACATGTCTCATCACCTTTTTAGATTATAACGGTATAGCGAAGTGCAACACTCATTGGTGTGCACTCAAGCTCGCCCTCTTTCATGCGGGGACCGCAAGCCCGTCTTCTTTCCTACGGGGGCCTCATCTCCACTTCCGTGGAGTGCCTACCAAAGTAGGTCTTACCCTTACCACTCTCACGGGATGCCCACATAAAGTAGGTCAGAGATGTCCATAAATGCCATCTATTTCTATGTCATAAATGCATATAATGCCATAATTTCTTTTATTATATATCATTCACCATTAACCATTATCCATTAATCATCATATAACCATCATCATTTCGACAACATCATTAATAGGAGTATTCATATGAGCACCATGGTAAATATATCATAATCATAAAGCATCAAAGCAAATAAACCGTCTACCGTTCTACCATGCACTTGCCTTTTTAACCACGTGAAGTGGATTTGGATTGATATGAAGTCGACACTAGCCCCAAAGTTACTCCTCCTCCTACAGAAAATATCCAATCTCAACAAGTTTCTATAACAGTACATAAACATCAAACAAAACATTATCGCTCCTACGCACAACCTTGACCTAAATAACCTCCTTCACCGGACATTCCCCTCTGACGTCCTGGTGTTCAAATGACTATAATTTTCAGCTCAGGAATCTAAACATAGCAAACCATATGAGCTTTGAAAACTATGCAAAATTTCCTACAAGTTTCTAGTGGCCGAAAATCCTATTTAATCCATATAAACCCTCGTTTTGAACCTCAAAAAAAGTTATGTTGCGTTACTGGACAGCAAGCTTAACAATTTTATATCTATTTTATACAATACAAAAAAGTGGCAAACCTTACCACTTCTGAATATTACAAGAAATTACCCAATTTTCCCTAATTAGGATCACAATTTAATTGGAGCAACTACTCGGTGTAATAAAGCCATAAACACAACATTACCAAAGACGATGGTTTTCTGGAGAATAATGCTCCTAGTGCCATAACTTTCGAACTACTAACCCTAAACTAGTGTTCTTGCACTCTATGTAAAACTAAAACAGTAACTTACGTTATTCATAATATGGATAGGCTTTGAAACAGGACGTAGGTACCCCAAAACCACCACACAAGATTTTGTTGACAACTCGGTCTACGAAAAACATGTCTAGATGCGAAAAGCAAACCCTAACACCTCCCTGCATCATAATTGCTACAAAATTCATCATAACACCAGTCTGACTGTGTGGTGAGGGTCTTAGGTTGTTACCCTAGGTGCTGGTGTCACAAACGATGAGAATGGTGGACATTTCTCCGTCCTTCTTTCTTACTCTTATTTTCTCCTTCTCCCTATCTTTGCACTTAGTTCTGCCCTTCCTCCTCCTTCTTGCTTCTTTCCCACCTAACCACTCCCCTCTTCTCCTTCCTTATTGTATCTCCCTGGCAGCGATGTCGGGCACCGGCAACAAAGCAGCAGTAGCCCCTTCTTCATTCACGCAACAACGGCTCAGCCCCTCCTTCATTCACGCAGGAGTCTGGGGACAGCACGACGAGCACGTCAAGACCGAGGTGGTCTCAGCTCGACCTGGCCCCCCGATTCGATCTGATCCCCCTTCTCTTATTTATTTCCTTTTCTCTTACTTCTTTCTTTATATTTCACTTTAGATCCTTGAAAAAAACAGGGTATTACATTGGAAACAAGACACTAGTTAGACTGCCCGCACCATGACCTCCAACCAACCTGCGGTTAGAGCGCAGTGTGCTCAAGACCAAATATCACCTCTCTATTAAAGGCTAACCAGCTACTCAAGCCCGGTCACACCGCATGATGCGATTAGACCGCAACTCTGATCTAATTGCACCCGCAAACCGGTTTGACTGCTATTGCCAGTTGGTCAAACCATCCCTGAAGTGAAACTTCACAAAATTCACATTTATCATCTCCTTCAACACAAACTCCACAAACCTCAGAGGTGGCCTCCACATAATACTTCAGTTATTTTTTTAATAGCTTTATATTAATATATACTGCTAAAATTATAATATTATGAAAGTGTTTTTCAAGATAAATATAGTAATATAGTTTTTATATAGCCAATCTAGATAATTTTAAACATATTGATAGTCTAAAGTTTGATGGCACGGATTTCAGAGCATCAAAAAAAGGACGGATGGAGTAATTAAATAAAGAAAAGGTACAAAATTGCAGACCCAGTAGCCGTGCTTGTACCTGGAAAATACAATGCACGTCCGTTTCAGGAAAGAAAAAAAAAGCAATGATCACATCGTCACATATGGTATACCGATGGATGACATGCAAGTCGTATGTAAAATGTTATTAGGCATGGTACAATTCCAGCCTTCTTCCAGATTATTTAGGAAAATAATTTGATTTGGTGCCATTCTAGAAAGTTTTACTATTGTGGCACCCAAAGGAAATGACGCTCGGGTCAGTACGTAACTCTGCTTTAACACGTCAGCCAGGTAGACCATGGAGTCCATGCTCTAGCAGAGTAGTTTCATGCCCAGATGAAAACTAAGCCAATCTTTCACGTTTCCAAAATCCGGACGGACAAATTGGCTGCCCAACTTTTGCCAAGTTTCGCTCCTAAAAGTGATATAGAGAACTAGCCAAAGAAATCAGAGCCTTACGGCCAAATTCAAACCAAACAGTGGCTAAATCTTGTCAAAGTTGCAAAAGTTTGAGAAGACAAACTTTTGGATCTCATGCGTGGGCATCAAACCAAACAACCCGAATGTCCTCTTCTGTACCAATTGTAGGGTAGTAGAGAATTTTGAAGTGCAATACCAGCTTTATACATTTACGATCCCACGTATGCATACGTTTTATTCCCTTGTTCCTCCAAAACCTAGAGCGATCTACTTTTCGTAATACAGAGATGTAAAACAGCCAGATTAAGGTTATCAGTGTTAAGAAACCCTAATAGCCCATTGGAAGGTCCATGTGGTCCCTTAGCCAAAACCCTAGAGAGCGCTATAAAAGGAGGAGGGGGTCCCCCCTATGTACAGAATTCATTAGCAATAAAGAATTTCCGCTTTCGCTCTCCCTAAACACGTGTCTCTCTCTCTTCTGTTCTCCAATTCAGATCTGTTCGGGAACCCCGGACTATTCGATAGCGAGGTTCCTCAACACGTTATCAGCACGAATTGCTCTACGGAGATCAGTTTTGAAAAGAAATCGTGTAGCGCCCAAATGGAAGAGATATGCATTGTTGATAGTGGCACAACAAATACCATCTTAAGAGAGTCTCAGTATTTCCAGTCGATCACGAAGAACGCCGAAAGATTACTACGATCGCAGAAGCGACTCATATGTAATCGGCTCAGAAGAGCCACAATTATTTTGCCTATGGGTACAACTTTGGTAATTGAAGAAGCCCTTTTGTACCTCGAATCAACACGCACTCTCTTAAGCTTTAAAGACATCCGCGCCAATGGTTTTCACGTAGAAACCAATGAAGAAAATGGCAAAGAATACTTGTGCATTGTGAAGCACGCGGTATGTGGAAAAATGGTATTAGAAAAATGTCACTCATATGAATCTGGGTTGTACTACACGAATATTCATGCACCCGAAGTGTATACTTCCTTGAAAACTGTTTTTAGAAGCTCTGAGTTATTTTCTTTATGGCATGGTAGATTAGGTCATCCTGGTCTTAGAATGATGAGAAATATAGTAAACAACTCACAAGGTCATGGCATTAATGTTAAAAATTTTCCGAATCATGAAGATTTTGTGTGCCCTGCATGTGCCACCGGGAAATTAATAACTAGACCCTCTGTCATGAAAGTGCAAAGTGAAATCCCTGCATTCCTGGAATGCATCCAGGGGGATATTTGCGGTCCGATTCAGCCCCTGTCAGGGCCGTTTCGATACTTTATGGTGCTCATCGATGCTTCCTCGAAATGGTCGCATGTATGCTTGTTGTCAACAAGGAACCACGCTTTTGCAAAGCTGATCTCGCAGATCATAAGAATTAAGAATGCTTTCCCTGATCATCGCGTGAAGTCCATTAGAATGGACAATGCCGGAGAATTTACTTCAAAGGCATTTGATGATTATTGCACAAAGAACAGGGGATAGCGATTGAGCACTCTGCACCGCACGCTCATACGCAGAATCGGACTAGCGTAAGCACTAATAAAGAGAATTAAGTTCATTGCCGCACCGCTTTTGCGAGTTGTAACTTGCCCAACACTTGTTGGGGACACGCAGTCCTGCACGCAGCAGCTCTTATCAATTTCAGACCGTCGGCCTACAACATCCATTCCCCTATGCAGCTTGTGCACGGGATCATCCCGAAGATCTCCCATCTTAGAAAGTTTGGGTGTATGGTAATGTACCTATACCACCCCCTCAGCGGACAGCAATGGGCCCTCTCCGCAAGTCTGGGATATATGTTGGTTATGAGAGTGCATCCATAATCAGGTACTTGGAACCCATGACTGGAGACTTGCATACAGCCCGATTCGCTGATTGCATCTTTGACGAGGATCGTTTCCCGTCATTAGAGGGAGGAAATCAACCTTTGGATGAAAAATGCCGGGAAATCATATGGCATTCCACTGGGATCCCCGCACATGACCCCTGAACTAATGAAGCAAATCAAGAAGTCCAGAAGATAATTGATTTGCGAATTTAGCAAATGAACCGCTGATCATTTTGTGATCCAAGGGCGTGGTTAAGTCGCATGTACCCGCAAGGAATGCACCGAGAGGGTGGAAATACCAAAGAAAATAGAAGGTATCCTCAACCTGCTCAGAGGCCTCAAAGAAAAAGAGCAGTAACTGCCCGCAAACCCAAAGTACCCGGAGACGTCTGAGAAAATCAAGCGAGAGGACTTACCACAACCAATCACGAAAATGCCCCAAGGAAAGAAGGGGAGCCAGTTGAGACTGCACTGAAAGAAGCCAATGGGAAAGGCAATTCCACTTGAATCTTCCACTGCAGAAGCCGCGAAATAATGTGTGCGCACACATAGGCGATGAAAGCTAAAGGAACTTGCTCTGCGATAGGGAAAAGCAACGAAGAGCAAGTAGAAGTGCATGAAGCACCCCATGAAGAAATGGCCATAAACTTTGTAATAACAGGAGAATCCCTGAATAGAGCAACAGCCAACGTTGATGCATACTTCGCAAAGAAGATTGCCTCGATCATTGATCATGATCCCGAGCTCGCATCTCTCGCAGAGTGCAAGAAAAGGCTAGATTGGGAAGAATGGAAAAGGCAATCACTAGAGAGTTAGTCTCTCCGAACAAGAGAGAGGTGTTTGCTCAGATGCCGCATACCTCCCCATATAAACCCCAGAGGTCACAAATGGGTCTTTGTTCTAAGAGAAATGAAAACAACGGTTGTAAGGTACAAAGCTAGGCTTGTAGCTCAAGGTTTCACTCAACGTCCTGGAGTTGATTATGAAGAAACCTATTCTCCGGTCATGGGAGGAATTACCTTTAGATATTTGATCTCAATGGCAGTCAACTTGAAGTTGAGAATGAAGCTAATGGATGTTGTCACAAAGATACCTATATGGAAACTTGGATTCGAGATATACATGAAAGTACCTAAGGAATTCCTATCCCAACCAAGATGGAGCAAATAGAAACCATGCATAAAGTGAAATTGGAGAAATCACCGTATGGACTAAAGCAATCAGAAGAATGTGGTACAATCGCTGAGTGACTTTCTCTGCAAGAAAGGCTACACAAACAAATAAGATTGTCCATGTGTGTTTATACAATGATCCCGAATGGATTCTCAGATAATCTCCGTCTATGTAGATGACTTGAACATCATTGGGACGGATGAAGAAATTGAAGAGGCATGCTCATACTTGAAGTCTGAGTTTGAAATGAAAGATTTGGGTAAAACCAAGTTTTGTTTAGGCTTGCGCTTGAACATGTCCAAGGAGGAATCTTGGTACATCAATCAACCTACACACGTAAAGTGTTGGAAAGGTTTGGATTTGAAAAAGCATATCCTGCGAAGACACCAATGGTCGGAAGGTCACTCCAAGCGCACCTAGACCCATACTGCACCTAGAGAAGAGGGGAGGAAGTCACGGGAGCAGAATTCCCATATCCGAGTGCAATTGAGCGCTCATGTACCTTGCGAATAGCACTAGACCGGACATTGCGTCAAATCGTGAATTTGCTAGCTCGATGCAGGCGTAACCCACCAAAAGGCATTGAAAGGGATCAAGGACATCTTCCGTTACCTCCAAGGAAGCAAAGACCTTGGTCTGCTTTTTCGAAGAAATAATGAATTGAATTTGGTTGGCTATGCCGATGTCGGGTATTTATCGACCAGATACCGGCAAGTCCCAAACCGCTATGTTTTCCTATGTGGAGGAACAGCAATTTCTTGGAAGTCGTCTAAGCGCACTCTTGTCTCGACGTCGACAAACCACTCGAAATCATCGCTTGTATGAAGCATCTCGTGAATGTGCATGGCTCGGAAGAATGGTTCACCACATTCGAAGTCATGTGGTTTGAACATTGAGCAAACTCCACAATAATTTATGAAGATAATGCAGCTTGTGTTGCCCAAGCACAGATGGGTTATGTGAAGAGCAATCTCACGAAGCATATCAACCCCAAATTCTTCTATGCTCATGAATTGCATAAGATGAACGAGATCAAGATATTGCATACTAAGTCATGTGAAAATCTTGCAGATTTGTTCACTAAATCACTCCCAGCATCTACCTTTGAAAGGTGCGTGAAAGGAATTGGGATGATGAGACTTAGAGAAGTGCAGATTTCAGGGGGAGATATTTCACATACTCCCACATGAATCTCGAGCATGAATTATGAATACCCAACATGAATCTCGAAGATTAGCATTTGAAGTTGGGAGAATTGTACTCTTTTTCCTTAGCAAGTTTTTCATGAAGTTTTCTTGCATAAGGTTTTAACGAGGCAATTCGTGCAACATAGTAAGCGTATGCTATGTACTCTTTCTCCAAGTATTTTTCCCACTGGGTTTTTCTGGAGTTTTAATGAGGCATATGCATCTCGCGGCAAAGGGTCCAAAAGGGAGTGTTAAGAAACCCTAATAGCCCATTGGAAGGCCCATGTGGTCCCTTAGCCAAAACCCTAGAGAGCGCTATAAAAGGAGGAGGGGTCCCCTATGTATGTAATTCATTAGCAATAAAGAATTTCCGCTTTCGCTCTCCCTAAACACGTGTCTCTCTCTCTTCTGTTCTCCAATTCAGATCTGTTCGGGAACCCTGGACTATTCGATAGCGAGGTTCCTCAACAATCAGATATATGTAGGAATAAGGTAATCAGATAAGGTTTCTTGATTAAGGCTGTGGTAGAGTTTTGTGCGCAATCACAACTGAATCCTCCAAAATCCAAAACGATCTCTTCTTTTTCATGAGAAGAAGCCCGAACCCGGCGCAGAATTACCGCCTCTATTTGGCCTTAACTAGGTTTTGATCTGTTCTTATCCGACAAAGTCTGAATTTAAATCATATGGTTCTTTTTTTTCTGAAGTTTGAGTTTAAATCCAACATGGTGCACCTTCTCTGAGAAAAAAATTGCAGAATCGTATGACAAGATTCCTCTTTTAATGAGAGGGCAATCACTCTTGTACTAGTACATAACTTCTTATGTCTATAATATACCACTGATGTCTCACATACATATGGGTCCGGGCTCTACATATGAGTCTCACAATGAGTGGTATAATATAGATCATATAGTTATGGCGAGAACTAGCGTCCGGACGTCCGATATTTGGAACGTTGCGTCGGATGCTCGGCGCAACATTTTTTTCCAACGTGTGCAATATATTTTTTCAACGTGTGCAACATTTTCTTTCGCGAGCATATTTGTACTGTTATCGAAGAAAAATGTTTCACGCGTAGGAAAAAAATGTTTCACACGTAGAAAAAAAGTGTTGCAGCGTCCGAAAAAAAATCAGACGTCCGAGGGCTAGCAATTCCGTATAGTTATTTGGTAGCATATTATAGATTTTCTCTTGATTAGTTGCACTTGTAATCACACTTCTGTCGTGTGGTCAAATTGGAAAATCACACTCCACAACCTCTCACTGCTAGCACATATAGAGCGCACAAGCACACATGTGGCACAGCTCGCTTGGGCGGTTGGCTTCGTTGTAGCACCATTTGATTTGGAGTACGTACGTCGGGCGCCGCGGCCGTCCCAAGAACCCAAGCTAACGACGATGGTGACCGGCGACGGCACGGCCTCCCGGGCGGGCACGATGCGGTTCGCGGTGCACGTGGTGCGCGGGCGGTGGTTCATGTTCTTCGCGTCGATCCTGATCATGGCGGCGGCCGGCGGTACGTACATCTTCGGCATCTACTCCAAAGCGATCAAGACGTCGCTGGGGTACGACCAGCAGACGCTCAACACGCTCAGCTTCTTCAAGGACGTGGGTGCCAACGTCGGCATCTTGCCGGGGCTCATCAACGAGGTGACGCCGCCGTGGGTGGTGCTGGTCTGCGGCGCCGGCATGAACCTCGCCGGCTACCTCATGATCTACCTCGCCATCTCGGGGCGCACGGCGCGGCCCCCCGTGTGGCTCATGTGCGTCTACATCGCTGTCGGCGCAAACTCGCAGTCGTTCGCCAACACGGGCGCGCTCGTCACCGCCGTCAAGAACTTCCCTGAGGACCGCGGCGTCGTGCTCGGCCTTCTCAAGGGATTCGTCGGCCTGAGCGGCGCCATCTTCACGCAGCTCTACCGGGCAATCTACGGCGTCAACGACGACGGCGCGTCGCTCGTGCTGCTCATGGCGTGGCTCCCCGCTGCCATCTCGCTGCTCTTTATCCCCACCATCCGCATCATGCCGCGCGGCCCGGCGAGCGGCCGGGAGCGCAAAGCCTTCTTCTACTTCCTCTACGCCTCCATCGTGCTAGCCGTCTACCTCCTCGTCATGAACGTCGTCGAGTTGGAGGTGCTCGGCTTCCCTAAGCCCGCCTACTACGTCACGGCCACCGTGCTCCTCCTCCTCATCTTCTTCCCGCTCGTCATCGTCGTCAGGCAAGAGCTCAAGACCTACCCACAACCGCCGCCGCCAGCTACAACATCCGTCGTCACGATCAACGTCGACGAGAAGACGGCGCCATCCGCACCTCACGAGAAAATGGATACCACCAATACGCCGCCGTCGACCTCGGCGTCGTGCTTCCAGGACGTGTTCCGGCCGCCGGCGAGGGGGGAGGACTACTCCATCCTGCAGGCGCTGTTCAGCGTGGACATGCTGGTGCTCTTCGTGGCCACCATCTGCGGCATCGGCGGTACGCTGACGGCGATCGACAACATGGGCCAGATCGGACAGTCGCTGGGCTACCCGCAGCGCAGCATCTCCACGTTCGTCTCCCTCGTGAGCATCTGGAACTACGCCGGCCGCGTGGTCGCCGGCTTCGCCTCCGAGTACGTGCTCGCCCGGTACAAGGTGCCCCGGCCGCTCGCCCTCACCGTGGTGCTCCTCCTCGCCTGCGCCGGGCACCTCCTCATCGCCTTCGGCGTGAGCAACGGGCTCTACGCGGCGTCGGTGATACTCGGCTTCTGCTTCGGCGCGCAGTGGCCGCTGCTGTTCGCCATCATCTCGGAGGTGTTCGGGCTCAAGTACTACTCGACGCTCTACAACTTCGGCGCGGTGGCGAGCCCCGTGGGGTCGTACATCCTGAACGTGCGCATCACCGGGCACATCTACGACCGAGAGGCGCTGCGGCAGGGCGGGCGGAGGGGCAGGGACCTGACGTGCATCGGCGTGCGGTGCTTCAAGGTGTCGTTCCTCATCATCGCCGGCGTGACGCTGCTCGGCGCCGCGGTGTCGCTGGTGCTCGCGTGGAGGACGAGGAGGTTCTACAGGAGCGACCTCTACGGCAAGTTCAGGGAGGTGAGCATGGTAGGAAGCGATGGGCGCCAGGAAGAACCGAGCGGCAGTGGTGGTGCCGCGAAGGATGCTACTTCCGGTGATGATCAGGTCGCCACCGTCAATGGCAATAAGGTTTGATCGATTAACGAGTGACATGGGGCCGATTCAACTTTCCGCACTGGCGGATAAACCAAATAGACGTGCCACGTACACTTGTTGAACATATTCGTGTCATTGCATATATATACTACTGCGAGTACCGATCGATGCCTTAGGTCGAAAGTGTGGTACATATTTACTATTGTATAGTATCCCATACCACAAAAAATGGCATGTCGCCAACACGAACCCTAGCCCCTCTTTTGCCCAAGTTCTCTTTTGAAATGAATCGATCCTGTGATGATTAATTATCGGGATCAAAGCACAAATTCACGATCGATATGTACAAATCAATAAATAAAACTGCAAACCCAGTTCAGTTAAATTCTCCTCCAAAAATCTTGCTCCTGATCAACTCCGTCTCCTCAGTCGTGCGGTGGAAGTAAATGCCTGCGGGCTGCGGAGGTGTGGGCACACATATGGTAGAAACAAGAACCGATTCTGTGTGCCATATTCTACTGAGGGAATAGAATATAACACAATATATTTGAAAATAGTTCTAAAAAAATAATTCTACAGGTAGTTCTGAAAAAAGCGCACGACGTCTAGTTCTGAAAATCGTACGTCCTATCACAAATATTTCGAGAACCCATATTCTGTGTGCCATATTGTACGGGGGCAGAATATAACACAATATATTTAAGGAATATGGGTAAAGGTGCCATATGGATATGACGCCTGCCAAATATAACCCTCAATGTCGCCGTAACATAATGTTTGGCGGCATATTTATGCCGTATTCTAACAAATTTTAACATTTTGTGCATCTTCATGTTTATCACGTGTACATCGATTTGATTATAGTTCCACAATTTCAAAGTACAACGGTCAACAAAAAAATTAAACAACTATCCAATAAAATTTCACAATTTTACATTACACCACTGAAACAAAAAAATTCAAAATTTGTCGATTCAAAATCCCTAATTTTGTGATATATCAGTGAACCAAATAAATTCAAAGAATGTCGATTTAAATTCTCCCAATTTTGCAGTACATCACTGAACCAAAACAAAATTCAAAGATCTTAGTGATAAAATAGGAAGAATGATGATAAAAAAGAGAAATAAGAAAATGAGCAGCAGCACCGGGGGCCGCACCGGTGCAACGCCTTCGAGTCGCTGCACCACGCTAGGTGTAGCGCTCCCCGGTCGCTGCACCGAGTGCAGCGCTCCGCCCACACTGCATGAGGCCAATTCTGCAATTAAGCCGTCATGAGAGCTACAAATGGAAAAAAAGAAAAGAAAAACGGAGTAGCCAAATGTACGATCGGTTCTAGAAGCAAGGGCATGGTGATGGTCAGAGATAGTAGAAGAAGTCAGATCGGGAAGACAAGCATAGATTAATGCAAAAGATTCACTTTTTAACCTTGAGTTTTGATTTTGGTTTGTTTTTCAGCTATCAACTTCGAAATCATCCGAAAAGTAACATCGAACTAACAAAATTGTCCGCTTCATCCGCTTGAACTAAAACCATGGTAGTTTTGTGTGATATGGCACTGATTTTGATTAACGTGACATCCACATGTGCATATTTTGCTAACATAGCATCCACGTCAATGTTTACGCCACCCAAGCATCTGCTTCTATTGTTGAAAACAAAGAGGATGGCAGCGGCGACGCTCAAGTGGCGGCTTGTGATGGCGACACACAACATGCACCTCCCTCTTCTCGCGTCTATCGTCCCTGTAGTAAGCTGTGCCGTTCCCTGCCAGTGGCCAGTAGCAGGAGCCCTCGCCGCCGTTCTCATCCCGAAAAAACTAGTTATGGCCATCATCAATTTGCTACCTCTATGATAGATCCAGGGGCAGATCTAGGACAAGACATATCACCGGGATCAATACAAACTCGTAACACTAACACGTAACTTATAATAAAATTATCATATGTTTATATAGTAAATGAACTATATAGACTAGATTGGAGGGCGTTGGTGTCACTTGACCCTAACCCATACAATATAGATCCTCCTTTGGATAGATCTACTACAGTCCGCAATGAGATCTAGGAAGAGAAATCCAAGGAGTAGGGGCGACATGACCTGCCAATGAAAAGAAAGCATTGGGAATCTTCAATTAGATCTAATCAAACCAAATTATAATTAGTAACACCACGGATCTACTACAGCTGCATGATACAGCAAGTTGATGCTGTGGATTCCTTCCGCCCATGCTGTTTGAGACCTGTAGGCACAGCGTGGCACAGGTATGGGGCATGACGGCACAGGGGTGGCACGAAGCGGGAGGCAGGGCTTAGTGTATAGAGAGATGTCGGGACCCGAATTTGTAAATCCGGACCCTCTGTGTATACCGCACTAGTCCAGGATCACGCTAGTGCACACAGGCTCAACATAGATGCTATCATAGTCACACACAGCGAAATATAGCATAAACTTCATTAATTAATAATAACTGTTGTCTTACATGAATAATGCCTCACAGGGCTTAAAAAGAGTATCAATGAGAAGCAATGAAATAGAATAAACGCAGTGGCGCTCCAGATTCGCCACGTGCAACCGACGAGGCTCGGACCCTAAGCATTCGTGATCCAAGTAATCCTCCTCCATGAATGGTATAGATTCCTCTTCTTCCAAGTTGTTGTTGTTGGGGTGAGTACATAAAGCACTCAACAAGTTGTGCACAACAATGCAAGTCTAATATTTTATATGCTTGGCTTAATCCAAAGGAATGGCTAGTAAGGGTATTTTGCAATAAAGCAAAGATTTAACAAGAATACAATAAATAGATTGGAAAGCAAGAAACAAATACAGAATTAATAAATTCAAGATTTCAAATACACCAAGTTTCCAATCCTAAATTAATTTTTCCACTTTCCATGGCACCTTGCCATCCCAACAAGTTTTTGTTTAACAAAAGTCTAACCCTTAATCTGTAATTCCGAGCATTGCCCAATACCGTGAGCACGGCTATTCGAATAGATTGTACACTCTGCAGAGGTTATGCACTTTACCCACACGATACAACCAAACACCACCAAGGCGAGTGATCATAACAAAGCCTTTACAATGCTACACCTAGACTCAAGATCGCTCGCTAAGGTTTCAACATCAAGGGTTAAACCACCACAACAGGCCCCCTCTTGCGCCATGTGAGTTAAACCGTAACCCGGACTCACTATTCACCACGACAAGATCAAATCTAGGTTTCACAAATTATTCAAATAGGTCAGTCCCATTCCGCACATGTGGTTGCAAGAGAGACTCAGTCAAAGGCTTGCAAGGTTAAGTCCTTAAAGTGATTAAGGCAAGACTTCCACATACCCCCGCCAAACTCGCCCATCTTGGCACACCGCCTGCCACTTGCCTCAATCTAAAATCATTACCACCCCGGCTTGATTACCAAGCACCACATGCCATCAACATTTCAATCCCGATGTGTGACCTCCTCGCCACGACAACTTGATATCATTGTGTGATAACACATGACACACCAATTCATAAACATTGTTCCATATTCCATTAGTCAAGATTAAGTATCGACATTCTGGACACATGTGATGACGTGGCATGGCTAAGCAATCTATGACGATCTAACTAGCCCATGTTGATTATCAACTATAATTCCACATCCTAGGGTGACAAATAGATCATGGCATATAATTGACAAGGTATGGTTTAATTCAAATAGGCATATTATCTAATTCCCAGATTAATTGAAATCATTTATACACATAAAATATCATGCATAAAGTTTAAAAGACAAAATAGCGATTTGGTGAAAATTAGGTGCAACATGATCAAAGCACAACTTGCCTTGGAGTAGGTGCTGGTCTTGATCTGAGTTTGGGTCTTGGGCGACGAATCTTCCTCCGGATCACCGAGCGGTTCAACGTCTCACGCGAAACGATGCCAAAATAGCAAATAAACACCAAACCAGAGAGCAAACAAACTCCAAAAATAAAATAAAATTCACCAATAAATAGATATTGATTTTACAATTTTTAGAAATTTGAATCACTCAATTCGAGTTAAAATGCAAAAGATATAGCATTTTGAAGTTTGAATAACATCAAAATACGTAAAATAGAATTTCGATTTTTCAATTATTTTCTATTGGAAAAGATCTTTATTGCGCAACGCGACGCCAGCCCGACTCGGACCAATCAGCGCCGACATCGTCGCTCGTCCATGGACTCGGTCCACGGAACCGCCTCGTCCACCGTGGACGCGCCCACGGCGCCTCGCGACCACGCGCCGACACGCGGCGCAAGATCGATTGGTCGCGACGCCGCCCGTGCCGATGCTCAACACGCGGCGCGCATCTGCGCGACGATCAGACGACCACTGATCTACCCCTACGTGGCTCAATCCCGATCGTCTATTCGATTCTAACGGTTAGAAATTTACCCGAGCGAAACACTGATGAAGAAGCGACGTGGCTTGATCTGGACGGTTCGGCGAAGATCCAACGGATGCGCGAAGCTCCGAGACACGACGGCGGGCTTGCACCGAAGCGGTGGAAGACGACCACCCGAACGGCGTTTCGACGCGACTCCGGCGAGAAGAAGGGGCAGACTCGACGCGACACGACGCGAGGAACTCGGATCCGGAACCGATTCGGCGGAGGATGCTCGACGGCGCGAATGGCACAAAACTCGCGGCGCAGACCGCAAAGAACTACGGCGAGCTCTGAGCGATGATGGCGTGAAACAGCGAAGAGGCTAGAGCTACCGGCCGCGCAAGGGAACGAGGAACATCGGAGCGCGGCTGCGGCTTTATAGCCTCGGCATGCGCACAGGAAGGAAACCCTAAATCACGCGGCGGCGACGGCAAGCGGCGGATTCGAAACCGAATCGGAGACGACGATCGAGACCGTCCGATCCAAGATGAGCGCCAAGATTAGATCCGGCGATACGATCCGATCCGCTCTTTCCAAATCCAACGGACGAGATCTAAACTTACCAAAACAACGCTGGCGATCCCGACCACTTGATCTCGATCCAACGGCTCGCAAAGACTAGGGTTTCGCGAAAGGAGGCACCATCCGATCTTCATCCAACGGCCACACACAGCAAGCATGGCATGGCAGCTAACGGGCCGCACAAAGAATGGGTCACAAGACGCACAAAGGTCGGGCTTGGCCCAAGATCGCTCACTCGATTTTCAAAAGCTTTTGATTTAAAATAATTCCGAAATTAGATTAATCTATTTTAAGTAATTAAAATATCGTGAAAAATCCTTAAAATTCTCATAAATACTTTGAGACATTCGAGCTCAAATAAAATATTTTTGGTAAAACTTTATATTAACTTTATCTATATATATTTAGTTTTCACCAAAGGTTCAATATACTTAATTAAAATAAATTTAGATAATTTCTGGAAAAATCCAATAAATTCAGAAAATCACAAAAATGCACGTGAGCGAAATTATAAGCCAAATTTTGGGATGTTACAAGAGACCAACCAAGTGCGGCATGGTTCGGTTGGGGCTGGCCCTCATCGTCGGCCATGGTCTTGCCCTGCAACCACCTCTACCCGCGTTGTTGTTGCTAGCCCCAAAGGCCTTTGTCGCCGCCTTCGTAAACTCCTCTCGGTGCTCGCTCCTCCTCGACTCCACCGCCAGTGTGGCCTGAGTGGCGAAGGTCTAAGGGGAGGGACCATGTCATGCTCGCGCACTACCCCAATGGGTTGCTCGACACAGAACGGCAGAAGGAAGAGCGAGGGAGAAATAGACGAGGCTGAAATGTGGGCCACCGGTTGCACAAGAGATGAGGGAGGAAGAGGGGCTAATTGACAGGTCCTACTATTCTTTTTAATTTAGAAGTTCAATGTTTGTATTTTACTATGAAAAAGATTTATTCTACCTCTCGTCCTAAACTGTGCCCTTGCCTCTTCCCTATGATTGGTCATGCTCCGAGCCACGTTGCACTTCCACCATCACTGAGCTCCACTACGATCCATGTGAGGCCTCCACCCTTGGTCCCCTGAGCTTACAACTGGGTATTTGATTTTTCGGTTCAAATTATTCGGTTTTTGAAAACTGTTTACCGAAATCCTCATACCTAAACGAAAAACCTAACCGAAAAACTTCAGTTCGATTAATTTAGTTTTTTAGTTAACCAAAATATGACATGTCAGTAAGCAGCACAGCATAAACCAGAGATAAACCCACAGAAGTCTATAGCAGCAGAAAATTCAAAAGTCATAAGATAACAAGGATGTCAATAAGCAACATCTGGGTTGCATATACAACAAGAATGTCAATAAGCATTTGGTCCTTCTCAATTTCTCATCTTACGGTCTGGATTCTGGAACAGGAATAAGCTTTCCCCAAAATGATAATGGCCAGCTGCCCGGCTGAACGAAGGAAAAGAAAATCAATCAGGTACAATTCTAAACAGAAGTATCTTAACGTCTTAACAGAGTCTGCTCAGATAAATAACTTTTCAAAGTATGTTCAGATAATCAAACAACCATGGCAACAAGTGTTCTATTTCATCTACACAGGATACAAGGATTCTTACCTAAAAAATGCAAGGCCTATTTCATCTACAAAGGCACAATCAACAGTAGGATCTGTACAAGCCGAGCAAACATGAGTCACGAGCAATCTTTCATCATGACTCAATTGCATAATCAACTAGGCACATAATCAGTTCACATGAATCCCAACAACTCCAAAGAAATCCACAACTCAATTGCATAATCAACTAGGCACATAATCAATTCACATGAAACACGTACGAAGGTGTAGATCTGCCTCACTGCGTTGTCGCAGGTACTGGTGGAGATCTGCCTAGGCCAGGGACGAGCTTGCCACGGGTTGGGTAAGAAGGTGCCAACACAGCAACATTGGGGAAGAAGTCACCGAGGTCGGGAAGAGGAGGAGGACACCAGGCTAGGGAAGACGTCGTCGAGGTAGGGGAAGACAGATTGCCGCTCGTGTTGGGGCCCAAGTCGTCGGTGGATACGAAGTCGAGGTCGAGGAAGACTGGAAGAGGACGCTCGGTGTTGGCTCAGGCCTCGGGGGACGATCATGGCGACTGGGTGTCGGGGCCTAAAGGGATGGGATGGGCGGATGGTGACGTTGGGACGGGGCTATGGCGACAGGTGGCAGGGCTGCTGGTTTGGCTGGTGGCAACACCGCTAGTGGTGAATCGCTAGGGTTTCTAAGTGGGAAACGGAGTGGCATGTGGGCCGTGGCCGAATGGAATGGCCGAACAAATGGGGAATGGTCAACTCGAATGCATGGTGATTCGATGGGGAATGTATGGAGTGTGCGATCCGGTTTCGGTTTTTCAGGTATTTTGGTTTCTAGCACTAAACAACCGAATCAAAAATCGATACCTGTATAATGTTAAAACAATAACAGAGCCTAAAACCAAAACAAAAAAACCGATTTTTTAGGTTAATTCAGTTTGTTTTTCGATTTCGGTCAAAAAAATGCCCACCCCTACCCGAACTACATATGTTTGGTAAAAGAACAATATTCTACTTTAATTATAAATGGAAAGTGTTCAATTAGAACATGAAAACATAACTCAATTGGTCTTAGTTAGTCTTTGGGATGGAGCGGAAGAAGGACGAAGACTCTTGAAAGAGGAAAAGGATGGCGAACTCCAGGTGTTGTGCCGAAAAATGTGACAACAGATCGATCGGCTCAAACACATGAGAACGTCGGATTCAGATTAGTTCGTGGCGTGCCAGCCGATTTGATCCTGCAATCGGTAAGATAAATAAAAATATATGCTCAAAGCCGATGTAATGTGATAATCGCAAAGATCTAAACAGCTGCCAGAAGCCGATTAAATCAAAGGTAACGATAAGTCTAAACAGCCGATTAGAGCTGGTTAGATGGTAAAAGATAGATTTTTCCAAAAAAAAGACGATATGCAATAAGATAAAAAAAAACCAAACCTAGCGTAATAGAGGATGACCAATGTCTCTGATGAAGCTAGGGTTACACTTGAAGACAGGGAAGAGATGCGAAAGTAGATAAAAGAAAACTTGCTTCAAGCTCATAACCGAATCAAAGTTTTTGCCAATAAACTCAGAACTAAGAGAAATTTTGAAGTAGGAGACATGGTTTATCTGAAAATGCAGCCTTATCGACATAATGCTTTTGGTTTACGAGGTTCTCTGAAACTCTGGTCAAAGTACTATGGACCTTTTAGAGTAACAGGACGAGTGGGATCAGTAGCATACAGGCTCCAACTTCCTCCAGATGTAGGAATTCACCGAGTCTTCCATGTCAGTCAATTGAAGAAGCATATAGGAGCAAAGGCAATTCCAATGCCGATTTTACCTCTAGTCAGTTCTGATGGTAAGATCAAAACCGAGCCATTTGCTGTTTTGGATCATCGGATTATCCCTAGAAAAGGTGTTGCTGTTACTCAATGGTTGATACACTGGGTAAATTTGTCGCAAGCTGACGCTACCTTGGAGGATGTTTCTTTCATCCAAATCACATTTCCTGATTTCAAGCCTTGAGGACAAATGCTTGCTCAACGAGGGGGAAAATTGTCAGGTTTTGAAAGGTTCCAGTCCGAATTGCTGGAGGAAGAAGAGAAACAGTGAAGTTGGGCTGAAAACAAAACGCTTCGCCGAGTTCCATTAAGTGTCATCCAATGGCTGGGGTTAGAAGATGTGAACTGAAACATCATCGAACAGTAGAGAAGGACTTAGAGTTTTACCTCAAAATTACTGTGTACTCACCTATTGTTGTTTTCTCTGTTTTAATCGGGTTGTTACTAGTGGCGGCGGCAGCTCCCGGGCAGGGCGGGCATCTGTCCGGGTTCCCGACGACCCCTACAGGCTATAGTGGACCACTCCGCGCCACCGTAGACGATGACGAAGTAGGCATGCTCGAAATGGTCCAGGTACTGCACTATCAGCTTGTCGCAGTTGTGACACCAGAGGTCATCGAGGAGGAGGCTGACGTCGACGGGGTCGGACAACGAGTCCCGGCCGCCGTAGCTGAGGAAGAGCGGGAAGCCGGCATCGGCTGGTATGTTGGACATGTTGTACGCCCGCGGCTCGACCTGGCCGTAGTTGGCGATGTTCAGGTCTGATAGCACGTAGTCATACTTCGTCAGTATGCCGTCTCGCACTGCCGTTGATACGAATTGAAACATATTTTTACCGTACAATAAGTTCATAACTTAACATGCATGTACTGGATTAGAAAGAAGAATGACGAAGAGAAGACTAAGTAATACTTTGAGCCAGATGGACCATGGTTTTTGTAGATGTTGGCTCGGGTTCGTACTTGAGCAAGATGTCAATTGCTAAACTGTTCAAGCAGTAATTTCTCCCTAACATACGTAGCATGGACAGAAGAGAATAACTTAACAATTACGTTCTCTTGTCGTTAATTAAGAGTAAAAAGAACATAGCAAATCCTCACCTATGAAATTAAGCTTTAAGGAGAACGTCGCAGTTTGTTCCAGGTTTGTGGTAGAACAGCCTAACCAAGTTCGACACTAAAGGCCTACACTAAACAAAGAAGAAATGGGTCATCTCCACAAGAATCAGAAAAGATCCCTAACTTCTGCCTGAAGGTACGATAATGCCATACGATGTTGGTTTGAACTCGGCCACACCAAAGAAATCAGAGATGAGCTGTTTTTGAAGAGAGTGCATCGTTAATCAGATCAACATTTTGGTGTAAGCAAAACGATTTTTGGGAAATATTGCAAGTGCAATATACATGAGTGATAGGAGTATTATTCAGTATAAAAAATGTGATGTTTCCGGTTATCTCTGCAACAAATGTTCTAATAGTATGCTAATAGGGATGGTAATGAGACAAATAGGTGACTGGGATCAGTAGCGTAGCTGATTTCATATTGTCCACCAGCCTGCCCTAATCAACATATTTTTGTTTTGCAGAGTCTCTTTTCGTGTGTAGTTGGACTTTTCTTGGTGAATCGTCGAAACGTTGGTAGTGCCGTACAGTCGTAGTAAATTACTTGACTCGTCTTTCTTTGTTTTCATACATAGAATGTTCACATATGTATTGAACTATATTTTTAGTAAAGAAAAATATTTTGTTCTCAAATTTACCTGTGTGATATGTATATGGACTTGTTCACGTTTATTGGCTATAGTTAAGCTTGTCTAGGCTTCTAAAATTTTCTGGCTCCGCAGCTGGTTGTCACTGAAAGTTAAGTAACTCTTTACTGCTTGCGATCACTTTTGTAATCAGTTGAACTTATAAGTGTGGGTGAATGGAAAAAGGGATCAGCTTTGGATTCCATTTGCTAGTCTCTTGTAATTGTTAGAGTATACCCTAGTTTCCCTTTCCTCGTTGTTGTTCCTCAGTTCGTCTGGTTCTTTTGGGATCATTTTTCAGTTTTTGTATCGGATTCAGTTTGGCTCTTGACAGCTAGTATCCTCCCGTATCTCCGTATTATCTGACGCATGTGTGCTTTATTTATGTACGATGCTACTAGATCTGTGTAATTTGAATTAGAAATAATTAGATTAGATACATACCATCGAAATACACCAATTTTTGATCCATCACAAATTCACAGTAAAACCCCGATTAATAAGTGTGCATGTCTTTGGCAATATATCACTTTGCATCTTCTCCATCAGTCGCCACCAACAATGCGTCATCGCCATCTCCTGGCGCCGCCCTTCTCTGCGCCTCCTCTGAGCCTCGCCGGCTCGGAGCACCGCCCTCCTTGGAGCCCCCGCCACCCCTCCCCCGGTTCTTGCCGCCACTGCCCTCCCCATTGGCGCCCCAAACACATCTGCGCCCCCTTGATCTACGCCATCACTCTGAGTCAGCATGCAAGCCGATTGATGGGCAAAAGGTATAAATTCACGCCAAGTAATGGGAGGGGAGATGGAAGTGCTATATATTGCCAAAGATCTGCTTCGGTGGTATTGAAGTGAACTGCAATTTTATTGTGCTAGATATCAAAACTGGGTATATTTGGATAGTATATACCAAATTCCCTCTTTGAATTATTAAAATCTGGAATAATCTAATCTCTCAATGCTGCTACTTTCTGTTGTCTGTCAACCCTCCTAAAGTTGTGTACAAGTGTTTTTCGTTACATGGGTAATCTGTTTCACACCATAGCAAACCTCATTACACAATGTCCTCAATTCTTCTATATTTTATTTATATCACCATTCAATTCATTGTTACGGTTATGATTATTCATTCCATAGTAAAGAAAAGCAGGTTCCTTTGTAGGAGGGGTAGCTGGCTACTATAGCTTGGGAGCCTCAATAAATTTACATATCACTTGTTAAATATTGCTACATGTTAACTCTTATCGAGCTTACTCGAGTCGAGATTTAGATTGAGATTTTCATATTATTAAAAATTAGTGCATGTTGAATTGTTGATTGTTACCGAGTTTACTCGAGCGTAGGTCAAGCTAAGCTCAAGCCTAGGTCTAGGTTCAAACTCCAACTCAGATTCGCTCGAGCTAGGCTTGAGCTTTTAGCGAGCTCGAGTTTAGGGGATCAGACTCTCTTAGTCTCGACTCGTTTACAGACTAGTGGGCAGATGCTTATTTTGTATATGCATTAATTGTTCGGCTGACCTGACTGGGCTTATTTTTTTGCTTGTCTTTGTATATATATCCTAATATTTATAAGCATTTCTTGTTGTAGATGATGCTGGACTGCTGGAGAGAGGCACGATGCGCCACTGTTGCTTTGGCTTCGTGACGTTCGCATATCCACGGCAGTTGACACTTGACAGTGCTATCAAAGACATGCACAACCAAGAGTTTGAAGGTCAAACCATTTCAGTGTACAAGGCTTAGCCTATCATGAATACAGATGATGCAGGTTATGACAGTAGTGGTGGACAAGCGGGGGCGGAGCCAGCTGAGGGCCTTGAGGCAAGTCTGGGGTTAGACCAACTGTTCTTAGATCGATTTGTGATTTTAATAATTTCTAAGAAGATTTTTCTAGACTTTCCATGTCAGGTTTTGTTAGAATTACATGGGCTAGGCCCAAATAATTCATGAAAAATCCCAAAGGCCCATTAGGTGAAAGAGAGGTGAAAATGCAATAGTCTCATATTGCTAGTGAAGGTGGATGAAGATCACCTTATAAGAGAAGCTTCTCTCACCATGCTTGAGCATGAGAAGGAGAGAAGAGAGAACACACGCGCGCGCTCGCTCGCCTCGCCAGGCGGCGCGCGTACGCGATATGCGCGTGAATGGTGCAGCGAAATCGGGTCCAATGGCTTGCACAGACGCAGTTTTCTTTTGCAGTTTTTGCAGTGTGGGACTAAGTGGTTAACACGTTTACGTTGTGCGGAATTGACTGCACGCAGAATCCGAATCCGTAACCGATTCAAATCGTGGAACGGATTTGACGCGGTATCCGTAACCGACTCGTAACGTGCTCCACAATCCTCTCTGTTATATATACGCAGAACAGAGATCAGATTGATATACCTCTCGAATCTTTTGCCTTCCCGAAGTACTAAGCTGCTTCCGTCTTCCCCATCCCTCCACCGGCGTGCACCGACTGTTGGGAGAGCAGGTCTCCGGAACCTCCGCCCTTGAGATCCTGCACCGGGAGAGAGCGAATCACGTTTTTGGGAAGCGTCTTCACGCGACTGCTCGGTGGTTTCTTCACCGACGGTCAGCTTCATCTGCATCGCCTTCTGATCTTCATCGGCATCTGCTACCGGGTTTCTCCACGTCTTCGTGTCATCTCGGTAACGCAGACGAACCTCATCTATATTATGTTTATCTAATAATATGGATGAGATAGACATTGCAATTGGCATGTTGCTTCTGTCTAGTTTGTTTGTTTCATCTGTTCTAGTTTCAATTATTATCATATCTTATTTTCGAAATAGATTCATCGTTAATATACCTAATTTTCTAACAGGTCTTAGGCCATAACCCGGGTAGCCGAGCCCCGGCTCCACCTCTGTGGACAAGTACCTGACGTGCATCCGGGTGCAGTGCTTCAAGGTTTCCTCATCATCGCCGGAGTGACGCTTCTCCGCTCCGCGGTGTCGCTGGCGCTCGCTTGGAGGACGAGGAAGTTCTATGGGGCGACCTCTACAGCAAGTTGAGGGAGGTAGGTATGGTAGGACGTGATGGGCGCCAGGAAGAAGCGAAGATGCTATTTCTGGACTTCTGATGATCAGGTCGATCACCGCCGCCGTCATTGGCGATAAGGTTTGATGAATGAGCACCGGTGGATAAACCTTGTAGATGCATGTGCCACGGCTGTTCAACATGTTCGTGCCGTCTTTTGCTAGTGAGGTACCAGTTACGGCACAATTGAATTGGATAGTGTCGATGATCGGGGCCGTCGACCGCAAAGAAAGAGGGAGAAGGATCGTACGGAGGGCAAGGCCCAGAGTTTCGTTCGTCCGGGTGGCACCCTCGGCGGGCGCACTAAGCAGGGGAACCTGTGCAACCAAACAGGAGACGCAAGGTTTATATCGTTCGGCCGAACCCTACTCCGGGTCGTGGTGGCGCGTATTCCCTTCAAGCATGATGACTGCACCAAGTTTACAAGCGAGAGTGCTAATGGCTTAGCGAGATGGGTTCAATCCCCCTCCTACGGGGGTTCCCGCTTCCTTTTATACGGAAGGAAGGGGCAGGTTACATCGAGAGTTGGGAGAGGACGAGGTGACCTACACTAGGAGCTTCGGTCCTTCATTCTGCTGACTGATCACCGCCCGTCTTACCCATGCTGGGTCGGTAGTCTAGTTGGCCAGGGCGGTTAGGTATTTCTCCGAAACGACGCACTGCCCTCTCGCGAACCTTACGAGTGTTGACGTTGTCGCGCATGACGGGTGTTGCCTCGAGAGAGCGTGTCTTCGCATCGTATGTGATCGATCGATGGATCGGGAGCATGACTTGGCAGCCATTAAACCATCTTGGGAGATGGCCACCTGCTCTCGTATAGTCACTTCCATTGACCCCATCCGTGGGGCACGTGGTCATGGGGTGGAGGCTTTGACACGCGGCCCTTGGCGGGGGTTGCCTTGGCTTGGTCGGAGTCGGGGGACCCCATCCCGCCACGGGGTCGAGTCCACTTGGTCGGAGTCGGGGACCCCGCCCCGCCACGGGGTCGGAGTCCAGCTTGGTCGAGTCGGGGACCCCGCCCCGCCACGGGTCGGAGTCCGCCCGCCGTGTCGGGAAGAGTCGAGAGGTCCGCCAGTCGGGAAGAGCTCGAGAGGTCCGCCTGTGTCGGGAAGAGTATCCCGGTGGCCTCTTGGGACCTTTGGTCGGATCCCGACCGTAATACCGCTTGTGCCCCGGCCGGAGACCAAGACGCTCGCCTGGCTTAGGAACAGTCCCGCACACAGAGGGGGAACGAACACGTGTCGGGGACGCGCCAGTCGTCCGATCCCGACAACCAGCCCCGAGGCTCAAGAAGCGGTATGAGACAATAGGCGCTCTTGAGTCCGATGTCTTGCTCTGAGAGGGATCCCCCTATCGGGACACGTACTTCGGGCTTTTCCATTTTGTTTTCCCAGACGGGCCTGAAGCCTGTGGGCCTCGTGGACGGGGAAGTTGAAGGAATGGGGTCTGTAGGATGCGTGGAGGGACGCGCCTGCACGGGTTTTTGAAAGGCCCCGACGCTTGGCTTTTGCCCACGGCCACGAGCGCATTTTGAGGTGATGGTGATGCCGTAGATGAGGCGCCTTTTAAAACCAGAGGGTCTCACCTTTAGGATTTCACTTCCGCTTCTCGTGCTTTTGCCTTCTTCCTCCTCGTCCCTCTGCTAACGCTTCTAGCCCTTGATTGCACTCCCGCCTCCCCTCCTTTTAACCTTGATTCTATGGCGGTTTGGGAGGAGCACACTCACCGCAGAATGGATGAGGGAGATGGAGTCTTTGGGGCTTCGACCCATTCTCCGGCGCTTCCTTCCGGGAGAAAGTGCCGCGACCTCGGATGACGAGATCGTGAGCACGGAGCAAGACATGCTCTTTGGGCTGCGGACCCCGGAAAGTGACTTCTTGGCCGCGGTCCTCGCGCAGTGCGAGGTCGAACTCGTGAACCTGGTACCGAACTCTCTTCTTCTCCTTTCCGTTTTCGCACATCTTTGCGAGGGGTTCCTTGGCAGGCTCCCTACCCCCTCACTTTTCTTCCGTTTACTCCTCGTCCCGCGATCAAAAAGACCCCGCTGCCGGGTGCCTCTATTTCCGCCACGGCAGACTCCTTGCACCTTTCTCCAAATCCCGACCCGGGACTCGCTCGGGCCGTGGGCGGAAAAGTGGTTTTATTTAAAGAAGGGCGAGGGAGGCGGGCTTGCTTATAACGGCGTCGCGGTCGAAGGGAAGCGGGAGACCCCTGAGCCTGAGGACTCGGTGGACGACCAGGAAGTGGCCGCCTTCATCCACACATGCGCCATGCGGGTCTAGCGGCGCATCGGTCGCTTACGACTATCATGGAATCGGTGCTCCTCTACGAGGAGGTTGCACCCTTTCTTTGAAATCACCGGGAGGTGCGACGCCACCCGGGAAAGTCACGATGGTAAGTGTCGTCCGATCTCGGATCCTTTCGAACCTTGGTCGGAGTTTTCTTATCTCCTGACGCTTTATTCCTGATCTCGCAGCACCGAGGTCGGCATGGGTCGCTTCGAGGATGTAGGAGATCTTCGGGAAGGCCGCCAACTCCTTCGACCTCGACGGCAACGTCCCCAAGAACATCTTGGGGCGTAGCAGTGAGGTAAAAGCCTTTCACCTTGGTCCTTACTTTGGGCGCTCGACTGGATGCTTATTGTGGCGAGCCTGTAGGCAACCAAAGAGCTCTGGGATATGGCGAAGCAGTTGCTACCGTTTCCTGGCCCAAACAAAGGCAAGAAGGGGGGCAAGAAGCCGGCTCTCGACGCTCCAAAGCAAAGCGCCAAGAAGCCCCATGTCGAGTGGGGCGACCGGGTCGTGGTGAGTTTAGACCCCCCGAGCTCAGGGGTACCCGGGTTCGAGCTTGGTTCCATCGGGCCAGCTTTTTTCTTTTTCTTCTTTTTTGGTTCACCCACTAACCCTCGCTTTTGCCAGCAACAAGAGGCGGCTTGCCCACGAGCCCTGCACGCAATGAGCAATGTGTTCCGCAACAAGCTCCCGAGGGTGAAGCCCTCCGCCGCTGTCGAGAGAGCGGTCACCTGTGCACGGCCTCCGTGACATTTTTCGTCATCCCACCCCATCGCGCGCTCGAGCGGCCCGAGGGTACCGACCTTTCTGTGGTCCGTAGGCGAGGCCGGGAGGAGGATTATGAGGACGCCATCGCCGTGGAGCGACCCAGACGCGGCAGATGTCGCTTGCCGCGCCCTCCGAGGAGGACGGCGGCCGAGGGAGGAGGGTTGGTTGAAAGCGCCACGACCAAGGACGCCATGATTGGGGTGCCGCTGCCGAGCACCGTGAGCCGGGGCCGCAGCCGAGGGTGGCGTTGCCGCTGCGCCCGGTGGGGCGCCTCGGTGGAGTCCTCGGAAAGCGGAGAGTCGAATCGCTTCGCAGGGGGCCAGTAAAGAAGGCGAGGTTGCCGCGCGTCCGCTCGGGCGCGATAAGTTCCCCGTCGCTTAACTTCGTGGTGGTGGGGCCGATCGAGCATCTTTTGATAATTTGCCGCGGCGGCTCATATACCGGGCGGCCGTGGCTCGTCCATCGTCCGACCGATGCCTCCGACCGGGCGCCGGTTGTTGAGCCAGGATCGAGGGCGACGCTGTCGCTGCGCCACGGGGCCGCCCACCTTGGCGAGCCGAGGACCCTTCCCGCAATCGAGGGCGCCAGGGGGTCGCCGAGCCATCCGCCGCCCGTATGTTCGGCCGCTGCCGTGGCCGGAGCGGATCCCTTGGTCCTTCGGGTGTGCTGCCATAGCGGCGACGGAGGCCGCCGGGACGCAATCGCGCGCATCGCCCGAGATTCGATGGTGTTGTCGACTTGTCTTCGCCGAAGATCGGCTAGTGGAGGTAAGATCGATCGTGGCGCCGCTCCTCCTTCCTCCCTTTTCTTAGTGGTCATGGCGGGTTTTCTTTGCCTTCGCAGGTCTCGCGGCGGGTTTCGGGGTACAACATTGCGCGCGAACATGTGCTCGCCTCCGCCCTTATGCGGTGCCCTCGAGGCCAATCGAGAGGACATCGCCGAGCTAAAAGCCGCCGTGTCGCGCGGTCAAGAGGAAATCTCGCGCCGAGGAGGCCCAGCCCTCGAGCTCGCGCGGCCGCCGAGGCCGAGCGGAGCGTGTGGCCTAGGAGATATACACCATAGCGCCTCAAGCCTTCAAGGGGAGCGGAGGAGGCGGAGGAGACCCTTGCACGGGTCCATCGAGAGGCGCAGGACGCCTTGATTTAGGATCGCGCGAAAGCGCCGACGGAGATCCAGCCGCCTCAAGCTCGAGATCTCCGCCTTCGCTTCGAGGCGTAAGTCGACGGCGAGGGCCTCCTCCGAGCTCGAGGCCAGCGCCGAGCTCGAGAAGACGGTCGCGGGTTGAGACGAGGCCACCGAGCGTAAACCAAGGTGGCCGAGGCCGAGGCCAGAATGCTAGTCTTGGAGAGAAGCCGCGCAGTGGCTCTGCCGGGAAAACGCCTTGGCCCACTCCAAGGCGATCATGACGGATTGACAAGGCCGAATCCGAGGTCCTCGTGATCAAGCGCGGAGGGTTTCCACCTTGAACGGAAAAACTCGCCGAGACATGTCTCTGTAAACTTTAGAGTTAGCAGATGGGTCCGGGGCGAAAGATTCCCTTGTAAAGATAAAACAACTTTATGCTAAGCTTTATAGAGTTGTGTTTTTCGAGAACTTAGCTTATTTGTCGGTCTGTGCCGCCATCGCTGCTTTGTGCGGGCTATTTCTTGAAGGGTCGAACAGTCTTGATACGTGGCGCGTGGCGAGCACGCTCGCGACTCGCAACGAGGCCTACCGCTTTTGCCCGATTACCCAGCTTTAGGCCGACAGAGCCGCTCGATGCCCGATGTTGATTCAACCGAGGCCTCGCCAAATCACTCAGCCCGTGCACCACTGGTTGACATGTCTCGATAATTTGGTCGCGGGAATAAGTCGGCTTGTTGCGCAAAGCGACTTATTGCGACCGAGATCATCCCCGTGGTAATCTTAGGGTCGCGCCTCCGGTCCGAAATGTCATCGCCTGTGGCGCTTCTTGAGGACGCCCACCGATCGGTAACACGTGGGAATAGCCGACTTACTCCGATAAGGATCGCTTATCGCGCCTCCGAGCCCGAACGCGTCGCTCGGGACACTAGCATCCCCGAGACGAACCCAGAGAACGTGGTCCCCACCGAGGCCTCGCCAGCAAAGATACGTGTTTGGGCACAACTCGACCGGGTCGGCTCGGGATAGCTCAAAGCAGACCGCATTTTAGGCCTTGGTTCGACTCGGCGAGCTCGGAATGCATCGAGCTCGGCAAGACCCCTCAAAGGGCGGTTTAGAGATTCGAACCTGGCCACCCGGCCCCGGGGGAAAGGTCGGCTTAGAACGACAGAGTCATCCCCGGTGGTGAATCCCCAACTGCGACCTCCGAACCCGGGAAAAGTCATCAGGCTCGGGGCGCCCTCTGAGAACGTTCAATGGTTGGCAGCACGGGGGGATGGCCGGCTTACCCCGATAACAATTGCCTTACCGCGGCCCCCGATCCTGGGAATGCCCAGGCTCGGGTTGTTCATCCCCGAGGCGAACCTAGAGAACGTGACCCCAGGCGCTGCAAGAAAGAACACGCATGGACGCCCCGAGGCCGAGCCCACCGCGTGGCCTTATGGTTGCCCTTATAGCCACGCCGCGGGGTTGGGCTGCCCGAGGCGTTCTAAGAAGAAATTACTTTGGTTAAAAAGAGGGACGGACGAGACGCCACGTCCGAGGGCCTTTAAGATGGCGCGACCTTCGACCGAAGGAATCTGCAACTTAGGGTCGTGGCGGAACATCAACCCTTCTACAAATCGAAAGAGATTAGCACGAAATCGGAAGAAAACTTTACTTATGGCCACGAACCCGGGCTGGACCAGGGGATGGCAACACAAAAGCCTTGAGCACGCCCCGAGGCGCCAGAGCTCAGAACACAGGAACGAACATAGCAACAAAGAAAGAGGCACCTTATCTTAACGGCGGGCGAAGAGAGCGCTAGACGAGAACTTCCGAGCGGCCTACGCTCCACGAGCTCGTGAGCTCCTCGCCATCGGGACCGCCAGACGGTAAGCTCCCGCGCGGCTTGTTGAGACGACTCTGAAGGGGCCCTCCCACAGCGGGGACAGCTTGTTGGTGTGGGAGCGATCTTGGATCCGTCGTAGACTGTGTCCCCACGCGAAGCCCCGGTCGGATGGCTTGGGCAGATGTCCGCGAGATCTTGTGAAGCGCCGAGCGCAGGTGCGCGGCACCTTACTTCTTCCGCCAAGGCAAGGTCGAGGACCGCTCCGCCGAGGTCGACATGGTCGACCGAGCTCGCCCTAATGGAACGGAGCGACTCGGCGGCAGGACGCCCGCCCCAAGACGAGCCGAAAGGGCTTGTCCTCGCGTTGCGGCCGTTGAGGTGCGACAGACCAAAGGATCGCGGGAGCTCATCCACCCATGCCCGCCAGGCGATCGAGCTCGCCAAGACTCGCTTCTAGAGCCCTTGGATGAGTTGCCCATTGGCGCTTCGGCCGCCTGCTGCTCGGGGTGGCTCACCGAGGCATAGCGCACCTTGGTCCCCATATCCGCCGAATTCTTGAACAATTCGGCGGTGAATCAAGTCCGTTGTCGGTGATGATCCTACAAGGACTCCGCACTTGTGACCACAAAGGAACGGAAGAACCTTACCGCTGCCTTGGCGGTGATAGCGAAGACCGGTTCTCGCTCGATCCATTTTGAAAAGGTGTCGATCGCCACGAATAGAACTTCTTCCCACCGACCGACTTCGGAAGGGACCGAGAATGTCGAGGCCCCACGCCGAAATGGCCAAGCGAGGGAATGGTCTCGCAGGCATAGGCCGGTTGCCTCACTTTCCGGCGTGAAACCGACAGATCGGCAAGAACGAACGATGCCCCGAGCATCTTCCGGTAGCATTAGCAAGAAAACCCATCCCAAGGCCTTCCGACCATAGTCCCGAAGAGAGGAGCGCCGCACAGCCGGAGTGTATGTCGCTGGCGGTGTATTTACCTTCTTCCGAGTAATGCATTTTGACAGATGCCCAAGGCCCTCGATGGTGGAGCCGCCGCGATGAGCTCAGACAGCTCGCTCCTTTCAGCCAGGAGTGGCGGGAGCTCCCTTGGTCGAGGAACTTGATGAATGGATCCATCCATGCCGGAACGCTTGAGGAAGGCCACCGGTCTTCCCGGTCGGCGACTGACGGTGTGGCCAAGGTTTCAAGGATGACGCCCGCGGGAGCTCGCCGCGGATGATCCGAGCCCGACAGAGATCGGCGGTGGAATTGTCTTTCCTGGTACGTGCCGATCCTCGTGTTTCGAACCATCTCTCCATCTTGCGTACTCGGCGAGGTATTTGGCCATCGAGGCTCCAACACCGGTAGACTTTGTTGTACCGATTGACGACGAGCCGAGTCTCCTTTCACGATTAGGCGGCGGATGCCCAGGACTTGCGGCTCGGAGGCCAGCCAAGAGGGCCTCGTGATTACGCGCTATTGGTAGCGGAAAGTCAGCGACCACATATCGCAAGTGGTCACCTTGAGGGGTGATGAGGAGGACGCCGCCCTCGAGCGCCAAAGGATCTCGATCCGTTGAAGAACATAGTCCACGGACTCGGCCGACCTCGGCTCGAGGGCGCTCGCCGTCCGCCGCCACGGTCCGCCAATACCGTGTGATTTGATGGCGGTGCGGGCCGTGAAGCGAAGGTCGAACTCGCCACCCCATGGCCCATTTGGCGACGCGACCTCCGCCGTGGTTTCGAGATTTCGAGCGAGACCGCCGGGACGACCATCGCATGTGCTTGGAAGTAGTGCTCGAGCTTCGCGAGGCCATGAAGAGTGCATAGAGGAGTTTCGACTGGGATAGTGCTCCTTCGCCCATAGAGTACTTCGCTAACATAGTAGATCGGTGCCGCCGCCTCTACCCGTTAGGCTACCAGACCACACGACGGCACTGGTCGCGATCACAGGTAAAGTAGCAAAGACCTCTCCTCGCTGTGGAGTTGTCGCAGAGGAGGACGCCAAAGGTCACTACAAGAATCGGGGAAAATTCGGGCCAAAACCCACGAATTTAAGCTAAAACCCACGAATTTAACTTAAATTCGTGAGCAAATCGTCAATTTAGTTCACGAATTTAACTCGATGAAATTAATTAATTAAATTCGTGGGTACCCACGATTTAAGTTAAATTCGTGGGTTTCTACTAAGCCCACGAATTTAATTGTTTCGAGTTAAATTCGTGGGTTTAAAACCCACGATTTAATCGCTTAAATTGCGGGCTAAAAACTCACGAATTTATCAGATTAATTGAGGTTTAAAACTCACGATTTAATCAGCTAAATTGTGGGCTAAAAACCCACGATTTAATCGATAAATTGTGGGTTTTTAAACCCACGAATTTAACTGCTATTTTTACAAAAAAATGTATATTCCAAATGTATGTTTATATATATATATATATGTATCGCACTCAATACATATATGTATATATATCCAAATGTATGTATTTTTATATATATATGTATCGCACTCAAAACATATAACAACTAAAGAAGAAAAGAAAAGGCAAAAGAAAATTGAAACTAAAAATTGCTAAGCTTAAGAATAAATAAGATCATCTATTTTGTTCAAATCGATCGAATCAGAATACAAAAGACAAACTCCACAATGAAGTTGAAGCGAACGAATAATTAACAAACGAGACACCAAACCTATTACCGATTAAAATATCTGAAACCAACCTTTAACTCTTCAAACCGGCTTAAAACTAAGTCTCCAAATGTACAAAATTTCGCATGACCTCTCTTGTAAATAGGACATCCACTCACAGACAAAAAACATTTGCAGCTATAATATATATCAATCTCTCAAACTAGAAGAAGACATTCTAGCAGATCCTTAGATAATCCAAACACACATCCAACGGCAATTTGTAAACTACGCAATGACGCAACACATTACAACCACAATAGATACAATCCACGTCCATTAAAATAAATCCATCACAATAAGTCGATCACAACGTATCCATCACAACAAGTTATAAAGTACAACAGCTTATACACCAATCGAGCTCACAATGGAATTCATGCCTCGGGTTGTTGGAGTTGTGGGCGCTACCACCACCGTATTTGTTGAAGATGTCTTCTATGATGTCGCCGTTAGAACGTCTTTGAGGGCGTGACCTAGAAACCCGCAAGTTCAAGATTAACTTAGGTTGTGCTACAAGTAACATTATGTCGATTCACATGAATGTCAATATGAGAATATCAATAGTACTATTCAACCAAGACACAATATGAGAATATCAATATGACGGGTCAAGCTAAATAAGAATAGGTATTATATATAAGAACTACACGTACGAGCTAGTCAAGATATGCTGCAATAATCATATGAACATCAATCTCATATTCAATGAAGTATCAAAGTAATACTCTCTAGTATTAACATAAGGTCAAGATTACAACTACAATTATTTAATTCAACTTCCAAAGACCCCAATTGCATCACTGAGTATTCAAAAGATAACAAACAGTGAAAATAGTTCAAAGAAGCAATAAGAGTTTTAGTAGTCATTTTAAGAGTTCAATATACAAAGTACAAATATAAAGCATTCTACAAGGATAAACAATCGATTGTACATGGGCAAACAACACTCTACAAGGATGCCATATGAAGCATTTAAAACATAAGTTCACAATTGAACAAGTTGTCTTAAGATAACTTTTCAATTCCAAGAAGTCAAGACAATATAAGGTTCAAATCAAAAAGTTATCGATGAAAGAAAAATCAAATAGCACGTAATGGGTTCATAATTTGGTAAACCATCACTTATCTACAGAGCACAAAGAATGAACTTTCATAAGCACACAAGTTAACCTTTCCAAGTATGAACATTGAGATGATTTGTGCAAGGTTTAAGAAAGAGTTGCCTAAATATCCTAAAATCGACTACGGTTGTGCATTTCAACAAAAATTATCACTTTTGCAACAGATTACTAAGATTGATATATACTAAAAGAATGAACTAGATTTCCTACTAAGTATATGTCCATCCATTGCACACGTAATCTCATATTCAATGAAGCATATGTAATCTCATATTCAAAGAATGAACTAAAGTTCCTCTGTACATATGTTTCTAAATTTGAGCAAGAGAAAGGAAGGGATGGGGGGTAGCTCACCAAGTAATCAAACTCCACAACAAAGTTCAAACTAACGAAAAATTAACAAATGAGACACCAAACCTACTACCTCTACTAAAAGATCAAACCAACCTTTCAACTCTTTCAAACCGGCTTAAAACTAAGTCATTGAAATGTACAAAATTTCGCATGACCTCTCTAGTAAATAGGACATCCACTTAGCGATAAAGAAACATTTGCGCTATAATATATATACCAATCTCTCAAACCAAAAGGAGACATTCTAGCATATCCTTAGATAATCAATCACACATCCAAAACGGCAATTTGTACAAGAATTGACAAACTTAGCTCGTGTCGCAAACTTATAATATTTTCGACATCCATACATGTGGTGTCGTCTGAGGTGGCCGCAGGCCCACGGGTTGAAGTACATAGGCATTCCTTGGCTTGGCATAGGTGGTGGGTACATGTAGAACGGGTTTGGAGGTCGGGAGCCCTGTAAGGCATAGACAGTACATCATGCCACATATAAATCATTCATTCAAATTTTAAATAACGAATTGAACCGATCCGTTTTTACTGTGGTGCCTCTCCTGTAGAAGGTGGTGATCTGTGGATTGAACATGTAGAAAGGAGGAGGAGGTGGGAGCTCTGTGGATCATAGTTTGTGATATGAAGTACATATAATAGAGTTTTTTGAAAATAAAGAATGCATAAGAATATCATATAACCCGAGGTGCATCTCCTAGGGTGGTGCCTGCATCCCAAGAGGGTTTATGAAGGACGCCGGGAGGCCGAGCACCTCGTGATGCTTCTCCTTGTGGTGGTGGCTGCATGTGCGAGAAAACATGTAGAAGGGAGGTGGCTGGAGCCCTATGACATAATAGTCCGGCTTTAGAATTCGTGATTTTACGAGCTAAGTGAATTAAAGAGTAATGAACTCAAGTATCTTTACTCATGAACAGAGGGCTAAACACGCACGTTAGGTCCAAGAGATTGTGACAATTCTTTGCATATAGAGTTAGTATACTGAGTTTACAAATAATTTTCAATAACTTGCAAAAAAATGAGACAACTATAACATGTAAAAATGAAGGAGACAACAATGACTTGTAAAATGAACGAGGCAACAATAATCTTACAAAATATACATATCAAAAGTCGCTGGCATCGAATCGCATCGCGACTGTGATTTCATTGAGACGTGCTTGAAGACGCAATCCTTACCGACTTCTCGAGGCGCTTCCGTGACGGGCCGGTTCATCCATATTACGCCCGTGGCATCGGTTGGTAATTGATCGAGTCCTCGCCTCGTCGGAGACAAAGAAAGAATCCCTATAGCTTCTTCTTGATATACATCACCCACATCATCCTCTACGTTATTTGCCACATACGAAACATCCCGGAGGGTATACTTCGTGGTTAACTTTAAATACAACCCACCAAGCCTTCAAGCTACGGTGAGGATAGCTGTAGTACACTGCCAACCCGATGTGCAAGCACGATGTTATTGATATGGCCTCAAGCCGCGAATCGTGCTTCACCTCCACCATCCCAAAGTCATCGACACGTGTGCCGCTGTGTGGATCGAACCAATGGCAATCAAAAACACGACCTTCGGATCTTTGCCACCCCAAAGGTATACTCAATTATGTTTTGTACAACACCGTAGTAGTCTAATATATCGCTACGGAATCGGATGACGCTGTGACTACTCCGCTTGAAGTGGCCGCAAGTGGACGGCTAGTTTCTAATTTCACTGCTCAAAACTAACCCGCTCACATCACAAATGACTATAGCTCCTTGCCGTCACATCACCATGTGAGAGTCCGCGAGATCCTCATGGACTGAGGCATCACGCATACACTATATAGCAACATTCATCACTGTTAGTCTAATATTAAGTTACTACAACAATTCATTTTAGAAAATAAATAAATAGTCAAATTACATGTCGACGGAACCATTGCACGGCTTGGGCGCCTTTCAACCCATCACGACGTAGGTTATCCAATTGCTTAGTTGTGGGTTGTCGAGTTGACTTCCAATTTTCTTTGTCAAATACTCATGCATTTATTCTCGGGTTAAAAGGACATTGCAATCAAATGTTCAAAACATAATTCAAAAGTCACTTACTCAAAATATTTTTCAACTTCTACCATGTTAGTGAACATGTAAAGCATGGCCATGTTCCACTCCTCATACTCAACATGGTGTGCGATTATGACCCAACAGTTGACCCTTGCATTGAAAAAGCTTAAGTTCGCTCAACGGTTCTTCTTTCGCGCACGGCATCGATTCTTACGGACGCTCACGCTTGTGCTTGCGCGCGAAATACTTTGTTGAGAAGTTTGTGATCTCTTTACTTGCATAAGCCTCTGCGATACACCCTCTACCCTTGCCTTGTTGCGCATCGTAGCTCTAAGCTTTTTCAACTCCCTTTCCCGACTATACATCCATCCGAATCAAGCAGACCTCCAACCTTCGCTTCCCAAGGTAGATGCACCAAAGAGTGTTGCATCACATTCATAAAACCAGTGAGAAAGTTTTTTCCAACTTGCATACAAGCAATGGAATTCCCTTCTCTAACTTCGATCAACGCCTTAGAGATTTCCTTACCGCATATCCGCCTATAGAAGTAATGGCGAGCTCGCCAACATCCTCCACAACTCATTATCAAAATAGCCACGAAACATTACCGAACAAGTCTTTCCATGATAATATGGTAATCATGACTCTTTAGCCCGCTTAGCTTACCTGCCTTGACATTCACAAAACTCGCTTTATGTTAGATGCATAGCGGTCGTGAAACTTTAGAGTTTTCAACCACCTCAAAATCTGCTTACCTTACGGCTTCACATATGGAGCTCGTGGCCGCTCTCATTCCCATTTAAACCAACTTTAACCTCGAGCCACGGCCTAGCACAATGATCACCCATGTCTTTCCTAGCACTCACGTTATCCTTTGTTTTGTCGGTTACATCAAACACCATGCTTATGATGCTTTCGCCACATTGCGCTCTTGGTGCATCAAATCTATGTTATGCGGCAGAATCAAAGCTTTCGCGTAAGGCAGCTCCCAAAGAAAAGAAATATGAGTCCAGCTTGTGCTCCTTTCCATAGCTGAAACCCACTCGTAGATCGCATGTTTCGACTATGCCACTCACTATCTCCTCTCCCGTGAGTCGCCTGGGCCCTTTAACTTTCTCGTCCTTTTCAAATGCTTTGGCGCTGCTCCTAAAAGGGTGCTCACCGAAGCCATCGCCGATGGCAATCGAAGAATGTGATCTTTTTACCGCAAGTGAGCTCGAATGCATCGTGAGTCACCATACAAATTTGACAACACAGCGACTATGAACACACCAAATGTACCCAAATGCCATATGCCAACAAATCATGGATCGACCATGTATGCGCTCGTAAGGTAAACTCTCGCCACCAACGCTGTCAGATGCCTTTTCCTCGCCACAACTTCTTCACTCATCAATTAAGGGCCGATGAACACATTGAGATCCTTCCTGGATGCTTAGGACTGGAATGACAAGAGCAAGGAATATGAACCCTCTTTCAAGCAAATCTCGTGGAAGATTGTATGGCATGATGAAGACCGCCAACAAGAGTAGGGCTAGCGCCAGGCCGAAGGTGTGAAACCGTCCGTGGACAAACCAAGACGGACACTCTTAGGTCGCTTGCAAATGCAGGATCGAATCGGTCCAATGCCCGCCATGCCTCGCCATCGACGGATGGACCATCATATCCGGTCTTCGCCCTCACGCTTACCTTCTTTGTGCCACCGCATATGTTTCATTGCTTTTGACATGTACACCGCTTAAGCCTATCCGTGATCGGCATGTACCGGCCGCTTAGTCGCGACCTTTGTAGTCACCGATACCCTTCCTCATCTACCACCTCAACGAATCGCACTTACCGCAATGCATACAATGGGTATCGTTGTCATGATCCTTCCGAACAAAGATGCAATTATTCTCGCACACATCAATCTTCCGGTAATTCATCCCAGGCCGCCATCAACTTTTTCGATTGGTACAAATCCTTTGGCATCTTGTGGTTAGCGGAAGGACATCATTCATTAGTTCAAGCAAAGCGCTGAAGCATTTGTTCAAAAGTTGAACTTCGACTTCATCGACATAAGCCGTAACCGCTGCGCAGGACGGTCACATTGGTCAAGTCATGCGACTTCTCGTCCGAGGCGCCAAGTAGCCTATAGAATTCCTTAACCTCCTCCTACTGTGACCCTCCCGAGTTAAATTCACCCCTGCCAAGATCATCCAAAGATGTCTTCCATCCGGTCGTGATCCTCCACATGGTCCAGCATCTCTTCTGTCTCGATAGCCTGCCCTGCGGCCTCTCCATGACGGTGTGTAACATCCCAAAATTTTCTCAAATATTATTTTATTGCTTAAAAGTGCATTTATGATTTTCTGGAATTTAGTTGGATTTTTCTGGATTTATTTGAATTAATTTTAAATTAAGAATATTGACCTTAGGCTTAAAACTATTTAAATTTGTGCAAAGTTAAAATAAAGTTTTGCTAAAACTATTTTATTTGAGTTCGAAATGTTTCAAAGTATTTTTGAGAATTTTCTTGGATTTGTCCTGGTATTATTATTGCCCAAAAGTAATTAAACTATTTCAAGGGTTTGTTTTTTTATTTATTATTAAAAGAAAAACTCGAGAAAATTTCAAAGAATAGTGTCGCCGCAGCCCAGATTCTGCTTTGAGCTTGGCCCACCTTCATGCGGCCCGATTCGCCCAATGGCCACCGCACCCATTTCGCTTGAAAACCCTAGCCCTAATTCTATCCGTTGGATCGGGTTTCGTTGAAGGTCGAGATGACGCCGCGCGCTTACGATCGGGACTGTCCCATCGCAGACGCGCGGCGGCTCTCGTGCTTTCTTCTCCGAGCGGGACTACGCCGTTGTCCGCCTCGGCGCCGCCATGGACTCCTTCCTCTTTCGCGTATTCGCCTTTTGTGATATAAAGGCGCGCATCAAGGACGCCGATCACATCAATCGAAGCCCTAAGCTCTTGCATAGAAATTCGCCTTCGCTCGCTTGCAATCGAAGATTTCTGAGGAGTGCCGCCGTGAAGAAAAACTGGCGATTCATCGCCGCTTGTGGGAGATAGGGCTTGGTAGCGGTGCCGGATTCGCTGCCTCGTGAAGCATCTCGTGGCGCACGCCGGATTCGCCAAAGCATCGTTTAACCGAGGGAGCCATGGACGCCGCCGCCGGGAAAGAAGAAGTTGCCACCACTCGCTTCCGCGCGCAAAACTCAAGACCCCTCGCCATCGTGTTCATCTCGCCGAGGCGAATCAGAGGTACCCACGTAGCCGCCGGCGATGACCCTAGGATTGCGCGCACCGTCGGGTGACGTGGGTCGCCGCTTCATCGACACGCGGCTGCCTCGCCGCACCGCTTACCGAGGTGGCGATCGTGTGGTTGCCGCGTGTGCGTCGCGGTGGTGCTGAGTCAGCTTAGCGCTGGCCCCGTATGTCAGTGATCCAAGACGCGCGTGCACCGGGTGTACCGTGGACCGGTGAAGTTCATGGACCCAGCCCATGGACCAAGACCACGTGGCAAAGATCTCGTTCGTTGGGTCAAGGGCTGACGCCATGCTTGCGCAATAAAGCCTTTTCAATATAAAGATAATTCGGTTTATTTCGAATTTCCTAATTTATGTATTTTCAGTATTTATTCAAACTTCAAAAGGCTATAACTTTTGCATCTTAACTCGGATTTGAGTGATTCAAATTTCTAAAAATTTATAAAATTGAGATCTATTTAATGGTGAATTTTAATTGATTTTTGGAGTCAATTTTCTCTCTGTTTTGGTATTTATTTACTTTTCTCCTTCGGTACGCGTAGACGTTGAATTGTGCGACGCTCCGGAGGAAGAATCAACAACCCAAGATCAAGTTTCAGAGCAAGACCAGAACCTATTCTAAGGCAAGTTGTGCTTTGATCATGTTGAACCCATGTTTATAAAATTGCTATATTTGTTTTACTCTATTGCATATATTTCAAATATACAATTGTTTTAAATTAGATTGGGTTTAGCTAATATACCAGATTGATCTACACCTACCTTGTCATTGTATGCCATGATCCATTGTCACCCTAGATTGGTTTAATATAGTTGATTAGTAATTATGATCGACATTGGAGGTTTAGACCGTATTAGTTGCTTAGCCTTGTCACGCCATCACATGTATCGTAATCATTGATAATTAATCTTGATTAATGGAATATGGGACAATGTTATGAACTTGTGTGTCATGTGGGATCACACGATGAGATTGAGTTGTTGTGGCGAGTCATGTCACGCAACGATGTTGAATTGTTGATGGCACGTGGTGCTTGGTAATCAACTGGGTGATAATAACTTAGATTGGGGCAAGTGGCAAGGGCTGAGGAGGCCAAGGTGGGCCCAATGGGCAGAAGGTATGTGGATGTCTTGCCTTGATCACACTAAGGACTTAACCTTGCAAGCCTTTGACCTGAGTCAATCATGCAACCACATGTCTGGTATGGGCCAGCCTAGCTGATTAATTTGCAATGTCTTAACTTTGGTACTATCTTGGTCAGTGTGAGTTCCCGAGTTATGGTGTAATTCACATGGCGCAAGAGGGGGCCCTGTTGTGGTTTTCGCACCCACCAGTGTTGAAACCTTAGCGGTAGTAATCTTGGGTTAAGTCGAGCATTGTAAAGGCTCATCATGATTCTCCGCCAAGACACCAAAGGAAGTGTGCTAATGGCCAGCGCAAAGAGAATATCATGCCGTGTGGGTAAAGTGCATAACCTCCGCAGAGTGTGAAACTATTCTGATAGCCGTGCTCGCAGTATTGAGCAATGCTCGGAATTACTGATTAAGGGTTAGCTTAATTAAATGGACAACTTGGTTGGGATGGCAGAATGCCATATGGAAGATGGAATTGGACTTAGGTTTGGAAACCTGGTTTACTTGAGAAATACTGAATCTATCTATTATTGTTATCTGTTTTACAGTCTTTACAATCTATTTATTGTATTTGTTCATAAATGCTGCTTATTGCAAAATAGCCATGATAGCCTATCCTTTGGAATAAGCCTTACATATAGATACATAGAATTGCATCCTGTGCACAACTTGTTGAGTGCTTTAAGTACTCACCCTTGCCAACAATAACATAACCAGTTGAAGAGTCAACATCAATGCTGGAGGAAGGATTCCAGGAGGAGACGAATGTTTAGGGCGCAAGCCTTGTCGGCCTGCTGTGGTATACCGAGGGTTGTCTACGCCATTCCGCCGCAGCTTAATGTGTCATTCACCTTGCGGGCATAGTCATGTAAGTGGGCCATAAGGTCATTCAACTAGTAGTCTGTATCATATGATGTCTTTCATAATATTTTCGCTATGTATGATTGTGATATTTACTTAGGTTGAGCTCGTGCACTAGCGTGATCTGGACTAGTGCAAGATACACGAGGGTCCGTATTTGCATATTCGGGTCCCGACAGAAGTGGTATCAGAGCCATACTGACTGTAGGCCTTGACCCTAGATAGTCTGGTCGTCTCTATAGGAACTTCAAAAAAAAAATTCTAAAGAAAAGAATTAACTTGGAAGAATAATATGTTCTTGACTTATCTTATTCTTCTATTCCTTTCCTCGTCAAAATTTCTCTCTTTTCCCCTGCTGAATTTCTTTCTCTCTCCCTTGCTGGATCGAGTTAAAAACCTTATCTGAGTTGTCTTGGTAGTTGACGTGCCACATCATAGAAGAAAGCATCAAGTGCTTGCTGTCAACCCTGGAAATCGTGAAGGAGGAAATCATCGAGCTCAAGGAAGGAGTAGATCCATGAAGCGTTCCAAAAGCTAGAAGATCTATGCTTCGAGTAGTCAGTTGGGACTCAAGTGTGGGAGTCGCGTCCGCTTAAGATAGAAGTGTTACCCCTGTAGGCGGTAGTTTTGTGTGTATAGGTTGAATTGGTTCTTCCTTGATTGCTGAGTGTGCAGTATGTGTTCCAGAGCTTTTAGGCTTATATAAGCAACCATACCAAGTTATTAATATTGTTTGCTTACGTTATTGGGTTAAACCTATCTTCCCCGCTTTAGGATTCCTCGCTTACCTATGCTATTTCCTCTTCCCTATTCCAAGTGAAGCAATCAAGCGGAGGGTTCGATTCGTGGAAACAACATAATCGATGGCAAAAAAAATCAATCCAAGGAGAATCTCAATAATTGATTAGTTCTTCAACCGTCGATCTGATGATGGATATACAGAGTTTCAGAGTTCTTGATCGCCGACTCGGTTGATGCATGCAATGATGAAGCAGATGCAGGATATGACTGACCCAGCCAATGTCAACGAAGTGTTCCAAGCTGCTACCAATGATTTCTATTCGTACTCAAGGTTATCAGAATTTATAAGGACTCGCTCACGGTGTTTTCGAGGAAATGTATTACCATCGGAAGCGATGATTGGCTCAAGACCATTGAGAGGAAGCGCTCATTGCTCGATGTGAAAGCGATGAGAAAGTCCCGTATGCTTCTTATCGCCATAAGGAATCATTCTTTGAATGGTGGAAGAAATATTGTCTTTGCTCATGAAGCCCCGCGAATATCACTTGGAATGAATTTGTTGTTGCTTTTGTAATCTCTTTGCCCCACCGAGACAAGATGGTCACGGTAAATGCGAGCGCGAATACTATCCCTGCACCTTGTTCAACATTTAAGCATTGCTCTTTAAAGTGCTGTCAACCAAACAAGTCAGAGGAACGTGCATGCATTCGTTGTGGAGAAATAGGACATACCGCCGACGAGCATGCGATTAATTGCTCCAATTGTGAAGGAGTCATTCTCAGGAGAATGTCCTATGAGTGACATCACATGTTACCTTTGTGAAGGCCGAGATCATGGTCCACTCAATGTCCTCTGGATCCAATAGTTACTGCTGTAATTCAAAGATCGTGAAAGAATCTTGAGCCATAGCCGCTCAAGAGTCATCAAGAGGAGGCGGAACGTCGCTTGCAAAAGAGATGCCGCTCAAGAGCTAAGGACACAATACCTTAATCTGTTGGCCCTCATCAAGAAAGAAGCAATTGGCAGTCACCAACAGCATGTTTCCTGTGTGATGAAGAAGGCCATTGGTCTAGAAAATGCCCTATGAAACAACCAGTTCTGACGCCACCAGAAGACAAATATGTGCATGTAGCTGCACCCAGCAAGGCACAACAGCGAAAACGTTTGTGCTACTACTGTCATGAGGAAGGCCATTTTGTTAAGAAATGCCCGCGAAAGAATCTAGAGTCTCCTACAGACGCGGTCCTTCCGGAGGTTACCTCAGTCAAGTTCATAACACCAAGAGTGAGCAGTAAAGTCGCAAGAGAAGTTTGTACGGAGAATCAGTTGAAGAAGAGGCGTCTGAAGGAAGGCACTACCTTAGTCGACGAATGCTCAAGGAAGAGAGGTGGACCTAAGCTTTGTTACACCTGCAATAGGCCTGGGCATTTTGCTAGCAATTGCCCTCATAAGGAAGTAATCGCCCCGGTACAAGTCAATCTCAATTCTGTTCCCGTCAAAAACTTCAACGCCAATGCCAATCGAGGAAGTTTAGAGCGGTGATTTTAGCCTATGCAAGTGTCATACCCTCGTGTGTAAAAGAAAAGTGACTAGTGATGAATTCCATGTAAAGATTTTCGTGCCTAAATAAATAAAGTAAAGATGGTTGAGAGGTTGATATGTGAAGTGTTGGAATAAAAGCATTAAGGATAAAGGATGTTTCCGAGTATTCACCTATGTTGACGGTTCACCTGAAGATGTTGCGTATGCAATGCTGATCAGTTAAGTAGTGTTGGTAAAGCTTGTCAGCCCGAGGAATTATCGTTGTCAGAAAGGACAGTATTGCTTGATCTAACCTAGAATGTGATGGAGTTAAGCTGGAGAAAAGTTTCTAGCAAGCTATATTGGATATCAGACCCGAGATGCTACTCCTGAAAGGAATTGGTCGTCCGGGCATAAGGCTGTCCTAGAGTTTGGTCAAAGAATTGTGTCAGCTAAAAGCCCTAAAAGCGGACAAATAGAATTTCAAATGACTACGGTTCGGGTTGGTCAGTTGAAGGTCAACAGTTTGGAAATCGCCAGCCTAGAAGATGTGCCAGTTGTTGGAGAACATGCGGATATATTTTCTGAGGAATTGTCTAGTATGTCGTCAGATCGAGAAATCAAGTTAGTGCCTGGTACACCGTCAAAAGCGAAGAGACCTTATCAAATGCCTACAGATTAGCTAGTTAGGATGAAGAAGAAGATCGAAGAGTTGTTAGAAAAATGATTCGCTAAAGCCAGTCGTCACCATAGGTAGCGGCTGTTCTGTTTAAAAATGGGAGCTCAGGGATGTGTATCGACCGTCGAGGATTTAATGAGGTGATGATCAAAAGGGTGAGTATTCGCTGCCCAGGATCGTAATTTGCTTGATCAGTCAGAAGGGACTGGAGTGTTTTCAAGGATAGATCTTCGATCGAGTTATCATCAGTTAAGAATCTGTGCAGAGAATGTTCTTAGGTCAGAGTTTTCTACGCAGTATGGACAGTGTGAGCTTACAGTTGTGTCCGCTAGAATGATCAATGCCATTACAGAATTTATGAACATGACGAATGGAGTTCCATGGGGAATTTGGTCGAGCTGTTATGGTGTATAGGTGGGATGTCCTTGTTTGCTTCAAGTCAAAAGTAAAGTATGCAGAACAGTTGAGATTAGTTTTGGAAGGGTTGCTAGACCAATAGCTGTATGCTAAGTTTAGCAAATGTGACTTTTGGAAGGAGAAAGTTGAATTTCTTGCCATGAGATGACTGCTAAAGGAGTTACCGTGGATCCAACCAAAAGCGATGTACGTGGGAGCAACCGAGACCGCTTAGGCAATTAGGAGAAGAAGTTTGCATGGACACCGCAGTGCGAAAAGAGTTTTCTGTGATTGAGAAAATGTTTGACGATAGCACCTGTCTTAGTGTTGCCAGATGTGCAAACGCAGTTGTGATATATATTATGATGCCTCAAGACAAAATCTTGGAGGTGTGTTAATGCAGAAAGGTAAAGTTGTTGCCTATGCGTCAGGACAGTTGAGGCCATGAAGGGAACTATACTACGCATGAATTGGAAATTGCTACCGTAGTGCATACTTTGAAGTCATTGCGTCACTATATTATTGGGGATATGTACAGACCATAAGAGTTCGAAGTGCAGACCTTGATATAAAACGAAGAGGATGGTTGGAGTGACTAAGTATTATAAGGCTGGGATCTGTTACCATCCTGGTAAGGCTAATGTGGTATCCGATATCTTAAGTCGTAAAGGCCATAGTACCAATACACCAATATCAAGTGATCAATAGAAATTGTGCAAAGAGTTTCAAAAGTTGAAATTAAAAGTGGTTTCACAAGGATTTATATCTGCTTTGAAAGTTAAGCCAATGCTTGAAGATCAGATCGAAGTGGGTCAGAAGGATGAAGGCTTAGCTAAGGATTTTACCATGGATAACCAAGAAACCACACAGTTTAAAGGTCAAAGCTATGTATTGAATAAGAAAGAGATTAAACAGTTGATTTTGGAAGAAGCTCATGATTCTGAGTATTCAATTCATCCAGGAAGTGCTAAGATGTACCAGGATTTGAAAGAGAGATTTTGGTGGCCTAATATGAAGCGTGAAGTAGCTGAGCATGTTGCTTTATGCGACATATGTCAGAGAGTAAAAGCCATGCATCAAAGACCCGCTGGTTTATTGCAACCATTGAAAATTCCGGAATGGAAGTGGGAGGAAATCGGAATGGACTTTATCACCGGTTTACCTAAGACTCAGAGAGGTTACGATTCCATTTGGGTTATTGTGGATCGTCTAACTAAGGTCGCCCATGTTATTCCAGTGAAGACCACTTACTCCGGAGATCGTTTAGCGGAGTTGTACATGTCAAGGATTGTATGCTTGCATGGAGTGCCCAAGAAGATTGTGTCGGACAGAGGTACCCAATTCACCTCAAGGTTTTGAAACCAGTTGCATGAAGCAATGGGGACTCGTCTGAATTTTAGTACAGCATATCACCCGTAGACAGATGGTCAGACTGAAAGAGTAAATCAGATTTTAGAGGATATGTTGAGAGCTTGCGCTTTAGCTTATGCTACATCTTGGGATAAAAGTTTGCCATATGCAGAATTCAGTTACAATAATAGTTATCAAGCTAGCCTGCAGATGTTACCATTTGAGGCGTTGTATGGGCGTGCTTGTCGTACTCCATTGAATTGGAACGAAACAGGAGAACGTTTGGTTTTTAGGCCAGATATTCTCGAAGAGGCAGAAAGTCAAGTTGCAATGATCAGAGAGAGGTTGAAGATAGAACAATCAAGACAGAAGAATTACGCAGATAACCGTCGCCGAGATTTGAGTTTTGAACCAGAAGGTCATGTGTATCTCAGGGTTACCCCTCTTAAGGGCGTTAAAAGATTTCACGTAAAGGGAAGCTTGCACCAAGATAGGTTGGTCCGTTCAAGATTCTGAGCCGTCGAGAAGAGGTAGCGTATCAGTTAGAGTTGCCTCAGTCCTTGGTTGGAGTGCATGATGTATTCCATGTGTCGCAGCTTAAGAAGTGTCTCAGAGTGTCAACAGAGCAAACCCCGTTGGATGCAATAGAGCTGCAAGAAGATTTGACTTACAAAAAGCAACCGGTCAGAATTTTGGATGTTATGGAGCGCAAGACCAGAAATAAGTCTTTTCGTTTTTGCAGAGTTCAGTGGAGTAATCATTCCGAAGGTGAAGCCACTTGGAAGCGCGAAGAAGATTTGAAGTCAGAATTCCCAACCCTATTCTCTAGTTAGCCCTGAATCTCGGAGACGAGATTCTGTTAAGGGGGGGAGGTTTGTAACATCCCAAAATTTTCTCAAATATTATTTTATTGCTTAAAAGTGCATTTATGATTTTCTGGAATTTAGTTGGATTTTTCTGGATTTATTTGAATTAATTTTAAATTAAGAATATTGACCTTAGGCTTAAAACTATTTAAATTTGTGCAAAGTTAAAATAAAGTTTTGCTAAAACTATTTTATTTGAGTTCGAAATGTTTCAAAGTATTTTTGAGAATTTTCTTGGATTTGTCCTGGTATTATTATTGCCCAAAAGTAATTAAACTATTTCCAAGGGGTTTGTTTTTTTTATTTATTATTAAAAGAAAAACTCGAGAAAATTTCAAAGAATAGTGTCGGGCCGCAGCCCAGTTCTGTTTGAGCTTGGCCCACCTTCTGTGCGGCCCGATTCGGCCCAATGGCCACCGCATGACCCATTTAAACTTGAAAACCCTAGCCCTAATTCTATCCGTTGGATCGGGTTTTCGTTGAAGGCTGAGATGACGCCGCGTCGTTCTGGATCAGGACCGTCCATCGCAGACGCGTGGCGGCTCGAGCTTTCTTCTCGGCGGGACTCGCTCGTTGTCCGTCTCGGCGCCATGGACTCCTTCCTCTTTCGTGCGTATTCCGGCCTTTTTGTGATATAAAAGGTGCGCATCAAGGATGCCGGATCACATCAATCAGAAGCCCTAAGCTCTTGCATAGAAATTTGCCTTTCGTTCGTTGCAATCGAAGATTTCACGAGGCGCCGCGCGTGAAGAAAAATCTGGCGATTCATCGCCGTTTGTGGGAGATAGGGCTTGGTAGCGGTCTTTGCGGATTCGCTCGTCTCGGAAGCATCTCGTGCGCCGCGTCGGATTCGCCAAAGCATCGTCGGAACCGAGGGGAGCCATGGACGTCACCGCCGCCGGGAAAGAAGAAGTCGCCACCACTGTTTCCGTGCGCAAAACTCAAGACCCCTCGCGTCATCGTGTTCATCTCGTCGAGGCGAATCTGTAGGTACCCCCTGTAGCCGCCGGCGATGACCCTAGGATTGCGCGCACCGTCGGGTGACGTGGGCTGCTGCTTCATCGACACGTGGCTGCCTCGTCACACCGCTGTCGGTGAGGTGGCGATCGTGTGGTTGCCGCGCAGTGCGTCGCGGTGGCGCTGAAGTCGACTTAGCGGCGCCCGTATGTCGATGATCCAAGGCAGCGCGCACCGGGTGTACCGTGGACCGGTGAAGTTCATGGACCCAGCCCATGGACCAAGACCACGTGGCAGCATCTGGTTCGTTGGGTCAAGGGCTGACGTCATGCTTGCGCAATAAAAGCCTTTTTCAATATAAAGATAATTCGGTTTATTTCGAATTTCCTAATTTATGTATTTTCAGTATTTATTCAAACTTCAAAAGGCTATAACTTTTGCATCTTAACTCGGATTTGAGTGATTCAAATTTCTAAAAATTTATAAAATTGAGATCTATTTAATGGTGAATTTTAATTGATTTTTGGAGTCAATTTTCTCTCTGTTTTGGTATTTATTTACTTTTCTCCTTCGGTACGCGTAGACGTTGAATTGTGCGACGCTTCGGAGGAAGAATCAACAACCCAAGATCAAGTTTCAGAGCAAGACCAGAACCTATTCTAAGGCAAGTTGTGCTTTGATCATGTTGAACCCATGTTTATAAAATTGCTATATTTGTTTTACTCTATTGCATATATTTCAAATATACAATTGTTTTAAATTAGATTGGGTTTAGCTAATATACCAGATTGATCTACACCCTACCTTGTCATTGTATGCCATGATCCATTGTCACCCTAGATTGGTTTAATATAGTTGATTAGTAATTATGATCAGCATTGGAGGTTTAGACCGTATTAGTTGCTTAGCCTTGTCACGTCATCACATGTATCAGAATCATTGATAATTAATCTTGATTAATGGAATATGGGACAATATTATGAACTTGTGTGTCATGTGGGATCACACGATGAGATTGAGTTGTTGTGGCGAGTCATGTCACGCAACGATGTTGAATTGTTGATGGCACGTGGTGCTTGGTAATCAACTGGGTGATAATAACTTAGATTGGGGCAAGTGGCAAGGGGTGAGGAGGCCAAGGTGGGCCCAATGGGCAGAAGGTATGTGGATGTCTTGCCTTGATCACACTAAGGACTTAACCTTGCAAGCCTTTGACCTGAGTCAATCATGCAACCACATGTCTGGTATGGGCCAGCCTAGCTGATTAATTTGCAATGTCTTAACTTTGGTACTATCTTGGTCAGTGTGAGTTCCCGAGTTATGGTGTAATTCACATGGCGTAAGAGGGGGGCCCTGGTTGTGGTTTTCAGACCCACCCGTGTTGAAACCTTAGCGGGTAGTACTGGGTTAAGTCAGAGCATTGTAAAGGCTCATCATGATTCTCTCTGCAAGCACACCAAAGGAAGTGTGCTAATGGCCAGGCGCAAAGAGAATATCATGCCGTGTGGGTAAAGTGCATAACCTCTGCAGAGTGTGAAACTATTCGGATAGCCGTGCTCGCGGTATTGAGCAATGCTCGGGAATTACAGTTAAGGGTTAGCTTAATTAAATGGACAACTTGGTTGGGATGGCAGAATGCCATATGGAAGATGGAATTGGACTTAGGTTTGGAAACCTGGTTTACTTGAGAAATACTGAATCTATCTATTATTGTTATCTGTTTTACAGTCTTTACAATCTATTTATTGTATTTGTTCATAAATGCTGCTTATTGCAAAATAGCCATGATAGCCTATCCTTTGGAATAAGCCTTACATATAGATACATAGAATTGCATCCTGTGCACAACTTGTTGAGTGCTTTAAGTACTCACCCTTGCCAACAATAACATAACCAGTTGAAGAGTCAACATCAATGCTGGAGGAAGGATTCCAGGAGGAGACGAATGTTTAGGGCGCAAGCCTTGTCAGTTGCCTGTGGTATACTGAGGGGTTGTCTACGTTTTCATTCCGCTGCAGTTTAATGTGTCATTCAGCCTTGCGGGGCATAGTCATGTAAGTGGGCCATAAGGTCATTCAACTAGTAGTCTGTATCATATGATGTCTTTCATAATATTTTCGCTATGTATGATTGTGATATTTACTTAGGTTGAGCCTGTGTGCACTAGCGTGATCCTGGACTAGTGCAGTATACACAGAGGGTCCGGATTTGCATATTCGGGTCCCGACACGGTGCCACACCAAATAGTTAGGCATGAACCCGTTTTTGCAAATGTGATACTGCACTATATCCTTGCTGTAGTAGCTGTTATTCTCGCAGAGGGTACACGGGCAATACACATATTCAGACTCCTCCAAATGAATGCTTGCTTCAAGAAAGCATCCGTGATCGCCCCATTCCCTTGAGTGCCCCCCATCACTCCTCCATCCGTCATACATCGCCCTTCGATCGTCACCCATTATCAAAGCTAAACAAATGAAACAATGTCAACGTACGACCGTGGCTTAGGTGACAAAGACAACCTATTAGGAAAGATTTGTCCTAAACCCACCCAAGAATGGAGGCTATTGCATGCGACCTGTGACGTGCGCTACGAACCGAACGAAATTTCGGCAGCATAACCCCGCTGTTCTCCAAACGCACGCCTGATGCTAGTGCGTCAGAGAACAACAGGGTTATGTGGCCGAAATCACGTTCGGATCGCTCGCATGTCACAGGCCCTATGCAACAACCAACATTCTCGGTACATCAAAATCTGTTTGGACAATTAGGAACGCGCACCTCACAAGCAAATGTGAGATGCGCCGTTCCCAACAGGTGACGCCTATGCTCTCTCTCGTTCGACACAAACCCTAAACTCTAACGTTATATACAACGGCAATGAGAAAATAAAAATATATATATCATATGCGTGAATATAAAATGAGATGAAATAACTTTAAACGAATATAAAAGAGACGAAATATACCTTCTCTAACGCCGGTGGGGCGTCGCGGAGGGTCGAGGCGGCACCGGCGCCAGCGGCGGCGCCGGCGACGGCGAGGCGGCGCCGGCGATGGCGGGCGAGATGGCACGGCGATGGCGCGATCGGCGCAAGCGGCGGCGGCTCGCCGGGGCGGCTCGCGGCGGGTAGCGTGGGCGGCGGCCGGCCGGCGGCGCGGCGGGCGGGCAACATGCGCGGGCGCCGGCCGGCGGCGGGCGGCGGGCGGCGAAAGCGGCGCGCGGGCGGCGGCGCGAGCAAAGGCGGCGGGCGACGGCGCGTGGCCGGCGGCACCACGCGCGGCGGCCGGCGGCGAGGGGGCGGCGGGCGGCCGCAAGACGGCGGGTGGCTGCCGTGCAGCGCTGGGCGGCGGCGGGCGGCTGGGCGCACCGGCGGCGGGCGGCGCGGGCGGGCGGTCGCCGGGCCGCGCCCGGCGGGAGGTCGGCCGCCGGCGGAGGCGGCGCCGAGCCAAGCGAGGCGGGCGCGCGCGCGTGGCCGACGGGCGGGGCGGCGGCGGCGGCAATGGGCGGGGCGGCGGGCGGTCGGTCCGGGCGGCTACGGCGGCGGGAGGTCAGCCGGCCGGCGGCGGCGGCGGCGCCGAGAAGGCGGCGGGCGCGCGGCGCGCACGTACAATCGGCGAGGCGGCGGCGGCGGCGGCAATGGGCGGGCGGCGGGCGCGCCACGGGCAGTCTCGCGGCCGAGCGCGGCGTCGCGCGTGGAGGGCGGCGCCGAGCGGAGCGCGCGCAGGGCGGGGCGGCGCGCGCAGCGAGGACGACGCGGAGGGTAGGGGCGGGCCGACGACGCGGAGGGCGGGGCGGCCGACGGCGGCAGAAGGGGCGGGCGGGCGCGGCGAAGCGCGGCGCGCGGCCGGCGCGGGTGGGTGGGAATTTTTGGCTCTACTGGGTGCGTGTGCGGCTCGAGGTTATTTTGCCAGGTAAATTCGTGGGTTAGGTGGGGCCCACGAATTTAAAAATTTAAATTCGTGGGTATTTGGTGGCCCACGAATTTAAATTTTTAAATTCGTGGGTAATTTTATGGCACACGAATTTAAATAATTAAATTCGTGGGTTACTTCTGGCGCGAATTTAAAGGATTAAATTCGTGGGTTTCATTTCGCCCACAATTTAATTAAAAACGTGGGCTTTTACAAATCGACGAATTTAAATAAATAAATTCGTGGGTTTTTTTTGGGCCCACGAATTTAAAAAACCCACGAATTTTTCTCTGTTTCTTGTAGTGGGTACGCCTTGAGCTCGTCGAAAGACCGCTGGGCTTCGGGGGTCCACTCAAAACCCTTATGACTGCGCAGGATCTTAAAGAAAGGCACCGCGCCGCGAGCCGAAATGAAGCGGTGAGGCGATGATCGTCCGTGAGGCTCTGCACTTGCTTTACTGAGGTCGGAGCGGTCATCTGCTCGATTGCCTCGATCTTCTCCGGGTTCGGGCCCACGCCCGACCCCCCGATCATGTAGCCGAGTACTTTTCCGGAGGCCGTGCCGAAGATGTATTTTTCGGGGTTGAGCTTGATGCCGAACCTGTTCAGGTTGGCTAAGGTCTCGGCCAGGTCGTTGACGTGGTTAGCCTTAGAGGGGCTCTTGACGATGATGTCGTCGACGTACACCTCGAGGTTCCGGCCGATCTGCGGGTCGAAGGTTTTGGCCATTAACCGCTGGAACGTGGCACCCGCATTGCGGAGGCCGAACGACATGGTCGTGTAGCAGAATGTTCCAAATGGCGTGATGAAGGCGGTCTTGTCTTCGTCTTCCGCGGCGAGCTTGATCTGGTGGTACCCGGAGTAGGCGTCGAGAAAACTCAACATCTCGGTGTTGGCGGTGGAGTCCACAATCTGGTCTATGCGGGGGAGCGGGAAGTTATCTTTGGGGCATGCAGCGTTCAAGCCCGTGTGGTCGACACACATTCGCCACTTCCCGCCCTTCTTCTGTACGATCACAGGGTTGGCCAGCCATTCGGAGTAGTTGACCTCGCGAATGAAGCCGGCCTTAAGGAGCTTGTCGAGTGCTCCGATTATCGCCGCCTTCTCGAAGAGAAGCGCCGAGCTTCGGCGCACGGTCGCAGCCGAGCTTTGTTTGCGCTTGTGCTCGATCACCTCCGTGGGACCGGGCATGTCCGCGGTTCCCATGCGAAAATGGTTTTGTTATCTCGGAGGAAGGTGACGAGCTCGTCTTCCTATTTGGGATCGAGTGGCGAAATCTGACGCATTTGCCCGCCCCCTCCTCAAGCCGCACGGCCTTGGTCGGGCCGTTTGGTCGGATAGCCGCCTTCCGACGGGCATCCTTCGGTGATCTCGGGGCCGGTGGGGTAGTATGCCGCCAGCGTCGAGGCCTTTTCTCGCATGCCGTCTGCAGTTGCCTTAAGGTCGCCAGCGGACCGTTATGACACCACCGGCCTGGGGAGCTTCATACCGGTGCGTAGTGATTCGCAGCCATGAACTTGACCAGGGCGGGGCGCCCGAGGATGGCATTGTAGGGGAGATCGCCGTCCACGACTTCAAAGGTGATCAGCTCGGTGCGAAAATTTAAGGAGTCGCCGAAGGTGACGGGGAGGATCACTTGCCCCAGGGGGGTGGTCGAGCTCCCACACGATCTGCGAAGGATCGCTATGTTCTTGATTTTCGACCGGGGTATTTGCATCCGGTCCAAGGCGCTGGCTAGGAGCAGGTTGAGGGAACTACCCCCGTCGACCATGACCCGGCCAACGACGGCGTTGCTTATGGTCGGGGCGACGACCAGAGCAGTTTTGAAGTCTTGGGACATCCCGGGGGCGTCGTCCGGGAAAAGGTGATGGGGACGACGCCCATCTGCGGGTTGGTCGGCGGGCTTCCGGCGGTGGCTTGATAGGCGGCGCGCGCGTCCTTCACCAGCGCCGAGATCGGTATGCGAGGAACCACCAAGATCATGTCCACACGGCGGTCGCCTGTTGGAATTCAGTCGTGGCCCGCTTGAGCTCGACCGTCGATTCCTCTGGCCGTTCATCGCCTTTTTGTAGCGTGGGCATTTCCCGATCCCCTATAAAAGGCGTCCGGCGAATAGCCATGTCCTGCGACCCGCGGTCATGGCCGTGGATCTTGTGGAACAAGCAAAACTTGTTGGCGTCGGCCGGCCGTTCCTCGTTGCCCCAAGCTCGGATGTTCGCGTGGAGGATCGCCCGTCCTTGCCCCTGTTGGGGCGGCGCGCGCTTTATTGCGATCGCGGACGGTTGTCTTGAGGCCGGGGCCCGGGCGGTCGGTGGCGGCGCCCGCCTTCACGCTTGTCGTCGGCCGTGGCGACTAGGCGGGCCGCCGCCTCAACGCCGCGGTCTTTTCCTCGCCTTTGTCGCGCGGGCCGAGTCTCCTTCCTTAGCGCGGATGGCCTCGTTTAGCGGCGAGGCCGAGCTTGCCGGTCATAGTCATGCTTCCAGTGACGGATCATCCGCATCCGCGTCACGCTCGATCATGCGGAATAGTTTGTCGACGGTGAGCCTTGTGGCAATCTCGAGGTCCTCCGTAGGCGCCCTGTCTCGGACGCCAAACTTGAAAGCCTTGATGACGGTTTCGTCAGAAACATTGGGGATCGAGTTTCGCGCGCGGGTGAACCAGCGCACGAAGTCCCGCAGATGTTCCCCCTTTCCCTAGATAACACGGTCCAGGTCCCTCTCCCGCCCAGGCCGTTCGTAGCAACTCTGGAAGTTGGAGTGGAGAGCGCTCCTCAGCTGGCGCCACGACCGGAAGGTGCCAGACGCCTGGTTGAAGAGCCGTGCGGGCGGCGCCGTCGAGCAGTGGGAAGGTAGTTGGCCATCACGGCCTCGTCCTCCGGCCGCCAGGATGGCGGTGGAGTAGATGGAGAAATTCGCGGGATTCTGGTCCCGTCGAACCGCTCCATCATCGCCGGCCTAAACCGGGCGGCAACAGCACCGACGGAGATCGCACGAGTCACGCCGGGCGGCCGTGGCGGAAGTTCACTGCCGCCATTGCTAGCGTCGAGTCATCACCACCGGCGAGGAGAACTCGAGCCGACGGCGCACCGCGTCGGCCGTGATGGTCGGCGGAGTGTCGTTGCGGTGGCGTCATAGCGATTCTGGATCTTCATGCGCCCGAGTTGGACGTCCGAAGAGGACTTACGGAAGTACCGCCGTCGGCGAGCATCGTTATTACGCCCGGCGGCGGCGGGCGAGCCACGCGCCGCCTTTCTGTCGGGAGGCGGTGAAGATGGCGTTAAGTGCGAGCCCGAGGTCGGGATCCCGCCGGTGAAGCGGCCGGTGATCATGTGACGAGGCGGCGCCGCGTCACGGCGAGACTTCGAGCCCGAGAGCTTGCTTGCCGCCGGGTGTGTGCGCCGTCGGTCGCCTTGTTGAGCTCTTGGCGAGGACCGTCGGAAGAGGGCCGAGCCGGCCGGCGAATCGACCATGACCGGCGATGGTTCGCAGCGTTCTTAGGCGGGTTCGTGCGGACGGGAGGGCCGAACCGGCGGGATCGAGCGAGTACGCCCTCTCGCCGAATAAGCGGCGATGGCTTGGTCGATGGCGACTGGCGAGCCGATCGCCTCGAGGTTTCAGAGCCACCGTCGTCGCCCGAGGTTGCCTCACGTCCGTCGGCCGTGAAGGCATGGCGTTCGCGGGCGGCAAGGATGGCGAGCATGGATGTGGAGCCTTGGCACTCGGGGACGCGTCAGAGCCCAAGCTCGCCGTTCGTGACATCTTGGTAGTGGGCCGAGGTGTTGAGTGGCCAAGATGGCGAACTTTCGACGAACGAAACTTGGCCCCACGGTGGCGCCACCGTCGGCGATCGGGACCGTCGACCGCAAAGAAAGAGGAAGGATCGTGCGGAGGCAAGGCCCGAGCTTCGTTCGTCGGGTGGCACCCTCGGCGGGCGCACTAAGCGAGGGATCTGTGCAACCAAGCGAGAGACGCAAGGTTTATCTTGGTTCGGGCGAACCCTACTCGATTCGTGTGGTGGCGTTGTATTCCCTTGATGCATGATGATCGCACCAAGTTTACAAGCGAGTGCTAATGGCTTAGCGAGATGGGTTCGATCCCCTCCTACGGGTTCCCGCCTCCTTTATACGGAAGGAAGGGCGGTTACATCGAGAGTTGGGAGAGGATGAGGTGACCTACACTAGGAGCTTGGTCCTTCGTTCTGTTGACCGATCACCGCCCGTCTTGCCTATCTTTGGTCGGTAGTCTAGTTGGCGAGGCGGTTAGGTATTTCCGGAAGCGGCGTACACGCCTCTGCGAACCTTATGAGTGTTGGCGTTGCTGCGCATAACGTGGGTGTTGCCTCGGGAGAGAGCGTGTCTTCGTACTGTATGTGACCGGCTGATGGGGCTGAGAGCATGACTTCGGCAGTCATTAAACCATCTTGGGAGATGGCCACCTGCTCTCGTATAGTCACTTCGATTGACCCCATCCGTGGGGCACGTGGTCGATGGCGGTGGAGGCTTTGACACGCTGCCCTTGGCGGGGTTGCCTTGGCTTGGTCGGTCGGGGACCCGTCCGCTCTGGGGGGGGAGCCGGCTTGGTCGGTCGGGGACCCGTCCGTATGGGGTCGGGAGCCCGGCTTGGTCGGTCGGGGACCCGTCCCCCTGCGAGGTCGGGAGCCCGACCCTTGGTCGGGAAGAGCTCGGAGAGGTCCGCCAAGTCGGGGAAGAGTGTCCGCGGTGGTCTCTTGGGACCTTTGGTCGGATCCGACTAGTAACGATCCGCTTAGTGCCGGGCGGTGAGGCCGGAGCGTCTCTGCAGGCTTAGGAACGATCCGGGCAAAGAGGGGGAACGGACACGTGTCAGGGGGATGCGCGCCAGGCTGTCCGATCCCCGACAGATAGATATCGACCAGTCCAATCGGTTGCGTTCGGATCGAATTCAGTTAGTTATATCGGATAGTTATTAGATTCGGCATCGATTTCAAATAGTTGGCTTCAGATTTGACATCAGATTCGACAGATCGCTATATGTCGGATTAGGATATTCCAATTATATTCTCGAATAATTCCGGATAACTCTATTCGGATTCAGATATTTACAGCTTATATTCTAGTAGCTTTAATTGGATCCAACCGAATAGCTTTACTCGAGTTTGATATACAAAAATATGTTTCCACTTGTCCACATGAATAGTTAATATTCTTTTGCTAAACATAAATAAATATTTGATATGTTTGCATTTTTTTTGGACTACCTGATAAATTGACTTGTTAAATTGCGATAGTTCTGTTGTATTTTTGAATTCATACGGTTGATTAACCATTGCTATATGTGTGATATTTGCAGTATCTGTTTCGCGCGATATTTGACAAAAAAAATATTCGGTACTGTATTGATTTCGTTCCGTATTCGTGACTGGTATTATCCGCGCTGTATTCGTATCTAGTACTACCTGTATTCGACTATGAATCTAACAAAAAAAATGATTTACGATAAAAAAAACAATACCCAAGCGAATCCGAGCCGATTGTACCAATGCGTTTTAGGTTGAAATAGTGGTCAAGTAATCTATATGCGCGTGCATACGTGCAATGTGTGCTGAACTCGAGTGAATTTTGTTAGTAACGTATGCAGTGGCATACTTTCATTACACCGATCATCGATCGCGCGTAGCTTGGTCCGGTGCGGTTCCCTTTTGGGTGTTTCGTGCCAATATGCTGCGAGTATTGCGTGTTTCGAACAAGAATGCATGCGGCGCCGTACTTGGATAGAACAACTTCACGAGGTTAGTACGCCCGCTGACAAACCCACGGGGCAGGACACTGTTTGTTTAGACTTAAGATCATGTTTGGACAAGTGATAATTCTTTTTTAGAGGTTTTGAGATCTAGTTCAAATTTGAATTAGATCTTAAAACATTTCAATGAAATACCCTTAATCCAAACACCCTCTTAGTCTTTGAATTTATAGCTTAAAGCTAGACTAAGCTGCATATAAGCTATATGCTTTTATACATAGTAGAGACAAGTAATTTTAACTTAACTTTAGTGATGTTAGTCTAAAACCAACTTTTAGTGTGACAAAAAAAACTCTTCAATGACTTTTAACACTTAAAATTCCACGTATTTATTTAAGCTTTATTTTTTTGGTTTTTACACTGAAAATAAAAGACCAAACTAACAGGCTCTTGGTCAACATTAACGGAATGACTTGGGTTCGGACGTCATTTTTTTCGGACGTTTGCAATTTTTTTTTCTACGTGTATAACATTTTCTTCTTACGCGTGCAATATTTTTCTTCGATAACAGTAGAAATATCCGCGCGAAAATAAATGTTGCAGGCATTAAATTTTTTTTGTAAATGTTAAAAAAGAATATTGCATCGACATATAAAAAAAAATGAATAGTGATCGGAACTCAGATCGCAAGTTATTCCCTAACATTAAAGCTTCAAAATCCATCGGCCAAAGCCCAACAAACACCTCAAAGTTCGGGCCCACCGCGTCGCACTCGCACGCAAAAGCGAGCCGTGCGAAACCCAAATCAATCCTAGCGGCTAGCGTTCGCTTCGCTTCTCCTGTTCCTCGTCCCCTCGTTGTTGCCGCTTCCGATTTCCTCGTCCCCTCTTCTCCCCGAACCCTAATCTTTCTTCCCCACGCCACGTCCCGACGCCGCGAGACAGAGGTGTGGTTAATGGCGGGCAAGGAGGAGAGCCGGATCTTCGTGGGCGGCCTCTCGTCTGAAACCGACGAGCGCAAGCTCGAGGACGCCTTCCGCCGCTTCGGCAAGGTCGTCGACTCCCAGGTATCCCGACTGTCACCGCGTTTCTCCGAAAGCGCTCGTATCCCCCGCGTTGCGTCGTATTATCGGCGGCATATATGCGTTTTTTTATGGATGGCGCTGCTAGATCTGTGTGCCTAGATTGATTTCAGAGAGTGCCTTCGGTTGGACTAAGGATGGTGGATTTGATGGTGTAGGGGGGAAAGGTGGATCTGCTCGTTTCTCTATATGGTCGAGGGGGGACTCGTTTTATTTTATTTTTCTGGGAAAAAGGGTTGTGCTATTTGATACCTTTCTCTGGTTTCTGAAATCTGAACTAGGCACAAAGGGCTAAAAGAACATTAATTGTTGTAATTTTAAGATAACCAAACTATTTAGCTTCTCGACGAAGAAAAAAAAGATGTTGATTAGTGGAGAGTAGAGCTACAGTTTTCCTTCGCAAATCAATCTTATTCCACTTTTTTAGAACATGATAAAATCTGTTAGCTTCTCAAAGGTAATTAAAAAAACGGATTTGCTATTTCACCGGCGCTTGAAATTTTGCAAAATTACAGTTGAATTTGCTCACCGTTGGATCTGATGCGGCGATTTGTGCTCCGGCTGGCCATCGTCCTCTATGGCCCCTCCATCTCCCGCAGCTGCCGGGGTTCACCCATTTAGGGTTCGGGTTCACCAGTGCCCCTTGGGCTTAGAGGGAGGCTTGGGCAGCCGAAGCACGGCGGTGTGCGGCGGTGGCATCGCATGATGAAGGAGGGCGGGGGCGACGAGAAACAGGGAGGTTAGGAGGTAGTGGTGGTAGCCACCAGAGACGAGGAAGAGGGTGGGGGGTGGGGAGGGGTCTCTCTCACCGGAGAGGAGGAAGAACGTTGTCGCCGGAGGTGGTTGGGAGGAAGGTGGGAGTGGTGGTTGAGGGAGGAGCTGGCTGGAGGGCCTCGCCAGTGACGGCGACTGCGGGTGAAGGTTAAGGTTAGGTGGGTGGGTGGGGGGAGGCATATATGGGAGAGAGAGGAGAGATCTGGACCATTGGGTCAAAATCTTATGGTGCAACAAATGGACTGTGACATAAAAAATGCGACTGTGCAATAGTTGCCCCCCCCCCTCTAAAAAAGCCCTAACATGTAGAATTTACCCTCTTTAAGGAGGCATAATTATATTGTTACGTTGTATATTTGCTACTTAGTTTGTGGTCACCTCAGGAGTACTCTCCGTTCTTGCTTTTCTACCTTTGTTTGCTATTGGTGGTCTCTTGGTGACCTTTCTCAGCCACTCTAGGAGTACTTACTGTTCTTGTTTTTCTGCCTTTTGTTGCTATTGGTGGTCTGATAGTGATCTTTCTCGGTTACTTTTAGTTCGACGAGGGCAAATGAGCTGGCACATATATGGAGTTGGATTGCACAGGGATTATTTTTTGTTGTTAAAGGAACATGTTTGCAGAGAACTTTTTAGCTGTGTTGAAAAAAAGTATCTATTGGCTGCATACTGTTCTTGTTTTTCTGCCTTTATTTGCTATTGGTGTTCTGATAGTGATATTTCTTGGTTACGTTTAGTTTGATGAGGCCAAATGAGCTGGCAGATATATGGAGTTGGATTGCACAGGGATTCTTTTTTGTTGTTAAAGGAACATGTTTGCAGAGAACCTTTTAGCTGTGTTGAAAAAAAGTATCTATTGGCTGCACATTGAGGGAAAAAAAACTTGAGGTGGTAGTTGCTGTCCCAAGGGTACATGCTGATGCTGTTCATTACAAGTAGATTTCTGAAGTGAGCATTGTGACCTGTGAAATCGATCCAATAAGCAGATCATTTGATTGGTTCAATTATTCAAATGTTGGTTGTGCTATAATATTTTTCATTCAGCTTTGAGGTCCCATAAAAGAAACAAGGTGTTACTGCACAATTTTTGGCATCACTTGATGAGCAATACCTGCAGTGGCTGCGTAGCTGTTGTGATTCTCTGCACGCCTGGTGATTTTGATATTGTGCTGTGTCGAGACCAGAGTTGTAGGCTGCAATTGGAAACAGCTGAAGGGACAGATCGCTATTGTTATGAGACATGAAAATCACTTAAACTTTAGCAGTTCGTTGTTCTACATTGGAAACATGCGGAAAATTTTCACTTCTTTGAGGTTAAACTGATTTGATTGGCTCACAAGATAGAAAAGAAATGATCTATATGTTTTAGTGTTTGGTTGTGTTCACTATTCAATGATTGGTTTTCTTGTTTAAGGTCCATGGCATCCATGCATTAGAAATCTCCACTTATGTTGATGTGTTTTTCTTTCCTTGCTATGAGTGTCACGCCTTTCTTGATCTGTCAGTGTTCAGTAAATTGGAGACAACTTGTTCTTTTTTCATGGCTGGTTTGTTAGAACAGGGTGAACATTTTTTCTATAATCATGTACTGGTTGCAATTCTTGATACATATGATCTGTTTTGTACAACTTGTTATCTTTACGGTTTTGGTATTATCATATTATAATATCAGCAGCAGTACAAGATATATGTTTTCTGAAGCATACTGTTATCTTAAGTTATTCTTTGTGTTGTTTGGGTTTTACTCAGTCATTTTTTTCTTAGAAGTTGACTGCTAAAATGTGTTTGTACTGTACTATCATATCTTCTTGGCCACCATCTATTTTAAGCGATGCCATTTCAGCCAGTAAAATGTGTGCTGAGAGTTATCAATTTTTGTGATGAAAACTAAAGGAAGATGAAATTCCAGATTTGTTTGTTGGCTCCTTGTCCTTTATTTAGTGCTCAAGTTATGGACATTTGAAGGATAACTGCCGAGGCAAAAATTTGATGTTAGCACTTAGCCCAACCAACCCACCCTTTCACTCATTGTGTTTGTCAGATATTGCTTTGTGCTGCCTTCATGAGTTGTATGTGCAATGTTAAAAGATTTTCTCGTGAGCTTATCTACCAGACAGTTTGCTGGCAGTTCAGACATCTTTCATGATGGGCCTGAGAATATTCTTGTTTTGCTGTGAAAGAGTAATTGCAGTCCTTTACAGTGAAAATTTAGTAGATGGTTCCACCAACTCAACTGGTTGAAAATTTAGTAGATGTTATCATATGACTGGAGTAACACAAACCTTGAGGTGCACATGGTTGGTATTGTTTTCATGCCAATGGAAGTTGCTTGCTTCTCAACTCTAGTAGTTTGTTACAATTGGTTTAGTTGATGTGAGATGCACAGTAGGAATTCGGACCAGAGGATACTCAGATTATCCAGAGAAGTCTAATGGATAGAGGTAACAGGAAAAATTGTTGAAAGAGGATAACAGCAAACATTGTTTCTTTAGGTTGCTATGTTGCTTTTATAGACCGAAATCTACTGCTTGTCAGTGATAATGAGCTTTACTGTCTTGGGAATATGTTCAGTCACAAAGGTAGTTACAGCTACATGCAGCTGTGTGAAAGAATTTTGATTTGTTCTGTTGAATTATTGAAATTCTGGAATGATTTTCTCTATGCTGCTCCCAAGGTAATGACTTTCTGTTGTCTGTCAACCATCCTAAAGTTGTGTATTAGTGATTTTTGTTACATGGGTAATCTATTTCACACCCTAACAATCCTTACGTAATGTATTCAATTCTTCTGTATTTTATTGGTGATTTCATTTTCATTTGCTGATATATATCACCTTTCGATTCATTGTTAATGAGGTTATTCATTCCAAAAGAAAAGCATGTTCCTTTTTAGGAGGGGTATCTGGCTGCTATAGACTTAGCTACGTGGTGTTGTAATGACCTATTACTTCAAATGTTATAGCAACCTTTTGGTACTGAATGTCAAATCATTTGTTGACATTAAATGTTTTATTGATCCTTAATCCATCTCAAAGTTTAAATATTCTGCATTCCTTATCCTATCGGTGGGCAGATGCTTATTTTGTATATGCTAGCTTGAGTTTAGTCGTATATTCCAATATTTATAAGTATTTCTTGTTGTAGATCATGCTGGAGAGACACACAAACCGCCACCGTGGCTTTGGCTTTGTGACGTTTGCAGATCCACGGGCAGTTGACAGCGCTATCAAAGATATGCACAACCAACAGTTAGATGGTCGGATCATTTCAGTGAACAAGGCTGAGCCTAAGATGCATACAGATGACACAAGGTATGACAGTGGTGGTGGACGAGGAGATTATCGTGGTGGTAGAGGTGATGGTCCACCCCCTGGCAATTGCTTTGAGTGTGGCCGCCCTGGTCATTGGGTTCGTGATTGCCCTAATGCTGGTGGAGGTCGTTCTGGGCGGTTCTCTTCTAAGTTCAGTGGTGGCAGGGGAGACCGTTTTTCTGGATCAGATAGATTTGGTGGTCGTTACATGGATGATCGTTATGATGGTGGCCGTTATGGGTACCGTGACCATATTGACAGCAAAGACAGGTATGGTGGAGGCCGTGATCGCTATGCCAATGATCGATACCCCTCTGGTGGTGATCGCAATGGTTCAGACAGGTATGGAGGTCCAGATCGTTACCAGCCAAGTGGTTATGGTAGGGAGCGAGAAAGAAGCTACGAGAGAGATGGAGCACGTGGCAATGGCGGCTATGATAGGAGTGGCCCAAGGGGCGGTGGAAGCTTTGACAGGGATGGCCCAAGGGGCGGCTATGACAGGGATGGTCCACGTGGCGGAGGCGCTGACCACTATGGCAGTGGAGGGCCTGCTCGTTATGATGGAGGAAGTTACAGGGAGAGACCTGGGCCATATGACCGCCCTAGCAGAGGAGGACGATATGATGATCGCTTCCAGTGAACTTTTTCGCAGAATCAAGTTATGTATTTGCAGTTTAAATGCTTGCTGTTTAACATTTGCAGTTTCGCATGGCTGAATGCTTAATGAGTGCTCTGGCACAGTTATCTCTGTTCTGTATTAGAACTGGTACTGGCACTGATGTTGCCTTCTGGCTAAGTTTATGCAGCAGACCGTTTTCATGCTGAGTTGATTCGTCTTGTCCTGACTGGTTGGTTTGGTACCTGATTACCTCGTTGCTGAATGGTTCTATTGTTACACATGTTATGCATCGAGTTGTAGGAGATTTTGGCGCTCTGCTGTGGTTGCTTCACTTGCTTGTCATCATAGTTCTGATATGCAAGGATTATTACAGAAACAGTTGCCGAAGTATCCACTTGCAGCACACTGATGAAACCATGTCCAGTGTGTAGGTGTGGCCGCTGCGGCATGTTGTTTTTATGTAGCTAAGTCATAGGAGGTGAGATAGCAGCCTCATTTTCCGTTTTTCATTCCATGGCTTCTCTGTAAATGCTTGTACGAATTATAATCGGATACTCCTGGAACTCTGCGTTAATTGAATCTGGGAAATTTTGACCTTACTCGTTGCCTAAATTACATAACTATTTTCATTTTGTATTAGGGGGCAGGCAGTGTACATGATGCAGGCGTTTTAGAAACTCTTCAAATAGACGGGAAGGAAAGAAAAAATTCAAGTAAAACTCCTTCAGAAGGTACAGTTAATCCAAATATCCAATCATATCCAAAGAGGGCTAATCACTCTCTCTCGATATCTCGTGTACTTGCACGACTTTATCTAAGAAGTTCCTCATCATCTCTATCTTCTTTCTTCTCTCCGATTGGATTTGAGTCACTTTTCAAGCTCCCGCATACTTTTTTTTTTATAAATATAGTATTCTTATAAAACCGTAATTATAAAAATAGTCTTATCTTTGACCATGAAAACGTCAGTGATGACACGTGTCACCTGTCACATTCTTGCGCCGCTGAAGGAGCTTTGCAAGCCACAAAACACGGGGGACACATGTCATCGTCTACCGGTGCTTCCGCGGTTGAGAATATGGCTATTTTTGTAATTGCATTTAGAAGAGGCTAAATTCATAAAAGAAAAAAAGTTACACGGGAGGCTATAAAATTGATGACTTTGGACTCGGCAAGAACAATCTCAATCTTTGTTTAATCCCCCTCCCCCTTTTATCCTTTAATCCATAAAAGCCCAGTAATGCATAAATTAATCCCATAAACATTAGGATTAAACGACACATTCATGTCCAGCACGATTAATTTAGTTCAGTAAAATTACGGTACAGAGAACAAAAAATACATCGTGGGCCAAAATACGTTGTGTTGATCAGCGAATTGTCAGAGGAAGGTCTCTGAGTCCTTACTTCGATATAGCAGGTTTTGACATATTTTAAAAGTGTTCTTCGTAGGAGTGGAAAAAAAAACTCAAAACTCACGAATTTAACGAATACTCGTAAGCTCGGCTCTCGTGTCTCGACTCGACTTAAACTGGTTTGTTAAGTCGAGCCAATTCAGCTTCGCCGTGCTAACGAGTTTTAACTAGCAACGGACTCCCCATTCGCTCTACCCGACTCGGCTCCCCGTTCCAGTTTTCTAGACTCCCCATTCCCCGATCCCCAAGCCGCTCCCCGTTGCCCTCGGCTCGGCAGTCGAGCCTCCACCTCCCATTGCTCGCGCCGGCGCCGGCCCTCGCCCTTGCTCCGACCGCCTCCTCCCCTCGGCCCTCGCCCTTGCTCCCGCCGCCGCCTCCCCGGCGCCCCGCGGCCCCCGCCAGGAGAGCCATTGAGGAGCATTTTGACAGGTTTGCAGACAATTCCGAACCTGTCGGTTGCCCTGTCACAAAAGTGCCAATGCAAAGTAAGGCAGTGATGAGCAATGCTTCCCTGAAGATTGTGATTGCAGAATGGACAATGAGGAATGAGGCAATGCGGATCAGGATTGCACGCACTGCGCTCTTGCTGTGGACCACAAAGGCGATGGTGCTTGAGGCTATACATGAGCTGAAGTCGCTGGCCAAGCTGAGGGGCAAGAACAAGGAGCAGATGCATAAGATTGGGGTTACCAAGTTCCTAGCTCGTCTGTTGGACAACCACAATGCACAGATTCGGTGTGATGCACTGGAGCTTCTGTGCTTGTTAGTTGATGATGAAGGACGAAAGGTAAGTAGGAAATTTTCTTGCCTAAAGTAGCTCATCTGCAATTTAGAACAGTATACGGAACTGATCAACATATTATGATGAAGGTTTAAACTTGCTTCATGACATACAGGATATCATTGGAAAAACTAAAGCCATTGCCAGGGCAATAAAGCGACTGTCAAGTAATACTACTGATGAAAGACATGCGGCCATCTCTTTCTTCTTAGGGCTTTCGAAGTCACAGTTATTGTTGGAGAATATAGGGTCAACTGCTGGAAGTATTCTAATTCTCACCATAATGAGGATTGATGATTCTGACGATCCAATTGCCGCCGAGAAAGCCAGAGCTGTCCTGAAGAACCTGGAGAAGTGTTCGAAGAACATCAAGTACATGGCTGAAAGTGGATACCTAGATCCCCTTCAGAGTCATCTAGTTGATGGTAAAATGTTGCCTATGAAGAAATTTCACAACTTTATTTGATGCATTGAGCTGTAACATGCTAGTTAAGCAGAGTATTAAGAAATATTTTTGTCATAACAAATCCATGAATAGGGAGATTAATCTTATTGTTTTCTCTATAAATATGATTATATTTGATCCACCCAGTTTTTTAAAATGTATATACCAATTTATTGTTCGATAAACTCAAGCTATTTAACTGCAGCTGCACATGTTAGCATTGTCTCAACTTTCAACACTTAAAACACCCGAAATGTTTGCTCAGCATGAGCTAAGTGTTTCAGACTTAGAGCCTCTTGCTCATGTAATAAATTGAGGTTTAAGCTGACATCAAGACTACAAAACAGGTTCAGAAGAGATGCAGATAGAGATGGTCAGCTACCTCAGCGAGCTAGTCCTAGAGCTCTCAGTGGCTCTCAGTTCATCCATGGCTTTCTTTAATTTGTTGTGTTCTTCCTTTGTTTTGTCAAGCTCTTCTTTATGGTTGTCCATCATCTACAAGTTACAAGCAGATTCACATGGCTATTCAATTTTCAATTTTCTGATGAAGTTCTGAAGCCTGGTATATATAAAAGCAAAATTAAGTTAATGTGTGTAGTAAAGAATGTTTTCCATGGCTATTCAAACTAGAAGTCCAGGTTCAGGTTTGTATAGCTTGAAGTTCTGAACCTTGAAGATATTAAACCTTTGAAGTCTCATTTTGAACCTGGATTTCATGGAAGATAGCCGGTCCAGGTTCAGGTTCAGGCTTCAGAACTTCAAGGTTCAGGTCCTGTTTTAAAATTAACATGGCTTTAAGTTGAAATGAGACTTCAAGGTTTGTATAGCCACTTGCCTGATCTTTGAGCTTGCTGGAGCATTTTGCAAGTCCATTTAGTTCGATATTTTGTTGTATTTCTTTCCCGTACATGCTCCCGTGCTCACATTTGTAACGAGTTTAACAAGCCAACTCGAGCTTTTACGGGTCGAACCGAGCTAAGGTTTAAGCTCATTAAGATCTTAACGGGTTTGACTGAGTCGAGTCGAGTTGGCTTGTTATCCGCCCTTCGTACCCCGTTGCTAAAATAATTGAACCGCCTGCGCTTCTAAAAGAACTGTTTCCCCCCGTGTCAAATTTATACTGTTTTACCTCGATGCGCATGAAGTGATAAAACAAGCAAGGGATTAATGTCTCGTTTTACATTCCCCGCCCTCTATTAATTGTATATACAAACAACCAAATAAGCTACAAATAGGGTCATTTGAAGGAGAAGTTGCGTAGAAAAACTAGCATTTGCAAATCAAAACTACTAAAACAGCATCTATTTTGATCCAAAAAAAGAAACATTTATTTCAGAATGGTGGTCATCCAACACAAGGTAGTAGGCTCTTTGCAACGACTGCCTTGTATGTCTTCTCGTCCTTTCTCCCTCACAATTAGCGAAGACAAGGATGTATCAAAATCGTGATGCACTTAATATTGGTTGTGACAGACGGGTTCCCTATTTCATTCCCCTCGTTCTCATCAAGCGGAGTGCATGAGATCCGTCATTGCGGATAGCAGCCATGAAATGGACAAAATGTTCATTTCAAGAGATGTTATTCACGCTATAACCATCCAGCCACAACTGAGGCATATACCGAAATCATCACTTTTCTAGTCTCCTATGTAACCTTTTTATTTACAAATTTAGTTTTCTTTCAAACGTAATTGCAAAAATAGCCTCATCTCTGACCGCAGTAGTGCTGAAAGGTGGCACGTGTCATCTTCCGTGCTCTCCTACCATGGAAGCCGGTACCGTTTTGTCGAGCGGTAGCGGCTTCCACGGTAGGGGAGTGCGTTTCCGTGGTTGGGGATGAGACTATTTTTGTAGTTGCGTTCAAAAGGAGTCTAAATTTGCATACAAAAAAAAAGTTACACACAAAGTTAGAAAAGTGATGAATTCTATATGCTCATTGTATGGGTTTTTTCATGTATATGCTTGAAAAGTCGAAATGAGTGAGGGCGTTTTGCTTGTTAGGGGAGACCAGGGTTGGAAAAATCGTTTTGGGACCGGTTTTCGCAACCCTGGTGGTATCGAAAACGGCGAAAAACCGAACGGTATGGAAATTCAAACCATTTTGAAAACTGGTTAAACCGGCGAGCAAAAATCACTATTTTTGTCGAAAACCGCCAGAAACCGTAGTTGGTTGAAAAAATGTAAACAAAATGAGAAAAATTGAAAAAAAATGTTATAAATATATAAAAATAGTACGTAACAACACGAAAAAATTTCGGTATGATCTCTCCTAAATATGAAAAAATTTCGACATGACCTTTACTATATTTTAGACAATTGAAAGTTGTAAATGAGGCATTTAGCAATAACATATCAATAAATAATCTTTCATTTCAATACTACTCACATATCAATCAAACAAGTGCAAAAATAGGCATTTATATAATCACATAGCAATATCATTTAGAATTTCACTACCATTCACATGTCAAGTTGTCAACACCATTTACATTCTAATACCTTTCAATTGAAGTTGTGTACGTTAATTAAATTGTAGAAGAGTACAAACGAAACCAAGTACATTGCGCAGGTACGAGGCATCCTGGCATCGACGGACTTGTGGAAGAACATGGTGCCGTCAGAGTAAATCATGAAGTTAATTATGCTCATGCGTGTCGGCCCAGTCCAAGAATCACACATGATTGTTACTCCGTACGTAGGCTGCATAAACTTTGCGAAGCTATCCTTAATGTCAGCTTCATTGGCATCTAAATATTTTTCATCTATATCTCGCCCACTTAGGGACGGGACACTCTCGCTTGCAAATGAAACATAGTACATAAATGTTAGCTATGAATCGGCATACAACTGAACGAATATTTTAAATCTCACTTACCGTATTTTTGCGTTTCCCTCACGGCGCTAACAAAGTACGAACTATCTGCTTTCCACCCCGTGATACCAGCAGTGTGAAAGAATTTGATCCACGCCGAGCCAGTGGCCTACTTCACACTCTTTCCCTTTTGTGTCCATTGATGGGTGTCAATCTTTGGTTGCACGGGGCCACGGGCCGTACCAACGTTGTAATCCCTACCGCCAACGGTCTTTCTCATTGCGAGGAACTCCGAAATATTTTCGACAACAGACCGCCGTGATCTCGTCCAGCCCCCCTGGAGGAGCCACTGCCACCACTGTGCTCGTACTTACCACCTGCCCGGCTTCTAAATTCTGCCTCCGCCCTAGAGGCAGCCATGGCATACTCGAGTTGGTCCTCCTCATCAACATCACCCGTGTACTCTGAGTATAACCTTCGCCTCGTCGGGGAATCTCCAGCTACTGCTTCTTTCCTTAGCCTCTCCTCTCTCTTGTCATTCTTCTTATCACTCGTCTTGTCTAGCTCACGTTGAAAGTACTCGCGAACTTCTACAGGAACGTTATTACAATGGAGGACACTCGTATCGCGCCCTGCAGAGTGCTGCTTCAGTCGGGTCGCACAACCTCTTTTCTTCTCTTTGAGACAGTGCTTGCATCAAAATCCAGCACCCAACTTCTCACCGTACTTCCGCACCACATAGACATGGTATACCATCTGCTAATGGAACACAATAAAAGTAAGCATACATACAAATATCGAACCATTTGCAGGTGTCGACCATTGCTACTTGACATAATTGAACAAATATTGCTACTTCACATACATCAACAAATATTGCTACTTGACATACTTGAACAATTATTGCTACTAAATATAATTGAAAAATTGTTGTTACTAAAATATGTTGAAGTAAATATTGCTACTTAACGTACTCGAACAAATATTGGTAATACAAATTGGTGAACAAACAAATAATGAGTATTTCATCATCAACATAGTGAGCATTCGGTCATAAAGTAAATATTAATACTTGAGGTGGTTTCAGGATCCATGTATTCCATTGAACATACATGCATCAAGCCATCAACAATGTAGTGGATCTATAAATTCTATTGAACATACATGCATCAATGCATCAAGCCATCCATGAAATAAATATGGACTAACATAATGTACTAGATTCATGGGATGTTTGTCTTGTATTTAGTACTACACATTGCACATACATGTATCAAGCCATCAACAACATACATCTATAAACTACCAAACGGTTTACTCAAAAAACCGAGCGAAAATCGAATGAAACCAAGTGAAATTCGAACCTAAACAGCGATTTTTGTTGCTGCTGACGAATTTCGCTGGTGGCTCTGTAAATTGCTGAAGCCGAACAGTTTTCTCGCAAAACCGAGCGAAAACCAAGCGTTGACCGGACGTTGGACGACACGTGGTGGTCGGATCCGGGTGGCGGGTACGCGGTCGGGAAGAGCTTCGAGTGGGGAAAGTAAGTGTGCAATGATTACTCTGGTTTGCACTGCATCTGGTGGTCGATAAGAGATGGAGCTTGGGTGGGCCACGGTGGGTTGACCGGCCCCTTTCCTTTTTTTTTGTTTTTTCTACTTTGTAGAATTTGAAACAACTCAAAAATATTTCCAAAATTCGTTTTTTCAAAAAAAAAAAAATCACACCAGAGGGCCTAAGGAAATTAATACTACTTTTAGGATTTTTTTCTAAACTTTTCAAAAAATTTGAATTTGAATTTGAATCCAACCGGTAAACCGTTCGGTATTTGATCTCGAACCGCGGCGGTACGTGCGAAAACCGCTGTATTGGAAACCCTAGGGGAGACCATGCCCAATGAAACACTTCAATTCTTCCTAGCAGTGTTGGGCTGCCTTATTTTTAAGGGCATTTTTTTTAACAGAATAATTCCTTTATTTTTTCAAAAAGTCCAACTTCTGGGTAGTTTTTTTGTTTACTTACATTTCCCTATAAACAGTAGACGTAGTAATCTACTTAGAAATCGAAAAACAAATGCTCAATTTTTTTTGTTTAGCACCGCTCCCGAATCGGCCAATCCAGCCGCATCAGCCCAAAACCACGCCTATTTACAAAAGGGGGGAAAACAGAAAAAAGGTCTGCCATTTATCCGGCCATCGGGAATAAAAACGGATCAAATAACCTCCAAAATACGGAATAAATACCTCAAAAAAAAAAATACAGAGTGAAAACATCCCAAAAAATAAATGCAAAAAAATCCCCATTCCTCCTGTCTTTTACCCTTGCTTGCTTTGATCCCCTCCTCTCCTCCTCCGCTCTCGTCGACCAATTCACCATGCCGCCTCCTCCCCTCCTCCGCTCACCGCCCCTGACCGGCTGACCCCACCTCTCCGCTGCCAACCGGGCCCCACCCCCGCCTCCTTCACCCTCCCACCAAATCCCCAAATCCTCGCAACAGAAGAGGAATCGATCGATCGATCGATCCGCCGCTGATCTCCCAATCAGCCGCCGCCGCAGCCATGTTCAACAAAATCATCAAGCGCGGCGCCCGCAAGGGGCCGCGCGCCGACGGGGCTGAGCCCGCGGCGCGCCCCGCTCCGCCGTCGTCCTCGTCCGGGGCGCCCGCCCCCGTCACCGTCAACCACGCCTCCCGCGCCTCCGCGCCGTCGCCGTCCTCGCCCACCTCGCCGCACCTCGCACCCTCCGCCTTCGCGGCCAACCCGGTGTCCCACCCCTCACCGCCCCTCCTCGAGCCGCTCCCGCTCCTCCGCGACGTCGCAGCCGCCGACCGCCCCGGGCTCCTCCTCCGCAAGCTTCGCCTCGTCGCCGCGGTTTTCGATTTCTCCGACTCCCTGAAGCACCCCCGGGAGAAGGAGGCCAAGCGCCAGGCGCTCCTCGAGCTCGTCGACTACGTCCAGGCCCCCGCCCCAGCCGCCAACGCCAACGCGGCCGCGCGCCTCCCCGACCACGTCCAGGAGGCCCTCGTCGCTGCCATCTCCGCCAACATCTTCCGCCCGCTGCCCCCCGCGCTGCACGAGTCCGCCGCCGCGATCGACCCCGGCGCCGCCCCCGACGACGAGGAGGAGCCCTACCTCGACCCCGCCTGGCCGCACCTCCAGCTCGTCTATGAGCTCCTGCTCCGTTATGTTGTGTCTACCGACACAGACACCAAGGTCGCCAAGCGGTACGTGGACCACGCCTTCGTGCTCCGCCTCCTCGACCTCTTCGATTCCGAGGATCCCCGCGAGCGTGAGTACCTCAAGACCATACTGCACCGCATCTATGGCAAGTTCATGGTCCACCGCCCCTTCATCCGCAAGGCCATCAACAATGTGTTCTACCGGTTCATCTTTGAGACTGAGCGCCACAATGGCATTGGCGAGCTCCTTGAGATACTCGGAAGCATCATTAATGGCTTCGCCCTGCCAATGAAGGAGGAACACAAGCTGTTCCTTGCCCGTGCGCTCATTCCGCTGCACAAGCCCAAGTCCGTTGCGATCTACCACCAGCAGCTGTCCTATTGCATCATCCAATTCGTCGAGAAGGACTACAAACTTGCGGATACTGTGATCAGGGGGCTGCTCAAGTACTGGCCAGTCACAAATTGCCAGAAGGAGGTGCTCTTTCTAGGGGAGCTCGAGGAAGTGCTCGAGGCGACACAGCCTGCTGAGTTCCAGCGGTGCATGGTTCCTCTGTTTAAGCAGATTGGGCGCTGCCTTAACAGTTCCCATTTCCAGGTATGGTTTTTCTGTTTGTTAATTTCATATTTACTTGCTGTTAAGTATATTTTCTACAGGATGCTCCCAAAAATGCGATTCTTTAGGCAAATGTGCTCCCATATGTTTGGAGATACGTCTCTTTGAGGAAATGGGCCACATATCGGAAATGTGCTTGTTTGTGATAAGTGTTCCTAAACACTATTTGCATTGAGAACTGAAATTTCTTTTTACAAGGCACATAGTGTAGGTTCTAGGAAAAAAACATTTTTTTGGTGTGTGTTGTGTGTTTCCTGCAAAATAAATTAACCTTTACCTCCTAATGCATAGTATCATTTGGTGAGATACGAAAAAAGCTGTCTCCGTTCTTGCTACATGCACGTTCTTCGTGAAAACAAATATGGTTTGGAAGTATACGGACGAGTTTTCGTCAGAGTAGGGTTTTTTTTTTCAGCATTCCTGCACTCGCTTGCTTGCCCACCAAAGTTTTGCCTTTAGTGGATAAGGTAAACAAGCAACCCTTCTGCTACAATGGAATCCAAATTGGGTAATAAGTAATTGAAAAACACATTACTACATTAGTATTCATAGGACAAATAGGCTATTACCAGTGTTGATGACAAAATTGTTAAATGTTTGCAACCTGGATCTGTTCAGGATGGCTCCAAGGAATGTATACAAGATAATAACCCTGTTGTAGCGATCACATTCCCTGCCACAAAAAAGGAGTGGCACATTTACAATTTTGCTATTTTCAATGGCATTTTGAGAAATAGAGATTTGGCCAGTGCCATTTTGAATTAGTGTATAAATAAAATAAAATAAAATAAAATAGCTCAGAGCGAGGTATTTGTTCATTGGTGCTATCAGTCACTCTCATCAGAGTAACTCTGGTATCCTCGGATATGGGGGGCTTTAAGGCCTGTTAAATGGCTGGCGATAGTGGTACACTTGTTGCTATAGGGGTTACACAGGTGTAGCTACCCCAACTGAATAAAAATCTGCACACTACCCATCACAACATGCTGTATGTTTGTTGCTTGCCAGGATAGTTTGGTAAACATCTTTTTTCGTTTTCTTAATTCACACCATATGTGAACTCTTTGTTTGCATCACATGTTCCACATAAGAATCTGGTTGTCTCCATTCCCTCTTTTTTGCTAGTTTTGAGAATCACTGTGTTTAATTACTACCCTTACTGCTTTTGTGATGAATGGCCACTTCATTTCTCTGATATGTTTGCTTGATTGTTGATTTTTTTTGGCAGGTTGCTGAGCGGGCTTTGTTCTTGTGGAACAATGATCACATTGTAAGCTTGATTGCCCAAAATCGTGGTGTTATATTTCCAATCATATTTGAAGCACTTGAGAGGAACATACAGAGCCACTGGAATCAAGCTGTTCATGGCCTCACCGCAAATGTGCGCAAGATGTTTTTGGACATGGACAGTGAGCTATTTGAAGAGTGCCAGCAGCAGTACATAGAGAAACAAGCAAAAGCCAAAGAGATGCAGGAGCAACGAGAGTCAGCATGGAGACAATTGGAAGCTGTTGTTGCTGCCAAGGCTGCTGGAGATGATATGGTTTTGGTCAACTAGGTAATATATTCCTCTCACTTCATTCCTTTGTTAGTGTTTGTGTCCCTCAGTTGTTCTTTTAGTCTTGTAACTTGAACCTGTATTACCGCTGGTTATGCCCTTCTCTTTATGGTTTCCCTTTTGTTTTGTTTGTCACTTCTATGACATGCATTGCCTCATTTTGTACTGCTGACTTTTTGTTTTAATTTGGTCATGGCAGTCCACAAAAAGATGGAATACGTTTGATGTATCAAACTTTCAATTGATTATGGACATTTACTTTAGTAATTTCAGGCAAACCCTATTTGTACCAGCATCCATAAGTTCGCAAACATCGTTTCAGAAGATGTTTATGCTTGTCAGATGATTGGTGCTCACTATCTCACAAGTATCCATGTGCACCTGTCAACTTGGTATCTATGTTGGTTGCCAGTGCGGTCATCTCATCTTTGACGGCTTGGGATTGCAAGGTCAGTTTTCCTTGGATCTAAGCAATGATTGTTGAGTTCAAACACGATGATGGTAGCAAGCAAAGGCCAATTCTTCCACAGTTAATATGCCAGCATGCCTAGCGAGACCCTGCTATGGTACTGAACTCTTCTTTTGTTCAACCCCTCTTTTTTTGCTTAACTTATGAATAATCGAACCTTTGCATTAATCCTTCATTGTTTGCCCTAGTTCGCTACCCACAATTGGGAAAATGCAAGTAAAAAATGAGTGAGCTAGATGTAAGCTCTTTCTTTCTCTCCCCCCCTTGTTTTTGGAGTTATTTCAATTCATCATGTTGTTTGGAAGTAACATCACCAGTGGAGATAAAAGCACGTTAATTTAGTGTGTGGTTAGTACTAAAGTAATAAAAATGGCTCATTTGTAGGAATTGCTGTATTGTTCTGCAGATGATTTAGGTTTTGGTGGTTGCCAGAAGTTCTCCCCCCGTGTACTTAGCGGACGCTGGATTGAACATTCTGGCCCCTCTGTAGTGCATGTGTTGTTAATTTGTGGGAGAGTTTCTTATCACGCCCCTTGCATTTTCATTTCCAAACTTAATTGTATTTTCTACTATAGCCCTTTTGTCAGTTCCTAGGTCAGCTCCATAAAGTCATTGTTTCATTTCACTTGCATGTGGGGCTCACTTGTCAGTGGAAGTCATTTTTATTTCTCTTTCTCGCTTCATTTTTTTCTTCTCCTCCTAGGCATGTCTGGCTCTGGTTTCTGCCCTATCTTGACAGTCTGGTGATTGATTGTTAATTACTATGGCAGCAGTTTGTTACCATTTACCATGATCATGTGTGTGACAAGTCCCAGCTTCACAGAACAGCATCGGCGGTAGTGATTTGCAACGCTTCACAGGCACACTAGGGTTGAGTGAGCTATAGAAATCGAAATTCGTGCTCACGCACGCGCTACTGCCCTTTGCAGTAAACCATCAAGAATTCGTGATGAGCAAGCTCTCATCTCTTTTGTGAAAATACTAGCAAGGGTTTGCGTGTTACGCTGTGTCGTGCGAAATTTAGTTTGATGATTATTTTAAAAAAAAGGGTGTGGATGTAAACACGAATTTATTTTTTTCTTAGGAATTTTCTAGAATTTGCAGCAACACGGGTCATCTTTGTGTGGCGCAGAACCGCTAGGAGTCATCATCGAATCAACGAAAATGTGTATTTTTTTTGCGTGATATCGGTTTTCTCGGGTTCTTTTCTAAAAAAATAGTGGATTCTTTTTCGGTAAATTTCGTTTTCTTGTTTTTTTCTTTAAAAAATGGGTTGCTAGGAGTAGTTGTGGAATCCGTAGATTGTTATGAGCCGTTGGTGAATCAGTGACTTTTTCTAAAATAAACGCGGAGAGATATAAACGTAATTTCGTTTTTTATCAATTCAGCTAAAAAAACCTTTTATTGGATCAAAATGTAATTTTATTTTTTCTCGGGTCTATATTGTTAAAACCCAACGTGAGGATCTGAACGTAAACCGTAGAAGGATTTAAACGTAATTTTAATTTTTTTTAGGATTTATTTTATTAAAAATTCGATAGAAGAAACTATAATTTTAAATTTTACGGAGAGCCTTCTCGGACGGAGAACAGTTTTCTACTGCTATACGTACGATCCCCTGACCAAAAGATAGTGTCACCTAATGAAACGACCATCAAGCTGCAAGTATGAAGACAATGCGATAAAAGTCTCACAGGGAATCTAGCCATTCGGTCTAATCTTTGTGCAACCACCTGTACCCTATTTATTTGTTTCCTAGATGGTTTTAGACCCGTAGTAGAGATTAAACTTAAGAATGAGAGTACTTTTTATTGTACATGTGATACATATTTATACAAACTAATGGATGGAAGTTGATAGTGTCTAAAAGACACCTATCCATAAAAGACACCCATTCTAAGAGTTGGAAGTTAATTGCCCACTTAACTCCTTAACACTCCCCTTTAGGCGAATAACACAGACTTCATGTGCTTCGATAAACTCCTCCAAAAACCCTGTGGAAAAATATGAGGAGAAATTTGTTCTTATAATTATATGCCATCTAAAACTCCTTTAAAACCTAATGGGAAAAATATAAGGAGAAACTTTATGGCGTAAGTTCACATTTAATGTTGCCTCATTAAAAACCTTCTACGAGAAATCATTTATGTAAAACTCATAAAGAAAAAGAGTGCAACATGTTCTAGTTCAGGGGTTAACTTCCCCTGAACCTTGCAACTTACGAAGCCATCTCATACCGATCCTCTGGACACATCTTTGAAACGAGGTCGTTGGTAAAGACTTAGTGAATAAATCAGCTAGATTTTCACATGACATCGTTTGCAAGACATTTATCTCACCACTCTTTTGAAGTTCGTGAGGATAAAATAGCTTAGGAGCAGTATGTTTTATCATATTACTCTTTATATAGCCTGTTTGCATCTGAGCAACACGGTAGCATTATCTTCATAGATAATGGTAGGAGATTCTAATGGATTAATACCACATGACCTTTGTATGTGGTTAATCATTCTGCGAAGTCATACACATTCACGTGATGCTTCATATAAAGCAATTATTTCAGAATGATTAGTGGAAGTGGCTACTAAAGTCTATTTACAAGACTTCTATGAAATATCTGTACCACCATAAAGGAAAACAAATCTAGTATGTGACTTGGCACTGTGGGGACCAGATAGATAGCCAACATCTGTGTATCCAATTAAAGTCATATCTTGATTTCTTTGAAACATCAAACCAAGATCTTTTGTACGATTAAGGTACCTGAGGACTTGTTTAACACCAGCCAAATGTCTTTTTATTGGTGATGCGCTGTATCTAGCCAATAGATTGACTGCAAATAGAATGTCAGGCCTGGTGCAATTTGCAAGATATATTAGTGCTCCGATGGCACTAAGATATGGAACTTCTGGTCCCAATATCTCTTCATCCTCTTCCCTAGGTCTGAATGGGTTTTTATCCACATCAAGGGATCTCACGACCATAGGTGTTTTCGTTGGATACGATTTATCTATATTGAATTTCTCCAATATCTTCTAGATATATGTAGACTGGTGCACAAATGTTCCTTCAGGAACATGCTCAAGCTGTAAGCCTAAGCAAAATTTGGTCTTACCCAAATCTTTCATCTCAAACTCCGTCACAAGATGGTTACTTGCCTCTTGTATATCCCTTGTGGTTCCGATGATATTTAAATCATTAACATATACTGAGATGATACAGAATCTACTTTGGAATTTCTTTATAAACACACATGGACAATCATCATTTTTAGAGTATCCTTTCTTCAAAAGAAAATCACTTAGTCGGTTGTACCACATCCTTCCCGACTGCTTTAATCCATATAACGACTTTTTCAACTTGACGCTATACATGTTGCGATTTGCATTAGGATTTGGAATTTTAACCCATTTAGGGATTTTCATGTAAATATCCGAATCTAATGACCCATATAAATATGCGATCACTACATCTATTAACTGCATTGATATTTTTATATTAACTGCCAGAGATATTAGATATCGGAATGTTATTCCACTCATAACGGGAGAGTATGTTTCATCGTAATCGATGTCGGGTCTCTGCGTGAACCCTTAGGCTACAAGTCTCGCTTTGTATCTCACCACTTCATTTTTTTCATTCCTTTTCCAAACGAAAACCCATTTGTTTCCCACAGGAAACACTTTAGGAGGAGTTGGTGTTACCAGACCAAATACGTTCCTTTTATTAAGCGAGAGAAATTATGCTTCAATTGCTTCCTTCCATTTAACCCAGTCTGAGCGCTTCATGCGCTTTGCCATGGTCTTTGGTTCTGGATCCAGGTGAAGGCTCTCAGTAATCTTTGAGGCAAAATGTATGTCAACAATTGTAGTATCTCTTTTATATAATTCTCCCGAATTGACATAATTCGTGAAAATTTCTTCATTTACATCCTCTAACTCCTTGTGATTTCCCATAACAACGGAGTCTAGGGTTCCGATGTCCCAGCATCTAAATTTGTGCGCACTTTGATACCGAATTTACCATTCCTTCGATGGTTCTCAACCTCATGTTGAGTTTCTTTTACTGATTCATGTAATGTACCTTTACCTTTAGAAGAATTCCGTTTTTGCGGATGTCTCCGTGGAACTAAGTCCATTTTATCCGGAATTGTAACATCCAAAAAATTTTGAAAGAAAGAAAAATAAAATTTTGAAATTTGAAAATGGAACTAAATAAAAATTTTAACTGAAACCAAGATTTTCATTCTAAATACCATCATTTTCTTCACTTTGTGGTACTTCAACCTAAAGGAAAAAAGAATAAGTTGCTAAATTAAAATTTTTCGTCCAAAATAAACAAACCTTAAAAATGAGTTCAAAATATAAATCTTATTTTGGAATTCCATCTCTTCAGAATTTTCCTGAATTCTAGTTTTTAAGAAAATAGTTTATATAAAACGTTTTCTTCTACTCTATGACACAAAATCCAAAATCACTTAAGAAATAAAATCTGGAAATTTTTTCTCACATAAATCCAAAATCATCCCTGGTCATCTCCAGGAATTTTCAGAGACATGTGAACTCAGTTAGTGTTGAAGAGAAATCAAAAGCAGAATTAATTTAAAATAATATTATCAAATGTCAAAACTTTATAAAAATAAATAAAATAGCATGCCATGAATCTTATTGCATAATTGGATTTTTATTTGAAATTATCTCTGGGTTCATTCATTTACTTCCATGAATTGATTCTTTGGAATTAGTGACTTTTAAATACCTAAAACAAACACATCAAAGGAACTCATGAAAACTTTAAACAACATCCTATAGAAAATAATTTTGTAAAATACTAGAGCCCAAATGATGAATAAATATAATCTTTCCAGAATTTTTACACACCATTTAGTCAGCCCAAAAATTCAAAAACAGCATGAAAATCAGCAAATTTTGGAGAATTACTGTTCTTAAACTGCACGAGAGATTCAAGTGAAACAAAAAAAATGGAAACTACATACCCTGATTTTCCTATACAAAAATTTCTAGAAAATTTTGAAATGGCTAATACCACTTTTGAGCTAATTCAACCCACGACCAAAACATGTCCATTCAATGTGCAATGCAACCGTCTCCACGTAAACATCTAGTCGTCTTTCGGCTGCATGACCAGCAAGCACCATACAAACACACACGACCTTGCTAATCTCATGCAAATGCAAAGAAGTAAACTTTCGACAAGATTATTTCCAACACTCATGTGCTCAAATAAATACCAAAAACTCAAGAAGACAACTGCACTGAAGCTTTCGGCCAGCTCAAACTAACGCTCGTACTTTCAAATGCAAAGCAGTGACTAGCTAACAATCAACCCAAACCAACAAAACCAGCACAGCTCACGCCTGGCCTCCTCTCCTCTCTTGCCGCCCATGCCGCGTGCGCCAGCACCGCAGGGAGGTCACGCCACGCGGCTGCGGCCGGCTAGCTTTGTCATCTCCGCCTTCTGCCCATGCCGCACGCGTACCTGTGGCCGAAGCTTTGTGCCACGCAGCTGCTCCCGCCGAACCTGGCTCTCTCCGCAGCGCCGTGCTTTAAAGCCAGCCAGGGTCATCTTTGTGAGCCCTTTGGCTCTGCTTGCCCGAGACGAAACCGAATGCGCGCCGCCTCGCCATTGCATGCAGTTCTTCCCCCAAGGCCGGCAGCAAAGTCATTCGCGAGCTAGCATCGGCTGCAAGCGTCTGCGCATGAGGAGTTAGCTCTCTGCGTTCTGCTCCTTCGCCGGCCGTCCCTGCCGCGACAAGCTCCGGCCACCACGGCCAGCTCCGGTGGTCGCCGCCGTCGCCAGGGACTGCCCCCAGCCGAAGCCTCCCCAGCCCTGCTGCTCACTCTCCTGCAGCCCCTCGCGCAGCCAAGCAAAGAAGCGAGCCAGCGCCGTTGTTGTCTTTCAAGCTCTAGGGTTTGTGGAGCTAGACTCAAATATTTTTGTGCATCTTCTTGTCACAAGTTACTTGCTAGCTCAGTGGTTGAAATGCTCTGAGATTCAACCAAGAGACCCCAGTTCGAATCCATCTCTGGCCATTTAAATTTTTATTTATTTATGCCCTTTTCATTCAAATATTCATATCTTTTGCTAGGAATGTCCAAACGAAGTAAAATCAGTTTATAAATTTAAGTTTTGAAATGAGGAATTAGAATATGAAATAAAAAGTTATGTTACTTGCAATGAGGAATTAGAATATGAAATAAAAAGTTATGTTACTTGCAGAAAAATATTTTTATTAGGGTTTGAATGCTAGGCCCTAAATAGGTGTTATGAAGGAAGTATATTTTCTCTTGATCCATAAATCATGAAATAAACACCATAATTTACTGCAACCCCATGCACTCCATTTTTGAAAAAACATTTAAAATTTGAATGTATTTTGAATCAAATATTGTTGGTTAATGCCTTAATAACATTCAAGATTAAAATGGTTAAAATACTGTGCAAATGAGCTCAAAATTTGATAAAACAAGTTTAAATGCATTCCTGGGATTTCATAGGTTATAAATGGTCAAAAACATTTAGACTTTGCTTTATTTTGCTCTATTTGCTAGTTAGTCAAACATTCAATCGGCAAAATATTCAAACGGCTATAACTTTTGCAAACAAACCTCAAATTCAAAAAAATCAAATGCTATGACCTTAAAATGACATGTAATTGCTTGCTGTGCATAAATGACATTATTTTGAACAATTTTAAGTTAAGCCATATTAAGCCTTAATGACCATATACATGAAAATCATCTCAAATAAATGTGAAATATCGCGGGACCAACTTTAAAACACTTTTAGGGATATCCCCTACTTATGCCTGAAAAATGGATAGATTATCCCATAAGGTGCAGCCGCAATCAGATAATGAAAACTGGACCGTAACCGCGCGATCGACATAATCATTTAAGCTTTTTCGGCGAACCATAAAATAAATGGAAGACAACGAGATAATAGCTCAGTAGTATCCTATAATGTTTATGCTGAAAAATATTTCACTTATAACCTGTGTAGCATATAAAACTTGTCGCCGCAAACACCTTAAATGACCACAAACTGCACCACAACTATAATGCTTAAGCCTTTTCGGCAATCCGTAAAGTATCTCGTCCAAATGCAAATTTAAAGGGAAATAGTTCAGAATCAGAGTTTAGTATATATACTACCATATTCTGCAAAAATATCTTAATTATCACTTGCTTTGCATCTGAATCCTACTAAAGCAAAACCTTTCAAAGACTACAAACTGCACTAAGACTATAACACTTGAGCACTTTCAGCAGCTTGAAAAACAACTCGGCTAAACCTAAACTTTGGGGGAATCGACCCAGAATCATAAACCAGTATATGGACAACCAAAATATGAAAAAACATTTTAATTTCAACTTACTTATCAAATAAAACTTGCTAGAGCAAAAACCTTAAATGATAACGTTGTTAAAGTCACTTGTATGGATGAATGAAATCGGAAGAATTAAACTAAATCATCGGCAATGCAAGAAATCGTCGTATAACCAATTAGTATCAGCAAATAACCTAAAATTTATGATCCATCATATAGGAATCATTCCCATGCATGAACACTTGAAGCTAAATACTAATCAAGCGAAACCCTTTGAACAAATGTTACTTTTATTCATCCAAATAATTTTAGTATCTATAATTCGAAGTTATACATGCAAAGATACATAATTTTAGCCTCTTGAATTCATAAATAGCCTTAGCTATGATTATAACTTTAGCTTCTTATAATAGAGAATGAAAGTAAAACATTCAAGAAAAGGTCTCACATAAGCAATGTGCTAATGAAATCATTATGAGAATGATAAATCAAGAACTCAGAATCACCATGTTCTTCTTGGTAAGTTTTAATTTGGTATTTACATCTGAGTTCTTCTTGCCCCATTTGATACGGTGTTATTTGCTTTTGTCTCGGTCCTTATTATTCGACGCATAGACGACGATAATTCGGATTCAGTTATTAACGACGTCGACTACGACCCGGATTATAATCCAGAAGAAGAGCAACCAGACAAGCACTCTCCTTTGATCATCTTGATCCCATATTTGCAAATTTATGTTGTTTTATCAAACTACATGCACGCATGTATGTTTTAAACTTGCTATGTTGTGGGTAATGGTAGCTAAATCCACTTGTATGCATTACTTTTACCTTGTCATTTGATTACCTGCCATTGTAACCTAGTATTGGATTAGACAATACTTAATGTCACTTGGGTAAAACTTGCAAACTTACCATATGTATTGCTTAGACATGCTCATTAGAACAACTTTCAAAATGATGGGAAATGTTTCAACTACTTTGAGCAAACTTTGTTTAAATGGATGTAACCACGGTATGGTTTTCACTTAATTTGATAAAAATCTAACTCAAACTTATGATTTAGACGCGGGCGAGTTATTACTTAACTTGAGGCGTGAAAAGGACCTCACGCGTAGTTAGGGGGAGATTCTCGCCTAGGTCAGTTAAGGACCGAACTTGATGCTATCACCTAAGTGTTTTGGTGAAACCACGTGTGCTAGTATGGGATAGCCTAAACTCACTAGATTAGTTAGAGTTTAGCCTTGCATTTTGGTAGGCCGAAGTAATATGGACGATCCGAAGGACTGGTGTCGTTCTAGGTGCTCCTTTCATCGAGGTGTTGGGGCCCAAGCATTCCAATACAACGGTGCATGCCTTGTCATGTGGAACGGACCCGATAGGGGATATACCATCGTCTAGCACAGCACGTGTTGGTCCAGGTCTCCAGACCATGGCAAGGGTTTAACATCACTGTCGCTGGTGCAAGGCTAAGCTTTAACTAGTTGAACGGTTTCGTCACAGTCTAGCAAATCGGGTACGATACGTATCGCGAGGCATGGTTGACATGATTGATAGGGTGTGTCATGTGGGTAAAGTGTACACTCTCTGTAGAGATTAAAATCTAATTAATTAGCCGTGCTCGGGGTCATGAGCAACTTGGGAAAATAATATCAAGTATAGTCTTTGTTTTTGCCAAAACGTTTGGGAACGGTGTTGGGTTGGTATGGAAAACTTTGGGAGCCAAGGATGGCTGTTTTTATTCGCTATTCGTAGCCAAGGAGGGCTGTGGAATGATGGATATGAACTGTACTTACTGTTATTAGCTTCTTATTAAATGCTCTTTACAATTCCGTTACCGTTTTATGCAACATTCACTTGTTAAACAAAATCTGCTTTATGCTGAAATGAGACTAGTGTAGAAACTTGTAATCCTTGTTCTAGCCTGCATTTACCTTATTTCCATACACTAAAGTCTTGCGAGTACATACGTGTACTCACGGTTGCTTAATCTAAACAATATAGACGATGGCATGGAAGATTGTCCTGACGACACGTACTTTACTCTGGGGTTCGATGATTATGTTGATGGATGAACTTGGGCTTTTCCAAGTCGGTTGTCTATGGGTTATCGGATGGGCATACCGCTGTCCACATTTTGGCTTATGTTTATATTCCGTTGCAATTTACTTTTGGCATGTAATATTTGGCCGGTCGGTCACTACTTGTAATATTAAGTAGTTGTATTAGTTTCTAGTTTATGTTTATGCTATGCCAACTACTTAGTCTTGTGTGTATGTGTTGTGATATATCTCGAATGTGGGATATGTGGGTGCTAGGCGTTGATCTTGGGAACTAGCACTAGATACATATCCGGGTACCTGGAATTGTTTTCAACCATCTAATGCGTGAACTCGAGCGGTCGTCGTTCTTTGATATTGCTCGCGCTCCCCTTGGTGAGTGTGGGCGATACCAAGGTTCTGAGACAGACGACGAGTGCTATGCTTGGATGAGTTGCTTTCAATCCCGGTATGGTTGTTCGAAATGGAATCGAAACTCTTTTGGTTGCGTAAGTGTGTACGGTGCAACTAGGTGGCTCATATTTGCTTGAGTGAGGGCCATCTGGTTAATACTCCGTGCACGGGACTTTTGGGTGACAGTGATCTTACACTTAAGTGGAGTATGGGTGTCACCTCTGAGTTTAACGCATGAGTGAGGATCGATTCGTGTTTCCGGGTGCCCACAGGAATTCTCCCCCTCTTCTTCTCATTAGGGAAAGAGTAGCTTTCTGAGGTACCTCCACTCTTTCTGGTACATTGACTGCGGGTATATATGATTTTTTAATATCCTTGTAATCAGTAAATGCATCTGGCACATTATTTGCAATTTGTTGCAAATTTATTTTTCTCTGAACCTCCAGTTCAGATTCTTTTGTACGTGAATCTAAGGACTGAATGCCAGTGGCATTCCAATCTATTTCTTGGTATTCTTTGTGCTACTTATCTCCCCTAATATCGGGAAATTGTCCTCATCAAAAATACAATCAGCATAATGAGCTGTAAACAGATCCCCTGTTAATGGCTTAAGGTATTTTATTATTGACGGAGAATTATACCCCACATAGATCACTAACTTCCTGTGAGGACCCATTGATGTATGCTGTGGTGGTGAAATCGGTACGTATACTGCGCAACCGAATTTTTGTACATGGGAAATACTTGGTTCATTTTCATGTACTAATTGCAACGAGGAGATCGTATGATATGCAGTTGGTCTTATTTGGATTAGTTCTGCGGCGTGCAAGACCGTATTGCCCCAACAACTTGTTGGCAACCTACAATTTTGTAAAAGAGGTTTAGCAATCAGTTTGACCCTCTTTATCAAAGATTCTGCTAGGCTATTTTGTGTGTGGACATATGGCACAGAATGTTCTATATTAATGCTCAGAGCCATACAATAGTCATTAAATGCCCTTGAGGAGAACTTAGCGGCATTATCCAATCTAATGGATTTGATCCTGTTTTTAGGAAAATTGGCTCTTAACTTAATTATTTGGGCCATTAATCTAGCAAAGGCATGGTTCCGTGTGCTTAATAAACACACGTGGGACCATCTTGTAGAAGCATTTATTAAAACCATAAAGTATCTAAACGGTCCACTTAAGGGCTGAATAGATCAACGGATGTCGCCTTGAATTCTGTCCAGAAAATTGAGCAACTCATTTTCTACTTTGAGGTAGATGGCCTCAAAATCAATTTCCCTTTAGCATAAGTAGTGCACACGAAATCCTCTGATTTCGGGAAATTTGAAGTTTCAATATTATGGCCAACAGAACAGTTTATAATTTTTTTTCACCGTCCCCATACCAGAAGACCTAGGCGATCATGCCAAATCTTGAATTTGTCAATATTTTGAAAAATTGTTTTGAACGCAACATGTGGTTCAGGTTTGATGTACGTGTAGTACAATCCGGATGAATATGAAGGAAGTTTTTCAACCACTTGTTTTTCGTATCCATCAACTTTAGTGAGGAGAATATATTCATCGTCTCCCTCACTAGTAGTTTCCACATGGAAACCATTAAGACGGATATCTTTAAAACTTAGTAAGGTACGATTTGATTGAGGATACAACAAAGCATCTTCAATCGTCATTTGTGTACTATAGGGAGAACTATGATGGCTCTTCCAGTGCCAACAATAAGATTATCACTTCTAGCGATAATCATTATATTTCCACTTTTTTTGTCAAAGTCTGGAAATATTTTATTTCACTTAATATTGTATTTGTGGTACCACTGCTAGCCCCCTGAGTATTAGCATGTGCTTCAGGTACTGCCATTGCCCCCGTAGGGCGAGTATGATGATTTTTCATAAGAATTTCATCATATTTCTCTACTTGAAGCAGAGTATAAATCAACTCAGAGTACTTTGTATACATATTTTGGCGATATTGCTGTTGAAGTATACGCATAGAAGGATGGAAAGTGCATAATGTTTTTTCTATTAGTTCGGCATCACCAACTCCGTGGTCACAAAATTTCAGCTTGGAATTTATTTTACATATTGCTGAATTATACGCTACCACGGACTTAAAGTCCTGGAAACGTATAAGTAACCATTCTCGTTGAGCTTCTGGTAACATGACCGACCTCTATTGGTCATACCTCTCTTTTAAAGAGTTCCACAATTGAAGTGGATTTTCCTCCATCAAGTACTCAGTTTTTAGGTCTGAGTGGAGGTGATGCCGAATAAAATGCAGGGTTGCATATTTTGAGGCTTGTGAAATTTGTGGGTCATTTTGTTGAGGTTCAATGATGGTTGCACCAAAACCTCGACCCATCAAATTTATCTTTAGATCCATCGCCCAAGTCAGATAATTGCTGCCATCTAAGGCCAGCTCTACAAACTCCTTTTTGGAGATGTCTGCCATGTTCTATAATTTGTTTTTCATGCAATTGTAATAAATTTACTTTCTCAAAGTAAAATTATGGCATGAAATTATTGTAAATCAGTACACTAGGGTCAATGTATAATAATTGCATTTTTTCGAAAATTCAGGGACTAAAATGCAGTTTTTACTTAACTACGCCGGCTAAAATTTGTGATTTTCTTAAGTTCAGAGGGCTAAATTGCAAACTTTATATAATAGGCCCATTTATTCGTAGTTTTACATTTTCTCTGGGGTCTTTTTGTAAATTTGCCGTGACCCTTAAATAGGCCGACCAGCCCATTTAGACCCGACGCTAGGGTTTCCAACCCTAGCACCATGGCCGCCTCCGCCTTGGGCGGTTGGGGTCGACCGCTGCCGCCCCAACGTCGGTGAGAGGTTCTCCGGCCGTCGCGCTCTCGTCATCTACCTCTGCGCGTGGGAACCGAAGTCCTCGATGTCGCTTGAGAGGCGCTCTAGTCGCATCGTCAAATCCACCGTTGGATCCGGACGCTTAGGGCGTGTCGGGGATGAAGGACCATGTGGAGGTCCATCCATGTTTGTGATGAGTATTTGACTTTATATGATCTAGGATAGCTTAGATTTGAGTTTGTATTTAAATTTGATTTCAAGTTGGAGTTGCATTTGCGACGGACCAAATTTCTGAGAGTTTCACGTGTATGCCGGACCAAATCACAGTGGGTTTCACGTGTATGCCGGACCAAATTTCTGTGAGTTTCACGTGTATGCTGGACCAAATTTCTGTGAGCTTCACATGTATGACAGATCAAATCTCAGTGAGCTTCATGTGTATGACGGACCAAATGTCGTGTGAGTTCCATGTGTATGACGGACCAATTTTACCCATGTGCAGTAATATGCATTTTGGAAGGTCTTTTCGTGCTCAAAAAATTATTTGGTCTACATGAAAGTTGTAGATAATTTCAAGACGCATCTTTTGCATGTTGACAAGTTTTTCATTTGAGTAACATAAAAAATCATATAAAATCGAGAAGGTTAACGGAGAATCTCACGTGTATGACGGACCAATTTTGACAGCGTGCAGTAATATGCCTTTTTGAAGGTCTTCCCGTGCTCAAAAAATTATGTGTTCTACATGAAAGTTGTTGAGAATTTTTGAAACGCAACTTTTTCATGTTGACAAGTTTTTCATCTGAGCAATATAAAAAATCAGAAAATATTGAGAAGATTACTGCTGTATTGAAAATAGGATGTTTGCACTTGGTTGAAGTGTTTTGGTCCGTTTTGGTCTGTACTAACCCAAATTCGTGATAAAATTGATGCTCTGGGTTCATGGTGGAACCAAGAAGGGTCTTCTTGTCTTTGTGGATGTAGGACTTCATTTGGTGGTCATGGTGAGGCGAAGGGAGGCTGGAACTAGGCATGGGATGGCCGGAGGTTCAAGTTGGCCAGATGTTCGCCGGAAGATGGCCGGAGATGAAGTCGGTGCAGTTCCAAGAGACAAGAGATTAGTGGAGAAGCTAGCTTATCACTACTTGGATCATGGAGAGCTGTTGGGTTGAGTTCTGGAAGATAGAGAAGTGGATAAGTGTAGTTTGCTTTGAAAATCGTGCAAGAAAACCCATGTGTGTAATGGGTTCTGGGTTAGCCCTTGCATGGCTGGTTGAGTGGGTTAATCCTAGCCCTTGATGGATGTTCTAGGGTTTAGAGGCTCATCCAAGGGTGGTAGGTGGCCCAAGAGTTGTATAAATAGCGGTGGAGGGGCAGCCTCCCCCCTGTGAAGGTTTTTGATGCTCCTTTGAGCTTTGCCCACATGATTGTGAGGCTTTGTAACCTTTCCTTCTAGAAATGAAATGTTCTTCATTTATGTTCATGTTTCATTTCCTTTACGCATTTAAATTACGCAAGTTAAATTCCGCATTTACTTTCTTGCAATTTACATATACGCAATTTGGATTTGCCTCCTCTCCTTCTACATGCTTACGAATCTTTGTTAAGGTTGATGTTTGATGAATGATTCTACTTCTGAATTCTTGTTCTCAATCATCTAAAAAATCCATGCGTTCTTCTTGCAAGAAGTTGTTCTTTGCGTTCTTGAATGTGTGATTTTATAGAGTGTGTTTCCTTGAACTTCTTTGTGTTCTCTTGCTTGCTGGGATGTGTGGGAAGTCTTTCAAGATCACTTTGATCATCAAAACCCCACGAGCAAGCCTTGATCGAAGTTCTTTCGATTTTTGTTGAAACATGGTATGTTCTTCGTTCTCGGGCATAAAGGTCGGAACTTTGACATCAATCCTTGTGATTGAAGGTTGGAATAAGTTCCTGACATCCCAAGGACCTTATCTACCAAGTTTGGTTGAGTTTGGATCAACAGATCAAAAGATACATCAATTCTCCCATTTGATCCCGTGATGAAATCGCTGTTCATTTGCCTGATTTTACTGTAGCTACAGTAATGCGGTAGCACCGGCATCAGGTTGATTTTCTTGGAAATTGACTCTTTCGCTTTCATTTGATTATCTAGGGGTTTGGCTTGGTTTCTTTGGGTGAAAATCTTCCATTGTGATCCTCCTAAGGGATATACTTTTATTTTGGGATTATTCACCCCCCTCTAATCGCCATCTCGGTCTTTCAGGGGAGCACCACCACTCCCTCGAGTGCGCCTGGCCCCTCCGCCGCCTTGCTGTCGGGAGCCGTCGGCACACCGTCGCTCACCACCTTGGGTGCGTTTGGTGGTGCCGCCACTGCGCCAAGCGGGGTCATGGGGGCACGGCCGCAGCCGGGTGGCCAACGCCATTTGGAGGAGGCTCTCCCTGGCCTTATCCGCACGCCGCTGTCGTGTCGGCCTCGCCACGTGCCTCCTGTGCGCAAACTATGTTGGTTGCTGTCGCGATCTCGGTTGCGCCTACCACGCTGTGGAGCACCTCGGCCCCTACGGGATGCGTTGTACCGAGGAGTACCACGACCCCCTTGGTCGCTGCGGCCAATGGTGGTCCGCTGACCATGCCACGATAAGGCTGAGCATGACCTCGCCGGCGTTGATCATATCGTGCACGCCATTGGCGATGTCCCGGCCGGTGGTGTTGTAGAGGCAGGATGCGAAGGATCGCCGTTTCCAAGTTCATGATGGAGGTATTTACGTTTGAGACATCGTCGTTGTTTTGCGCCATTGGACTTACCGTGTCCGGGTTGTGGCCGGTGATCCTCTCGTCTGCCGTTGGTCTCTGTTTGCCCGTGCTCAATAGCCGTCGTGCTCGTGGATTAGAGCGGTGCTGATAACGTGTTGAAAGTAGAGTAGAGATTGAACTCAAGAATGAGATAGCACTTTTCATTGCATATGTGATACATATTTATACAAGCTAATGGGTGGAAGTTGATGGTGTCTAAAAAGACACTCATCCATAAAAGACACCTATTCTAAGAGTTGGAAGATAATTGCCCACTTAACTCCTTAACAAGACCAACGTTTAGCCAAGACATTTCTATGGCAAAAGAAAAAAAAAAGTGTGGTATATTGGTGGTCGTGTTACCAATAATCAAACACTCAAAATCATAATATGAAGAGTAGAATAAGAGAGACCTGATGTAATCTCGAAACAAGACATATGATATAATCTCTAAGTTTTTTCTCAACCTTATTGATCTTGCTTGTAGAGGGTGGTGTACAATATATAGTCCCTACCCCCTTCTAAAGTGGGAGGTAGGTTGCCTTCTCAACAAAACAAGCAAATATGAGATTAAACTACACTATTGAGCAGCCTTGTATGCCGGCTGCCCCTAGTGGACCTAGTTTAGGTAGTGTCTACACCAGGGTTTCAAAGATTGAAGAAAATTGCGATTTTTGATCATATCGAGTCGGCTCGATAAAATATACCGATCGATAATTCGGTCCAATTAAAAAAAAAGGAATTTTTATGCGAAAAATTTCTCGAAAATTGGTTTCTGAATTGTTTCGCTTAGTTTGCTGATTTTTCAAAGAAAATCGGTAAAAATCGATCGATTTTCGAATTTTTTGACCGCTAAATTCAAAGAGTTTTGACTTTGAAACGGTTCAATTTATTGATTTTCGATGAAAATTGGTACCTCACGATAGGCGATTTTCGAGCTTGAAACGGTATTGTAATCCCCAGTCTACACACTATCTAGCTCTCGCAAACGGGTCAATGGCCCCCTTTGGGAAAGCTTCTGATTGTGCAGATTTTGAATTATAGGAGAATCAGGTCGGGCCGGCTGCACGTGTAGGTGGAGGACCGGGCCAGCGAGAATCAGTTGGCACCCGGATTCTGATTCTATGTAGAGGACAATTTCTGATTGTGGAAGAAGCTGTCCAGAATCCTCCCATTCGACAAATAATTCATTTTTTTTAAAACAGAAGCTAACAGAAAGACAAAAACTATTCCGAAGAGGGCCAATATACAACAGAAAGAAGATCAAGAAGCACATGGCTTGTGAGGATGAGTATATATGACTAAAACTAGTTAAATTACTACAAATGACCATTTTCGATTTTTTTTTACGTTCTCCACTAGTTAAATTACTACAAATGGCCGGTTTGGAGATTTTTTAATGGTCTCCTGCGGACATGTACAAATATTGACAACCCCTCTTTCTAAATAAATGTTATTCTAATTTCTTACATTTTCCTCAAGCACATTATAAAACACACGTACAAAAGACTATATTACGTCTCTTCATTATATCCTTAGATAGTACATCCTACTTTAGTCTTGCTAGTAAATGACATTGAAAATAACTAAAGCAAAGAGAGATAGAGGGGAAAAAACGTAGAAAATTACCTTAAAATTGTAAAATTATATGCATTTAATAACAAAAATTGAAAACTAGAATAACATGTATTTAGGATCGAGGGGAGTACTTGATAGTACCCAAATACCAGTCGCACTATCTAAACTGGCGCAACAGAAATATTCAAGGCAGCAAACAGATAACTCCAGTTATGCATAAACATCCATCAGGTCCGTGCAAATCATTTGTACACTACCCCAAACATTTGTAAATTCCAGTATTACATTAAACAAGCGTCAACCCCTCATCCTAAAATTGCTAGAGCGCTGAAAATTTTGCAGAGCTCCGCATTGTGTTCAAATGGACAAAAGTATGTACAAAATGCCAACGCACAAGTTTGTTTATGAGGGCGCTGATTCAGCCCCGTCATGGAGAGCACAGCAGACGGTTGCTTTGTGATGTCCCTGGTAAACCCTGATGGCCTCTCCAGTTGACATTGTCCACAACCTTGCAGTAGTATCAGAAGAAGCTACAAGACGAGAACATTACGTTTGGTAACCCATAAATCATCGGGAAGGTCAATCTGAACATGCATGATGCGTGCTGTAGTGCATACCGGTTATCAAATAAGCACCGTCTACTGAGAATACGCAGTCCCAAACCCAACGTTGATGACCTGTGAAGTTTAGCTCTCGCAATGTTTCAGGATCTCGTTTAGAAAATTCACAACTTTCAATTGGGAGGTTGGACAAAAATGCTCGGAAAATTACCTACTAAAGTTCTTTCCAACTTGAAGCCATCAACATTCCAAATCTTTACAGTGTGGTCAGATGATGCGGTTGCAAGATACCTGCTAACAATCCCCAAGTATGTCATAGGAAATCCAAAAAAGAGCAATCAATAGAGTTATATTACTTGGGTGCACTACTTTAGAAGCAGAATATTACTGAGACTTACACAATCACCAAACGCTTTTGGCAGATGAATGGCTAGGAAGCAATGTTCAAAACAAGAATATATTGGAAGAAACATGAAAGTGAAAGAAAAAACTAGTCATTTTACCCATAGTATTACCTGTTAGGATCACAAAATTCTGGTGAAAGCAGGCACTTCAGAATGTAGCCATCATGTGCTTGCAATTTATGAAGGGGTTCAAAGCAAGTAATTGTCTACACAAGAGATTTCACCAGCTTGAAAATCCAGATATCACAAGTCTATGTTTAACAACTGGTAGGCTAGTAGAACTGACTGACCTGAGTACCCTTAAGCAAACGCCAAACATAACATGTCCCGCGGTTATTTGCAGCAACCACCATACTCCCATCCCACATGACTGTCAGAGATCTAACAGCAATATCTACCTCTGGTACCTGGATAAATGGAACCAATACATCAACTGAGTTCTTGCATCTCTTTCCACAGTAGTACATTAAATAGTATTGACTCACCAACTCACAGCTGCATGAATTAGCAGCCAAATCCCACACTCGTATGTTTCCATTCTGATCACCAGATATTAGTTCTTTCTGAAAATTGATGAGACAATGTTGGAACCAAATGGCGCAGAAAGAAATGTACAGATTACCAGGAGAGACAAATGTGGCCAATAAGAATGATCCCAATTGTATTCACCCATTCATGCAAAAGTCAGAAACACTAATCAAAACTATTTGGTCCAGGTATAAGAAAATGAAGTTCAATAATAAAGATAAAAAAGTAGAGTAAGAGACTTAATAATTCCGTGCAAACATTAGTAGTGAACAGTGATCCTTGTGTGTCACCATCTGCATCAAAGTGCCTAACCAAACTGTACCACCAGTGGGGCAATATTATAGATCGAGAAAGTATGGCACATGCATGTTCAATTCCCTGTCACCCTAGTGAACTCAACTTGTATACCACAAGAGCGAATACACAAACAAAAAAATAGTTTAACAGTCATATGCAGGCAGTTGTGTCAGCGTATTTACAAGTGATCCAAGATCCAACCAATATCAATACAATCTCCTAAAAAATACGGAAGTAATGCACACAAGTAAGACTTTATTAGCTAACCAACAATTTTATGTATCCCCAAATGTAATGCAATCAATGCAGTAATTGGATGATGAAATTTACAATCATTTAAGACAAGAAAGACTCTAACCTGATTTGGGTGTAGGACCACACTATTGACAGCGGCACGACTTTCATATTCTCGTTGACAGGTGGCAGTCCTGAAACCATATATGCACAAGAACAAAGATTGACATCAAAGGCATAACATGCATCATAGTATAGAAAATTAATAACATAAACACTAAATATAATTGGAAGGGGGACTATTTAGTTCAGACATATCTATAAATGCTACTAAACACATGGGCCGTTTGATGAGATTTGGACAGATCAGATTAGAGAGAATTGAGGTGAAGGGGTTGTTTGCAAATTCATCCATGTTGCTCAAATCCCCTTAAACCTAGTCCATACAAACTACATTCAATAGATCATATTGTGAGTTTGAATGATAGCACCTACAGATAGGTTTGCACTGGATCATCTGCTCAATTAGAATAGTTGTTCAAGAATCAAGACTAATTTCTTTAGAAGAAAAGGTAAAGGAAAATAGAGCTGCAACTCGAGAAACAATAGCCAAGCAACACAATAAGTTGAGAAACCTTACCGTAAATCCCAGATTCTGACAGTACCATCCTCAGAACCCGAGTACATCCAGTTGCCATCACAATGGAACCCCACAGACATCACATTACTAGTATGTGAATCATAGCTAATTACCTGTTAGGTGCATCCTTATTAAATAAGGAACAGAAACATGTTGGCTCAGACTGGTTGCTTTAGAAAACATGTACACATACCGGTTGAGGGCTATTTGAGTTAACATCAAAAAGGCGGATATGAGGATTGCCAGCAGCAGCTAAGAATCGCTTGTCTGGGGTTATCTCAAGGCGATTAACTTGCTGCAAAAGTTCAGTTATCAGCAGACATAAGGCACATAGGATTTCTACAAAACTATATAACTTTAACCTCCTCAAAGAGAATCACCAATAGCCCAAGCATTGGTCCATACATGGAAAATGAGGAATTAAATTTTGAAAATTAAAAAAAAATGCAAGTATGGAATAGCATCATCCACCAATTACCTTGAACACAAATACAGAAAGAAGGTACTTCATTACTTTGGTCGTGTAAGAAAAAAATATGAATAGTTATCATATTAAGCCACTTTTCTGAGAAAACAGACATCTACAGAAAACCCAGTCCAACTATCCAAGTGGAGCAAGAAAATAAAGGAAACATGGCATTGACAGAACAATAATAAATATATTGGTATCCAAAATCCAGTGGTTCCTATACAAGACAATTGATCAATAAAGAACATCCTCTTACATGCTTCTATTAGTGAAGAAAAAGTGAAAAACTAGCTAAATGCAAAGACAAAACAAGAAATAAATTGTACTCCAAAAGAAAGGACCATTAAGAGGACAGTGGTAATACTCACTGAATCTGGATACTGAATAGTGCGGTAACAGCGACCGCTCTTGGCTTCCCAAAATCTGATTGTGTGATCATAACTTGCAGTTGCTAGAATGACAGAAGGTTGAGCCATTTTGCACCCCCGGCCTGCCCATACATCAAGACGCACTCAAAATGAAAACATAAGAGTATAGCAAGAAGCAGTGGCGGTCCTAGGACTAAATCTTAGGTATGCGGAATCACCAGTGTGGACCAAAGAGTATTATTCAAAAGCAAATGAACCCATACACAAACTACCATGCAACATACTAATAAGAGAAATGACACTAAATGGAATCAAGTACTACTATTTACTGTGCCCTGGTGAGCCAGGCAGCTCACGCAGAGCAGCAGCTTGACCTGCTAGGCATTTCGCTGAGCATTTGGTTGGGAACACAACGATAACGTTGAATGCTGCCAATTTCGAAGCTGTTTCCAGCTTCTTATGGACAAAAATTAGCAAATTTGTGTAGCTCATATGGTGACTCACTGCTGCTGCTCTGCTCATACCGCTGGCCTCCCGCCGTGCGCGGCTTGGCCTCGGCACCTTGCAGGCACCGCTGCACCCGCTCGCTGGCCCGACCACCAAGCTGCGCCCAGCCGCAGAGGCCACCTCCACGCCTCACCGCTCCGCCGTGCGCAAGATTGCCCGATTGACGACACCACCGGACGACCAAAGCCCCCCTGCCAGCCCGCGCCCTGGACGCCACGCACCGCCCCCCTAGACACCGCGCGCCGCACCCCAGGCCGCCGCGGCGCCGGTACCTCGCCTCGCCGGCTCGTCACTCCGGTCGTCGGCCGCCAGCCGCCGCCCTCGGCCCGTCGCAGCTCACTCTAGTGTTAGGAGGTGGAGGAGGAGACGTGAGGGGAATGGCCAAATGGGAGTCGAGTCGTTCTACACTTCCGCTCGCTCGACTCGATCGCTGGTGCTACGCCTGCCTCCCCTAGTCCATGCTTCTACTTGGCCAGTCCCAAATCAACAAAGGTACAGGCCCACGAAGACGAAGCCACGAATGAAGAGAATGGCAGCGCCGTCTATCTCGGCGACCGGAGGGGGAGCTCGGGCAACAAGAACTTATACACCGGAGTTCTTGCACGCTCACACACGCACAAGCTTCTGAGGGAGAGCAAGCTTGCAGTTGATCCAACAAGAGGCGCATACAAGAACTGGATTTGGCCTCTCGCAGCAAGCGGAAATCGGGAAACGTGAGATCGATCGATCGATCGAGGCTGGGGCTTACCGAGAAAAGAAACGCTAGCCCGGGTGCATCGCCAGCAGACGAGGGAGGAGGACTAAAGCGGTCCCGGCCGTGGGTCCGAAGGAGATCGAGGCCGGCAGGCGACGGCAAGGTTTCGTCGATGAGGCGGCCGGAGAAGGACGGCGGCGGTCAGTGATGGGAAGGAAAGGGAGCCAGAGGCCCGCGTGGGCGTGGATGGAGGCGACGGGGAGCTGAGCCTGTTGGCGATTGGCCCGTGGCCCGCTTCATCATGGGCTGGGCTCGGTTTTAATAAACCATCCAAACAGTAGCTTAGCCTTTTCTCCTTTTCTTAATCAGCTGGTCAGATCTGCTCACTATCAAATTAACGACAGGCAAAGTACATGCAGTGTATCTGTACCTACTCAGATTGATCTCGAGGTGCTTTGCTAAATAAGTTTTTTTTGCTGAAGTAAAGAAGAGGAAAGGAGGAGGGAGTGAATAGCTTTCTTCGTGAGGAAACAATTATATAAAAATATAAAACATTATTGTATGAGTTATTTTCTATAATAACATCTTTTCATGTTATAACTAAAAGATTTTAGGTTCTCATTGAGACAACTTTATGATGTCATCTATTGTAGAAGTTGTCTTCAATTTTATTTTTAGATGATATAGAAGAGTATATAGACAATAATCATCTCTGCTACTGTACATGCTCATAGCGCGTGTAAAGTCATAGGTTTATTGCGGTGATTTCTCTCCTCTGATTACATTAACTTGTCGACGAACACAAATGTTGTATCAAGTTGGACTATTGAACTGAGAAGGGCTTCAAACGAGGGGTTTGTAAGGATCTATTTCTTTTTTCTTTTTACTCTTGTTTTGTACGGAAAATACCGGACACATAACTGCCCTTTATCCTTACCATACCGATTATCGGTCAACACAGTTCGATTTGGTTTCACTCCCCCTCTATCTCTCTTAGGGTCTGTTTATTTAGATTTAGATTTTTTTTTATAACTTAAAATCAACTTTTAGGCTTAAACAGTTTAAAAGTAATCGGTTTTTATACGTGATAGAGGTGAGCAATTCTACTCTAACTTTAGTAGTATTAGTCTAAAACCAACCCTTAATAAGATAAAAAAGCACATCTCCGGTAGCTTTTCGTTTTGAGCAGTGCTTTCTCTTCAAATACAAGTTTCACAAATCTTAAAACAAGCGAATGGGTAATTAATCACCATCTACCTTTCATTTATACTTTAATATTTATGCAACTGTCAAAAAGAAAAACATAGAAGCACCCATATGTGGTTTTTAGTTATATGGAGGTTTTTGGCATTTGAAAAAATTTAGGTAAAAAGCCACCTATTTGTTTAAGCCCTATTTGGGCGGTTGCGACTGGGCTAAAAAGCTATTTTTGACTTGCTGGACTGTAAGCAGTTGTAACTAGCGACTGTGGCTTTTCTTGAGAGACCGTTTGTCAAACTGACTTTTGTTCGCTGTGGCTTTTCTTGAGAGTAGGCGTCGAAGCGGCACGCGAGCTGGGAGGCCAAGTGGGGAGGCTGACCGGTGAGGCGAGGATCGAGGTAGCCGCTGAGCGGCGAGGAGGGATAACGGGAGGGACGGAGTCGTCCGGGAGGGGCGAAGACGGTCGGGAGGGACGGAGGCGGCGAGGAGGGAGACTGGGAGGGACAGAGTCGGTCGGGAGGGGCGGAGTCGGCGAGGAGGGTGACTGGGCGGCTGAACGGAGTCGACGAGGAGGGCGACCGGGCGGCTGATGCGGGGAGGGAGATGACCGAAAAAAGCCACGGCGAGATTGAGGGAGGCGAGAGACCAAGGAGGAGGATGAGCGGCGAGGAGGAGCATGGGTAGGAAGCAAAGCGTCCAGAGGAGACAAGGCGGGTGCGGGGCGAGGAGGAGGCGATGCGGCCGGAAGGGCGAAGCGTCGAAACCACAATTGAAGCACGTCTTGGAGGGCTACAGCTTTGAGGTGGGCTTCGGATGTGGTTTTGAGGGGCAGCAGCTACACAGCTGCTCGTTTGGGGAGCTTCCGGCTGGCAGTTGAAGCACATCCACAACCCAGCCTCTCACATGGACGCTTAGGCTTTGGCTTTTTAGTTTTTATATTGATAAAAGTGTCCAAACAAATAAGATCTCGATTCGTCGTATGATCGCAAAGAGAGCTACCCTTAGCTATAGTGTGATGTATGTACTATGAACGAAGGCAAATTTGAAGTTAAGGATGTGAGAGCTAGACACGAGAACCTTGGCAGCTCTAGCTGTTGACGTAGGAGGTAGCGTCGATGTTGATTTTTGTTGCGTGCAATGAATGTACAGACAGGGCAGGACGAGGCTAGCGACGTGCCGACATGACCAAAATTGCAACCAACGACAAACCTTGTAAACAAAGCGAGGGTATCCTACATTTAAAACACACTGCGTTTAGGTTTTGTTTGGGTGATTTATTTCTGATTGAGATTTTTGTGGATAGATCAGGATTTTAGACTAAAATTTTGACACTCTACAGAGATCTCGACCGGGAACGAATCATCTAAACAAAGCCTTAGCGTGTGTTTGGTTGCTAGTATTAAGTGGTACATGTATGAAATAATTTTTTTTAAAAGTTATCTATATGTTTGGTTGCTTAAATGGAACTATATTATCTCGGTTGGTGGGATATAAATTTAATGAATATTCCCTATAAAGATTGAACCGTTCCATTCATCTAAAAACAATATAACCAAATGGTACAGAATCATCCCATCCCATTCAACCTTATCCTACTAACCAAACACATACTTATAGTCACTCCAATGGGTAGAATCACTAATAAAATGATTTTGCGCTTATCAGCTAAGTATCTAATGGTAAGAAAACACATGCGGCAGAAAACTAACGCTAAATACGACATCTATCACTTATATAATATATATATACTTGTGGGGAGGTACGGCCGGTGCTCACCCGCGCCGCCACATCGTCCCGTTTCCTATAGATTCTACGGTGAACTTCTGCATAGCCTTAAGATATTATTGCACGTCATACTTCACAAATGCCGCTTGGCTCAGCTGGCAGAGGCTTTGTCGCTCGTGCGTGAGGTCTCCGGTTCGAATCTCAGCCAAAGCGATTTTTCTTGGATTTTCAGGGTTTTTTTTTTGCATCAACTTCGCTAATTTAGTTGACCTAATAAATCATATTGAAATTTTTTGAGGGGGTCTTTAGAGCGTGCCTAGACTACTATAAAAAATTTAGATCATGATCAAACTTTTGCGATTTTTAGAAAATCTGACAATGCCACTGATACATTTAAAGCAACTTCACTGCTTTAACTAAGCTACTAAATTTATAAATTCTTGAAAAAAATTTAGAAGGGCCCTGAGAGCATGTCTACACTACCGTAAAAAATTTAGGTCATGATCAAACTTACACGATTTTTTACAAAAATTGACAGTGTTGCTAATGAGTTTAAAGCAGCTTCACTGATTTAATTGAGCTATTGAATTTGTAAATTCTTGAAAAAATTTAGACAAGCCATGAGAGTATGCCTACACAACCGTAAAAAATCTAGGTCATGATCAAACTTATGGAATTTTGAAAAAATTGACTGTGCTACTAATGCATTTAAAGTAACTTCACTGATTTTGTTGAGCTACTAAATTTATAAATTTTTTAATTTTTTTTGGTGAAGGGTCCTGGGAGCATGCCTGAGCTACAAAAAAAAATTATATTATTGTATTTTTAAAACTTTTTACAGGAATATATTTTTAAAAAAAATCAAGGAGATATATTTTTACGGATATCGGCGCTTTTTGTTCCTTTTTCCCGAGGTATTCCCGAAAAAAAAATCCGTCTTTATGTTAAAATTTCTGTCTATCTCAATGTTTTTTTTCGTTCACTACAACACGCGAGCCCGCTTCACATCTAGTACCAAATGTATCTGTGCAAGTCAGAGGATATACAAACAAGAGATAAGACGAATGATTTTCACGATTCGTCAGTTTTTCAGTTCATTTTACATTCAGATGGGAAAAAATCTGGTCAAAATGAGTAGACGGAGAATCAGCATGGTTGCAACTACTGACAAACCTATAAACAAAGCTAGAGTTTATCAGTATAATATGTTTCAAACATGCTCTATTTAGTCAATTCAATGGATTTAGGGCCTGTTTAGAGGAGTTATAGCTTTTCGGAAAAGCTGTTTTAAAGTTTTCTAGAGTGAAAAGAAGATGTAGTTTTTTTATAAGAGGCTATTGACAAAAAGTTAATGTACCTTAGCAATAAGCTACAAAAGTAAGTCCTACCTAGCTTCAGCTTTTGGATATTACTAATTATACGTGGCTTCTAGTTTATGTCAAAAGTCATTTAAAAGCTGAGCTGTTCGGGGGGCATACTGGTTTTTTAGAAGCTGGCGGCCTGTTTAGGGGGCTACAGCTAGGCTGAAAAGCTACTTTAGGCTTTTGTTGACGTCGAAAAATGTGACGACGGATTGATCGGCTTAAACACACGCGAACGCCGGGTTCGAGAGGTTCGAGACATGACAACCGATTTGATCCAGCAATCGGTAAGATAAATTAAAAATTACACTTAAAGCCGATCTAAAATAATAATCGGTAAGGATCTAAATAGCTATATAAAGTTGATTAAATCAAAGGTAACGATAAGTCTAAATAGCCTGTTAGAGCTGATTAGATGGTCGATAAAAGTATATTTTCTCGAAAAAAGGCGATACGCAACAAGATCGAAAAAACCCAACCTAACGTAATCGGAGAAGATCAAAAAATCGGCGATGCGCAACTTGATTGATCAACGACGACTTACAAGAGATTTAAATTACGAGACTACTCCTAGTTGATAGGAAAAAATAGATAAAAATTAGGTACCAGTTGTTTGATTGATTTGTTGTTCTTTTTTTGTTTGCCCTTGATCTCCTTTTACAGTGCATAGGCCGATCGTATCCTTCTCTAATGTGTTGGCAATCGTGATCCGTATCAACCTTTATATAGATAAAATTCTATCTTTGAATCAACATCGGTCGTAATTCTATCTTCAACTTAATTTTTCCCTTTTTAACCGATATCGACAGAAATATCTATTTCTATCCTTAGCTTGACAAATTGATCATATCTTACCAAACTTAGGTGCTAACATATGCCCTCATTTTTGGGAGATAATATATTATCTTCCAAAAATCTTCTCCATCGGTTTTAATGTTGATCGGCTTGACATAATATCTGAACTATCGTCGTTGGCAACTGCTCCGTTTATTGTGCCATAAAATCTTGAGATGCGTATCTTTACCGTTAACCATTCGCAAACCACCGAAAATGCCTCCTGCCTTTTCACCTTTTTACCTATCTATAAATATGAGGTCCATTTACCTATCATTTTCACGCACTCATGTTCTCAGACCTTCTGCCATCGGCTTCATCTTCATTTCTCACACATCAAACTCCTGATCTGCAACCTTAAATCAGCTTGCACAGTTTTGTACATCGGCTTAATGGATCCCAGCCAGGTACTCATCCCCATTTCCAACAGTTTTAATCAGTATTACTTAGGACCGTTAGGCAATCTTGACCCATCGGTCATTATAGAACAAGAGATCCCTCATTTTCCTCTATTGGCTCCTCAGTATAATTGTTGCGCCAAAAAATGTGACGAAGGATTGATCGGCTCAAACACATGAGAACGCTGGGTTCAAGTTGGTTCGTGGCATGCCAACCGATTTGATCATGCAATCGACAAAATAGATGAAAAAATACGCTCAAATCCGATCTAATGTGATAATCGAAAAAAAATCTAAACAGCTACGCAAAGCTGATTAAATCAAAGGTGATAAGTCTAAACAGCTTATGACGGCTAATTAAATGTTTGATAACGGTAGACTTTCGCGAAGAAGACGATGCGCAACAAGATCGGAGGAAATCAAACCTGATTGGAGTAATCAAAGATGATCAACAATCGGCGATGCGCAACTTTATTGACCATAATCGGATTACAAGGGATATTCTAAATTACAAAACTACTCCTAGTTGACAGGAAAGTGAATAAAAAGTAGATGCGAGTTGTTTGGTTGGTTGGATTGTGTATCTTCTGCTTGCTCTCGATCTCCTTTTTATAGTGCATCAGCCGATCGTATCCTTCTCCAATGCGTTGCTAACCGCAATCCATATCGGCCTTGGTACAGATAAAATTTCATCCCTAAATAAATTTCGGTCATAATTCTATCTTTAACTTTAACATCCCCTTTTTAACAGATATTGGCCAGAAATATCCTTTTTATCCTTAGACTGATGCCTTGCCAAATTCCAGCGCTAACATATGTCCCTCACTTTTGGGAGATGATATGTTATCTTCCAAAAATCTTCTCCGTCGGCTTTAACCACCATCGGCTTAACCATGATTTGCCCAATACTTTCACCACCGTCTTTGGTAACTGATCCATTTATAGCGCTATAAAATCTTGAGACGCATATCTTCACCGTTAACCGCTCGCAAATCGCTGAAAACACTTCCCGGCTTTTCACCTTTTCACCCTCCTATAAATATAGGTCCATTCACCCGTCATTTTCACGCGCTCAAGCTCTCAGACCTTCTGCCGTTGGCTTCATCTTCGTTTTTCAGACTTCATGCTCCTGCTCAGCAACCTTCGTCAGCTTGCACAATATTTCACCTCGACTCAATAGATCCCAACCAAGTACTCATCCCCATACCTGACAGCGACTATCAGTATTACTTAGAACCGCTAGGCAATTTTGACCCATCGGTCATTATTGAACAAGAAATCCCTCGTCTTCCCCTATCGGCTTCTCAGTATAATATAGAGGGATGGAGTAAGAGTTTCAGAGCTTGACCGATAATGCTAAAGGGTTGAAGAGACTGGTACAATCGGCTAGCGGCACAAAAAATAGTTGAATGGGAGCAGATAGGAATAGCAGAGTGTCTTCTCTTATCTATATCCAATCCAAAGGACAATGAGCCCTTAGTGGCCATGGCCTGTTACTTCTGGTCGGATACCTTCAATACCTTTATGTTTAGAACAGGTTTTATCGGCCCCACTCTTTTGGATTTAGCTCAACTCTGCTGTTTGAGGCCGGATGTAGAGCAAATATCGGCCTTTAGTGCCAAAACCTCAATATAAGCTAATTCGTGCCAAGGGGGAAGGATGAAGCAAGTACATCGAGAATATCAAAGGTACTGGCCTAGTATCAGATAAAGAATATATCGCTTTCCTCCATCTATGGCTTGACCGATTTATCTTTTGTGGAGCTTCTCTTGAATTGACCCAAGTCTATCAAGTGTTTGCCGAAAAATTGGTACAAAGTCGTTGATTAGCATTAGGCAAAATGTTCCTTCGGGCTGTATACTAGATGATGCACATCATATGAAGTCGGCTTTTCACAGGAATGGGGCCACATATAGTTGGGAATGTAGGTGGTTCTCTTTGGTTTATTCAAACTTGGCTTTATTGCCTTTTTAGCCGATCATTCAAGATTGATTCTTCTGAGATGACCCCTTTCCCCTTAGAAGAAACCCCAGAAGGACAGGACGCTGAGTATAGGAATAACCTATCGTTTAGGTAAAGATTTATCCCCTGTTCTGGTAATGAGGCAATGATAACTCCTATAGGCTCAAGAAAACATCTAGCCTTTTTCCTCCAACTTGATAGTGAAGACTTCAGCCAGCGCGATTTCTTCAGTTATAAGGAGGCCAGCGACTACCTATGCCCGTTGTTTCTTCCTCTGTCGGCTCATAGTAATAGTATGCTTGAAAGCACACTCAATTTAGACAAAATCTTCCTTTCCCCAAGCGTATTGTCTGTCGGCTTTAATACCAGGAATCGCACTTTCCAGCCATATTATGAATTCTATCACCCATCAGTTTATGCTAGGCAGCTTGGATTTGGGCAAGTTCCTCCAAGCTTTTAGTTGTTTGATCGGCTTCAACCAAGGGAACCATCCGCAGTGCATCTGGAGCTAGTATTGCCCTTCTGTAAGATCGAGGATGCCGACTAGAGGGGGGTGAATAGGCGGCTTTAAAAAATTCTTCTACGATTAATTAAAATCTCGCCTAAGACCCTTATGTCAAAACCTAAATGATAATAGATGCGGAAGCGATAAACTAAGGTTTTGACAATTAAAGCCTAAGTCAACTAGGCTCACTAAGTGTACTAACTATTTATATCTCTAACAATAATTTACAATCCTAAATATAAGCAATCAATCAATCAATTCTATGAATATAAATTGCTTAATATAAATAAAGAATAGAATGCAAATCACAAGAGACACCGATATTTTACCGTCGTGTTCGGAGACTTGCCAGTCTCCCCTAATTCACGTTGAGGCAAGCCCAAACCACTTTGAATCGGCTCCACGAATTGAGCACCCGCCTCGATTCCACTAGTGGTAGCTCTTTCCCTCTCCAAGTAGGCGAACTCCGACCTTCACAATTTTGCCGGGTCTTTTCACAATCTCCTTGAGAAGATTACCGCGCACGACGCCTCCACACGCCGTCTAGGTGTCGGCAAATACCAAGAGTAACAAGTCAAGCCCTCTAGCTTGAGCTCCACCAAGTACAACACAAGTACAATGGTGATCACCGAGTGTAACACATGCACAAGGCTTCCCTCAAGTGCAACACATGCAAAAGAGGCTCTCAATCCTTTCCTAATTGCAACACATGCAATTAGAGCTCACTCTTAGCTCAAGAACCAAATATGGGAGTGCAACACATGCACAACACCACCCAAATGCTCAACAAGGCCAACAACAACCAAATACCAGCCCCAAGACTCCTTTTATAGCCTCCCTAAAGAAAACTAGCCGTTGGGGCAAAATAGGAAAAAATGTCGCAAACCCAGTGCTACCGCCCATCTAGGACAGGTAGCACCGGCCCCAGTCTTAACGGCCAATTTTGTGCATTAAAAACACCAAAAACTAGCCATTGCTGTAGTACCCCCGGTGCTACCGCCCATCTAGAACTGGTGGCACCGGCCATTTCAGCAAAAAAAAACACCTCTCTTAAATTTTTACACCGCCTCTGGGGCGGTAGAACCACCCCGAGCGGTGCTACCACCTATCTAGGCCCGGGGCGGTGCTACCACTATTTCAGCCACTAAAACGGTCATAACTTTTTACTCCGAACTCCAATTTAGGTGATCTTTGACTCTTTGAGAAGCTTATCACGAGGGATACAATCTCCATCTATTTTTAAGATTTAAGCAACCATAGATATTTTTAAATATCACAAAAATAAAGACTCTAATGTAGGCCCTGTTTGTTTCGGCTTTTTTACTGGCTTAAAAGCAGAAAAGCCAAAGTCGAAACAAACGACTGACTTTTAAGCCGGGCTTAAAAAAAGCTAAAAGTCTCCATATAACTATAAGTCAAAAGCCAGGTGAGAGGTACTTTTTTGGGCTTTTTTGGGATAAAATAACCCTTTGCCACTGGAAGTCTTCTAAATTACCCACCAAATGCCATCATACATAAACTCAAAAATCCTTCTCCCATCTCCTCATTTCTCCTCGTCTTCTCTCGCTCCCCTGTGCGATATGCCTTCTCCCTCCGTCGCTCCGATCTCTGTCGTCCCTGACCTCCTCCCTCCTCCACTGTCCCTAGCCTCCTTCCTCCTCCACCGATCCGGATCCGGCGCGGCGTGGGTTGAGGCGACCGAACCTGAGCTTGGAGCAGTAGGAGGTTACAGGATTCGGACGTGGTGCAGGTGGAGCTAAATTGATCCGGCCTAAGTATGGTGGGGGGCGGTCGGATTCGGCGTGGCGTGGGTGGAGGCGAGCAGACCCAAGGGTGGAACGGCGGGAGGTGGGTGGAGGTGACCAGATCTGGCGCGACAAGAGGCAACCGGATCCGCCACATCGAGCCCCTCAGTATATGTTTTTATTTAGTTTGACGAGAATTCAAAATTGCTATGCTATTTTCAATGTGAGAAGAGTTCAAAATTACCATGTAGTAAGAGTTTCAAGCTGATAAATAATTATAATCAGAATGAAGTTTGATCTCAAGATTAATCTATGTTTTTCAATACAACATTCGATTGAAAAAGTATGAAACATTTGTATTAGATAAATCAGTACATAAGAAAAGTCCTTACAACCTTAAAGGGTATTTCAAACTTTATAGCAATAAGCTACACCATCTAACCCATCAAAAAGCCAAGATGCCAAACAATATGTCTTGGCTTAAAAGCAGATGGCTTAAAAGTTCGTTAAGCCAAAAGACAAAAAGCCTAAGCCGAAACAAACAGGGCCGTAGTCATTCAAGTCTAAAATCTGATTTCTCGAAATCCCTCGCATAGACTTGATCAAAAGCGTGACTACAAGCTAGAGACAGTCAATAAGATCAAATATTGAGCCATGTGATGATCAACTCATGATCAAAACAATTTTGCAAAATACATTTGCAAATTCTAATCACATGCTCCAATATCAAATGCATGAACACCAATATTTTACAAAACACATTTGCAAATATAAATCTTTCAAACAAGATTAAGCAAGATCATATCTTTGAGCCTTATGATGATCAACACATGATCAAACCAATTTGTAAACAAATTTGCTAACCCTATTCACATGCTCCAAGATATGATTCAATTAAACTATATTTTGCAAAAACTCATTTTGCAAACACAAAACATAAACATATCTTAGCCTTTGTGATGATCAATACATGATCATGTCACAAGCTAAGACTCCAATGCATGATTTCTCTATTTGCAACACATGCAAATATCTAGCTCCCTACAAACAACCGTTTAAACCAAACTTGCATAAGCTATCTTCCTTTTGCAACACATGCAAATCCATAGCTCTATACAAAAACCAAATCAAGATTCAATAAGAAGCAAGCATGAGCTCCCTTATTTGCAACACATGCAAATACTTAGCTAATGCAAGAACCAACCAAGAGAGTGAGCTAGAGTGAACCGGATTGAGTTCATCAACAAGACTCGATCCCTCTTAATAGTACAGTAACCTATACTGGCAACCCGGTCTCCCATCTAAACACCGAGACTAGTAAAAGACTAGGAACACATCCTTAGCCCTAGCTAGTTATACCTTTGCCTCTCGCAACCACTTGGAGCTTTCATGATGACCGATCATCTTCTCTCTAAGTCGGGATCTTCATCTTGATGCTTATCAACACATGATGATGTACTTGTCCCATTTATCTATCTCGACCTTGGACTTAACCTATTTCAAACTCATTGAAAGTGTTAGTCCAAAACACATGGTTGTCTCAATCATCAATGCATTCCATTAACACATAATGGATGCTCCCAAGATCCTTTGATCTTTTCCTTTAATAATTGACCACAACCCAAAGACAATTGATTGAAAAATTAATTGTATCTTGAGTATACTAATGCAACTAATGCTTTATTACATAAGAACTTTCGATTGCCCTAGGATCAACAAAGTGAATTATCAACACATGACTAATTCTTTGTTGTTTGAATGGCAACCGAATACAAATTAAATTGCATTTAAATTGTCATGAGTATATATTAACTACACAACTTTCACATACTCAATTCGATGGAATCTAAGGTAATGATCCAATTTACATGGAGTGGTGGAAACGGATCAATATTCTTAAGATCATTAATTACAGAATAAACTCCGTTAGATGTGTGCATACAAATAATTGAACTTGAATCAATATGCACATATTCAATTTTTTATTGCTTCGGAGTTTATCCTATATTGCCATGAGTATACTACAACTACACAAGTTAAATATACTCAAATGGTTATTTCAAAGTAATGATCCTTAATATAGAAAGATGAATTAGATCAATACTATTGAAACATCAAGATAAAGTATGAACTCTCCCTAAATGTGTGCATTCATGTATATATAGAATTAAAAAAATGCACATATTCATATCTACATAACGGTAGAGTTCATCCTTTAACTTGAATCCAAAATATGAATTAAGATATCATAAAATGAATACGAGTGCATACCTTAGGTTTTCCATTTTTCAATGAGATGAGACTAATCAAAGATATACTTAATAAAAGAGTTAGTCTCATATTTGGATATATCAATATGATCATGAATATTATATCCAAGGAATGTAACAAGATATGATAATATGAACTTGAATGCGTACCTTTGATATTTCTATCTTTTTTGTCCAAAAGAGACTAATAAGATTTAAGCTCAACAAAAGAGTTAGTCTCATATGAAGATTTGTCATTAATTAACAATTTGAGACTAATCAATATTATGATTATCAAAAGAGTTAGTCTCAATATTAGATTTGTCATTAACACCAAAACCAACTTAATGGAGCTTGAACTTTCACCTTCATCTGGCTGACAAACTTCAACTTTAGACTTTGCCACATTTCTCTCTGCATACTCGGAGGGTAGGGATTTTTTCTTCTTTGTGGTCAACTATCTCTGCAGCCTTATATTCTATAGAAAGAACTACATCGACAGTCATCACCAAATTCTTCCCAAATCTTCCTGATGAGCCGACAGAAATGACTACTGCTAGCAATAGCTCGAGTTCCAGCGACGATACTAGGTCAGGAGGCTATACTAACACAAACCTTTTAGATATTACTGGCGAGGTTTCGACTAACATAGGCCTTTTTTTCTTCAAAAACAACTTGAATACCCTTGAACTTCACTAATTGGTTATTCCTCTTATTTCACAGGCTAAGTCAACAGGGAAGAGGCCAGCAGGTGAGCCATCAAGTGCTGGCCGCCCTGCCAAAAAACCAACTATCCGATAAGCACTTACTGGCTATTCATCGGGCACCCTAGGAGCTCAATCTCGCACCTTGTCCGATTTGGAGAAGCAACCACCCGGTAAGTCTCAAGACATGTCTTATTTCATACTTCTACTATTTTCATCGACTAACTCCTTTAGCCGATTATTCAACAGAGAAGAAACACGGCCAAGTGAATAAGAAGGTCATAGCCAGCAGGGATCATAATTCCCAAGAGCAATCAATTGAAAGCTCTCCTCAAGCATCAGGCATAAATCAGGTAAAACATCTTTTAAAAACATCTTCAATCCAGGCCAATATCAACTAATTTGTAAATATTTTCCGTAGCCTTCACTGTCTCCTTCTATCAAAGTGGCTGACATACTGGCCAATCTGCCGACCGTAGAAACCGAACTCCCTCCTCTGCCATTGCACCCGACTACTCAAGCCGTTGCGACCACCACTCAGCTGATCGACAAGCCGGCTGACTCAATTACAAGCATGCTGGGATTTGATCTGTCAGACCTGGATGAGCCGGATATAGGTACAGAATCTTTCTCAGTAGCAATTCAGAAAATTATCACCGCTTCCAGGCATGCATCAGCTGCAGTCGCATTAGCTCCATATACCAAGGAAAACTGAGGCACTTGTTCAAGCTACTCCACAGTCCATTGGCCTCTATTTTAGAAAATTCTCAGCCGATTCGTGATGCCATGAACAAGGTCAAGGCTAAGTTATCGGAGGAGGCTACTCCAGCTTTAATGAACGTCTGCTTGCTAGACGATAAAAAAGAAGCAGTAAAGCCGACAGAGTCCAAGATGCAACTCCGACCGGCTCAAAGAGAAGACAAGAAACTCCTGAACAATCTAGTGGCCGATACAAAAGCTTTGAAAGCAAAATATGACGAGGAGGTGAAGGAGCTAAAGGGCATTAAACAGTCCTATACCAATCTAGAATCAGCCAAGAAGTCTTTGAGAAGGAACTAATCAAAGTGAACGTTGAACTTGCCAATGCCCAAAAACAACTAATAGACGACGCATCAACCCTCAAGACTCAGAAGATCTCCATTTCTTCATCAATAGCAGCCGTCAAGAAACAATCGGCCAAGAATGTTGAGGTACCTGGAACCCAGGAAGCCGATCAAGACATACTGGATGACATTCAAGCCACCATCTCTAAGGCAATAGCCACTCTCTTTGGCCTCGTCCAAGATATCTGATCGCATTTCTTTGTAATTGGCTTATCCAGAATTTTAATACTTGAATGCTTGTAATAGGTTGGTCCCAAAACAATATTTTGAATGTTATGTAAAAATAATTATACTCAGCTGTTTAACTAATTACTATTTATGCTCCACCTTTCTTGCTAAGTGTAATGTTTGTAATCGGCTGTGGTTTACTTTTATTGTTTTAGTCCACAGCCAGAATTAACCAAAACGAGTTAATTTGGCTTCTCACGACCGATAGCTACCCTTAGCCGATTAAGAACCAATACAAATACTTGGGTGATACTTCTTTAAATATTTACCATTAGGAAATACCACTCCTTCCAACGTCTCCAAAATTTCAGAATTTTCATCCATAAGCCGATGAATTCTATACGATCCTTCCCATGTCAGAGACCATTTACCATATCGTTTATCCCTAGAGCCGACAGGTAATATAATTTTCCAAACCAAATCGGCTTCACAGAATGACTTAGGCATCACTTTTTTATTTTAAGCCTTTGCAACTCTTGCCTTATTCCTCTTAAGTCGATCCATCGTATGTAAACACAATTCCACAAAATCGTCTAAACTGTCGGTCATTAAATCCTTATAATCTTGAGCTGACAAACCATATTGTTTAGCTGTTCTTATCGAATCTATGTTGATTTCCAAGGGCAACATAGCTTTTTGTCCATAAACCAACTGATATGGTGACAATTTTGTTGCACCATGGCATGCAATCCGATAAGACCATAATGACTCTGATAAGTCACATGCTAATTCCTTGGCTTTTCATCTATTTTCCTCTTGATTAACTTGATCAACGTTTTGTTTAACGAGTCGGCTTGACCACTAGCCTGAGCATAATAAGGCGGCGAATTCAACAATTTTATACCCAAATTTCTAGCAAAATCTTGAAACTCATCGGACATAAACGCAGTGCCCTGGTCGGTCGTAATAGTCAATGGAATTCCAAATCGGTGGACAATATGTTTTGTAACAAATATGATAACCTCAACACTTGTAACCTTCTTACGCGGGATTGCCTCAATCCATTTAGAAAAATAATCGATCATGGCCAATATGAATTTATGGCCTTTGCATGACGCAGGAAATATTTGTCCGGTTACATCTATTCCCCATCCTCTGAATGGCCAAGGCTTGATAAGGGATGCAAAGCCAATGCTGGATACAATTTGTACGTTGCCAAATTTCTGACAAGTCTGGCATCCTTTGTAATATTTAAAATAATCTTCTAACATTGTCGGTCAAAAATACCCAGTATGCCTTAAGAACCATTTCATTTTATGAGCCGATTGATGGGTTCCATAAATGCCTTCGTGCACTTCTCCCATGGCCACTTTAGCTTCTTCGACTTCAAGACATCTCAGTAACAAACCCTCTAAAGTTTGATAACAGAGTACATTATCGAAGAGAACATACTTTAGGGCCTATCACATGATTCTCCGATCGGTGGGTTTCGAAGGATCGGTCAAATATTCCACTATTTTCGTTCTCCAATCATTGGTGGTAATGCACATGACCATTTTTTCTATCGACTCGAATTCCTCTAATCGGTCAAAACCTTTATAGCCTGATGCTTGTTGAGCTAACAAGTTAGCCTAATCATTTAACTCATGAGAAATATGACAAATGGAAAAGGAAGTGAATGAGCCGATTATATCGAGACACTGCTCCAAATATTCTATCAAAACTTCATCATAGCAGTTATATTCTCTCTTAATCTGTTGGACCACCAACAAAGAATCACCATAAGCCTCAATAGAATCAACTTCGATATTATCAAGTAGTTGTAGGCCTTTAAGCAATGCTTCATATTAGGCTTGATTATTGGAACACTTGCAATTCAGCCCGAATGCGAACTCAAAGCTTTACCCTTTTGACGAAATCAACATTATCCCGTTACCATCACCCTCTCGACATACCGATCCATCGTAAAATAATCGCCAAGGGGCAACATATATTAGATCGGCATTCCTATTAGTTTCGTGTCCTGTTATAAAATCGGCAATCACTTGACCCTTAACAGTTTTAGCCGATTCACATGTCAAGTAGAACTCGATGAGTGTGTACGCCCATTTAACAAGTCGACCTCGCAAAATTAGAGCTAACAACATATATTTTATAACATCAGTTTTACAAATAACTTTACAAGCCGATTCTAAAATATAATACATTAACTTTTTGTAAGCAAAATATAATGACAAGCAGAGTTTTTTTACAAAAGGATACCTAGTTTCTGCATTAATTAATCATTGGCTTAAGTAGAAAATAACCCGTTCTTTATCGTCAATCTCATACGCTAAGACAGCTCCAATTATCGCCTCTTCAGCCGATATATAATTTAAACGGTATACCTTTTTTACGTGCAGCTAAAACGGGAGGATTAGACAAATATTCCTTTATGCTTTCGAAAGCTTTTTGCTGATCAGCTCCCTATACAAAGTCTTGATTATCCTTTAACTTCAACAGTGGGGTAAATAAACTAATACAACTAGACAAATTTAAAATAAATCACCGTAAATAATAAATCTTGCCGATGAGCTTCTGTAAGTCCTTTTTACAAGCTGATGACTTAGTTTTGGTTGTAGCTTTGATCCTTTCCTTATTAACTTTAATTCCTCTTCCATGAACCATAAAGCCCAGAAACTGCCCAGCTGATACACCAAAAGCATTCTTGTATGGATTCATCTTTAAACCTTGTGCCCTTGTATTTTTTAATACTGTTTCCAAATTGGCCAGATGCGGCAAATCTTCTTTGGATTTAATGACAACATCATCAATGTAAATTTCCACAATATGACTGATTAAATTATGAAAGATCAAATTCATAGCACGTTGATATGTTGCACCAACATTTTTCAAGCCGGACGTCATCATCGCCCATTCAAGCAAACCTAGGGCACCTAAAAGTTGTCTTAGGTATATTGGCTTCTCCCATGAATATTTGGTTATATCTGGCATTACCATCGAGAAAACTAATAATTTAATTCCCCGATGCAGTGTTGATCAGCATATCGGTTATTGGTATTGGGTACTCATCCTTCGACGTGGATTTATTTAAATCCCTAAAATCAACACACACCTTGAGTTTGCGATTTTTCTTCATAACAGGGACGATATTGGAAACCCATTCAGCACATCGGCAAGGCCTGATAAACTTAGCCTCCAATAATCGCTCAATTTATTCTTTTATAATGGTATTCAAGGCTGGATTAAATCGTCTAGGAGACTGTTTAAACGGCCGATAACCTGGCTTTATAGGTAGTCGATGCTTAACTAACTGTCGGCTTAACCTAGGCATCTCATAATACTCCCAAGCAATCTATTGTCTGCCGATAGCTTTGCATTTCATCTTGTAAATCCTTTATTGCCGATTTGGACTCCATCGGTGCAAAATTTCATCTGTCCGATTAAGCGTGCTTGGCCTTATGTTAATTGGAATAAGCTCTGTTTTGTTGATGCAGATAAAATCACAATCATCTAGGGCTTTACCCGATATGCACTCGACCTCTTCATGTTGCCAGTTCGCATCTGAACTTGCCATGGCGATGTGAGCCAATGTGTCAGCTTGAACCACTTCGACCTCGTCCCTGTTCCATTGGACGAGCATCTGATGCATGGTCGATGGCACATAGCAGTTGGCCTAGATCCAATCTCGCTCTAGCAAAACGCTGTAATTGCCCTTGGCGTCAACCACAAAAAATACGGTCGGTAATGTCGGCCCTTGGCGTCAACCATAACCTCTCTTGCTTCTGTGGGATCGCCTGTGAAGTCATTCAAAACCATGTTAATTTTAATAAGATCCTCGTCGAACTTACCCAGCTTTTTGTGAGGATATATGGTATCAGATTGACGGTTGCTCCTCCATCAACAAGCATCCTTGATATCAGCTTGCCATTGATATGACCTTTTAAATATAATGGCTTTAGATGCCGATGATCGTCTCGAGGCTTTTCAAAAAACTGCATCTTAAGCCCCCAAGAACATTTGAGCAAACGTCTCTTTGGCTGATGTAGTACTTATTTTAAATTCGGCCAGCAGAGTGAACACCATATTGATGTCCATCGAAGGTGGAGAATCATCTCGAATCAGAGGTGAATCCAAATCATCGGCTGAATCAAACTCTTCTTCAACCGGTTCTTTTCTCCTCCACTCTTTCTTAGCGATTTTAACCAGTCGAGTTTATTGAATTCTTCATCTCTTTGTTTTTCTTGCTCGGCATCTCTCATCTCCTGGTTCCTTAGCCTTTGAAGTCGTCTGTGTTGTGATTGGCTAAGCCTTGGAGGACACCATCTGGGTTTAGGTTCAATCGGCTCACGTAATTTTCCTGCCAGATTAACCTGGGCCATATAACTTGACCCCTCTTCCAATCGCGTTTGCGGCTGGATCGATCTAGAAATCCTTTCATGGACCGATTCTCTATGGATTTCGAGACGGCCCTGCATTGGCTCAGATATTCTATCTTTACCCGACTGTCGTTGGTATTCACCTTGGTGCGGATAATGTTCCATCGGACAAGTATATGGTGACGACAGAGCTGACACTCTTTCCCAACAGAACTGCGAAAAGGGACATCATTGGTGAGCCTTTTCCAAATTATCGGACCAATACATATTATCTGGCCATCGTGCAGGATAACGTGGCCTGTTGTTTCTTCTTTCACACTTCTCTAATAGCTGGGAGAAGGTTGGCTTCAGCTTGTGAATCAGCTTTCGTGGTGGCGATGCTCTCTCGGCCTTGTACCACTTGCCGATCTACAAGTCTCCTTTTGGCTTGATGGTCCTTGAATTCCTCCAATCTACAACCAAAAACAAACAAGAGGGAGTAATTATCCCTGTATGGCCGGTGCTACCACAGGGGGGCCGGTAGCACCACTCCTCAAATATCAGCAAAAAACTCAGCACAAACTCAAAAGCAAAAATGATGCAACTTTTGGCCGGCTAGTTCAAAACTCATGAAACTTGGTATGCACCTTCGTATGGAGGTCAAGAACCTATTCCAACCTTCAATCCAAGAGATCGACGTCAAAGTTTTGACCTTTTTCGAATCGAAGAAAGAACGCACCAAGTGAGAGTAAAAACACAAAAACTTGATCTTAGACTTGCTCGTGGGGTTTTGATGATCAAGATGATCTTGGATAGGCTCCCACATGTCAAAGGAAGCTAGAGCACAAGTCAAGAACACCAAAAACCCAATCTTACAAGAATGATCCTCTAAAGAGCAAAATATCGGTTTCTGGTAAGGAAGAACACAAGATTTGCCTAGATGATTGGGATATAGTCTGAAGAAGGCTCATCCATCAATCATACATACTCGGCACAAAAATCCACAAGCATTTAGAAGGAGGGAGACAAATCCAAATGTGTGGAAAGTAAATTCCAAGAATGTAAATAGCGGAATTTAAAGACTGAATTTAAAGCATAATGTAAATACGTGAAATAAATTCAGACTTGAGGAAATTAATTTTTCATTTCTGTAAGAGAGGTTTACAAAGCCACGCAACAAAGTGGGCAAAAGCTAAAAAGAGCATAAGAACCTCAAAAACCTTCAAAGAGGGGAGAGCTACCCCTACCCCTCTATTTATACTACTCTTGAGCAGTCATCCACCCTTAGATGAATTCCTTCAACCATAAGGATCATATCAAGGGCTAGGATTGACTCACTAACATAGCTATACATGAGCTAACCCAACAACCATACCGGGTTTTTGCACGCTTTTCAAAGCATACTAACTAGACCCGCTACTCTATTACCTAGACCGCGATCTAATGGCCCTCCTTGATCTGAGTAGCTTCAAGTTAGAATCTCATCCATTCCTTGTCTTCTCGGCTTGTAGCGACTCCGTCTTCGATCATCTTCCAGTGATGCTCGACCGTTTGGACCTCCAACACACCTCGCCTAGTCCCGGTCGTCCTCTGCCTCACCATGACCTAGTACCGACGTCCTGCGACCATCAAAGACAAGAAAAACCCTTCACATAGCAATGTCTAAAAAGATATTCAATAAACATCTCAAAATCATAAAATTTAGTTCATTCTCGTTCATAAAGGCCGGTGCTACCGCCCTCAGGGCCGGTAGCACCGCCCTCCAAGAAATCTCAAAAATCATCCTTCTGTAAAAATCACACCGGCCTGAAAACCGGTGCTACCGCCCTATGGCCAGTAGCACCGCAATTTCTGGGCACTTCTCCAAATTGCTTCAAATTCGAATTAGATTTCAAATCAACCTCAAACTTATGCACCACATGCTTAAATGATGTCAATAACTCATCACAATCACGGGTAGACCTCCACATGGTCTTTAACTTTCACGGTCGGTTTTTATTTGCAGTGAGCCAACTGAATGTCAATATGACATGCAACTTTTGATCCCATATCTTGTATTGGCTCTTTTCTTTTTCCAGAACATTGGACCATATTGATCGAAAAGGGATTAGCATCTAATTGCATCATCGGCACTTCTACGAATTTAAGTCAGCCATCTTCTATTGCTGATTGTATCTACTGTCAAAAAATATTGCAATCATTAGTATTATGAGAAAAAGAATGATGCCATTTGCAATACCTTCGCTTTTTATTTCGTCAGCTGACGGCATGGTGTGTCCTTCAGGCAAATGTATTATTTTTTCTTTCATTAATAAATCAAAGATACGGTCACATTTATAAATATCAAAAGTATATTTTATTTCTAACTTATTTTTAGTTAGCTTGAGCCTAGAATAGACTAGGGACTTTTTAGACCCCTTAACCCATTCAGCTATATTTATTTCAGCCTCGTCATCTTCAGATGAATCACTTGAGCCATACTTAACGAGGTTGACTTTGACTTTATCTTTATCCTTGTTATTACTATTGTCGGCGTTTTTCGAGCGCCGGCAAGTAAATTTGTAAGTCTAAGGGGTCGCGCGTTCCACTCCCTGAATGGTTAGACTCGTGAGTCCAAGATGTATACTGGTTCGGGCTGAAAGTCCCTACTCCAGTTCAGATGGCAGTATTGTATTGCTTTTGCACTATGTTTTACAGACGAGGCTCCTAAATGACTTAGTCTCCTCGTGTTCTTATGTGTCCCCTCTTTGAATCGTTTAGTCCTGCCTCCTTTCATACAGAAGGAAGGGGCAGGTTACATCGAGAGTTGGGAGGAAGAGCGAGGTGACCTATGTTAGGAGCTCCGGTCCTTCGTCCTGTGGATCGTCGCCACCGCCTTGCCCATCTTGGGTTGGTAGCCTTGGTGGTCGGGAGGTTAGGTATTCCCAGGGAATAGCGTGCGCCCTCTGTGACCCTTGCGAATCCGACGTTGCGGTGCGTGGCGTTGGTGCCGCCTCGGGAGGAGCGTGCGTCGCATCTTGACGTGATCGTTGATGGGGCCGAAGCTTTGTCTTCTGCGGTCACGGATCTTCTTGGGAAGGAGCCACCGCCCTTGTATAGTCACTCCGATTAACCTCATTCGGGGTGCGTGGCGGTAGGTCGATGAGGACTGACACGCAGCCCTCGGCGTTCGTCACCCCTGGTTCGGTTGAGTCGGAGATCCGCCCGCCAAGAGGGTCGGGGCGCCGTCCGTCCGGAGTCGGGGATCTGCCCGCCAAGAGGGTCGGGGCTGTTCGGTCGGAGTCGGGATCCCGCCCGCCAAGAGGGGGGGAAGCGAGTCCGTCGGATCGCTTCCTCTCCGCCGGTCGGGGCGGATGTCTTGTGCGGTCTCGCAGTGATCCGGTCGGTGGCGGGCGGCGGCGCGTTGCTATCGAGATATGCTTGAGGCGGCTCGTCGCCGGTGTTGGGTACCCTGTTATTAGTATTCGTCAGTAGCCCCGAACTCCCGAGCGATTTTGCAGATTCGGTTGGGGTTGAACTTGACGAAAGTGGTGGCGGGCCCGGTCGGTCGGTCCGGCGATCCGGTTAAGCGATTCCGTCGGTGTGCCTCGTTGGATCCGACGGCCCGAGTTTGGCCGGGCATTTGAACCACGGAGGCTTTTACTCGCCTCGTTGCGCATGCCGAGTATAGTTTGGCGCGCGCTACTACCGCTAGTCTTCTTGATCGCCGGGTTCGTGAAAGACGCGCTTTCCTAGGCACCGCATTTACTCGAGACGCTTAGCCTCCCTTCGTCCGGTATATATATGTGCGCTGTAGCTTGCTTGAAGGAGATGAGAGCTCTTTCTTCGTTCTTTCAAATGGCATCGAGACACCCTCTAGTCTTTAGCTTCGCGATGGCGTCGCGGTGGAAGAAGAAGATTCTTCCGCCGAGCTTTGGTGAGTTCACCAGCGATGGCCGAGCTTAGGAGGAAGAAGTCGCAGCCCGTGGCGCCGCTCGTTGACGCCGCCGAGGCCGCCCGAGGCTCGAGGTGGTAAGGGGGCCCTTCGAGGCGATGGCGCAAGGGCGCCGAAGTGAGTTGGTGCGGCCGCGTCGATGTCGCTGAACGGCAGCGGAGGCATCGGCGTGTTACTTCGCGGCCGCGGCGGCTGTCCCGTCGACCAGGCAAGGGCCTACCAGCATGCCGTCGGTGCCACCGATGCCGCACGGATGTTTGATAGGTTCTAGGCGTGGGTAGAGTCCCGCTGCGTGGTGCGGCGTGGCCACTCTTGTATCCGCGGGCATCGTGTAAAGTCGTGTAAAGTCTGAGCCTGTTGGCCTATAATGAAATTTTCTTTTTCTTTATGAAAATGTCTTCGCGATGAGTTTGCTTTAATTTTAATCGTTGTGGACGGCGCCTTGGTCGGCAGGGCGACCGGATGCCTCTGTGAGGTTCGGGTGTCCGAGTGCTCGTTTAACGTCGTAGCTAGACGGTTGCCTTGGTGGCAGGACGGCCGGATGCCTCTGTGAGGTTACGGTGTCCGATCGCCTTGGTCGGCAGGACGACCGGATGCCTCTGTGAGGTTCGGGTGTCCGAGTGCTCGCTTAACGTCGTAGCTAGGCGGTGCCTTGGTCGGCGAGGGACGGCCGGATGCCTCTGTGAGGTTACGGTGTCCGAGTGCCTTGGTCTGGCAGGACGACCGGATGCCTCTGAGAGGTTCGGTGTCCGAGTGCTCGCTTAACGTCGTAGCTAGACGGTGCCTTGGCCTGGGCGAGACGGCCGGATGCCTCGTGAGGTTCTCGTGTCCGATCGCCTTGGTGGGCAGGACGGCCGGATGCCTCTGTGAGGTTCGGTGTCCGAGTGCTCGCTTAACGTCGTAGCTAGAGCGGTGCCTTGGTCGGCGTGGACGCCCGGATGCCTCTGTGAGGTTCGGTGTCCGATCGCCTTGGTCGGCGGGACGGCCGGATGCCTCGTGAGGTTCGTGTCCGATCGCTTGGTCGGCAGGGCGGCCGGATGCCTCTGTGAGGTTGGTGTCCGATCGCCTTGGTGGCAGGGACGACCGGATGCCTCTCGTGAGGTTACGGTGTCCGAGTGCTCGCTTAACGTCGTAGCTAGACGGTGCCTTGGTGGTAGGGACGACCGGATGCCTCTGTGAGGTTCGGTGTCCGATCGCCTTGGTCGGCGGGACGGCCGGATGCCTCGTGAGGTTCGGTGTCCGATCGCCTTGGTCGGCAGGGCGGCCGGATGCCTCTGTGAGGTTCTCGGTGTCCGAGTGCTCGCTTAACGTCGTAGCTAGACGTGAGTGCTTGTTTACCGTCGTGGCGGGCGTGAGTGCTCGTTCTGTCGTGGCCGGGCGTGAGTGCTCGTTTACCGTCGTAGGCGGGCGTGAGTGCTCGTTACCGTCGTAGGCCGGACGTGAGTGCTCGTTCACCGTCGTAGGCGGGCGTGGGGCATCCTTCTCGAGTCCTCGTCGGGCGGTAGTAGCGAGAGGAATGGCCACCGTCTATCCACATGTATACCCCATCCGCGGTGTGGGACACGGAGGATGAGCGGCGTGCGTTTACTGCGTTGGTTTGAGCGCCGTGCTCGTGGAGCTAATAGCGGGTAGTCAGAGTGGGTCTGGGAGGTCTCAGCCAAGGGGACCCTTCCGAGCGGACGGTCCCGGTAGGGTGTCCTGGCCTGCTGTGGGCGACCCATAAAAACCTTTCTCTACTCAATCCGTATGGACTCTGGTCGTCCGTGACCCGAGCACACCGGCTGTCGCTCATTGATGAGCTCCGGGAGAGTGTGAAGTATGGTCTCGGGCGCAGTAGAGGTGATTAGGCCGTCGGTAGGCCTAGCAGGGCCCACAGTGGGGCTCACCTCATACACCGCCTTGCTCAAGTTTTGCTAGGCGGCCTTATACCCATCTCGGTGGGGTAGGCCTTTTGAACCTGACTCCTCATTTGGGCCTGGCGCAAGCCACAAAGCTTTTGTCGTCTTGGGGCGCGGCAGCCGGGCTTCTCGCGCCCGAGCAACAGTTCCGGCCTAAAGCGGAGACCAAGAGGTTACGGACACGTT